>CM057081.1:0-1216346 GCA_029379335.1 Thymus mandschuricus | reverse complement strand
AGTATAAGAACTTCGATGGGTTTGCACTTACCCGTTCCGTTCGAACGATTTTACATTAATTGGCCAGGTTGATAAATATAGTATTTCATCCGTCGCATTTCATTAGTCTTGTTTGTTATTTTGGGTCGTCATATTTCATTATTTATATTTTCTAAAATGGAAAGAATTAACCATGCATTTTAACACGTGTCGAAAAAAAACAAGACTACTAAAATGAGATTGAGAGAGTATCTTTTAGATCAATAGTTTTTCCGGTTGGTCTGAGCTAGTCACATTTTTTCACAAAGCCCTGCGGGCTCGAGCTGGGTTGGCCCGGCCCGACAATTTAACAGCTCTAGTCCTATACCTTAAGGGCTCGTTTGGTAGCTCGGGTCGGATAGTCGGCCCGGGATTCAAACTTAGGTTTCGAGCCTTAGTTTCGTAAGTAATATGTAGTTTGGTTGGGAAGTTTCATATCCAAAGTGAAGAAGAAGTGTTGTTTGGTTACAATGAGTATTGCATGCAATTGGTGTGGGAAATGTCAAGATTACCCCTTGAATAGTTTTTTTCCTTTTATATTTCCCCCCATTTGATTCAAGGACTCTAGTAAGCAACTTTCAAATGAAATGCAGTGAATTTACCATATTCTTGATTCAAGGACTCTAGTAAGCAACTTTCAAATGAGAAACAAGATGTAAGAAAACACGGAATATAACGCATTTCCTTCCACAAAATTACCTCAAATCAAATTCAGTAGTAAGCTAGTAAAGGTGAAGAGATATACAAGAAGTTTGAAGTGGATCGAGCATCAATGAGGTTGAAAAAGCTATACTAATTTGCCTAAATTTAGCACTGGAGTGGCATGGTGGAACTAGAAATCATCTAGTATTTCTTCATCAGCCTCTTCAACTTTTGTTTTTGTCACTTCTTTCTCCTCCTTAACCTCTTCATCAGTCAAATCATCCTTCTCCTCCTTCATGCTTGTTTCGTCCCGGGGCTCACTTTCGCCCTCGCCCTCCTATACATACACAAAATCCCCTCATTAACAATAGCAAACCGTAAAAACAGATACATGTATAAACATATAACATCGAATTAATAGCCAAATGTAAAAACGAAGGAACATACTTGCATATCTTCAGGCTCATCAGCTTCTAATGACTATTGATACTCTGCTTTGAGCTCTGCGGGTTTATCTTGGTATACCTTCTTCTCCTATTTCATCGAGAACAAACGGTAGTGAATAAACAATAAACAATCTCCAACTAGTTTGCCACAACACTGAAGGAAACAACAATGGAAAACTAATACTCACTTCATCACTCATTGATTTCCATTTCTCACCACCCTCCTTTGCAACCTAAACAAACAGAACAAGCAAACTTCTTCTTCTTCGCATTCGGTTCTACGCAGTGGGAGGGCGCTTCTTCGCATTCGGATTTTTGGTCTTCTCTTTCTTTGCCTTCGGTTCTGACAGCTTCTTCTTCCTGCTTCATTTTCCAACTCAATTAGCATTATGAATTTATATTTCTATACGAAAAATCAGAGAAAATTCATAACCAAAAACAAGCAAAGCTCCAACACCACCAACTCCAACAAGAAGGCCTATGATGACTCCAATGGGCAAACTCCCCCCCCCCCCCCCCCCCACTGGCCTTCCCTGTGTTCACATCATACCTTGCAAACCTCTTCTTCGGAGCCCTAAACTGCGGGCACACGTACTCGTCCGCCTGCATTTTTATCGATTATTGGATGAATCGAACAATTCTGTACATGCTTGATGCACTTAACTAAGGTAACTGCATCTCATTCCTATGCATACATTCAATTAAGAAAATACATGCTAACAAGTTAGAAGTACGAAAAAATGAGAGCTTTTCGAGAAATCGAAACCTGCTAACAACAAAGTAAACAGAATCTGGCTTAGCATTAATGGCAGTTTTGGTGAATCCCAGCTTATCAGCAGGCCACAGCTCATCACCAAAGAAACTGCTTGTGTAGAGCACTTGATCCCCAGATTTTAGCCCTGCTCTTGCTGCATTCCCTCACTTCTCACACTGTTAATTAGTGTTAATCCCTTCACTGCCCTCTTGGCTTATTGGATTGATGCGCTCTTCTGCAGTTTCAACAAAATCCCAACAATTATAGGAAGGTAGCAGTGTAGGAAGAGGATGCACAAGCAGCAGCAGCCATGGTTGATGACACTATTTTTTCTCAATTCTCAGTGTGTGTAGTGAGTGTGTGTGTGGAAGGATTTTAATTTTGTTGGATAAAGTTAAGTATTAATCAACATAGTTTATTGCAACAAAATTCATATTACAGAAATCGCTATCCTTCACTTCGTCTACAAATCGATCATCGAACTAAACGCGTAAGAATCAGCTGAGGAAAACTTACAGAGAAAAGGAAGAAACCATTGAAGGGGAAGCTCTCTCTCCCTCTCTCTCTCTCTCTCGCGAATCGTAATTCTCTCTCTCTCTCCCCCGCCCTCTCGCGGCTTTTGCCGCCGACAACCGCTGAATTTTACCCCAATATGCGTAATTCTCTCTCTCTCTCTCCCTCTCTCTCGCGGCTTCTGCCGGTGGCACACCTCTGTTGAAGGATCTCCGGCGGACTCCGGCGAAGGATCTCCGACCTTCTTCTTGCATTCGCAAATGACATCACCTCGGCGAGTTGTCGCCTCCGCGTCGGCCTTCGCAGCCTCGGGATCCGCCACCGTGGGAGGAGTCGTGCCAGGTGCCCGCGACGTGGCAGGAGTCGCCGGAGACACCGACGTCGCCGTTGCAGATCGCCATGGAAGTTGGAGGATGGTAGAGAGGGGGAGAGGGAGAGGGAGAGGGAGAGGGAGAGGGGAAATGAGCCCGACTTTGTGCAACCCTAGAAAAATGGAGGGCAATATTGTATTTTCACACTTCAATCGGGGGTACTGTACACGGCCCTCTTACGAAACGGGCCAAAATGACGAGTTTATATCACTAAAGAGGAACAGTAAATTAGCCCGGGCCCAACAGTAAATCACGGGCCCCCAAGTTAGCCTATCTCACGTACCAAACGGGGTGATAAGCCCGGTTAACAGTCACTATCCGGGGCTTATCACCCCTACCAAACGCAACCTAATTTTACACTTTTATTACAGTTCCATTTTTACTTTTAACTTCTATACTTCACTTAAAACTTGAGTTTTTACATTATTCACAACAATACCCTTTTCCCTCCAAAGCATACATTGTTTTATCCAAAGGACATACACTAATATTGACTAATCTAATAATATTCTATGGGTAATGCACAATACCTATATAATATTGTATCCCAAACTAAAAGCCCACAATTTCAAATTTAAATCCATATTTGTCATTAATTTAATAAAACATACTTCACATAACTTTATAAAATGTAAAACTATCAATAATATATATATATATATAAAAATCATTTTATGAAAATGGTTGACTATCTAAATTTTAAAATTTTGATGTTTTTGTACTGAAGAATCTATTTATTTTTACCATGAATTTTACTCCACCGAAATATTTTGTTACATACTTATTTCTTTATTATTTTTTTCTTTTAGCATAATTACATTTCAAGCATATCTACCAATGTCATGTTACATTTCAAGTACTATATATGTAACTAACTATTTGAATTTAAACATTTTATTCAAAGAATAATGATTACATTTTAATTTAATTTTTACAACACAAAAGTTAAATGTGGAAGTACTCCGTACATTGTCTTTAAGGCTAGGATATGTTTTCTAAAACATCTTCAAATGTTAAATAATTGGATTAAGAGATACTAAAAAAGAATAAATAATAATTTGCGTTTATTAAGAATGAACAGCAATGAATGATTTTTTTTTTTAAATGACGTATTGAAATTACAAAATGAACATATAAAAAATAGTATTGCAATGGTTTTCTATTAAAACAATTTCGTTTTGTTCCCTTACTAATAATATTAGTTACACCTTTATCTATTTTATACATGTAAAAAATTGTAAAAAACTCCTAAACATTTATTCATTATTTATTACTCTATCCGTCATGCGGCAATTGTTCCCTAGGATATTCATATGTGAGGTATATAATAATCCTAGGCGACAATTGCCGCAGGACGGAGGGAGTATATCGGTCTCTATTCCATTTGATCAATCTAATTTTTATTATAATTGTAATTGATATAGTATCCGTGCATCGCACGGTTGCGATACTAGTTTTTGAAAAAGTTCCACTTTTTTTTTTAAAGAATTTTACAGGAATAGTCGAGAGATTCTACAATAGAAAAAAGGTGAGAGCTTTGAAATTTTGGTGCAGTGTTTCCTTGTGTATGGATAAGAAGAAGATAATCAGCTGCTGCATGTGTTGTTGGGCTTAAAACTCCATCACCCCCAACCCCCTACCCCCACCCACCCCACCCCCGCCATGGCTGGTCTAACCAGCACCTTCCATCATCCCTGCAAATCCCAATTGCCCAAAACCTTCAAACCCTCTTCTATCCATCTCCACACCTTTTCCCTCCGCATCCTCTCCCCCAAAGCCACTCGCTACCCATCAATTTCCACCACTATCTCCGCCCGCTACGGCGGCGGGGGAGGCGGAGGTGGAGGCGGGGGGCGGAGGCCCAAGCCTGTTGAGGATGAAGCCCTTGACTTCTCTTTGGTTAAGTGAGTTTGTGAATCTGCATATTCTTTGGGATAAAGTTTTGATCTTTATTACTAATTGTTGTGTTGTGGTGTTGGTTTCTCTGGTTTGGAATAGGTCGGATACTGTTAGGCTTATTGATCAGCAGCAGAAGATGGTGAGCTACTCTCTCTCTCTCTCTCTCTCCCCTTCTCTCTGTGTGTGTGTGTGTGTGTGTGGAGGAAGGCTTTGTTTGGTTGAAGATTAATTTGTGTTTTTGATGGTTTTGATTGATTAGGTTGGAGTAGTAACGAAATCTCAGGCTTTTCAAATGGCTGAAGATGCTGAGCTTGATTTGGTATAATATTCATACTGCAGTATTTTTCTATTTTTGTGTTGTTCTGAGCTTTGCTGAGACACTTTTGAATGGATAGAAGATGTTTGTATCTGTCTTTCTTCATGTTTATAGTTCATCTGGTTTAGTTGTTATGTAGTGTTCTTGCAGTGGCAGTTCAAGAATTAGGTTTCAATATGTATCGAAACGAAGGCTATTGTTCCATTCACATATTTAAAAGCCTAAGTGATGATGTTTCTATCTTGTTTAGGTGATATTGTCTCCTGATGCAGAACCCCCCGTTGTTAGAATTATGGATTACAAGTAAGGCATTCTGTCGCCTCCTTTTCCGATATCCTTTTTGTTAAACATTGATACAGTCCTCTGAAAATGATAATCTTTGTATCCAACTAATCCATAAAATAGAATTTCCACGGAATAGATTGAGGATATTGGTTATTCTTCCCGAAGTCTTTTAATCTAATTTCGTTAGTTCTTCAACGACTGAATTAAGTATTCTTACTGTTGCTTTATTGAACTGTGCAGTAAATATAAATACGAGCAGCAGAAGAAGAAGCGAGAGCAGCAAAAGAAAAGTGCCGGTAAAGATATCTTCTTGCTTTGGTTTTCTGTTTTTCATTAATCATAAGCAATCGATGAATTCATTGTCTAAAGTGCTGACCTGAATGGCAGCTAGCCGTATGGATATGAAGGAGCTAAAGATGGGGTAAGTAATCTATCTATATTTTACGTGAGACATGTATTACATACAGAATATATTTCTCTCTAATATATGTCTTTCTTTTATTCTCTTCCGTACTATCAACTTTCCGGTTGATTTTGTATTTTCTAGAACTGTTCGAGGCTTTAAATAGTACTTCAACGTTGAAAGAGTTTGTAAATGATAACCCGTTTTGAGATGCTATTCTTTTATATTCGGTGAAATAGTTTTGAGATGTTAAATAATGGATTTAGAGCTGCTTTATGATTATCTTCTCATACCTTTGGCAGTTATAACATTGACGTCCACGATTATTCCGTGCGTTTGAAAGCAGCAAAGAGATTTTTGGCCGATGGTGACAAGGTTGCTCTAACTCTTTTATCCTATTAAAGCAAATGTAAGTCTGGCTATTGCAGAATCAACTATTTACACGAATTTTGAACGTTTAGTATCTCTTCTGCAGGTCAAAATCATAGTAAATTTGAAGGGGCGGGAGAATGAGTTCAGAAATAACGCCATCGAGCTTGTCAGACGGTTTCAGACTGATGTTGGAGAGGTACAATAAATGAAAAATTAGGAATATTGTTATTTTTCGAGTAATTTGTGACCACGTATTGTTTATTTCATATTGGAATAATCTGAATATTAGCTCGAAGAATATGTGAATTGCTTAACAACAGTAGAATCGGAACAAGGTCTAATGCTGTCATCATTTTCATACTCGACATTGACTCTTGATTTTATTACACCTTATAAAATGGATAAATGGTGACTGTATATTGGTGCAGCTAGCCACGGAGGAAGCTAAAAGTTTCAGGGACAGAAACATCTTCATCGTGTTAGTACCGAATAAGGTTATTTTGGAGAAATCTAAAGAAACACCGAAGAAAAAGGACGATGCAGTAGCAAGTGAAGTCTCAGCTAGCATTTGAGTGAAATTAGGCGATTTTGTTTTCTCACGATGTGAAAATTACCAGGTAGCGTTTCTTTTACCTTCTTACGACCCTACGCTCTCTCTCTCTCTTGTATAAAGATTCAGAGCAAAAGAAATTGTACAAGAATGGTGTGCTTTAAGTGAAAATGACAATGAACATCCATTATAGTTCCCCTCACTAAACTTTAGTAGCATAATTTGTCTGAGTTTACTCAGAGATTTTGGAGTAGTAATCTTAGTTTTTCTTTTTGTTAGTAGTAAGTTTTCTTCATTTGAAAGAAATACCCTTCGTTCGTCCAACCTACAAGAAGCCAGAAGCTCGTTGAACTGTCGTAGGTTGGGACGGAGGGAGCGGTAGATTGATTTTCTTGTTTGCGTGTAATCTCTGCATATCCAAATGGAACTGCATTTAACATAAAATTGATAGTTCATCACTTCAATTTAGCATATTATAACATGTGACCTAAACAAGATTCAGAAAAGAACGAGAGGTGTGCGTGTGCTGGCCAAACGATAGGAGGCCAAGTTCCAGGACCAAAGATCCTGAATTCGAGTCCTCTATGGCACGACCTTTAACTTTCCTGTTAATTGTTTTAAAAGAGAGAGAGAGTCTCAAAATTCTTCTACCAATAGTCTCCACAAGAACACTTGCCATGTTGAAAATGATGAAATCTATTGGCATCTCTCACAGTAATCTTCCTCCCAGTAATCCCAGAAACAAACTTGGTAAAATTATGGCAATCCAAACAAACCCTCAAGTTCTTAATAATCCTAATCTCACCTCCTTCTTCCTCACTCATCATAAGCCCGAACGCGATCGCCAGTTTCTCGCTGTGTACTCTCACCATCATCTCCTTCTCTTCTTCCTCCACATCATGCAGTGCCATCACAGTCTCTGCAGAGTACCCTGCATCCTTCATTCTCCCCATCAACCCTTCCAACACCTCGTAGATTTCTCTCGACTGGGAATGGGATTGATCACTTGAAGTGAATACATGAGCTCGTCCCTTCACCTCAATGAGGGTGCACCCGGGGATCTTTGTCAGATTCTTCTTCTTCACCACTTTCCTCAAGGAAGCAGCCTCGGAGAAGTTGCTGTTACTCGAGTAGATATTCGAGAGAAGAATGTGATGACCTACGTTCTCCGGATCAATCTCAAATAGTCGAGAAGAAGCCGAGCGTGCTAATTTAGTGTTCTTGTGAATCATACAAGCACCCAGCAAAGAACCCCAATGAGCAGAACCAGCTTTAAATGGCATCTTGGTGATGAACTCCATAGCTTCATCTAACCTTCCATCTCTACCGAGAATGTCCACCATTGACGCGTAGTGCTCGGATTTGGGCTTGAAACCATGACCGTTTATCATAGAATCGAAGATTCTTTCGCCTTCTTTCACCAAACCAGAATGGCTACAAGCATAAAGAACTGATAGGTAAGTCACACTCGTTGGCGAAATCCCGATTTCCTGCATTTCCTGGTATAATTTTATAGCCTCCTTCCCTTCTCCATGAAGGCCATAGCCGAAAATCATGGCATTCCAAGTTACTATATTCTTCTCTTCCATTTTATCAAATAAGTTCCTAGCTTCCTCAATGCTCCCACATTTCATGTACATATCAATAAGAGCAGTCGATACGTAGATGCTAGCGGGAACCGACTGCTCTTTGATCAAACCATGAACCCATTTTCCGAGACCTAAAGCTCCAAGCTGAGCACATGCGGAGAGAATACTGGTAATCGTGACTGGATTAGGACGAATTTCGAGCTTCTGCATATCTTGAAAGAGAGATATAGCCTTCTCCGTTTGGCCATTTTGGGCGTAACCTGAAATCATGGCATTCCACGAAGCTAGAGGCTTCTCACTTGATTCGTCAAATAGTTTCCGAGCAAGTTCTAACTCATTATTCCGACTGTAAACCGTAGTCAGTGCAGTTGAGACAGAGGAATTAGAAGCTAAACCGGACTTCAGAGAGAAGCCATGGATCGTTCGAGTAAGATCCCAATGATTAAACGGATAGGAAACCGGAACCAAACCAACTATAGTACTTGCACTAACTCTATGTTCCGACAAAAGCAGTTCGCGAAATAGCTCAACCGACTGCACAGCTTCACCATTACTCGAAAGACCAGAAATCATTGCATTGTACGCGACCAAGTCCGGCTTCCGAATCAACTCAAACAGCATTCGAGCAGTCGAAACATCTCCGCATTTCGAATACAAAGAGACCAAACAAGTAAGCACATGCTCATCAAAATGACAGCCAACCTTCACAGCCAATGCCCGAACCATCATCCCCCCTCTCAAACTCTGCAACTCAGCCATAGCAGTGAGCACAACAGCCAACGTAGTCGAATCAACCCGAGCCGTCCTCCCAATCATATCACGAAACAGCCCAAGCGATTCATCATAGCAACAGTTCTTCACCAACCCAGAAAGCAACGTGTTCCATAGAACCGTATCTGGTTCGGATATTTCATCAAACACCTTACGTGCGTCCTCGATCTTCGAGAAGCTCGTGTACGCGCCCACCAACGCCGAGCCCACAAACACATCCGACCCGAACCCGGAAACCGTCGCGTGCCCATGAAGCAAAACCATGACTTTCTCAGAAACAGAGGAGGGAGGAGACCCAGAAAAGGCCGAAATGAGGAAAGAGTAGGTGAAATTATCGGGTCTGAAATCAGTTTTTCGGAGTAGAGCGTCGTACACGGATAGGGAATCGAAGGGGGTGCCTCTGAGGCCCTTGATGAGAACATTGTAGAGGAAGAGATCGGGCGATTGGGTTCTGGAGAAGAGGAGCTTGGCCTGCGTCGTGGCTCGGAGGTGGAGGAGTTTTTGGATGAATTTTGTGATGATTATGTTGTCGCGAGCATGGTTGTTGTGAATGATTTGGGCGTGGGTCTGATTGAGATGAGAGAGAGTGATGGAGTGCTTGATCAGGTTTAAGAAGTAGTTTCTCTCTCTTGGATGAGTTATGGCTCTACTCACCATTGGAGTTGCAGAAAAGCTCTCATAGCTCTTGTTGAGGTGATACAAATTCTTTCCTCTTCCTCTATTTTTTTTTTTTTTTTTGGGGAGATAATAATAAATAAACTTGAAGGCCCATTTAAGCGGCCCAGTGATGATAAAATGGGCCGAACTTGTCAATACGCCATCTCTCTCATTAATTTAGAGATAATTTAGGAAACTTTTTTCACGGGACTTAAAACGAGTCATAGCAGTGGATAAAGTAGTGTAAATGTGTTTTAGTGGGTTAAAATTTTATCATTTTAGACAATATCTCTATATTAGTAGGACGAGTGAATATAGAACTTATGTCTATATCAGTAGGGCGGAGGGGAGTATTTGGGCCCTCATGATAAAAAATTATATAGGGGTAGATGTATGAATATGATAAGAAATAAGGAGAAAATAGTATTTTTTTTTCCCCGAGCTTCACCTTTACGCCAGACACTCGAAATAATATATCTTGGCTACCAAATATAAAATAAGCTCAAATATTTCTTTATCTTGAGATAACTCGTCTACCGGTCGAACCCTTGTATCAACACGAGTACTGATTAGCACCAACTGAAAATATAGTAATTCAATCTATAACTATTTCCCAGTAGAGTCCAGACTCCAAACAATTCATAACAATCTCAGTTGTATTGAATAAAAAAAATATTCTCTACAACTTTCACTATGTAACTAACTTCTCTTGTATTTGAATTATACTTTTGGTTAGTGTTTTTTGGAGGTAAATACAGCTTACATAAAGAGAATGGTGAGCTGAAGCCAGGAGCCTAAGAGATTGGGGGAAAAGAATAAATATAACTTGAAACTTGCCCTAACTAACCTATGTTGATGAAAGCTCTTTCAATTAGAACCTATGTTGATGAAGCTGAATAAGAAAATGAGGCATAAAAAACAATTATTTACTATCAACTTCTTACTTAGCATTTGCTTGCGCACGAACCCCTTCGAGCTGTCTTAATACCCAAGCATCGACGTTTCTTCTTTGCTCCAATCTTGTTTCATCTGTAACATTTGGCTCCTTAGGCTGAACTCTTTCACCTGCCAGATGTATTCAACTCCGTCAGCTATTTCTCGAGCTAATTCTTTAGAAGAAATATGAAATCATAAAGCGTACTGCAGAAAGATTTATTAGTACAGCCTAGAACATTAACAGGGCCAATATCCTCGTGTTTTATTGACACAGACTTAACAATTTGATCACAGATGTTGGAACGATAACAGGATAGTGAGAAGATTTTGCTCGTTTGAGCATAATAGTGCCTTTCTCACCTGCAATTCAGCTATGGAGCTCAAAATTGATTCGTATTCATCAAACAAAGCGCTTTCCTGTATTGCTACGTAAGCAAGTTCAGTCATCAAGGAGTTCACCCTATCCACCTGTATATTAGAATGCAATTCTTAGAGGGTGTTACTAGGATGATAACAATAAGCGTGTGGTGCATATAAATGTAAAGTACTTGTAAACTACTTGGAATCAAATTTGATATGCAAGTGGTAAAAGCCATTTAGCAGAGAAGAATTGAGCGACGCGAAGCACCCGGATCATAATGCACGATCCACTACCTAAGCATCCATGGTTCAGCATGCCTCAAGGCAATGCTGCAAACCTTTTTAACGGCAGCAATATAGTTTACCCGTTCATATACAATCTTATCAATTATATAAAATGTGGCTCCATAATCATGATATTAGGAACTAATGGCCTTCAGGAAATTATGATATGCTCACTAATTTACTAAAGGAGCAAGAGATGTATAAAAGAGATTACATCGTTTCAGAATTTATATGAGTCAATATTTTATCCCTGTGTGTATAGATATTAGATAAACACAATATGTTTCTGAAAATTCTAAACAGTATCAATATTTCCCCCATATATGCAATGCTCCTTGACGGCGAGGTATATACTATACATGCTGACCTTCCTACAGTTGTCTATGTCGCTTGCAGATCAAATTCTAACATAAGATTCAAAAGTATATAGTAAAAAATCCGTACAAATAAGTAGCCTTACGGAGGAAAATGCAGAACTAAAATAATTAGAAGGCACTGTATCATCATTATCCTAGACTGTTATCAAATTGAGAGGAAGAATTTATGTCACCTCCAAGAGTGTGGAACCTAAGGAGGACCCCATTGCCTGCATTACATCAACAGCAGAGCATACAGCCGCCTTAATGGTTTGAATATCACCCTGAAAAAAGTAGATACGTTGAAGCTGTTTCTCTTTTACAATAATATCTATTCGTTTCTCTTCAATAAAATTTACCATAGAAAGTAGTTCAACAACATACCCTCGCTCCTCCTATGATGGGAACACGAACTGTGCTAGCTTTCAGATCCTGAATGGCTGAAGTTAATGAGCTATCATGATCCGTTTCAGCTGAAGCCCACTCGTCAAGAGAAAAAAGCTGAGCATGTCGAATTTGAATTAGAAAATGGATGAATCCTTGGTCAAGTGAAGAATAGCATGACATGAAGAGATCAGCATTGCACATAATCTCATGCTGGGGATAAATAAGGAGAAACATACTGTCTAGGCTCATTGAATTTTCAGCCGAAAATAGGGGAAAACAAAATATGATGAAATGTTTCATAAAGTATATTTAAAAGTATCATAAAAAGGAACTTGAAAAGAATCAAACCAAGCTGCTAATAATGGGCAAAATAAGAGATTCATTACTTGATTGTCCAAAATTGAGTAAAGCTTTAACTTGAGCTTCATTTGCTGGATATCAATCCGTTTCACCATTATTGAGTCCCAACGAACGGTGGTTGCCATCCACACACTGCACAACACTTTCTGCGCCATCCAAATCGAATAAGGGACTTAAAATATATGGAGTTTGTTAAGAACATATAAAAAACAAAAAGGAATGACCGAAATAGATCAATTATATTTCTCCACGTGTCACTTTCTGCAAAGGAGTAGAGAAGCATTATGTGCTTAAATTGAAAACTAGCTAATGAGAAGCCTCTATAGAAACAAAAAAGCAAGGATACAAAATGTAGTTCCAAAAGGCATGATATCTGCAGTAATCGCATATCTAAGAGAATGGTATAACTTGTTCTAATTATGGGATATATCAATAGCTCGAATCAATAAAACAAAGAGACCATAACTTTAGATGCAACGTTTAGAACTTGATATATCTCAAACAAGATAAGCTCATACCTCTGCTTTCATTTTCTGGGCTAGCAATGCATCGTCACTCTGAGCATTTGCATACCTCCATTGCAAGAGTCTATTGTATAAAAGCCGTAAGTTATGGACATCTTCAATGCGACTTGCATTTTTCTTTGCATTTTTTATATCTGTAATAAAACTAAGAACAGAAGTCGGACCCAGGAGTTTTCTGGTGGGGCTGGACGGCCTTATCCGAGAAGGACTGGGTCCTCTAGAAGTATTAGCAGCCTTTGCTTTAGAGGGGCTCATCCATCTAGAGACAGAAGATATTACAGGGAGCAATCCAAGGCTTGGAAGACGTCTAGAAGTTCCATCTGATGAACTTGAAGAATCAGGCCTTGCCATCTGCGCTGAACTATCATCAACCAAATACTCATGCACTGATGCTCTTCCACTCTCATGACTGGATGCTAGCATTGGCAATTTGACCAAGGGTTTACTTGTCCCCTCCAGAGATTGTATCCTGGGGGAAGGTTTACCAGTTTCTGGATGGTACGAATAAGAAGTTTTGATAATCCTATCAGCCAAAAGAGCACTCCGATTTGAAACAGGATTCCCATGCAGAGAAAGTCTCCTGTATGAAGAGTTATCTGCTTCTGAATTGGATGAAGATGGAGTTCTGATTTTCTTATCAGCTAAATCTACACTTTTACTCATAACAGCACCACCATCCAAAGATAGTCTCCTGAATGAAGAATTATCTGTTTCCGACTGCGAAGGTAAAGATGTTTTGCTATTCGTATCTGGCAGATTAATACTTCTATTCGGAGCAGCATTTCCATCCAGAGATTGTCTCCTAGGGGAAGGTGCACGTGTTCCCCAACTGGACAAAGATGAGGTTTTACTTGTCTTATCGCCAATATCTATACTTCTATTAGGAGCAACTGTGCTATCTGGGGATAGTCTCCTGAGGGAAGGTGAACCTGTATCCAAACGAGAGGAAGGTGACTTTGTATTCGTCTTATCACCCAGGTCGGTACTTCTAGTAAGAATGGCGGTGCTATCCAGAGTTGCTCGTCGGCTGGAAGGTGAAGTTTTGCTTGCTTTATTAGCCAGGTCGATACTTTTACTTGAATTGATCCCATCCAGAGATTGTCTCCTAAGGGAAGGTGAAGTTACTTTGATTTTCTTATCAGCAGGGTCAATACTTCTGCTTGAGGCGGTTGATACTTTCCCAGCCGTTGGCCATCGATGTTGATCCACCACACGAGGATGCAAATTATCAACAGGTTTAAAATTCTCAGATTGATCAGCAGAATTCTTACCTCTAAGTGGGCTCAATTTTCTTTCTGGTGTGGGCTTTCTTGAAACTTCAGCCTGTCTATGAGCAACATTCAACGATTGCCTCAGCGTGCGATCATGGACTGGTTTTTCTTTCTTACTAATCGGAACAGAATCGGATTGGAAAGAAACATTTAGGCTCCGTATAGTTGAAGGCCACAAGGACTCTGGTGGTAATTTGTTGCCTGCTACCTTTCTTGATGCCAACAGTGATTCAGCAATCGTATCCTGAACTGGTGTTGATGGAGATCGAGGCGACGAAGGTCTAGAGGGACGTTTTCTCTCAGCTGATGCAGCCCTCTTTGCAGCTGCAGAAACAGTTGAGGTTGATGGTGTTTTAGTGGCCGTGGGCGAAGAGCTGCGTTTTGAAGCAGAGGGGGAAGATGGTAAAGGCGACTTATACCTCGGACGAACTTCTCTTGTGTGGACATGGGGGATCGCTCCATTCTTGTTCTCTGCTGGAGCAAGTGGTAGTCTTGTTATCTCACCTGCAGATTGCTTCTGTAATGCTTGCTCTGATTCATATACATCCATCAAAACTTTCAGAAATTAATCCGCATTGATGCCCTCTTCAGCAACTAATGACAACCTTAAAATCTACTTCTTAAGAGGCTTTCACTAGCCTCAAAATCTGCAAACAAATTTACAGCCGAAAGTAAGGTGCAGCAGATGAGGAGATAGAGGGAGAAAAGAGTGAGGCATGATGAAAAGGAAAAGATTCTAAGAAGAATGCATCTTTAATTTACAAGCACCAAGATCTCAAAAGAATGAATTTGAATTTTGAAATGAACTTTATGCATTCGGCACCATCCAACTCAGCCAAAAGAAAGGGTAAAAAGAAACAGCTAATCATTTTTTTAAACAAAACTGAATGCAAGTAATAGTATCATATAAAACCAAACAGCAGAAAGGGTAAATTCAAATTATCCTCCAAAACGAGGAAGAGTAGGCGAAGGGTGGGGACAGAGAAGCAGCATAACTGATGGGTAGTGTGAGTTGGATAAGAGTGCTTTCTCTTGCTTTTTACTTTTCCATTAATGAATTTCTTTTTCTTCTTTCCGGTTTCAATTATGGTCCCCAGCCTTTGTCCCTGTCACGAGAATGCCATGGGTGGCTCGTCTGGAGCTGTACACACGCACACGCACACACACACACACGCGCGCACAGAGAGCAAGTGACTCACATTCAGGCAACTTCTTTTCATGGAAAGGAATTCTCTGAAAATGATACCTTCACCAGTCTCTCTCACTCTCTCTCTCTAGGAAGATGCTATAGATATTAATCCCAATCAATGATCAGACAAAATGGGATTCTATCAACGCTTACAAACACACAAACCAATGATCACATAAAGCACAAAGAGTTGAACTCTCAACTCTCAACTCTCAACTCTCTAGCAAAACTGAAAAGAAATCAAGAAATAAGCCAAACACAAAATACAGGCTCGTCACAAATTCAAACCGAACATAACAAACTTACTTCGAATCAACAAGATACAAAATCCAAGCTTCTTCTCGGTTTCCCAATACTAAGTTAAAAGTTTAAATAAAGTAAAATATTGCCTAAATCAATGATTAAGTGTAAACAATTCAAAGTAATTATAAAGATATGAGAACAAGGACATGAAAGGCCACGTGCAGGAAGGATCATTGTCCATCCCCATGAATTTCCAGAACCCCATACACACTACAGCAACAATATAATAATCCTTCATACTGCTAAACATCATTAATTTGCATTGATTAAGCATCGTTAAGGGCAGAAAACCACTGAAAAAAATAATCCTCTTTGCATTTACTTTCTGCAGATGCAGGAACCAAATCTTATCGGATTATTTTAGAAAACAAATGAAATTCAAATTCAAATTCAAATTCAAACAAGGAAGAACTTTCTAAAAAAATTCCTTTTCCTTTTCTTTTTACACGAATAAACGCACCAAATAATGGCCTACGCTTTGTCAGATTTGTCCTCAAATTCGCCGGCATCTGTAGATTTCTTCCACAAAAGAAGCTCCTCAAAAATCAGCTTAAAATTTCCAGAATCTGCAGCTCGAATAAACCTACGTAAAGATGCTTTCGATCAATTTCAACCGAACAAAAAACGGATCACCCTAAAAAGTTCGATCGGAGCTGAATCGCTGCCTCAGAACATCGATTTTTGCAGAAAAAAAATTCCTAAACCATGAGCTGAAACAAGTAGATTACCTTTCTCGGCAACAAAAATCAAAAACTATGAACAAAATTCGATCGAGCGTGATTGAAATGGCGGAAGTTTTTCAGTTTAAGACGTTGGAAATATGGAACGAAATTCATACCGTGATTCGACAAGACGCGGCGGTGACGATTTATTCAATAATCTTTTTTCAATTAAAATAACAATTATTTATGAAGTTTTTTTTTTTTTTTCCTTTATAAAACAATATTATTATTAATTTTTATTTATAAAGACTAGTATTAACTTTAATTATTTATAAATTAGAATGAATATATTTTGGGATTAACTCTTTAAAATATTTCATCGTCGAGTTGAAAATAGTGCTCGGAATATACTTGTAGTATACTGTAAAAGAAAAAATTATTTAAAATTTTATTTAAAAGTTATTACCAAGACGTTCGAATGACATTTGAAAAAAAAAATGTAATAACTTGAAAATTTTGAAGGGAATATATTTCAAACAATTATAATCAAACAATCACCATGTTATATTTAGGAGAAGTTTTCTCTACATTTCCATTTAATTATTCTACGTTTGAAAATTTCAAAAGAAAAGATAAGTATATGATAAGTCTAAAAAAATTAAAAAATAAATAAAAAGTCTTTTGATATATTTTTTTAAATTAAAGTTCTTATCACTTGTATTTTTATTTATTTTTTTATTTATCGTTGTATTCATTGGTTTGAATGAGTTTTAGGGAATTACTGAAATGAGACACAATTAATAAGAAAATAATGTTCCATTGTAGAACAATGTGGTTTTTTTAATTATTATTTGACTATATAAATCACTGAAGACGTTATACTGTCACATCAACAGTAAACATATTAAGAAAACATACGATGGGCAAGAGAGCATTCGTATATTTACGAATGGTGACAAAAACCAAATGATGGAAAGTCATGTGCCAAAACATGATGGCAAATATCAATTAATAAGATGCCATACTTTAGCATGTTCTTTCCCAAATACTATCAATTTTGTTTATCACATACACATATTATAGTAGTCATAAAACTTTCCATCATTTTCTTGACCTCCAATCTCATCACCAAAACAGGACGCTAAATGAGACGAGACGGAAGGAGTACAATAAAAAGACCCTTCCGCCCTTCATCGAGAGCGAGGAGAGAAGAGTTTCTCAATTGTAAAGAGGCATAATAGCATATAGAATGAGTTGGTTTGAAAATGGAAATGGAGCAATGAATAGAAGTTGCACAAAGTATTTTTGTATGATGAAGCAATGTAAGTAAGAAGTAAATAAATATGATAAAAAGAGTTTTTTTTTTTAATAATTAAAATTTAAATTTTGATCTCAACTGAATACAGCAGCAGCAGCAGCTTCTTGAAATTGAGCTACTACCAACTGGAACCACCATCAGCCTCCCTTGATTGGTAAAAATCATTTGCTCTTACCATGCTTACCTCCTCAAATTCATTGTCATCTGCAATGAAAGAAAAACCCCATGAAATTGGCATGAATTCCTTCTTGCATTACGGAAGAAGATGGAGACGACGAAGAGAAAATACTCCTACTAGCTCCAACTATGAATTGACTGTTTCTTACTCCGACAGGCATAAGGGTTCAAAGGCCGTAGATCAGATTCTCAAGAGTATCATATCTCATAAAGTGTTACTTAGGTATGTGTGCAGTATATGGCTTTCCTAAACTAGAAGGCAAAAACGTGTATGATAGGGGATGTATAGTTTGGGTTCGAAAAGATAAAAAGTAATATTGACTCATCCACCGCGTAGTTTGATGGACTGGACAACTTTGAGCTTGTTGGATCTGGTAATCCTTCAAATACTCAACCGTACGAATTGTACATCCAATGTGTCACTCAAAATGAACGCCCCCTTATAGTAACTCGACTCTAGGGTAAAAACTATTCAGATAAACTGCACCATCTCTATTTTCATGTATAATATGAAATGTAAACTTTTAAGAGCAATAAGTCGAATCATGATAAGAAACGTTGTATGATCGGAAAAAAAGATGACCAGAAAGGAAACCTTTTCTCAATGTGAGGGCAAGAACAGCATCATTCTCAACCTGAAAAGCATACATCGGAGAATTAAGTTTATAAGGTTCGAAACTAAGGTACCAAAACAGATACTGCTGCAATTTCAGGAGCAAATCCATGATCAAAATCATTGGATTTAATTCAAGCCGTATGATCAGAAGTATACTTGATGTGTGTTTTTTATACATGAGGTGAAGACCGACCTTTTGATCTGCCAGGGATTTCGAATCTTCTAACACTTCGTTACTTGGCATTAGTATCAACCGTTGATCATTGACTGGTTGGTCAGTGAGTTCTCGCAACTTCTCCTTAACTTGCAGAATCGTCTCACTCGGAACACATTGCAGAAAGTAAGTTGTCTTGTTGCGTTTTACGCGAATATACATCCCCTGCATCGTAATCAAATCAAGACATCAATACTATCGGTCTACAACACGACAAAATCTACCACATAAAATCAATGCTTCTTCACATACTTGTAATGACCTGTATTCAACGTCATGAAACACGAGGATCGACATCCCTTACAAATCAAATTAGAAACAGCAAACAAAACGGAACAAACACATTCAAATGCAAAAACCAGTTGCAAAAACCTCAATTTTCTTAACCTTTAAGCAGTAATCACACATCCTATTTTCCACCACTCTCCCATATTCGTCGAATTCGTTAAACCTACCGATCATTACTACACACTTCCTAAACAGTCCAACTTTCCACAATCCTTAACACTAACATAGCAATGCCCACAAAAAACTTGCTCATGTATACAATCAAGAAATTTCTCACAAGGCATCGATAATTCCGGAAAAGGGGGATTCAAAATAAGCCCAATATTCTTCAACATTCCTAATTCCTCTTCGTTCAACCATCCCATATCGCAGATTTCAAGAGTAGAGAATTAAACCCATAATCAACAAAGGAAACTACTGGCTTAAATTAAAGAAGCATAAAACACTCGAAGGACCAAATTCGTTTCTCCATTCGACTAAAATCAGTGAATTTCAAGTAAATGAGAGGCGCAAACTAGATTGTTTCCCTCCGATTGAATCAAAATTGAGCCTCAAAATTAGGGAATTTCGCAAAAGTAAAGAGTAATTGAATACAGAAAACGAAAAAAAGCATACAGATTGATCATCTGGGCTCTTGGGGCGCGATGGCTGCGACATAGCTGGCGAAATTCGTTCGAAGAGAAGCTGTTCGATGGAAAATCGGAAAAATTATTCGAGCAGCTTAAGCTCAGTATTTAGGAAGAAACTGGCTTTCTTCTTTTCTAATCTATTGCAAATGGTTAAGAGAAAAATAAATAGGCATTTGATTGAATTAGAAAATTTAAAATTATAGAGGGGTGGACAAATTTATCGAAACGGCGGTAATACTGGTCATATCAAATACCGAAATAAATTGAAAAATGCTGTATATAGCGGTATACCAAGTTTTGGTACGGTATCATACGATGCCGAAGATTTTCGGTAAAATAACGGTATCAATTTTTGGATACAGCGGTATATCGGTCAATATTGAAATTTTCAGTATGTTGAAAGTTTTGCTATATACCAAATGTTCGGTGCACACTGATTAATTTTGGTCGATACTTAATCAAATTATTGTACATGAAAAAATCAAACATAACTTTTATTGTACTCAATTTCCCGGTATATCGAATTTATGTATGGTATATTGAAAAATCGTACGGTATTGATTTGGATTCAATTTCATACCGAATTTCAGGTATCTGAAAATTGACATACTTAAATGCTCGGTGTGGTAACGGTCTATCGAAAATTTCTGGTACATTATCAGTATGACAAAATTTTATCAATATACTGCACCGATCCACCCCTAGATGGATCATTAAAATAAAATAAGAAAAATTAAATAAATCTAGTTAGTGAACTTGATGAAACATTTATAATTTTGAAAGACTAAGGTTGCGTTCTCTTTGATGCGAAAGAAAATGAAAGGAAAAAAAATAAAATAAAAAATCATTATTTAAATCTCACTCTTTCGCCACCTTTTATCATCTTTTATGAATTTGGGAAATTTATTATTAGGGTTAAAGTGACACTTAATTCTTAAATCAAGAACAAAGAGTAGCAAGAAAGTGATAGAGATAAGATCAAATGTTGCAATCCTAAATTTTCATTTTAGAATTGTCAAAGAAGGGCTAAAAATTGAAGGGAAAACTACTTAATTATTTATTTTAATAATTAATTAATAAAAGACCCAATATTCATTTATTATTTTACAATATTTTATTTATTTATTGCCTAGTGGAAGAGAGAGTCTTCAACATTGGTTGGGTTGTTGGGGCAAAAACACAAACACATTACAGTCACTCCAAATCAAGCTCTAAATCTACCAACCCAGTTTCTTGATCAGCCATTGTTGGAGCCAAGTTTCTCAATTTCTGCTCCGGGCCTAATTTTCTCTCTCTCTCTCTCTAGGATTCTGGGCGCTTGGAATATTATCATGGGCAACAGTTCCTCCATGCTCACTCAGTACGACATTGAAGAGGTCCAAGAACACTGCAACAACACCTGTAATACTCCTCCTTCACTTCCAATCGATGTTTCTTATGCTACTATCCGATACTCCCAATGAATCTCTTATCTCACTTTGATTCACGGAACTTTGCTGAGTTTTTCGATTCTGTATTCTGCGTGTTCATTCATGGTTTCAATTGGCGTTTTTTATTTGTCTCACGAAGAAGCTCAGGAAGAGTTTCTGATTAAGTTTTAATGGGGTTTCAGTCTTGATGATGATAAATTGTCCATAGCTGTGATTGGTTTTCGATTTTAGTACTGTTCTTGAGTTTCTTTTATATGGATTTTGATGAGTGGTGTTTATTTGGATGAATGCTGTGTAGTTTCTCAGCAGGAGATAGTGTCATTGTACCAGAGGTTTTGCCAGTTGGACAGAAGTGGAGGCGGCTTCATCTCCGCGGACGAGTTTATGAATGTACCGGAATTTGCAGTCAATCCACTCTCTCAGGTTACACTAACAGCTGCTTGAAACCCCTCTTTGTTGGTTTCATTGTTATTTTAGGAATTGTATGTACTAAGTAGAATCAACTAAATGTTTTTGATGGGATAGTGCGAAAGAAACGAACTTAGAAATTCACGAGGATGTTGCATTTAAGTTTCAATCGAACTAAGCGTTGGTCTTGGATTGGAACAAAGATAAACGCCTTGCATGTTTCCATGAACTTTATCCAAAGTTGTGGTCCAGTCCACATAGAGTTGGTAGTAGTACTGCATCATTTATAGAGAAAGGATGGCTTTTTTTAGGGTGTAAAAAGTTATGGCTTTAGGTAGAAGTGTTAATAATGGCAAACCCTAAAGAAGAACTAGGGGCGTGAATTGATTTGCAGATAGTAGGAGTATACAATTGATTGTTGTAGCTATGACTATTATCGGTATTGGTGTAGTTCCTATATCAATAACTGTAAGTATGTGAAGAGGCTTCTTTGAATACTGAAACTGCTAGCTCTCAACCTTCTCTTGGTGATCGGAATTACTGATGCGGAAACCGGACATAAAAAGTTGATAAGATTTTCTTTCTTGAATAGTATGATTCCTATCCTTGAAATACTGCGGAAATCTATAGACCGTGCAGAACATGTTCTCAAATGACCCTCCTGGCTCCTGCTTTGTTCTTCGAATTTCTAGAAGCTTATATTGGGACGGAAGTTCTTATTAGACTCACAATCGAACTGTCTCTTTATGCTCATAAAGAACATTCTATAAATCCATATACCAACCATGTAGGTTTGGCACATTTTAGCTAAAGAAATAGCGCACATATATATAGCATGCCAGAATTGATGAGTCAAGTGATGATTACTGGCTATCAGGATGAAAAATGAAAACTTAAGGATCTGGTATTCCATGTAGTCAGTTCGAGTGCTATTGCTCACGAATTTCCGCCTCCCTCTTTTTTTGGTGCAGAGACTGTTAAGGATGCTGGATGGACTCAATTTCAAGGAGTTTGTAGCGTTCCTATCTGCTTTTAGTTCTCGAGCAAGTTTGCAGCAGAAAGTTGAATGTAAGATGTGCAAATGGAGAAGTATTCCTTCTTAAAAACACTTTCAACGTCTAACTTCTTATCTCCAGTTGGCCAATGCTGAGTGTAATTTCCTGAACCCAGTTATTTTTAAGGTTTATGATTCCGATGGTAATGGGAAGGTTAGTTTCAACGACATTTTGGACATATTGCGAGACCTGACGGGTCAATTTATAGCTGAACATCAGAGAGAGGTTAGTCTTTCTTCTCTTATCATCTTTCCCTCTTGATATATTGTTTTTATACTTTATTTTTTCTTTTTCTAGTTTTCTATTGCTTATTTGTTCCTTGTCCTCTTCGGAATCTGAGGAAAAGGTTCTAATTCTATGCTCAAGAAACGAAATCGATAAGCTTTGTTGATAAAATTAACTAAATCAATCAAATTAATATGTCGCGGTTATCTTTCTGTTATATCCTAAATTACGCCTAGCATTTTAGTGTGTTAGGTCCTTGCTGTGTGGCGTCTCGAATCTCTGCTCATATGAGGCGTTTGTATTGTTATATTATGCTTCGACTACCTAGCAGAGCAACGGACGAGAAAGTATAACTATTTGAGACATGACACAATAGAGTAGATGAAGATGATAAAGCACAATATAACTTATCAGACGACATGCTAACAAGATGGGCAACTTTTGTTTCGTTTGCTCCCATTTTCTCCTAGTGCTTACCAGAGTTGTGCTAAGTCAATGTTCTTCGTCCTTTTTTTTTTACCCTTCGATAGCACGTCCTTAAGCAAGTTCTTGAGGAAGCAGGCTACACGAAAGATTCTCTATTGGTTCCAGCTGACTTCATGAAGGTGATATCAATTCTATACTTTTTTTTTGTTTATCTTTGTTTTCTGTACCTTACCATATATGAATCTCGATCTATAAATATATCTGTTTTAATGTAGGATTGAATTCTTGATTTTCTGTTTTGCATATCCGTTGTTAATTGCTTGTTATCGTTCCTCACAGATCCTGGGCAGTTCTGGTTTGAAGATGGAAGTCGAAGTTCCTGTAGATTAGAGATAACGAAACTATTTTCGACGTTCTTTTTTTTTAAAAAAAATCGGTGATCGTCATGTGTTATGAGTTTATGACTAGCATTTTGAGAAAATGTTTGACCATTCAGTTTATGTTTTAAGCTGCAGACTTGCTACATTCTTGAATGCAGACTTGCTACATTTCTTGAATGCTTGATTGTAGTTTGTAAACAAACATACTTGTAAAAATAGATGCTAAATTGCTGGCAAAATCTCAGTGCTGCACTGATTCGGGAAGAACGGTTTCGAAAGAAGGAAAGAAAGTTATAAGTTACGCAAGTCATTGAAATGCATCACCTTCTGGTATCCATACACGAAGCAGCCGATCGTAAAACGAGCAAGTAGCAACTGCAGAACTCTTCCTCTCCCCAACCACAGCAGAAACTCCTCTTTGCCAATCCCCTCCATATGCAAGGGAACTGTGTTTTTCGTACTTCTCCACCACTTCGACTCGATCCCCTCCAAACTTAACAATGGCAAATCCATTATGCATACAAGCTGTCAACACTAGCCCTGGTATGTATGGATGGTGCTTTATCCTCCAAACTCCTCCACCCAAACATATAGAAGATTCACTAACCGGTTTCGAAATTGATCTCACGTCCCATATTCTTAAGTGCTCGTCGTAGCTTCCAGTGAGGAGAGTGTTGGGATCATGAGGGCTCTTTGCTATGCAGCATACTCCCATTTTGTGTGTTTTTGCGTTCTGGAAAGCTAACTGAGAAGGATTCTCGCGTAAATCCCAGCAGCTGAATCTGCAGTCGTCTGAGCCTGTGTATACTAGCGTTGGGTGCTGGATGTCGAAGGAAGCAGCCCAGAGCTCAAAGTCGTGTGCTTTCCATTCCTGTGATATGTTCACTTGGGATTCTTCGAGTGAGAGTATAGAAACGGATCCATTAGAGAGGCCAACTGCCATGGATGTGGAGGATGAATTCCAGTCTATGCACAAGCACATGGAGGAACTGATGCGTTTGCTGTACACTTCGTTCAACGAGTTACCTGTATTCAGAAGATTTCATCATCATGGAGTTCAACCTTTGAGTACATATGATCGTGATGGAAGGTAACGAAGAAACAGTCCATAGATCTAAAATTGCTGCAATTATGTGACATAACGATACAAGTAAAGCACCATATTCTCGATTTCTAACACCACACAAGTTGTCTCGTGTTACCATTCATGAAGCACCAAACAGAATGTACAAAGTAAAACGAAACGAAAAACTCACTGTTCGCTTTTGCACCATCCGAATCAGAGCATTGCAAGCTGTAGACCTTCACATAACCATCAGCATCGGCTTGAGCAAGCAAAGGGCTGCTCTGATCCTGCTCGGGGCTCCACTTCACATCGAAGATTCCTGCTGTTTCTACTTTCTGAACCAACTCAAGCCGGTTTTCATTAGCATCTACATCAAAGAGCACTATGCTCCCAGACCGACTGGGCTGATCGCCCTCTTGAAGCACGTAAGTAGAGGCAGCAAGCACGTTGCGGTGCGATTCATGGCGACAGAACTCCACCGCATCCGCGTTCCCATCTAATATGCAATGCCCCACATCCATTGATGCACCTAAACACGAATCAAGCAAGGAAAATTATCAAAAGATACTTCCTTTCATTCAGGCATTTCGTCGAACACGTTGCCTGCTTACTCAGAAGTCATTAGTCGATCACTCGCAGCTAACTCACTCTCTTACTACACAGATTCCTACTTCATAATCGCGTGAAATTTAACATGAACGGAAGGAAATACTGTGAAAGTGAAGCCCAAATGCTTACCGTTGTGTTCTTCGAGAGTCCGATCGAAGAGGGAAAAATATCGGTACAAATAATTTCTTTCTTTGTAGTAATTTGAGAAATTATTAGAATTATTACATTCTCGCGAAAATAAGGTTATTTTAATGGTTTCTTCCTTTTTTTTTTTTTTTTTTTCCAAATTGTCTCGAATTTTTAACCTTTTAGCGAGCGTCTTATCACTAAACTGCGTTCCGATTAAAATTTCAATTGTTTAAATTGGGCTATAATCACACCATCTTTTCAACTAATGTTATCTTTGATTCAATATATACTCCCTTTGTCCGTTCCTAAAATTACTTAATCTTCGTGTTTCGAATATATTTTTGCCCCAAAATTAATTTACATCTATGATACTACCTCCATCTCATATAAGTAGTCTCATTTGCCATTTTTATCCATCTCATGTATTAGTCTCATTTCCTAAAATGGCAAAGAATATGTGGCTATAATTAACTCTCTCTCCTCATAATCAATTACATCCACATATTACCTTCCTCATTGACTATTGTGTCACTTTGAAATGGGACTACTTATATGAGATGGAGGAAGTATGACCGAATAAGTTTAAGATTCCACATGGCAAAGACAAAACCGTAAATCATTTCCAATAAAAAAAATTATAGGTCAAAGTCAAACCCAAAAATAAAATTTTAGTAATTTAAATAAAATAAATATAATTCCAGGTATTTGAATTGGCGCCATGGTCGGCGGGAGGTTGACCCCACGATTCATCCTAGCCGTTGGATTAAATAGTATTAAATTAAATAAAGAATTACTTTTAAATCGGATTAATTTAAAATTGGGTCCATCTAATTATATTATTCATCAATCAATCGAGTATTTTATGTAATTATTAAAATGAATATCGTTGTCTATAAAGAAGAGCGCGCAATAATTTCAAAGTTGAAGAATTAATCATATCAAAGTTATGCACGAAATCATGCTCCCAAAAAAATGTTTCTTTTTGCAATTGAAGATTATTAGTATTTTCCTTTGAAAGCATGGTAGCATCACAACCATTAAAATATGTTAGTATAACATTCTATTCATCCTTTTGAATATAAAAAGTCCGAGTCATTTTAAGATATTTATTGAGTCGATTGAGGCTGATACAAAAATCGTCATTGACTTGTTTTCTTGAAACATAAAGGTTTTTAGAGTAATTATTTCGAGTTGTAAAAAGTTGTCGGAACTTAGCAAATAAGTTTTTATAAGATTAAACATGTTCGGCGTAATACTGTCTGACAAAAGTAGCTCGGGGATTTTTCTATTTCTTTAAGTATTTTATTCCTTTAACAAATTGTCCTCCATATAGAAATTAAATAAATGTTTAAATACACAATTCATCACCAAACATCTAAACTTAGTAATTTAAATTTATGAAATCATAACGTGCAATGACACATTGGATTATTTACCAACAAATTCGAGAATTAACAATAAAGTATAAGAGCAAAATCATGAGTGGTTGTGGTTGAGATGGTTATTGCAAAAATCATCCACCCATAGAAAAGAATAAATCAAACTTGCCTCGATGTCACTCCAGCAATCATGAATTGGGATTCTTAAATCACAATCAGGAAAAAAAAAAAAAAAAAAATCAAAATTTCATAGATTTTTTTATCATATAGATTTTTATAGTGTATCTGGTTTTCAAGATAGGATTAAAGTGATCAGACGTTATTATTTGGTTCGTAATATACGACCCGTGATTGAACCGCCTAAAATTAATCTTGATCTATCCTACATATTTTAATTTTGCCCTACACGGCAAGATAAAAATATTCTTACACAATTTAATTTGGATTAATTCTATCTAATGTTACATGATACATAATCGTATATATGATTAACTATTTATTCAAGTATTATTATTCTTAGTACTATAAATTGTTTTACCAATAAATAATCTACGCGCAGCAATTAATATGGCATAATTAATAAATATATAAGAATAAGAAATCATCGTCTTCTTCCAAAATATTACAGTATGTATGTATATATATCATCGTCACAGCGTGTATGTATGCGTATTTGTACATAATTTTTCTTTTTGATTGTACAGTGACATGAATAAATAGCAACCCAGAATTCAAGGTCACATTTTTCTTTTCTTTCTTGTATAAAAGACAAATTAACAAACAGTTACACTAGTCTCTCGATTTCTTTCGAGTTGCAGTTTTCGTTTTTTCTGGTTTTTTCTGGTTTTTTTTTTTTTTTTTCCTCTGGGCCCTTTTCTTCAAAAGCTCAACTTGAAATACCTTTGAAAATCTTGTTGCCTTTTTTGTTTTGTTACTTTCTTCTTTTTTTTTTTCCCTTTCCAATTTCACACGCGCATACGTATAATTGTCGCTTCGTTTCCATTGCCGTGAAGCTTCGTGAAATTCTGATACATGCGAAGTGAAACCGCCATTTTCTTGTTCTTGAAGATTTGGGCCTCGAAAAAAATTAGGTAAGAACTGAGAATTTTTCTTTTATGGGTGATGGGTTCTGTGCTGGTGGCGCCATTAATGCAGATTAAGGCGAGGACTCGAGTTTCTTGAACATGGGTTTTGCCCAGAAACTGAATTCCTGAAATTCTGCACCGATTTTCTCAGGTACTAACTAGCCTTTCATGTGTCGGAATTCGATGGCGGAGGACGACAAAACGCCGCCGCTTTCCGATGGTGAAGAAGAGGTCTCTTCCCTAAGAGAGGCAGTGTGTGCGCAGCAGCTCCTTCTTCAGAAGCTCTACAACGAACTGGATGCGGAGAGGGAGGCCTCCGCCTCCGCCGCCAGCGAGGCTCTGGCGGTGATCCTGCGCCTCCAGGGGGAGAAGGCGGCGGTGAAGATGGAGGCGGAGCATTACAAGAGGCTGTCGGAGGAGAAGATTTTCCACGCCGAGGAGTCGTTGGCGGTGATCGAAGACGCCATCTATCACAAGGAAATGGAGGTGGCTGCCATGGATTATCAAGTTCAGGCTTATAGGTATAAGCTGCTGAGCTTGGGTTGTGTTGATCATGGCTTTGGTGGGACCAAGTTTCTTGATGGTTTCTTGCAGAGGAACGAGGTTTCGGGTGTGGAGTCGGGCGGGGGGAGCATCGGGAGGAGGAATTCTGCGCCTATTTTGAATAGGTGTAAGAGCCCTTTTAGGATTCAAGAGGATGATCAGCTGGAGGGTTTGGATTTGGAGAAAAAGATCGATAGTTATTGGGAGAAGATTAGGAGGTTGGATGAGAGGGTGAAGGAGATTGCACAGTCTTCTTCCTCGTTGCCTTCTTGTGTGAGAAGAGGGAGTTCTTGTGATGCTTCGGTCTCTGCAAGAAACGAAGGGGGGAGCTTGAATGAACCGAAGAAGCTGAGCATAGTCGAAGGAATTGATGAGGCTAAGAGTTTGGCTAGCGTCCACGACGTGTTTGAAGTTCCACAAGCTGAGAAAAGCTCGAAATCTTGTGAACCAATGGAGAAAGATGATGTCAATGGCAAGAGTCTTGATAGGGAAGAAGGTGTGAAAGATGAAACCGAGTGGCTGAAGAGAGTGTTGAAGTCGAGTGGCATTGAGAAGAACCTGTGTCGAGTTAGTGATGTTGAGTGCCGGTTGGTTGTTGTACCACCTGCTTCCAGTGTCTCTCAGTTGTGTTCGTCGTCTGTGAATGGAGTTAACAGGAGATCGGAGATCGTCGTGGAAGGTGAGAGATCAGTTGAAGGCAGTGGGAGAGAGGAAGAACTGAGAGTGTTGAATGAGATAAAAGAGAAGGTGAATTCTTTGCATGATGAGATCAGGAGTTTGAAAGAGAAGAAATCATCCTCCATGAGAGAGAGAGAAGAACCATCCTTGGCTATGGCTGTTCTCTCAGAGGTACTACTAGCCCTTCTCTCTCTCTCTCTCTCTCTAAACTAATGTTATGAACATTTTGTACAGGCAATGCTTTCCTTTTGGCTGTAATGGAAGCTTTGAAGATCTCCTAATTGAATTGAAGCCTGCATATTGTGTGTAAGAGTGACTTTGCAATTTGTTTCATATTTTTTGATTGTTTTTTTTTTGGTGATTTGGGCTTTGGTTGCAGCTTTATACACTTCTTTTGTACAGAATGAATATTCTTAACATCAGTAATTGTAAAGATGATCCATCTCTCTCTCTCTCTCTCTCTCTCTCTCTGGTGAAGAGTTAAAACTCAAGGATTGGTCTAGAAGAAATTATTGAGAATGTAGTGCTGTAATAAGGTTTGTTTGAGACAAAGTAAACCACAGCAAGATCTTCTTCTGTAAGAGCTAACTACATGTCACTAACCAGCTCCAACTTTGGCATGGATTTCCCCGAAAGGAACGACTTAATAAGTGTCAGAGCCTGCTTCGGCCTATGCAACGGAACTTCGTGCCCTGCTCCTCTCACAGTAACGAATGTCAGCCCTTCGTACTCTTCTGTCCATCCTCCCACCTATTTTACCCAACCAGACTGGTTACAGGAGTGCTACTAAAATAACTACAGCAGTCTATAGATAGTACAAATTCCAGAGACGGAAAGTGCTGACCTGGCCATCGTCGTACCAAGCATGCCATGGACTAACTGTTTGAAGCTTTAGAGTGTCTATGTTGTAACGGGTTGACGTAACTGGAATTACAGCATCCGTGTCGCCACTGTTGATCAGAATGATTGGAATGAGCAAAGCATCATTTGCTTCTATTACTCTTCTAATAAACGAAACTATCACAAGAATTTGACAGTGGAATTGATGTCTGTAGCTCAAAGATGATGATGTACGATAAATGCAGAAATTAATGAAATCTGGCTGATTGTATTAGCAAGAAATCTGGCTTCTCTCGATAGGCTACGTTTCTGTAAATTTAACACGACTTTGAACGAAGTAATCTTTCCTAATAGAGAGTTCCAGTATGGGAATAGAGAAAGAAAAACCTGAACATCCAGATGCGAAGCCCCGAATTTAAGAGCTCACGGTAGATATCCAAAACCGATCTTTGAGAATCCTGCCAGTGCTCACTCACAAGGTCACTGCAATCACAATATAAGATCTATTGGTCGGAAACTTACAAAGAATGCAAGATATGGCCAGCATTATACCATTAATCCCCTCTTGTGAAACGTAAAAATCTTCTACCTGCATGTCTCCCACCGGGAGTTCTTGTTACGAACATGAAGAGCCTCTTGAACCTCAGGAAGATTGAAGTACTGCACCGAATGCTTCTCTGTGCATGGATCGTATGCCCTTCTCAGAAGTCCCACCTTCTAGCTTAACAGAACATATGCAATCAATAACCCGAAAAAAAAAAAGTATACTCACTGAAATGACTGCATCTAACAATGTTTCTCTGCAGAATAAACTTGAATATTAATATCTCAAAAAAACACTTACAGTTTTTTTCCTCCAAAGATGGTTCAGTCTACTGACGTTAGCCTCGCATGGAGGAGTATATATGCTGTACATATCAATGTCTCCGACTTCTTGATCAGCGATTATTAAAACTTTAATGCATTCTTCTGATGTATGCACAAATGATTGGAAGTCACACTTGATATTCAACTGCTTATAGGTCTGATCAGAAACCATACCAACCGACCACATGAATTGAAAAACTCCAAAGTGATCGTGAAAATCATCTGTTAAGGCATTTCCAACCTGAATGCAGAGGTGTAATTTTAGGTTAATTGTTCTTCACATGCGCTTATATCAATTTGTTGTGTTCTAAATTTCAAGAAGAGAATACCATGAAACCCTTGAGATTGATAGTCTCTTCTCCGTTTTCTCCGTTCTGTTTCACAATGGCCTGGGCAAGTTGAGGAACATAGTGCCCTGTAAACAGTGAAATAGTATTGTTACCATGTACGAGCACAATAATAACACCGCCAATGTAAAATTGGAAAGAGTGCTTGTGCTGCTGGTCTCTCGAAATAATACAACTGCTATTAATTAAAGCGCGAAAATTAATGGTTTCCTAAGTACTAAATTGCCTGTGAATTCTGCTTCTTGATGTAATAATTTGGTAACCTTCAAGGAAATACGTCCCAAGTAAATTGCTTTTCGGTAATTAGCTTCGAAAAGTTACAAGGTGTTCGGTATAAAATAATCACATTTTTTAAAATAGTGGAAAGGGTATGATTATGAACATACCAGCATAGCTTTCTCCTGTGAGATAGAGGTCTCTTCCTTTGTACTGCGGAAAGCGTTCCAACCAATTTTGGATAAATATGAGGCTATCCGCAGCTGTGAGAACATAAATTGCAATCGAGATGGTTGCATCAACATATGCAGAATATGGCATGACCGCGTAAGAGAGTACGAAGAAGAAGATATACCAGTTCTTTTATCACCATTGCTCAATAAATCTGAGGAAGTGTTAGAATATGAAAACCCAACTCCAACGGGAGAGTCCAGGAACAATATATTTGCAGCTGCAAAATGGAAATCATCATGAAAATATTAAATGTATATGCCAATTACTCGATATGCATTCTTATTACGTACCAAACAACTTATCAGTTTTACGATAGACACCAATTGTACACGACATGATCTAAATGGTTGATAAGTGAATTTTTTGTAAAATTGCTGAGACAATCTTTGTCTGATCTCTTATTTGAGTAAGAAGTATTAAAAGCCTAAACAATATTTGAAGCAGAGAACGTCTATACAAACAAAAGGCAGCTGTAAAAATCTTGTTTTTTCAGAGGATGCCTATTTATAGTCAAAGAAAGAAATGTTCGGTTCATGGTTTTAGTTTCTAACATGACAAGTTGAAGTCGAGTGGAGTGTTTCACATAGCATCTTCAAGCTTAAGAGTCCATCTAAATGCATATTCAACTACTACATAATTACCTTTATTCCACGAATAAGGGTTCAAATAAAGGGTTTTCCCGTCCGTCTCAATATGCAACGGTCCAATTTCCTCAGCTAGTCCATAGGCAACAGACGAACACCCGGGTCCTGAAAATCTTAAACATCTCAATAAAACTAGAAACTAGCAAACTGCAAGAAGCTTAATTAAACAAATAAGCAAAAAGCTAAAACTTTTAGGCACACATTTCAATAGTACAAGATCAAACAATCGCATCAAAAAAGCGAAGGGAATCAAAAGAATATCAACAAAGATCACATACTTTTCCATTCTCTTCTCCACAGCACCATTACTATCCACTAATGCTACTCAAAATTCACACACAAACAAACAAGAATCTTAAACATACGGCAACTTTTTCGGATTCTTCTCACCTCTATTCACTAATGCTACTCACAAATTCACACACATACACACAGTAAAGACCAGACTCTTTGCAATAGCTTCACCACACCCATAAATGCTAATCATAATTCGCACAGAGAGAGAGAGAGAGAGAGAGTAAATGTAGAGTTAGCAGTTGACCTCCATTGAGCCAAAGAACGAGGGGCTTGGAGGAAGGATCCTCCTCAGCCTCAAAGAACCAGTAGAAAAGCTCCCTCCCAGATTCTTTGTTGACATTGATATACCCAGCATAGTGCGCGAAGCTCACGTTGAAATTCTGGCCAGGCAGCTTCGACACTCGGTCCAACTTCTGCTGATTGAAAGCGTCTGAAGAAGAAGAAGTGCTGCTGCTGCTGCTCAAATGGAGCTCTGCAACTAATAACAAGATCACGACGAAAACCCACCTCGGAATCGACATCTTTCTAGGGCTCCCGCGATTGGATTGGGGAGAAAATGAAGAAAGTGTCCTTTTTTGAGCACCCCTAGAAAAGCTGATAATGGGTGGAAAACGAAAGACGTCAAGTGAAGTGCAGTGTTGTGTAGAAATTACACTTGCTCCATTTTATATGTATGCCTCTTTTGCAATTATCCTTAATTGACTAATTTATCTAAAACGATTTTAATTAGTTTCGAAAAAAAATAGGGGTTAATTATAGCATAATATTTTTGAATCTTGAAAAATTCTCCCTCCGTCCCATAACAATTGTCCATGTTGCCTTATTGAGACGTCTCATTTGATTGTCCACTTACCTAAAGTGGAAATATTGCACTCGTCTCTCACAACCAATATAATATAAAATCCCCTATCCCTTGTGGCATTGGTTATTGTACCACTTTCCTAGTGGACAATTGTCATGGGACAGAGGGAGTAATTACTAATACTACTACTCCCTCCGGTCTTTTACAGTTGAGTCGAAACTTTTCGACACGGGAATTAAGAAGAGTTGTTTAGTACTTTAAGTATGTTTGGTAATTGAGAAGAGAATGAGATTATGTTTATAATTGAGAAGAGTTGTTTTAATTAATATAAAAAATGTTTTTTATTAATTAATATTTTTTTGTTTTTCAATTTATTTTAAATTAATTTAAAATTTTCTGGATTTTTTTTTTTATAAAATTATTGTTGATGTTTAAAATTAAAATAAAAAAACTTTTCTGGATTTTTTTTTTATAAAATTAAAACTTTTCTGGATTTATTTTAAATTAATTTAAAATTATTTCGAGAGAGACGGCAACGGCGATAATGGAGAAATTGAGAAATTGAGGCGTAATTAGTATGTTAATTAAGTAAAATAAGGGGTACAATTAGTTGTGTGTTTAATACTTAATTTTTACCCAAAAAGGAAACGACTCAACTAGGAGAGACCGGCCCAATCGGGAAAGTGACTCAACTGTAAAAGACCGGAGGGAGTACAATTTAGTTGTTTTTGGACATTGTTCCGCTTTTACACTTCCGTCCTCAGCAACAACGAGTTACTAAAGTTATAACCGGAATCCATGAAATGGCATGCCAATCACATCGACCATAAAAGATTATGAGGTAATAGTTAAAAATACCCACTTTTATAAAAACTAATACCCATTTTGCCTTGAAATGTTAAAAATACCCACTTCTATACCCACATTATAAGAAGTATAACTTCTATACCCATTTTGCCTTGAAATGTCAAAAATATCCTCCAACTTTTTTAATAAAACAAAAGTGTTATACAATAAAACAAAATCTGAATTTATGTCGTGGGCCCCACACGACATAAATCCAAAATTGAATATTCCTAACTACCCCACCCTCCCCTCTCCCTCTCCATCGACCTCGACCTCTCCCTCCCTCACGAAAATTACAGCACAAAATTTCACAGTCGTGTAATCGAATTTTACCCTCCCCCAAATCGGAATTTTTTTACCGTTCCCGTCGCCGGCGCCGTCACCGACATGAGTTCCACACATTCCGACCACGATGAACCCGAAACATCGAGGAGAGCCGCCCAACGCCGCCCACGGCCCGCCTCCCGTCGCCGGCAGCAGCAGCCGCCGGAGCAGCCCGTCGAGCCCCGCGTCTTCCACGATCCCCCACCTCCGGTATGTCCTTTTCTATATTTGTTTACGTTCAATGTAAAAAAGCATGAAGCATGTTATGGTTTCGAGCACTTTGTTTAATAAGCATGGAGCATGTTATGGTTTGAATCGAATTTTATTTGTGAAAAATTGAAAATTTTACTGTTATTGTTCATAGGTACACGACTGAAATTCAATTTCAGTCGTGTAAAGTCAATAATTTTGACTTTTCAGTCAAAATTGTTGACCTTACACGACTGAAATTGAATTTCAGTCATGTAGAACACGACTGGAATCAATTTCAGTCGTGTAAAGTCAACGATTTTGACTTAAAAGTCAAAATCGTTGACCATACAGGGTTGAAATTGAATTCCAACCGTGTAGTACACGACTGAAATTGCATTTCAGTCGTGTACTTGGCCGAATAAAATGCATGAATTTTCAATTTTTTTTTTTTTTTTGATTCGTTTTGTTTCTTCTCGATTTGCAGTCTAGGTTTCAATGGATGCGGGGCCGAATGCAAGGGTTTAGAGGGCAAATAAACCTCTACATACGGGACGACGTGGTTCGGTCGATTCCCCACGTGTTGCGTCGAGTAGGCGGCCCACGCTTGCTCGATAGATTTACGGAAGGCCCGTTCGGATACCTCCTCGAGATTCGGAGGAACGGGAGCGCGAACAACGCCCTCCACGAGCTTCTAGCCCGAGAGCTCGAGGATGAGTCGATTCCCGAGATGGAGAGGTGGTTCCACGTAGGTGGGCAGGTGATACGGTTCCGTGCCCAAGAGTACGCCCTCGTGACGGGCCTGGCTTTCGGGGAGTCGCCTTTCAACCCTAAAGGCCGTCACGACCCTCCCCAAAGGAGCCTCCTCTACACGAAGTACGGGGGCAAATCCCCTAAGATAAATAAGTTGAAGGCGGACTTCAACGACGACACGAGTGTACTGGGAGACGCCGACCAGTATCTGAAGGCGGCCAACCTCCTCATGTACTACCTCATGCTCCTCGGCCACGACAACCCGACGATCGAGGACTGGGCATGGCACCTGGTGGAGTTCGAGGAGCAGTGGAGGGCATTTCCGTGGGGAGCGTGGTCGTTCCAGATCATGCTCTACCAGCTGCGCGTGATGAAGAGGGACCCCGCCCTCATAACGGGCTTGCGACCCGCCTATCACCTGTACGGGCCGGTCTGGGCCCTGAACATTTGGGCCTACGAGGCGATCCCCCGAATGGGGCAAGCATGCGGGGTTCGGGATCGTCCGACACTGACCCCCCGCCTCAGAAGATGGGCCACGTCCTCCTCTTCGTGCAACTTCAGGGGATTCTTCGATAATCCCGAGGTAATTGATTTAGTAGTTTTTTACCTTGTTTAATTTATTTCACGTTCGATTTCTGTAAATTTGCTTTAAAAGTCAAAGTCAACCTTTTTTAAAATCCAATTCAGTCGTGTAAGTCAACAATTTTGACTTTAAAGTCAAAATTGTTGACCTTACACGACTGAAATTGCAATTCAGTCGTGTAGTACACGGTTGAAATGCAATTTCAACCGTGTAATACACGGCTGAATTACAATTTCAGTCGTGTAAGGTCAACAATTTTGACTTTAAAGTCAAAATTGTTGACCCTACACGGTTGAAATGCAGTTTCAACCGTGTACTACACGACTGAATTGCAATTTCAGCCGTGTACTAGGCCATGTGTTGTGGGTGAAATTTAAAAAAATAAATAAAAATTAAATTTGACTCCTAACACCTGTTGTTTTATTTTTCGTTGTAGCTCGAGGTTCATCCGACACTGGAGGCGGATGATTACGATGTTCTCGAACTTGGATTCCAAAGTCTCGAGAGCATCGAGCCGATAGGCGTGGCCTACGTTCCCTCCAAGCGCCACGAACAAACCAATGTCCCGCCCGCGCAAAGGTTGTCGAAGGCGAAGCGCGATATGGCGAGGGCCGTGGAGAAGCTCAAATGCAGGGACGCTTCTCAGGCAGTGGCCCCTCGTCGTCGTGCTCCACGAGCTGAGCGAGCTCATTCCGACGGCGGGATCGAGATTCCGAGGCCGAGGGCTGAGAGGAGGCCCGAATCATGGGCCTCGAAGAGGCCTCGGAGCGAGCACGCTGACCCCCGGCCCTCCGGCTTGATCTGCTGCGCACACGGAGATCCGTGCGAGCGCGGTCCCCTCGGTGACGACTTCTTGGACCGTTTCGGGGACCGTTTGGTGTCCCGATGGGAGCAGGATCGCTCAGGGACCGGATTTCTGGGTCGCCTTGCTAGAGCTATTGCCGGGGAGCTGAAGAAGTTCGTGGGGAAGAGTCCGAGCCGCAGCCGTTCTTCCTCCGGGGACGAGGGACAGTCCCGTGTAGGTGAGCAGCCGTTTGCGGGGCTCAGGGATGTCCACGTCGGTGAGCACTCGCTTGGGGGGCTCAGGGATATCCCGATCGAGACGGCTGATGATATTCACACCGTACACCGTGCCGAGAGTCAGAGACGGTCGGACGAACGGCACTCCATGAGCCGCGCCCCTCCCAAGGCTCCCATCACTCTGGGTTGAGTGATTTTGTTGACGAGATAGATCATATGGCAGCGAGCTCAGATGAGGAAGCCACTCGTGCCTCGACGAGGGAGACGACGAGGGAGACACGCCCCTCAAAAGCTCTACGATCTCCATACGTCGTAGAGCGTCCCAAAAAGCGACCCTCCACCCATTATCAGAGGTTCAGGGAATCGGGACAGTCCCACGTGGAGATGAGCGGGACCGGGTTCTACCTTACACAGGAGGTCTTCTCCACGATCGAGGACATTACGAAGTGCCTCTCAGCCCAGGTAATTTTATTACATGTTTCGTTATGTTACTTTTACAGTTGATTTTGTTCTTTGTTCTAATTAGGGTACTAATAAGATTATTTTGAAATGAATACAGGAGATAGACCTGTACACGGTCTACTGGCAACATAGACTCCAACAAGGGTACCGTCTTCTCAATGGAGTTACCGCCAAGCACCACATAGTTCTGCCCCTTACGTTTTACGTAAGTTCCTTTTCTCGTTTTCCGTTTTCATTTGTTTCAATTTCAATTTGATAAAAAAACTAATAAAAACAATGTTTCAATTTCAAATAAAAAAAGACACAACTCCGAGAAGAGTACTTGAAGTTTCACCAAGACGACCCGACATGGGGGTTGGAAAACGAGTCGTTGAAGTACACGAAATGGGAGATCCCCGACGATTTCATCAACGGCTGGAAGGGGATTAACACGTACCGACCGTGGATCACCGGCCGATATGTAAGTTTTTAATATCCTATATTGATTATATCGAATTTAATTATTAGTATTGCTAAATCGTGTGCTTTTTTTTTAGTTTATCGTCATTTGCCATGTCTCCTCCTCCCATTGGATCACCTGTCGGGTGAACGTTGCTTGTTGGTGTATCGAGGTGTACGACTCGCACTATTACCTGTACGAGGGTGATAATAACCCGGCACTCAGGCAATCACGTATCATCCAATGCTTGCCCTTGTCCCGCCTCTTCTCACGCCTCTTGGAGTCAAATCTATTTTACTTCACGCGTATCAACTCAGATGTGCCCAACTTAGGGACACGATTCATGGACATCCAGTTCGCCCCTCGGGAGTATCAATTCACTCAAGGAGACTCCGTGAGTTGTGGCGTGTACGCGTGCATGTATTTGGACTTGCTCCTTGGGACCACTAAGCTATACCAGGGCGACGAGAAAATGGTCATGGCAAGATATCGAAAGAAGATGGCGAAGCGAATTTTCATGATTTCGAGGGGATGGAGGGATTGGTGAACAAATGTATTTTTTTTTCGAATATTGATTGATATTGAATTCTGATTTAGATTTTGTAAATTGTTGAATTCGAATGACGTTTCTTGTTAATTAGATTTGTTTGAAATTGATTTTGGTCTTTACAAGAGATGAATTGAAAAATATCAAATGGGGGAAAAATTGTTTTTTTTTGGCCATTTTTTTCTAACCCTTCGGCTGGGTACACGGTTGAATGAGCAATTCAACCGTGTACTCAAGAACCTCAACCGTGTACCCTAAGTCGTGTACTTAAGAACCCCCTATTTTTTTTTTTTTTTTTTTTTGATTTTTCAATTCGTGGGACTCAATTGAGTTGGAATCACTGTTACTTTCATACATTGTGCAATCTTATGATTCGATCACGTTACGTGAATTACAAGTTTGTAAGAACATTACGTTCGTAAGTTAGTTCTAGATCAAACGTAACCTTAGTAGTTAGACTATATAAGTGACACTCACTCTATACTTCATACTTACATAACATATCCTTCAATTCAATTGATTTTTGGCTTAATTATGACATAACTTACGTTATTACACGTTTACAAAACTTAATAGACTCGAGATACACGAGAAATCAAATGAAACACGAGAATTTCAGGAATTTTTGCTTAATTTTGACTTTTTAGGCTTAATTTTGACTTCTCACGGAAAGGGTACACGGTATATTTCAATTGAAATCGTGTATAGTCAACATTCGTGTAGAGGGCATTGACTTTTGTTTAATTTTGACTTTTTTTTTTACCATACACGGTCAAAATGTAGTTCCAAACGTGTATACACGGTCAAAAATAACATTTGACCGTGTAACGTTCATTTCAATTCTGACTTTTTTTGGTTGACTTTACACGATTAATAGGATAATTACAACGTGTATACACGTTTAAATCATGTATAATGTCGTGTAATTGGCCGAAGGTATCCAATTTATAACACAAAAAAACTCAAATTTTCACCAAATGATCAAATCAAACACAATCTGAATAGATTACCTCGAAATACATTCTTAAACATCCAAAAGCGTTCATTAAGATCCAAAAAACGTCAATTTGTACAAAATAGAAATAACAATACAATCAAGCATCGGTATCGTACGGACATCGAGGCCTAGTATGCTCCTCGCTCTTGCAAATGCTACATTTTTTCTTACCTCTTGGACGTCGAGGGGGAGCGTTTAGATCAACTCCGCAAATGGGAAGCGAGGCTTGGCAACTCCGTCGCTTGTGCCCGTATTGTCCGCATCTTGAACACCTTTGCCGGTTCGTAGAGGATTCTCCTTCAACGGCTGATCGAGCTCTTGCCATCGATGGTCGCCCGACTTGCCTAGGTACAAGAGGGGGTAGCACCCTCCATCGTGAAATGAATTCGGGAACACTCCACGTCTCGGGATGAGGAACCGGTTGAATCTGAGGAGAATACGTAGCAACTAACGTGGATTGCCTGAAATAATGGCTCACGTAGTCAGTTGCCCGCCCACCGGAGTGCCTGTAACAACATACAATACAAAAACGTTTTGAAATCCGATTGAAATACGACAAGCATGAAACTAAAATAAAACGAGAAGTAGCCGTACCTTATCGCCGCACAAGCGTGTCGACAAGGGATGCCGTCTAACTCAAACTCACGGCATTCGCAAGTCGAGTTTTGGAGATCGACCAGGTAAGTCTGCTTTTCACCTTCGACTCTCCAAAGGGTGGGCGTAGGCGTTCCTCTGACGGAATAGCGACGGCCCCATTCCGACGATGCCGACATCTTCGTATAGGCCTTCTCGGTGAGTTCATGTTGGCGAGCTAGGGCACTAGTCCGATGTTCGTCGAACCACTTCTCGACGACTATCCGATACACCTCGATCATGGCACAAATCGGGAGTCTCCGAGCCCACAACAACCGAGCATTCATGGTCTCGGCGGGATTCGAAGTCATGAAGCTCGTACGTCGGACGGGACACTTGCACCTCGCCCACCTCGGCAGGCCAATGTCGCTCAACCTCCTGTAGATCCCGCCTCCCTCCCTGCTTAGGTCCCTCAGATTCCCCCAATATTCATCGAATTGGGAATCTCGATAGGCATAGGCTGCAGACTCGAATATAGCCCCCGCATGCCTCCCGTACCTAACGAAATTTCTCTGGAGGTGAACGAAGCAGAGGCCGTGAGCAGCGTGCGGAAAGACTGAGTCGATCGCATTTGCGATGCTCACGTGCTGATCGGATACGATCAACAAGTCCGAGGGCGCCCCGAAACTCTCTCGGACTTTGGCCAAGAACCACGTCCAAGATTCGTCGTTCTCTATGGGACCGAATCCAATGGCAAGGGGGAACACTTGCTCGTTCCCGTCTTTCGTCACCGCCACAAAGAGCGTCCCCTTATTCTTCCCCTTCAAGTGCGCCCCGTCTACTACGATCACGGGGCGTAGCAAACCATTTCCCCACGCCTCGATGGACGGACCAAAGGCGAGGTAGAAGCAGGTCAGACGGTGGGTGGCGTGGGAGGTGTGGATGTCGTACTGGGTGCCCGGATTCATCTCCTTCAAAAGGTAGAGGTAAGAAGGGAGCCTCTGATAAGACTCGTCGAAGGCACCGTACGTCATCTCTATAGCGACGTTCCTCGCACGGAGAGCGAACGGGTAGTCAATCTGAATACCGTACTCACTCTGTAGCTCGTCCACCATCTCCTTTGGCTTCAACACTGCGCCCTCGGTGATCAATCGACGAGCGTAGAATGCTCCTAATACCATGGCCGGCACCTGTCGTTTGTTGTTCGAATTTAAATCAACTAGACACGTGTGATCGGCCACGTACTTGTTGATCTTCCAAATCCCGCCTTTCTGCGTTGCATTCAACTTGAACTCGCAATCCTTCCCCGAAGTGCACCTAAAACCCACACGGCCTTTGTCGGAACGAGGGATACAATACTCCTTCCGGAGATCCATGTGCAGCAATCCGACGGCTATATGCAAGTCATCCTTCTTCTTGAAGTATCCGTGCTTTCGCAACTGACCCAAGGCCGGTACCACGTCGGGATCGATCCATCCTAAAGGGAGCGCGGTGTCTAGATCGACGTGCGGTATCAACCAATGTCGAACCGCCTCCTCGTTAGCGCGAGCACGAGCTTCGTCGTCACGGGGCTCTTGGTTTTGTGAGTGCATGCTACGAAGCCCGATAACCCTATCAATATGGCCGGGCTCGCGGATCCATGCTCCGAATTCAGCCGTTAGGCTCTCAAGTAATTGGGATCGTTCCTCCACATTCCTTGCTTCCTCGCCCTCGAACTCGAGAGACTCTTCTTCCGACTCCGGCTCTTCTTCGTCGCGTACTTCGGATTCAAATGCATTCGATCTCGGGATCGACTCCTCTTCGACGGTATAGTTCTGAAAAATCGTCGATCGTTGGGTAGTATGGGCTGCCCGATTTGCTCTACTAATGACGTAGATCGTCGACATCTCCCTTCTCGCGATGCACATTCTAAGCAAATCCCCGGTGCTCTTTAAAACGGCCTTCACCATCTCCCGCTCGTTGAGGTTCGTCAAGTGGAATAGCAAGTGCTCCGATTCATCACCCAAGTAAAGTTGAACGTCTCGCAATACGTTTTCATAGCTCAAACTCGCTATGGGATAAGTGACGAGAAAAGAGTCTCCTCCTACGTACGATATTCCCTCCCAACGACCGCTATGACGGATATGAATTCTCTGATCACCCATCTCCATCTGTACCAAAAAAAAAAAGAAAATTAATAATCTGAAAAATTTTTGTTCTTTAGTACACGGTTGAAAAGTTAATTCAACCGTGTATACACGGTAAAATTACACAATTTGTCGTGTAAAGTCAACAATTTTGACTTTCAATAGTTGACTTTGTTGACTTTACACGACAAAAACATACAATATACCGTGTATACACGGTTGTTTTGGACATAATATCGTGTACTTAAGAACAATACTTTTTTATAATTTTTTTGGAATATTACTAACATTAAATATACAAAATCATATATTACCTTGGTATTTTGTCTCGAATAAACCACTTGAATCTCTTCCGAAATTTCCAGAAATTCGAGAATGCGTACAAATCTACAAATTTTCACTCTCAATAATTAGGTAGTGTAATGTTGTGATACAATTACGTCTATGCTATTGTTTTGTTCACTTTTTCTGATTTTTAATCAATGCTAACCACCTACCATATTATATTTTTACTGAATATGCAGATTTGGTTGTTGTAGTTAATTAATGCAATTTTTTTTTTTTCCACGTTAAATTGAATTTTGTTTATGGAATTGGTTCACGACTACAATTGAATCGTGAGAGGGAGAGGGAGAAATCAATCGTGAGAGGGAGGGCCCCACAATCCAATTGATTTTAATTGATTTTTTGGTTTTATTAGACAAGTGGGACCCAATTACTAAGGGTATTTATGTCTTTTAACTACAAAATGGGTATAGAAGTTATACTTCTTATATGATGGGTATAGAAGTATTAGTTTTTATAAAAGTGGGTATTTTTAAAGTTGGCCCAAAGATTATTATCATTCTAAATTTATGCATCATCTTTTTTATCACCGATCTTTATTCTCGTGCCACAAACTCAACCTCTAATAATTGTTCTGAATCAGATTCTATAAAGCATAGTCATTTTTCTGTCATCGTCTTTTATTATCCTGCCAACATATTCAGGCTCGTTTGGTAGCTCGGGTCGGATAGCCGGCCCGGGATTGAAACTTAGGTTTCGAACCTAAGTTTCGTAAGTAATACGTAGTTTGGTTAGGATGTTTCATGTACAAAGTTAAGAAGAAATGGTGTTTGGTTACACAAAGTAAAACATGGGATTAGTATGGGAAATGTCAGAAATACCCCTCAATATTTTTTGTTTTATTCAATTTCATCCTATTCGATTTTGGGGGAAAAATTGGCGGATGATTTCCCCCCATTTTCATTTCCCCCCAAATTTTGCAGACAAAATCCCTACCTAATGTATTTCTTCCACCATTTTTCATTCGCGAGGAAGAGAGAAGTTGTGAGGGACGAAAGCTCGATACTTGAGATAAACGGAGCAAATCGGAGAAGATTTCCAGTAGTTGCTCGGAGAAATCATGGCAGCGCAGCCAGGTAAAGTTCTTCCTTCCCGCCATTGCTTCTCCACATTCAATGATTTCTGGAGAGAGGGTTTAGGGGTCGACTCGAGCGCGTCTCTTCTCTTCTCTGTCGTGCGATTTCTGTTAGGGTTTAGATGGATTAGGGCTCCACTCGAATAGGGGATAGCTTCTCCATATTCGATTAATTTGGAAAGCAATCGTCTTTTTGTATGAACTCATGATGAACAGTCAATCAGTGTGAGTTTATATATTCGATTGGTTCGAATCTGCTGCACATTGTTGGTTTCTCAAATCGGAGCTGTTGCCAGAGAAATGTTGAAGTTTGTCCACTGCTTGATTTCTGAAATTTATTAAATAATGATGCTATTTGTGCAGTTGCAGTTCAGCGGGTGCCGAAGCTGCGACGCTCGTGGCAACTACACGAGGAGGAGGTCCTCCTTGAGTGCTTGAAGGAGCTTTGCGCAACCGGGTGGAAATCCGACAACGGTTTTAGGGCCGGTTACGTTGGTAGACTCGAGGAGTTGATGAGGGTCCACTTCCCTACAGCAAACATCCGAGCCAACCCTCACATCGTGTCCAAGCTCACCGGTTGGAAGAAGAACTATGGCTCCTTGTGCTCGATCTTAGCCCGAAGCGGAGTTGGCTTCAACCTTCACGGAGATTTCACTGTGGACGCCGATGACGAGCAGTGGGAACAAATATGCAACGTACGGTACCATCTCATAACCTTTACTTTTGGTTAAGGCTCAGTGTTAATAGTTTTAGGGTATACTTTGTATGATGTAGTTGGTGATTATGGCATATGTTGTGGTGGAATAGGTGCCGTATGAGATAGATGTTTAAATTGATGCTAAGCCTTGTAATGTTTGTGCATTGAGGTAGCTGATGTTGAAGTATAAATTGTATTTGTGCACTATTTTTTGGGTTTGATGCAATTTGAAACCGTTTTTGAACTGACTTTGGGTGTGATGAAACAATTGTTGGTATGAATATGTGTGTTGTGGTGGAATACTCACATTATAAGGGAGCTCATGAGAATTAACTATGTGTTAAGGTTTCTGTGAATTGTATTTTTGTGTTTGTTGTTGTTTACACATTATTAGGTAGCTAACAACCTCTATTATTAACTAATTGACACTTGAAAACTGTTTTATTTGAATAAGATGTTGACAAATTACAATATCTTCTACTCTCTTTGCAAATGGTGTGGAGTGCAATTATCTAATTTATTAAAAAAACTTGCTTGGAAAACAGAATGTGTGCTATCTACATGTGATGAATATTGTGATTTTTTGTGTGGTTTTCCCTCTCCTTGGTTTTATGTTTTGGTGGTTTTGTTCTTGTAGATTAATCAGCATGAGTATATATGTGAATTATTCATGTTATGGCATGATTTGGATATCTGTGCTCAAGAGATAGAACTCACCCCTTTCTTATGCTATGGCATGATTAATCAAAAGAGTTTGTGTTTTTTGAATGTGGAGTGGAAATTATTTTAATTTTATAATGCTCATTTGTCTAGATTGTGAGCAGACTATATAACTTGAATTGTGTTTTTGGAGAACAGTTCAGCCCTTGATTGAGTGTTTACTTGCTGTTACTTATTTGTTTCCAAATGGCATGTTTGTTGTGGTAAAATGGAGATTGTAAAGGGGAGATAATAACAAAATGTTATGCCTTGTTATGTGTTTGCATATTTTACTTTCTGAGTGTTTTGTTTTGTTTTGTTTTAGGTGGATGCAAATGCTAAGAACATTCGCGGTAAGGCATGGCCGTACTACGATCGTTGGGCTGAAGCATTCGGGAAGGATAGGGCCACCGGAGAGACAGCAGAGGATGTCATTGATGCTGTAAATCAGCTATTTAATGAGGAGCAGCACCCTATGCCTCCCCAGCCTCCCCCATTCCTTGCAAACTCACCGGAACCGACTGCCACCTACGAGCCCGACACCACGGATCAGAGCGAGGTTGATTCAACAAGGTTTGAAGCTGGACCTTCCCGCTCTCGGAAGAAGAGGAGGCTGAATGATGCAACTGATCATGACCTCTGTGAGATTCTGGGCAAGATGCACTCCGACACTAAGGTCAGCCTTGATTCCATTGCTCATCGCATTGGATATCAAACTGATCTTGGGAGGCTAGGACTCAGATTTGGCTAATGCTTGAGGATATCCCGGATCTTGGAATGGAGGAGAAGTTCGATGTCTCCGACTTGCTTATTGCTGATCCTCCGATGCTCGAGTTCTTCTCCGGCCTTCCAGTCCTCGCTCGTGTCGGGTACGTGCATCGTTTGCTGTTGGGGAGAGGTGTGTAGGGTGGTTTCAACCTTTAAGAAGGCGTAGTGAAGGTTTTTTTGGGCTAAGCTGCACTGGAATATGATGTGAATGGTAGTGTGCTGCTCCTTTTGTAGATCCTCTTTTTAAAACTTTGGGAAATCAAACAATATGTATCCTTTTTTGTATATCCTCTTCTGCCTAGGTATTTATGTATTTGGTTTAGGTTATGGATACAATCTAGTTGTAATTATCGTTGGTTTCGACAAGTAATATATTAGACTTGTGTATGGAATGAATTATTTATCTCTACATAGATTTAGAACATTCATGGATGACAATGCTACTTGATATTCAACTTCATAGACAATTTCAACACATCATTAACCAAACTTAATGAAAATATAATACCACCACTACTTTCATTGTTGAAATTAGAACAAACATATATTCTTCAACCACTTGCGGCCCAACTCATCTTGCATCATTCGGCCCTTCGATGCCAAGTTGATATGGTCTTCGAGCACTCCGTTTATTCGTTATGCGAGGGTCGAGTGGGATGGATTGCTCAAACAACCGCCTTCGCGGATTCCTAATGCTCGTACGGGGGTTCAAAACCTCTTCTTCTTCAGTTGTGATGCCGCCGGAAAGCCTTTGGCTTGAACTCGCTTCCACGCATGTGCCATTGAATATTTGACGTAGTTCCTCGTAATTGGCATCACCAACAAAATAATACGCTTTCGCAAGGTTGTTTTGCTAAACAAAAATTACAAAAAATATAAAACTTCATTATTTTGTTCTTCGACACCGACATACTTGTATTCTTTCAACCCTCCAATCTCTCTTAGCAAGCCACACAATCTCCCAAAGGTATTCCGATCAACACGTAGATTAGCTAGACACTCGGCGTTATTTGTTCGTACCAGTCTATTCATGTGTTGGACTTGGGATGGGATTCGGCCTATCATAGAGTATGAACGGATGGAAGTAATCCGCAGCCTACGTAATCTATTTCGACGGCGCCTAATTATGTTTGCAATCACTACCACATTTCGCATTTGAATCCTCACAATGTCTTTGACAATGTCAAGAACAATCACGTTATCGACTCCAACATCGGCCATTACAATGCTGCTTAACAACAAATGCAAATTTCAACAACAAAATTAATTTTCAAAAACCAAACTGAGGCAGGGAAATGTACACAACCCTTTTAGAAAATTGAACTGCATGTCAACAATACTTGTATTCTACTCGAACAACACTGATTACCCATATGAATCGAAAAAAACTCGAAGAAGCTTACTATTGCCCTAACCACCAATTGATATGATGAGGTAGATATAGTAAAAATTACCTCGTACAACTGATTCCTGCACTGGGCTAACGATGGAGGCCGTAGATTCGGCCGTTCGATCGACGATATTAGGCAACGGCAACACTCGGCTCCTCTCCAAGCTCGATTCCAGCAGCAGCAGTAGTGTATGTACTGTGAAGTAGTGTATATGAGTGTGAGGTAGTTAGATCTTGATTTATGAAAAAGCAGGTTCCCTTGCTTGCATTTTGACAAATGCGATTTGTTAGGGTTTGCCTAGTTCTGCAATTTCAGATTCAATCATTCAAAGTGCGACTTATTAAAAATCAAATCCTCAAATTGCGATTTATTATTTTTTTCTGTTTGCAATTTAAAAGTATGGTATATGTATGTGCGAATTCATTGTTCCATAGTGAAGGTTTTTTTTTTTGCTAAAATAACAACCAATGAAATACATCAACTGCTCAACAGTTCAATATAACAAAACATAATACATATTACCCAAGTTTGCTACCATATAATATCACCCTATTTAAAACCAAAAAACAAAAAAAAATAGGGGATATCAACCAAGTTTTAGCAAATACGGGAGGGGAGGGAATAGGAGTAGACATATAATATACAAATTGTTTGTTCGAATCCACCACAACAGTTCAATCAAGAACAATAGCATGATCAGGTGTTGTGCCAGCCATCCTCCGAGCAAGCCTTTCTTCCGGAGTGTCGAACTGGCCCTTCAACAACAACACCTTCAGCAACACGCCGCAGTCATCGCAGCTTTTCAGGACCTCGAACGTGCAAATATCCCCGGCCTTGAGGTGGTTGTCTTCGACGAACGGCTGCCACGCGGTCTTGCTGATGATAGGACGCGTGTAGCTGCCATGATAAGTGCCCGTCCATTCCTCTTGTCCATACCGGAGCGTAATAGCAACATCAACCTTAGGCAGCATGCTCATAGCTTTATGGGGCATCAGCTGCTTCATCAAAAAACAATTCAGCGCAAGAAGCTTGTAAATAGTTCATAAAACTAACATAGGGTACAAAAGAAATTACCAATCTGTATCGCTTGGCCACATGTGTCTTGACTAGTTCTACGTCGAAGAAGGACAGTACACCGGAAAGCCTCTCCGTAGAGAACTCTGTAGGATTTCCTTGTGAAGAGCCCGGATGCTCGCTCCTAGAGGAATCAGTGTCGGAGTCGGAAGTGGTTGTGCAGTCATCCCATGGCTTGTTTCAGAAAAGAAAAAAAGTGGAAAATGAAATGGATAAACACACTTCGCATCAGTGATCAGAACATGTTATCATGCATTTTTCACAACTGTACATGAACAATAACAACAAGAGTAACTAGATATAAGATAATCTTCAGCAATTAATCAATAAACCATGACAATTTTCACTAAACCGAGTACAAATCAAAATGAGAAACACTTTTATTATTTGGAAGAAGCAGGAATGTATTGATTGCATATTATTCAGAGCAACAACACAGTTCACAAAGAGATAAGAACATGTTATCATACACTTTACAAAGCCCTACATCAGCAAATTCAAGAACAGAAAACCATTACCATTTTGCATAAACCATCAACATGTTCATTCAATCTTGTACTAATCAAAATCTGAATGCTTTGATTTGTTTGAAGAAGCAGGTTTCAATTGTGTGCATAAAACCAAACAGTTCACAACCAACAAATATTATAAGCTAACGATTCCACAACAACAGCAAACCAAATTACAGGCTTGTTAACAGCAAGCAGCAAACCTCCCATTACACAGATTGATGTAATTTCATCAACCTCTCACCCCAACCAAATTGCAAGCTTGCCAATGATTCCACAACAACAGCAAACAATGCTTATCCTCCCTGAATTGCCCAACATTTCAACAGAGACAATCAAATTCGTTGTTCCAAAAATACACACACTGAATGACAACCCCAGAATTGCACACCTAACAATGCATTGGATTCGAATTGAACTCGAAACAGGGGTGAATACCCTAAACCCTAAAACCTAATCACCCACCCTAAATTCCCCCTGCCGAAACCCTAGTTTCATTTAAAGGGATCCGTGCTTCTGCAACTGCCAAATAAGAACATGGGGAGATCGAAATAAAACAAATGTGAACCCTAAACCCCAAATTCCCCCACCCTAAAACCAAACCCGTATGCTTGAATACGATTTGCAACCCTATTTTCGAAATTGATTAACAAAGGACGAACCAAAAGGAGGGAAAGAGACTTACCGCAGGCACGTTGTAGTTGAGCACGGGTGAGCCCTTGTCGTGGCCGAAGCTGTCCTCGTCGCTAGAATCGTCTTCGCGTCAGCCTTTGTTGGAGGAACCGCCGCCGAGCGAGGAGCCGCCGCCGAGGGAGGACCCGCCGCCATGGGAGGAGGCCGCGACGTCGGGTTTGCAGCCGGAGGAGCTCGCGCCATTGAAGTTCGCCATGGAGGAAGTTTGCCAGAAGATGGAGAGAGGGAGAGGGGGGAGAGGCGGGTTGAAGAAAATGGGAATGAATTCTGATCGATTATCACCCAACCCTAGAAATGAGAAGGGCAAATACGTATTTTCACTTTGTTATCTGGGCTACTGTTGACGAAGCCCTTATGAAACGGGCCAAATGGGCTGGTGTACATCACTAAAGGGCAACAGTAATTAGGCCCGGGCCCAACAGTTAAACACGGGCCCCCAGGTTACGTTTTCTCGCCTACCAAACGGGAGATTAGCCCGGTTATTAATCACTATCCGGGGCTAAACACCCCTACCAAACGCAACCTCAAGGGATTAATGAGGCCATAAAGCATGATTTCATACTTCTTCGTCTCATGTAATTAGTTCGCAATTCCCCTTTTGTCTTGTCTTATTATTTAGTCTAGTTTCCTAAAATTGAAATAAATTAACATACGAAAACACCTTCTAAAAACTCTCTATCTTTGATTTTCTTGGTTTCTATGCCACACGAGGTGGAATAATTAAGTGAACAGAGAGAGTAATACTTTAAATCTTACAGTATACTCCCTTTGTCCCGTGGCATTAGTCTCACTTTCCTTTTTTGTCTGTCTCATTTATTAGTCTCATTTCCTTATAAGGAAATAATTTAACACACTAAAACACCTTTTAAAACCCCTTTATCTCTGCATGTCTTGGTTACTGTGCCATATCCAAATGGGACTAATGACACGGGATGGAGGGAGTATATATTTATCCTTGTAGACTATGTGAGACGGCGAGAGTAGTATTCACGAAGATTTGACCTATAAAAACTAGGTTCATCATTACCAAAGGCAAATAGCCAACAAATTATGCTACTAATGGGCCCAAATAGATTGAAGCCCAACTAAGAAACCCTATTTGTATTTAGAGCAAAAATGTTTATGGGTGAGATAAATGGGCTTTGCTCATGAACCCAACCCAATTCATAAAATTAAAATACTAAACATATTATTCAATTATTTATTTTATCCTCTAATAATATGATACTATCAAATTAGCACGTGATTAATGTGATTGAGGCAAGATTAAGACATTGCTTAAGGCGTGTTTGGAGGCTAATGGTTATTGTTTGGCGGCCATGGAAAACGAAAAGGGGGAAAAGGGAAGAAACAATTTGGGAAACAAACATAGCGCAATTGGGAGCCACGTGGGAATTAAATTAGGGTTTGGAGTCATCCTCTTCTTTGCTTTCCAATTTGCATGTGATGTTCGTGCTTTACAATGATTGATACCAACTTGAGCTTATGGTAAAAATATAACCTATGATTGAAACAAAATTATTAGTAGTACAAATCTACTCTAAGTGAATTCGTTGTTTCCGTCGGCTAGCGCTGCGACGATATCGCCTCATCAGATGTATTACTCTCTTTGTCCACCATATACGCGAAACATGTTGTCGTTTTTCTGTCGTCCATTAAATATGTGCATAATTCGTTTTTAGGCCGTGAAGATCAATAATTCATTTTTTTGTGCAAATTTCAACAGATTCAGATAATTTATGTTGTACTACTTTATATAGTCCATACACTTCATCCAAGTGTGAAAATATTCTTTTTATAACAACAAAATATTATAGATAGATTTTCTACTCATGTTACAATTTCCAAAATTATATATAGACTCCCTTCGATTCTTCATACTACACGCTCTTTCTTGGCATGATCCTCCAGAATATGTATCAGTATTTCTGTACAATCTACACTACTACGTTTCCGGCCGGTATAATATGACATCAGTTTTTCCACTCATTTACAAAAATAACTTATTTAACACATTTACACTATTAAAGTGGATCATTCTTTACCCTTTAATTAAAGTATTCACTTAATATTTTATTAAAACTCGTGTCGAAGCAAACATGCATAATTTACGGAATCGAAATGAGCAGTAAATAGATGTTAGGTTATAGACATCATATTTATGAATATAATTAAAACAATAGAATTTCTGAAATAGGACAATAACCTATGCCTAGCCATTTGGTATAATGAATCAATTATCAAGAAATAGTAGTGGTAGTTTGAAGCTGTAAATTGTCCACGACTCCACGTGCTTTTTTAGCACAAGCAAAGTCTATATTCATATTTATTCTTTTGGTCTCCTTCCTCTTTTCATACTTTGTTAGGTTTCTAACACGTGATTAGTAGATTTCTTTTGAATATCATGAAAAATATCTTGTGCCCAGAAAAACCTAGAAGTTGCAAATACCCCCGTCTCACCATTGTAGTGCAATCTTGTGACGAGAGGATAAAGGTACGATATCTTTGAGGTTCTATCTTGAATTAAGTAAATGAATCGGGAGAGACTGGTTGTTCGGGATGATAGATAGTAGAGTGTTACTATTTTTACGATTTTGGTGAATTTGAAGCTATAATTCAAAGTTTTAAACTCGTTAAATAAAATATTTAAAATTAATTAGAAACACATGGTTTAATTCTCACCAACCTCCATTTAAATCAACCTTTGTTCTACTATTAATTCTTTTATATAATTCACACATTACTAAAACTACTAGTTATAGTACACAAACAAGAAATTTACCAAAAGTAAACTATGGATTCCCAAAATAAAAATATATTTGAAAACTACTTGTTATAGTCCAGTAAAGGTTTGATATTCATATATAATAAGAGTGTCATTAAATAGAGGATGAGAAGTTATATACTCATGTCCTATTAATGTAGGGATAAATTATATTTTCGTCCGTTTAAATGCTACTACTATAACAATATCATCCAAAACGATAAAATTTTAAATCTTTAAAACTTATTCATTGACAGAATATGAACTATCTACTAGGCCAAACATTGAGCCCAATATAAATAAGCCCAACAACGAGCTCGCCCCATGTAGTTCGGCCCAAGAAGAAGCAATCCAGTTCAAGAAAACCAGTTTGGCCCGGAAGGAGCTCGGCCCATGAAGAAGTCCTTCGGCCAATATGATTCTAAATAGAGGCTAAGTTAGAGCTAGAGGGTTCATACACACTCTTGATACTCATTGTATTCACTCCATATACGATCAATAAAGATCATCGATCCCCCTTCTTCCCGTGGACATAGATTGCAATGGATCGAACCACATAAATCCTTTCATGTCTTTTACATCATTGTTCAAGATCATGCCCCTTCTTCCCGTAGACATAGATCTATTTCGATAGATCGAACCACGTAAATCCCTTTGTGTCTTTTACATCCTTATTCGTTCATTAATTGCCCACATAAATCCCTCCGTGTCTTTTACATCATCGTTCGTACATTAATTGCCTACGAAAATAAGATGGATTATTCACTTTACTTTATCTACTATGATCGTTCTCGTCTTATTTTTATGTCGAGAAAATGATATCCTTGTATCAATGATACGTAATAATACGTTGTTAATAAGTGATAAGCTTAAACTTCGATAAAAAGATATGCAAAATCCATTATATTACTATAAGTATAAAGAGTTGGAAGAAATTCCTTGTTCCCCGTTCTTCATAGCTCTCTCTCTCCAAAAGATTTCACACACACACATACACGCAGCAAATAACATCTACAGCATCTGCTTCGACTCACTTCCCAACCCTTTTGTTTCCTAGATGTTGCTTGCTTCTTTCTGAAGTTTCTTTCTTCTAGAGAGAGAGGGAATATCTGCGGAAAAGAGGAAAAGAAGAGGGAGAAAAAGTCGTAGTACTACTGTACACAATCCACTCATCATCATTCATCACACAGGAACGATTCTCCGCGCCATTGCGACGACAGAAAGTAGAGGGTATGTGTATGTCTTGGCGCAGACGCAAGGAGAAGGAAGAATAAAAAAGAAAAAAACTGCATGAGTTTCGTGTTGAAATTTCTTTTCCTTGCATTTTCGCATGAAATTCGCGCCTGCTTCGCCATCAATACCCCTCGTTCTTGTCGTCTAGCCGCGCGAGTTCGTGTTCTTAAGGTTGTTTAATGGTCTGTGTCGAAGCCCTATTTCGCTGAATTTTTTCCTTTTATTTATTCCTTTCTGGTTTTCGTTGTGGTGGTTTCGCGGTTTGCTTTGATTTTGGTGGTGCATTGAGGTTGTGGATAGAGTTTGGGTGTTTTTGGCTGATGGCATGTTAGGTGGGTCGCCTTGAATTCTGCGCTTTTTTCTGTTTTTTTGAAGGATTTTGCGGTTAGTCGGTGAGAATTGGAGTTTTGTTTTCAGTCTAGTTAAATCTGGGGCAGTTTACATCTGATGTTTCTGGGGCTTATATTTATATATAGGTTGTGATGGTGAAATTGAAGTTTGATTGTTGAATCAGCTGCGGTTTCCGAGATAATCTAGGGGCTCTGTGAAAGATTTTGGGGGTGTTGTTCTTGTTGAGTGTAGTGATCTGTGGATCTTAGAATGAGGGATTGAGTTTTTAGGGTTCTTGTGGTGGAGGAGATTTGTTCAAGTTTTTGGGAAGGAGGGGGTGAAGGAATGAGTTCTAGTGTTTCAGAAGCTGTTGTTCAAACGAGTAAGCTCGTTGTTCACGTTGCTGAAAACGGGCACTCGTATAAAATCGAGTGTGATGAATGCACCCTAGTCGAATCAGTGCAGAATTTCCTAGAATCATCGTGTGGTATACCTTTCAATGATCAGCTTCTTTTGTGCTTGGACTCGAAGCTCGAACCCCAAAGAACCCTCTCAGCTTACAAACTTCCATCTGATGAAAGGGAAGTTTTCATGTTTAATAAAGCAAGGATGCGAAGCCATTCCCCGTATCCTGAGCCAGTTCAAGTTGAGATAAGTGAAATCCCTGATCCTCCGTTGCCATCCCCGGCCAACAACCCTCACCCCTTAGATGATGCTACAGACCCTGCTTTGAAGGCTTTACCTTCTTACGAGAGGCAATTTAGGTATCATTTTCACTTGGGGCATGCTATTTACAGTCGTACTTCAGCAAGATTTGAGCTATGTGAGAGGCTTTTGCAAGAGCAGAAGGTGCAAGAAAAGGCAATGGAGATAGCTAGGGGTAATCTTGACCATTTCTATAAGATGATTCATCAAAATTATGTGGATTTTATGAAATGCTGTGCGCAGCAGCACCGTATCCATTCCAACCTTCTAGCAACTTTTGCGAGGGATAAGGAGAAACTGAGAGCTATAAAGGTTCTTCCTGCCTTACAGAATGCTAGTCGAAAGTGTTTGCTGGATTTTGTGAAGGAAGAAAGCTTACAGAAGGCATGGGAGGATTGCAGCGTTGTGCATAAGCAGTTTCAGCATAAGGTTTCGGAATTTAAATTGGAATTTGGAGAGCTTAAGAGCAATGCTGAGCATCTGTTCTCAGACAAAGCTTCGTTTCTTATCAAAGACTTGGAGTCATCTGTAAGAAACTGCCAAGAGATTATCAATGAACAGAAAAACATAATGCAGGCTCTAAGGTTTGCATCCTTTTCATCTAGTCTGACGTTCCAACCTTCTTTTGGTTGAACAATTCTCATGCGTGTTTGAGTTCGTTTTTGTTTGATGGCTCACATATGGTATAATTATGCTTTTTTTGGTCATCTGATTGATTTATTATGATTGATAGTGACATTCCTTATGTGGCTTCAGTGTTATGTTGTATGCTTAATGATGATATCCACATCTTTCGACTGATTTTATGTTTGCCATCATATCCTATATTGTTGGGCAATACACTGCATTAGGCAACACAGTTCATTACGAAGAGGCAAAAGATCACCTTATCGTGCATGGAGAACTCTTATGACTGAGACTTCTTTGTCATGATAATTTTATATATGGTGTCTTTTAGGATGACGACATATTCTGATTATATTCTAGTATTTTCTCTAGCGTAGGCAAAAGTAAATGGGGCTGTGACCAGAGAGAATCTTTGTTTTCTAGTCTTATAGTCTGATTCGGCCTTTTTCTTACCTACCGTAGTAGAAAATATTGGACTCTTGAAATAAGAGGTAAAAAAGAATTAGAAAAACAAGTTAAAATCCTTTTGGCATTCATATTTATATATTGCAACGTGATACGTGTTTACTTGTAAATTCACGCCAAGTATAGTGTGCGACACAATGAAAAATACAGTTCTTGTACAGACGTACAAATATAGCATTTGATTTACCTGTAAAACTAAATGTAAAAACCAGACATGGTAAAGGAAAGTAAGGATAAGAAACTCATCACTGTTGCTACTGTTGTTTTTGTTGTCATAAATGGATAGGTACCGGCAAATCCAGTGAAAACCCTAGCCTTTTGTAACCGGCCAAGACACTGTAAGGAATCTCTGGTTTTGGTAGTGTTGTAAAACATAGAAATTTTTTGTATGATGCATAAATGCTGCTTCTATATAACTGAAGCATATTTCTGTTTTCCTATATTTCGTATCGTTGAAGTATGCATCTGTTTCGTATATAATTTTCTTGTTATGGGAGTTTCTTGAAGAGGAAATATCTTATCTGAAAACAAAAATATCTCTGAATGCAGTAAAGATGTAAACACAGTGAAGAAGCTGGTGGATGACTGTGTCTCCTGCCAGCTGTCATCTTCAGATGCAGTCTCAGCACTGGGTCCTATGTATGATAGCCATGACAAAAATTATCTCCCCAGGATGCATGCATTCGAGGGCGAAATTTCAAATTTGCTCGATTTCTGCAGGGACAAAAAGAATGAGATGAATATGTTTGTTCACAGTTTCATGCAAAAAATCGCGTTTATTCAGCATAAGATTAAGGAAGTTCGGTATAAGTTTTCTGTGTTCCACGAGGCCTTAAAGCGCCAAGATGACCAGTTTGAGCAAATAAAAGTCGTTCGTGGGATTTTTCCTTCGTATAGAGCTTCTCTAGCAGAAGTTGTGAGGAGAAAAGCAGCTATGAAGATTTACATGGGAAAAGCTGGGAAACTGGCTGAAAAACTTGCAACCGAGAGGAATCTTGAAATTCGCAGGCGCGAGGAATTCCTTAGAGCAAATAGTAACTTTATTCCTCGCGATATTTTAGCATCCATGGGATTATTTGACACCCCGAATCCTTGTGATGTGTATGTGGCTCCTTTTGACTCAAATTTGCTCAACATAGACCTTGTACATTTAGAGCGTTATGCACCCGAATCGTTGCTAGGGGTATCCTCTAAGAGTGAAAAGAATAGATCTCTCAGGAGTTCATTGTCCATTTCTGATGATGGTTATCTTGAAAATGACGATCTACTTGAGGAGTCGGAGTTGGTTGAAATCGAGGGTACCAGTAAAATGGAAGTTGAGAATACAAAATTGAAAGCTGAACTTGCTTCTAAAGTTGCCTTGATCTGTTCCATGAGTGCTGAGCTTGATCATGAATCATTTGATGAAGGTGAACTCGACAGTGTACTCAAAAATACGGTAGAGAAGACTTCCGAAGCATTGAACCTGAAAGATGAGTATGAAAAATACCTTCAATCGATGCTGAAAGCGAAGCAGAAGCAGTGTGAATCTTATGAGAAACGGATTCAAGAGTTGGAGCAGAAGCTTTCAGGTGGGGAGGATGAGTCCAAGTTAATGATTTCAGCCTCGAAGACTGATGATAACAAATCAGAAGTGTTGTGTGGATCTAACACATCAAAATCTGGGATTTTAACTGAACATGATAACATGACAGATTCCTCTAGTATGGTAAATTCTCAGCTGGATTCCTCAATGCTCGATCTTCACCGTGAAAAAGGGAATCTTTGTGATAAAGATAAGACGACGATGCCACAGCTAGATGCTGGCACGAGTATCACTTCAAGTAATATGGCGGTTAGCATTCCAGATTCGGATGTTAAAGGTGGAACCGTGGTGGAACTGCAAAACGCACTTGCAGAGAAATCAAGCCAATTAGAGATCGCAGAAGCCAAGATTCGAGCACTAATGGTTGAAGTCTCTGGGCTTGAGAGAGACTTGGCAGTCAGTCAGAAGCTTCTAGATGAATCTCAGGTACTAACTTGAAAATGCAATGTTACGTTTTCTGGGCTTCGCTCTAAACATATTTGTGCATGCTATTAGGTCTGTTCAATTAAGTAGGCATCTATTTGGCAAAATTAAGAACATGTGCAAATTGACATACACTGAAGCAAGCTTAGTCTCTAGAGATACTTTATATGTTCGATACTATTCCTTTATTTACAACGTGCTGCGATTCGGTCATAACTATAGTATACCTTCGTTTATTCTTCCCATTTGCATAATGTGATCCGAAAAATGTTATACTTCTTGAATTGCAGATGAACAGTGCTCATTTAGAGAAATGTTTGCACGAGGCAAGAGAGGAAGCCCAAGCACATCTTTGCACAGTTGATCGGAGGGCCTCAGAGTATAATACATTGCGTAAATCAGCCATCAAAACAAGCAGCCTCTTTGAAAGACTGAGAAACTGCATCTCATCAGTCGAGGAAGCTGCTTTTGCCGACTCTTTACATGCTCTAGCTCAGTCTTTATCTAGGTTTGTATCCTTACGAGTAGAAAGATACACACATATAACTTAAACGCCTCTTCTTCCCTTAGCCTTGCATGGCTTTTGATTCTAACGATCGATGATCATTATTTGTGACTTCTCAGTTCTGCGAGCGAGGGCAGTGATGATAGTACCACTGAGTTCAGCGAATGCATCCAAGCACTTTCCAATAAAGTTGGCCTATTGTCGAGGCATCGTGCAGAGTTCCTCGAAAGGTCTTCAGAAGCTGAATCTGCTAATAAGCAGCTTTTCAAAGAGCTAGAAGAGAAGAAAGAGCTGATCAACACTCTCTACATGAAGCATCATTTGGAGAAGCAGGTAGCTTCAGCTATTCTACTATCCATCTCCCATTTACCCTAGTTTCACTACCATATTATTAATCGAATAATATCGATGTTCTTCACTATAGGCAAACAAAGAAAAGATTTGCTTAGGTCCATTAGAAGTCCACGAGCTTGCTGCCTTCGTCCTCAACACTTCCGGGCACTACGAGGCCATCACTCGTAGCTGCAATCACTATTTCCTTTCATCTGAATCCATTGCATTGTTCTCTGACCAAATTTCTCGAAATCAAAAATATATTTTAGGGCAGGTAGTTCACATTGAACGTGGGATGGTAACGCCTCCTCCCTCGTCAACCCCAGATCAAGGCAAAAACGAAAGTGGAAGCAAAGAGTCGACTCTAGATCACGATCAAGCCTCGACTCCTGATCCGTACGGACTTCCCTTCGGGTGTGAATACTTCTTAGTGACTGTAGCTATGTTACCCGAAATCAGGGTACGTTCGACTCTTTCCTGATCTTGTTTGTGATAGACGTGATGGAAGAGACCAAGTGTAGATATGTCATAAGTTGTGCTACTGAACTTTTAGTGAAGAGTATGACTTGGTCCCTTTTGTAAAGATGAGGATCGATTCAATCTTTAATCAAATCTTTTTGTAAATAAATGTTGCATCCTAAATTATTTTTCCAATCTGATCACATATTCTTGTTTTGTGTGTGTGTGTGTGTGTAACCAAACCCGAAAAATCGAGTTTTGGGGCCGAAAGAGAACCCGGTCTAACTGTTCACTGGCTGGACCAATTTCGAAACCTCAAAATACACACGAAATGTAATGAGTCGAGGCGCATGCAAGAAACGTAGAAGTGAAACGAAATTCTTTAGCTGAAGGGAAGCTAAAAAGTAATGCTCTTTACAAAGATAACAATTGCACAATTGGAATAGAATTTGATGCACAAAATGTTTTCCATTCTGGGCTAAAGTTGAAGGCTAGTGTGATCCCTAGAGGAGAATCAAGAAACAAGAAGCTCTACACATGGCAAAATCCAACAGCTAGCTTCAGTTGGCGCGGTTAACTTTCAAATATGGCAAGGCACCGATCACGTTGTTATAGTCGCTGCGATCAACTTGTATCTGCAAAAGCAAGCACATGATTGTTTGTTTAGAGAGCAAATTTGCTGAACAAAAGAAGTATGCTATAACCGGTGCAAGTGAAATCGTGATAAATGACATGACGCGCTTAACACATTAGGAAACAAAAAATGGCTTCCGTTGCTTCACTTCTTGAAGAAACAGTGGCTGTAAAGGTTGCAGATTTACACAATAGTTCGGTAGCAGTAAATTGCAAGTTTTAGTGCTGGCTTATGCTTCCAGAAACTAGATAATAAGACCTAAAGCTAAACTAAAGTTGATGGTTCTTTAGTATTAATAGCGTAAAGACTAATGCCCTTCACGAAGTTTTAGTTCGATGCAAAGAATCCTGTAGTATGCCACTCAATGCCTTCATGAATTTCAGAGAGAAAGCTCCCTTTCAACTACTTTTCCCTCCGATAGCTCTGCACGGAGCTCTAGAATCTCCGATAATTTCAACTTGCTTATGAAAATCTTGAACAACTATAAGCCCCTCGAATTCAAATGCTATTAGAAAGTAAATACTCTACAGCAAATCATAGTACCAATATATCGAACACAAAAATGCATGAATCCCACCTATACTTGATCAGTCGTACTCGAATCCAAACAATATTATCTGCTATTCCATCATTATCAGTACAAGTCACACGCGCACAAATGGAAATTGGAGATGACACAATAATTGTATAATTGAAGTAGATGATCACAATCTATACTTCATCATCCCCCCTTACTCCAACTTCATAATATAAACTCGATTGTCAAAGATAATCTAGTCGAAAGACCTCTACTCTCTAGCTTAACCACGAACACTATAAGACAACCCATGATAATCATAACCGAGTCCAAGAATACTTCACAGAGAACTTGACAACGTTTCGATTTCCCTTTTCTTCATCCCATAGCCAAATTTCCCTCTCACTATATAAACCCCTAATAAACAGCTTCGCCTCAATAAAACCGTTCTCTCTCCCTAGATATATTTCATTCGCTTACCAGCAGTCGTAATCTTGATAACCAATGAGCTACTCTAAATCCAACTCAATCAACACACACATTATTTCTCCTACATTTGCTAAAGATAAACTCGGCTATTACACACAGTGACTGCACATGAAATCTAGAGCAACAAATTTTCACAATAAAATTAGGCAAAACACACACACACACACACACAAACCTGCTTAGAGAGCCTGAGTCTCCTCTTGGTATTCTTCTTCCTCAGCAAATGCTGCTTCCCTGCTCTCCTCCTCATTATCTTCCCACTCCCAGTAACACGAAACCGCTTAGCCGAAGCCTGATTTCCCCCCATATTCAAACCAAAAAATCAAAGATTAACAACCAAAATCAAAGATTAAAAATTCCCAGGGAAAAAAAAAAAAAAAAAGCCCTCGCGCTGAAATTACCTTGTGGGTCTTCATTTTGTAGCCTTTGGCACACACCACCGTGAGCGGCTGCGGATTTCTCCCGCCGGCGCCGGAGATACTGACGGTTGGGGTGAGAACGAGGGGGCAGATGGCGAGCGAGGAGCTGAGGTTGAGAGATAATGTAAAGCGTCTCTTGATTAACGGTGCTGAAGGAAGCGCTGCCGATGGAGCTGGTCTGTGCGGAGCAAGCTTTGTGAGTGAGAAGGAGAAGAAGGCAGCCATTGTAGCAGTGGCCATGCTTGGAATTCTAAGATTTGGGCTTTCTATGGATAGATAGAATTGTAGAAAGAGGGGGCCAAGCCAAGAGAATTGGATTAGATTGGTTTTTCTCCCCTCCTTATCTTTTTCACTCCCCCATCCCACTTCGCTAATTGAATTTTCTTTCGTCACGAGACTTTTTATGTCAGTATTAAAAGTGAAAATTAAATGGCTCAAATTAAAGTGAGATGAAAAAAGTTTTTTTTTTTTTTTTTAATAAGCACTAAAAAAAAATGTATAAATGGAGCAAATGGTTAACGATTATAACTGTACTCGTAGCATTGTACAAAGGCTACATGATAATTAAATTATGAAAGATTGTATAATTAATTATCATGATTAGACTAGACCAGTTAATTTATCTTAACGTCAACCTTTTGACACACTGAAACGCATAACAATACAAAACTAATGAATTAATATGTATTGCATAATTGTTAAGAAAGGACGAAGAGAGTAGTAGTACCACTTAAACGTTACCAATGTCTGATCTAGTAATGTAAAGTCTACTTCCTTCCATTACGAACTAGATGCATCACAGTTTTTTAGAGAACAAACGCATTTCGTTTAGAATGGAGGAGTATCATATTGAATTCGTGAAATTACATCGAAATAAGCATTAATATTCATTTTTGTAACATTCTCCTCTGGTGCATTCAGTTAACACGTTACTTGAATACATCCCGTACAAAATACTTGTATATAGTAATAATATTTATATATATATTTGCTGCAAACCACCACCACAAGAATCATACCCTACCCAACATATTAATACACCACAACTATATATTTATATTATATAATAGATCAAATAAATGAAATCATCATCCCATAATCAACCACTACTACGTACTCAAGCCCCGCCTCCACTCCATGATAATCAGCGTGGCGGCGCTGTGAGCCAGCGCCGCCGCCACCACAAGGGCGTGGAAGATCTGATGGCTGTGTCCCACGATATCGAACGTGCCGGGCCGCCACCTCTCCGGGATCCTCGTCACGTAGAAGACGGCGCCGGCGCCGTACAAGAGCCCCATCACGATCTCATAGCTCAAGGAGCCGAGGATCAAGGGGTGGTCCCAGTGGAGGGCCACGGCGTGGGTGGCCGGGATGACGCCGGAGCACCCCATGCAGAGGAACAGCCCCGCCCGGAAGGAGCGGAAGCGGCCGCTGGAGAGGGCGGGGGCGAGGAGGGTGACGACGACGAGGACCCCGACGAGGGTGATGGAGGAGAGGTAGAGGAGGCGCCAGTGGGGGTGGTCGGAGAAAGCGTAGTAGATGGGGGCGAAGAAGGAGCAGACGATCATGAGGGAGATCCCGACGTAGTCGAGGCGCCAGAAGAAGAAGTAGAACCGCCGCGAGTGGCAGGCGAAGAGGTGGGAGATGGTGCTGAAGATGAGGCACGTCATCGCCCCGCCCAAGAACACGAACCACGGCCACGACGGGACGGAGTTCGGGAATCTGTTCAGGCCGAGGATCGGCGATTCCGCAATGTGCCGGAGATATGAATCCTACACCAACAAAACAAAGGTAAACTATTAGCCATTTTGCTATCAAATTTCGAAACGAAACGAAACACATGAAAGAAACAAAAACAAACTCAAATAGAAAGAACTAACCCTTCATTTTCAACGTGAATCCCCTACTTTTCACTTTCACCACTTACATATAAAATTTCGTACCGAAGATAAACATGAATACTGAAATGAAACGGAGGAAGTACAAAATTAATGTTCGATTGTTTCCAAGAAATACTTGTTTGATTTTTGTTCCCTGGGCGGCTTCCCACGTGCCGAATATATTGCTTCAGTACAGAGAAATCTTATTACTTAATTAAAACCTTAATTAACAAGGAAGATTCTCACTGAAATTCAAGACCGAATTTTCTTTATAGTATAAGATAAGCTTTTCTTATATAGTATTATCAACTTCATGTGCAACAACAAATGTCATTAATTAACAAATCTATTCCGTTTAATTAAATACTAATAAATCAGCATCTTAACCCTAACCACTAATTAGGTGAAACAATAAACAAATTCAATCTTGATAAGATGAAGTGCCTTTATTTATTTTGTTTTCGGTATTTTATTCAAAAAAACAAAAAGTAGAATTTGAAATTGAAATTGAAACCCACCAAAGATTTTGGGCTTTTGCCTTTTTCACAAACACATAATCTGCCAGCTTTGGACAGATGTAGTATTAGAACTTTTGTAATTGAAAATGAAACAACATTTTATGCAAACAAGAATACAAAATCATGCCAGCCACTATAGATTCCCAAACTCACACTTTTTCCATTGAATAAAGAAAAATTTTTATGAAAAAAACTCCTACTCTACAGTAGATACTAACATAAATTTTAAAGGTCGCACCACAAAAAATTCGAAATCGAGACTTCGATTCTGAAAGCTTCTACCTACCCTAAAATCAGCATGTGACAATGTGAAATTAACGGTAGAAAGTTTCCACCCTAAAAATCAGCATGTGTTGGGGCCCATTAGCTCATGGCCCAGTGATTGTCAAATTTGGTGAGCTTTTTTTTTTTTTTTTTTTTTTTACCATTTTTTTTTGTGTTAAAAAAAGAACACTAACCGAAAAAAGAGCGTTAGAGCCGTTGGATTGAGTGATGATCATAGTGGAATTCAAAAGCCATCCGTCACTTCCTTCTCTGCAGATTAGATTCAATTATTGGTCAATAATCGAGTTGGTATAGCAAAATGCAAAATGTGTGAACGTGAAATCCTCGAAATATCGCCGGAGAATCAACTAAATTTCCGTGAGCTACAAAAAAGGGAAAAATTCAAAATAAAAAATTAAAAAAAAATTACCCGAAAAAAGAGGCGAACACGTTTTGGAACGTCGTCTTGTCCGTCAAGCTGATAACCGTCAGCCCCAAAAATATCACGAATCCGATCAAATGCCTGGAGCAATCGAGGCGGAATCAGCGCAATTCTCGAGTTTAATAGCCAAATCCACACCGTAATCATCTCAAAAAAATCGAATCGAAAAGCAAAAAGCGAAAAACAGAAAGGAATCGAATCGACTCACGTCCAAATATTCAGAGTTTCGTTGTGCAGGGAGAAGACGCTGAGAACGACGTCCTTCAAAGGCCATTCGCATCGGTAATGATCGGTGATGAATTCGTTGTCCTTCAAATACTCCGGCAGCTCCTCGTACTTGAGCAGCCTCCTCTCCGATTTCACCGCCTTCTTCCTCCCGTCCTCGCCGTCCCCCACCGCCGCCTTCTCGGCGCCGTTCGCCGCTCTCCTCCTCATTCTAACTCTGCTCTCAATCGTAACGGAAAAAAAATAGCTCGCCTAATGCCGGCGGCGAAGGAAGGAACCTCCTTCTCCGATGAGAGAAATAACCTAAAACCTCGCCTGAATAACTGCCTCTCCGCCCTCCTCCGCCGTATATATATATATATATATATACGAATCTATATACGTATTTGTGCGTGTGTGTTTGTGTGTGTGAAATGCTTTACCAGGAATGGAGCAAATGATGATGGGAGAGGGGATTTTATAATACCGGAAAGTAAAATTTCTATTTATTTTTTCATTTAAAAATTCTTTAAAATACTTTAAATTCTCTCTTTTTTATTTTCCCCGAGTGTTAGGGGTGTGATCACATGCGGCGGAGAGCATTTTAAGTTGAATGGGAGCGGGATTGGTAGGAGTCCATGAGCGCTGACCAAATTGAATTTCGTGTAAAGTCAGCTATTTCGAGGCTGGGTGAAGCAATCGAATTTTGACACGTGGTACTGGGATTGTAGTGGAAATTCAAATTTTGGTTGATTTTTTCAATTTTATTTTTACAAAATTGAAATTAGACTGATAAATTTCATGTCTAAGCAATTTACAATTGGTTGTAATTTTACAATTATAAGCTAATGTTTAAGTTACTTAAATAAAGGGATAGCTTTAAATTGTTGAATGATTAGTTAGAGGGATGTGATAGTTTAGGGCAAAGTTTCGTGAATTGGCAAAATCTTTAAAATGGGGAAGACTACAATGATTGAAGATTCGAGTTATATTGGGTATAAGTGTGTGACGTTTAGCTATTGTACAAAACGTAGAAGGTAGATTTACGATTGAGGTAGAACCCGATTGACAACCTGTCAGTACAAGCAACAAATGTAAGAGCCCTTCAAGAGTAAAGGTGAGAATATTCTGCAAAGGGCCTCCGACGCCAAAGTCAGTGGGGCTAATAACGTAATCGTAATTTATTTGTTGTTTTTTTTTTAAAGTAAAATCTAAATTGAAAATATCAGAGCTATGGAATATGGATGACGATGAGAGAAGTGGATAGTCCGGATGCACTGGATGGGTCCGTTGATGTCGCTGAGGCGACGGCTAGTGATAAGCGATGAGAGAGTAGTGGTGAAATCTTGTGAGAGTATGAGAGTTCGGATGATATCCTCAACGACCTAGATGGGTCATTTATATAAGACAACCTCCCAGCTTAGGGTTTCCTTGATTCCGCCCTATATAATGCCTCCATTTCTCCGTTAATTTTGATATTTTGGGGAGCGGTATCCTCATTTACTTTTTTGTTATTTTCTCTTTATGAGAAGATGACTGAATCTAATAAAATGTCTAGACGGTCTAGCGAGGTTGAGCGGACACCCTGAGACCTCTTATTGAATTGGTTGGTACACCTGGCTCGTTGAATTAATTGAGTTTTTTTTTTAATTATTAAGTTGGCTTCGTGTGCCAAGGAAATTTGTCCTCTACACTAAAATAAACATCCTCATTTCTCTAGTTTTGTTGATGTTTTCTTAAGAAGAATATTTGTAAATTATTGTGTGTATATATGATACACATACACTAGCCAAAGACTATGCAACATTTCCTCTATGTGGCCACCTAATTACCGGCCAAAACCAAAGAATTGAGCAAGGTGAATTATAACCAAGAAATTATTTTACAAACGTTAATTAGGTATGGTGTAGGTGAACAAATCACGTACCTCTCTCCCTCCCTCTCTCTACGTGTGTGTGTTAATTCTTCCGATTATGTATACTTTTTCACTTCCAATTAATATTAAAATATATTGAAACAAACCCTTACACATTATCAATCGGCATATTTAATATATCAACAACTGATGTTATATGATTAGTTTTCATAGTTCATATCTGTAATTACACCATCGTCACGTCAGTTGTTGTGACACAGCCTCATCGAAACATATCGATTATAATACTATTGCGGGATCTTTAAAATTGGAGAAAGAAAAGAGGCCCAACCAAGAGCCCAAACCAGCTCCCATTTGGGCTGGGCTTAATAAATACTGGTCTCAAATTTGTTTGGGCTGGGCCGATACAAAATAACTCTTGATGGGTTCTAGACTTCTAGTGATATCTAAATCTAAATCTAAATTAGTATTATCCGTTCTATTTTAGTAGTTTTTTTTTTTTTTTTTTTTTTTTTTTTTTTGGCAAGAGATTTTACGTCCAAGTATTAAAGGTTAAAAGTATGAGGATTATAAATGAAGAGTTAATTTTTCATTTTAGAAAAACAAAAAAAAAAGGGCTATTGAAATGAAACGCCCAAAATAACAAGTGAGATTGATGAAATGGAACGGAGGGAGTATAATCTTTTATAATCTTTAAATAATACTCAGTGATTATTCTACATCAGAATAAATGGATTAAGTATCAAAAGACTTCAAAAAATGGATTAAAGAGTAAATCCCACAAAATTAAGAAGATTGCGATTGCTACAAAGTGTGCGTTGGAATGTTTGTACGGATTTTTTAACTAAGATAACGAGAAAGGGACTTTTACTATTTATTTATTTATATACTTTTAATTTAATTTGTAAGAAATCCAATAATTATTTGCCAAAAGAACATAAAAATGCATAAATAGCAGTTGAACCCTTAAATTTTCGGAAAGGCGGCCTTTCAACCCTCGAGTTCGGGATGGGTCGGGTACCCTTCCCGAAATTTTCGGGTACCCAAACCTGAAAATTCATAAATTCACTTCCCGTTCCCAAATCCGAAAATGTTTTCGGGTATCCGAATACCCGTTCGGGTATTCGGGTACCCTAAAAATTCCCGATTTTTATTCTGAAATAAAATTTTTGATTCATTCAACATCAAAGAAAAATTGCATAAAAATTTCGCCTAATGTCAAGCTAAATAAACATTGGAAACAAATAGTCACAATTCAAAAGTTCAAAACAACAAAAACTACAAATTCAAAAATCAAAGTGCAAAATTAAAGGAAAAAACTGAGGTCTTGAGACTCTTGACGTCTAATACCCTAGTTCTTATGTTAATTCGTATTTCTTAGTTGTTTATTATTATTATTATTATTATTATTATTATTATTATTATTATTATTATTATTATTATTATTATTATTATTATTATTATTATTATTATTATTATTATTATTATTTTCGGGTATTCGCGAATATTATTTCGGGTTCGGGATTCCCGAAACCCGAAAATTTCAAAACTCTATTCCCGATCCCGAATCCGAACCCGAATTTTTCGGGTTCGGGTATTCGAAATTCCGATCGGGTTCGGGAATTTTAGTACCTACCCGAAACCCCGAACCCGAATTCCCATCCCTACATACACGTATCCAAGTTGTTTCGAGTCCCTAACCTTTTAGTTGGAGGGGGAACATTTTATCATTATATAGACTGCGATTTGTTAACACTCAAATTGTAATTAAACATCTCAATCAAGCATTTCCAACTAAATATCTATCACCACACATGCTCTTATCAACTACACAATCTATGAGTAATTGGTGGAGTATGATTGAGGAACTTAATTGTAAATGTTAGATTTATAAAGATAGTGGGTGCAAAAGGCAGCTAGGAGTTTAAGGGAAAACTTAAATAAATTAACCAATTTTGTTTACAAAAAAGCAGCTAATAAAACCAGTTCCATTGATACAACCAACCACCCCCAATTTAAATATGTTATCTTTTGTCTCTTTTCAATATTTTTGTAGCATCCCTTTTTTGTCACTCTCCCTTGAAATCTTGAACAACAAAATCACAATTAACCTCCAATTTCTCAAAATTACACTAAAGTCCTCGAAATACCACGATATGCAGTCTAATAATAAAACACTCCTTATATATATCCAACTAAAATGTGAAGGATTGGAATAATGCCTTTTTCTCGGGAAAGAAATTTTTATCGATAAAGGAGAAAATCAGGTACCAAAGATACCAAAAATTGAAACAAGAGAAAAGAAGGCGCTACAAAGGTGCTCGAAGGAGAGAAGAGGAATTACAATTCCAATCGGCGAAACTATTGTTCGATGGTGAATCGCCTTTGGCCGTATTACAATTCCAAAATCGGTGTTTGATTTCTTCTTGAATTATTGCAAAGTTCTGATCATTGTGTTAGAAAAGAAACGAGATCCGATTTCTATAATATTAGGTGGCGATGCACACTCTATATGCTGTAAAATACATCTGCGCGTCCCGCCGAATAATATGCGTTTCTTAAATATAGGTTGTGTATAAAATATAAATACGCATATCATTCGATGAGAAGAAAAGAATCAACTACTCAATTAATTAGGTGACTTAGCGCATCTGGCCACTGACCGCACAGTTGAGCTCCTCTTTTTAACGAGTGACCCGAGTTCGATCCCTCTTAGGAGCGATTTTTGGGAGATATAAGGTGCTTGAAGAATTTTTTTTGGAGTTTATTGGGAGCTTAATGTACTAACGTTTAATCTAACAAGTATCATTTTTCCGATAAAAAAAATTTATAAAATCAATTAGATACTATTTTAGATTTTGATACCCTCCTACAATATATAGTTGTCGAATTAATTATTTAATCCCATATATTAGTAAGTGACCACTAAATTTAGCAAGTAACCTTAAATGCAATATTATTTCAGTTACTAACAAACATGAATTATTCCAAGTATTAATCAAGTATATTATTAACTGGATAATCCAGCTACATAAACAGATATACTAATAATTAATAAGTTAATTTAATTTCAAATAAATATTGTTTGCCGTTTCAGACGGCAGTTAATAATCCGCCGGCAGTAGTACTTCTTCTCTGCTGTGCCAGCTCTGCAAATCCGTCCAATTCCTACTGCAAAAACCCCAACCTCTTTAAAAGCGTGCTCACTCCAATACTCAGTCTGAACTCTACCAACCTTAAATCCCTTCTTCATGGCGAAACTATCACTGCAGCCGGATTCTAGTGGTTCGAATGCTGCCAATGGCGCCACGCCTCTTCCGATGAAGCCCAAGCGTACGAGGAAGACCATTCCCAGAGACTCCCCCCCTAAACGAAGCTCGATTTATCGAGGCGTGACCAGGTCGGTCTTTCTATTTTTCATTTTTATTACTACACAATGAGGTAGAATTAAACTCGTGTCAGACTGTTTGACGGCCCCGACTCTTGTAACAGACATCGTTGGACCGGTCGATATGAAGCACATTTGTGGGATAAGAATTGCTGGAATGAGGCTCAGAATAAGAAGGGAAGACAAGGTTGGTTTTATTTAATTTAATTCTAGTTGTTAAAACTATTTAATTTTGTGATTATGTTTTCTAATGGATTTAATTTTTCTTTGACGCCATTTTTCATGGTGGGATGAATCTTGATGGAAAATGCAGTTTATCTTGGTATGTTCTTGATAATATTTAATGGATTTTTTTTATTTTTTATTTTAGTTGTGTGATTTTGGTTAATTAATTTGAGATATTAATTGTTTTTTTTTTAAATTAATTAATTAGGGGCTTATGATGATGAAGCAGCTGCTGCTCGATCTTATGATTTGGCTGCACTTAAGTATTGGGGTCGAGATACTATTCTCAATTTCCCAGTAAGTTCGAACTTTTAGATGAGATTGAATTCTATCATAATATCAGAGCTTTAGGCCAACGCCGAGATCCTGTGTTCGAGACGGAATTCTATCAATTACAAATGATTAATTAAGTCTGTTTTTGTGAATAATTAATTAATGAATGTAGGTAACGACGTATGAGAAAGAGATAGTAGAAATGGAGCGTCAATCCAGAGAAGAATACATTGGATCCTTGAGAAGGTCAATAATCCTCTCTCTCTCTCTTCTCTCTCACTCTAGAGTTAGAAAATTATATTCAATTTATTTTTTTAAAAAAATTGTTTGGAATTACAGGAAGAGTAGTGGGTTTTCCAGGGGAGTATCCAAGTACAGAGGAGTTGCCAGGTACGTACTGATATACATTTCACTCCTTCATCATATACTTATTTAAGTCCATGAACGCTTTCGAATTCATCGTGAGCATGTTAATATACACACAGTTGACGTGACAATATGATCACACCAAAAAGTTTATGTATTTAGGGTTTAGCTGTTTCTATTAGGGTTTATACCTAAAATTTTAGGCTATGTAGTTTGTTACTATGATTTTTTTTTTATTATATTATCGTTATGTCAGCTGTGAACGTGTTAATTACGTTCACGACGAGTGTTATACATAGTTTCTTTTGGACAATTTCAGACACCATCATAATGGAAGATGGGAAGCTCGAATTGGAAGGGTGTTTGGGAACAAGTACCTCTATCTTGGAACATACGGTATGTGTATCCATTTAAATCAGACGGAACGGAAAGAGTATTTTCGTCTCGATAAATAATCAAATGTATGAATAACATTTGTTGCAGCTACACAAGAAGAGGCTGCGATTGCATACGACATGGCAGCGATAGAATACCGCGGCCTCAACGCCGTCACCAACTTCGATCTCAGCCGCTACATCAAGTGGCTGAAACCTAGCACCGCCGCCGCCGCCACCGATGCCGATGCTACTAACCCTAGCAGCGAACTCACCGACACCAACGCAGCCTCATGCTCCTCCGCCGCCGCATCCGCCTCCCTACCCCCTCTCAGCCAACCTTCCGACGCCGCCGAAACATCCCAGCCGCGGCCGGCGACGGCGACATCGGCCCTAGGCCTCCTCCTGCAGTCCTCCAAGTTCAAGGAGCTCATGGAGATGAACATGGCGGCGGAGCACCACCAGCCCCAGCAGCCGGAAAACGCCGCCGTCGAGGACGGAGACGTGAAGTCGTACTTCGAATCGGACGAGTTCTGCGGTTACAACGAAGAGGACGAAGAAATGTACGTGGACTTCAGCTCTATCATGCAGCAGCCCATTGCCCAGTTTCACTCCCTGCTTAATGGTGAAGAAGGGTTGGAGCTTTGATTTATTTTTATTCAGTTTAATTTATTTGTATTTTAATAATTGCATGGGTTTTTTAATTTTATTTATAATCTCGTGTTCCTATTATCGAAAATACACGTTGTGTATTGAGGTAATATGTGAACAATAGATGGACGTGTAACGTTGATTTAATTAGGAGGGGTGTCTTATATGTTTTGGATGTTGATTTGATTTATTGTGGACATAAATTTAATGAAATAAGATTTGGGCATTGTTGTTTTGATTTTTCATACAATAAGGCTTTATTTATGTTTGTTTAAACAACATTTTGATTTTTCATACCCAATGGGGCAAATAAGCATAAGAAAGTATTTTCTCCGTTTCTAATTAATTGTCTCATTTTGTTATTATGATATATATGTTTATTTCAACAGAAAATGAGGCGATTGGTCTGGGACAAGGGAATCGGAAAAAATTTATACGTTTTGAAAAAATTAATTCTTTTGAAGGAAGAAAAACGTTATTACTCCTTCTGTCTCACTTATATAGGCTCAATTTCCTTTTTTCTGATGTCCCATTCGTATCAAATACCATTATTAAAAGTATATATATATATATATATATATATATATATATATATATATATATATATATATATATATATATATTTTAATCTCAATAAAATATATACACATCATTAATTGTAACTCATTATCACCACTTCAAACGGTTTAATTCTCCATATTAATTTATTTCCCTTTTAATTTCCGTGCCATACATAAATTGTTATATTAAATGAGACGGACGATAGTAATTTTAAATAAGTGGGTTGAGAAGGAACGAAGACGCTTTTGATTGAGATAAGCAAGTAAAAATAGTTAGATAAAGGGAAGGTGGAAAACCTAGGAGGTTGAAAAGGGGAGTAGTCCTAATTAACCTGCAATTAGCAGCCCTAATTAGCGGGAAGAAACGCTCCTTGATTCCCACAAAACTCTAGGGTTAGGGTTTAGGGCCAACTAACTCATTCAATTTCAAATCCCCTCGATTTTGATGCTTGTCTCCACACCATTTTCCGGATCACTGAGGGTGCCCCCAACAGAGAAGTCCCATTTCCAGCTTCCAAAATGTCACGTCAGCTTTGGAACCTAACCACTTTTTTCCTCCAACAATAAACCCAGTTTCTTACTATTTGTGGCCCCCACCTTTTAATATTATAATATATATATATATATATATATATATATATATATATTCATTATTAATAAATCTATTATCATGAATTATTATTAATAAATCTATTATTAGTATATCTTGTAATATATTTGTGTTTATTTTTTCTAATTTATTATTTACATATGAAAAAATAATCTATTGAATTATAATAATTAAAAAAAATATTATAAAATTCACATTAAATTACTAATTTGAAAGGGATATTAAATAATATAAAAATTACATAGAAAAATATAAATTACATTTCAAAATTAAAGATTACATAATTAAAATTAACAAAAGTACTCAAACACACTACTAACATAAACAAAATAGTACTTAATTGTCTCCACTACCGTTGAATTGTGCTCACATATATTGTGTTAAATCATGTTGAAGTCGATCATGAGCTTCCATGTTTGTTAAATCGTTGTGATTTTTTAGATAATTTTCAAATTCTTCCCAATTATCAGTACCCATTGGTATTGGTTCGTAGGGAGTTGCATCTTCGTCAGACCAATTAACCACTTCTTCGCCCTCGTCTTCAACGATCATGTTATGCAAAATAATACATGTGAGTATTATATTGCGGAGATCATCTTTGAAGTAAGGTCGTGCGGGATATCGAATTACTGCCCAACGAGCTCGTAGCACTCCAAATGCTCGTTCGATGTCTTTTCTTGCAGCCTCCTGCCTCTGCGCAAAGTGTTTTCTTACCGGATCTTCCGGTACTACGTAACTCTTGACGAACGAAGCCCATTTGGGATAGATTCCATCTGTTAGATAATATCCTTGGTTATACACTCGGCCATTCACCGTGAACTGAACTGGTGCAGTATTCCCCTGCAGACGTGGATTAAATAACGGAGATCCATGAAGCACATTGATATCGTTGCTTGCTCCGGGGACACCAAAGAAAGCATGCCATATCCATAAATCAGCCGATGCCACTGCTTCAAGAACTATAGTAGGAACTCCATGATCGCCTCGTGTATACAATCCTTTGTAGGCGACGGGACAATTTCGCCACTCCCAATGCATACAATCGAGACTCCCTAACATTCCCGGAAAGCCATGTCTTTCTTCATGCATTTGTAGTAAGCGTTCTGTATCTGTGGCATTTGGAGTCCTCAAATATTGATAAGAAAATATTTCAAGTATACACTTACAAAATTGATGTAGGCATTCCAACGCAGTACTCTCGCCCATCCGCATATACTCATCAAGTGAATCAGCGGGCGATGCATATGCCAATTGTCGGATAGCTGCGGTGCACTTTTGAAGTGGTGACAGACCGTTCCTTCCCGTTGCATCTTGTCTCAATGTGAAATAGGGGGAGTGCGTGCTCAATGCATCAACGATCTTCACAAATAACTCTCTCCGCATACGGAATCGACGACGAAAAAGAACACCATCATAAATTGGGTCGTCACTGAAGTAGTGGTCTACAATTTTCAGCCAAAATTCCTTTTTCTTTTGTTCATTGCCAATCATGGAGTCGGTGCTGGTGTTGTACCAAGCTTTTACAAGTTGAGTATCTTCATCATGCGTCCAAATGGCTTTTGTAGAGGGATCACGAACTTCCTCATCAACATCAGCAACAGCAGCAAGTGGAATTTGTGAAGAATGCTCAGGAATAATTGATCCAGAAGGAGAATCGAGTGGTATCTGTTGAGGATAAATTGGCCCACCATGCGAGTTGAAATAAAATTGCTGAGGAGACATGAAAGGATTTTGTTGAGGATGACCAGTAGGTGCAGAATTGAGTGGAAATTGTTGAGGAAAATTGAAACCCGGGGGGAAGTTAAGTGGGAATTGTTGTGGGAAATTCTGTTGTATTTGATAATTGAATGGAAGTTGTTGTTGAGGGTAAGACGATATTTGACTAGGATGTGAATTTTGAAAATATTGAGAGCTTGAATTGCTAGAGTCGGAATTTTGAGAGCTTGAATCTGCCATTTTTTAAAACTTCGATATATGAAGAAGAGAAATGAAGGCTATGGAATAAGAAGAAGTGTGTGAGAAATATCAATTGAGAGAAGTGTGTATATATAGAGGAAAATATAGCCGTTGCAAAATATAGCCGTTGCAAAATATAGCCGTTGAAAAATATGTATGTCGGTAAATGATTTAATTGAATTATTGGGAAAAATAATTTACTCACAAACAATTATTGAAAGCATTATTGGAACTAATGATTTGATGAAAAAAATAAAATAAAATACGAAAAAAAAAAAACAAAAAAATGAGAAACATTTTTTTTGTCATATAAATACAATAAATAAATAAAAAAAGAACTAAAAAAAAAGAAAATAAATGTATGAGGAAACTAGTTCTTATATATAAGAAAAGGAAAAAAGAAAAAAGAAATGCAAAAGGAAAAGGAAAACGTAAACAACAAAAGAAAAGAAAAAAAAAGAAAAAAAAAAGAAAAGGAAACGTAAAACAGAACAGCAAAAGAAAAGGGGAAAAAAAATATGAAGTGGGCCCCGCAAGAAACTAGTTCCTGCAGGGAAACCAGTTTCATGTCTATTTTTTGGAAACTAACTTCCAAATCCTCCAATGGTGGTTCTAGTTTCATGGAAGCTGAAAAATGTGCTCATTGGGGGCACCCTCATGTCTCCTCTCCCTCGTCCAACTTTCGTATTTACACTACGATGAATCGATGATGATACTTATTAAGGGACGTCGGAGGCAACATTTCATTGCTAAAGGAAATGAGACATATATAGGAAGCATTTTTGACTCATTAACTATATAAAATTGAAGGGCTCACTTTTCGGGGGGAAAGGAAAGGGATAGATAGAAATCGCAATAGTAATAATAATCAGTGTGTTAAAAAATCGAATCAGAGGTCGAACTAGAGAGACTTTCGGTTCATGATTTTTTTTTTTTTAATTATTTAACCGTGTTTGAGTTGGCCAAACCGAAAAAAATTGAAAAAATATGTAAAACGAAATTATTAACGTTTCATGATTCAACTGATTTATCCGACTATTCAGCCATTTTTAAAACTGTGATAATAATAGAGAGGACGTAGGGAAACAGTATAACACACGAAACCCCTGCGAAGTTATTTGGCTTTATTACTACGTTGAGGAGAGATTGGATTGCAGTAAACAAACCATATTTACCATCCTACCCTTCCTTTGAATTCTTCTACTACACAAAGTAGATTGCTCCATTTCTCCTTCTAGATGGGGTGGCTGAAAAATTGAGTCCCTTTTCCGCTTCTCGCCGCTCGCACGGCGGTGGAGCTAAGGTGACAGAAATGGCGGCGGCGGCGGCGGCGGTGGTGGAGCATGTGGGCATTCGCAAGATTCAAACTTTTCGAGTGGGCCGGGCTTTCATTCCTTGTCCCTCTTCTGTTGGGTTGGCTTCTGACGGCGGCGGCGGCGCCGTGTGATATTGGCGGGGACGGCTCAATCTGTTTTGTGAAGTGATGTTTATATTTGGAATATTTTGTGTTCTTCATCACATTTACTAGCTAAATTATGTGAAGGTATAAACTTGAATTGTGAATAATTTTCTACTCCCTCCATCCCGCTGAACTCGGGCCATACATTTCTATATGTCATACTTTTTGTGTATTTAAAAAACGATCGTTTACTTAGTTACTTTTATTTGATGGGATCGATGGAGGGAGTAATATATTATATACATCGATCATAATATATTTACATGAGTACCGAATTAACTATTGCAAAGGATAGTACTTTGTATCCAATATTTGAATTTGGACGTTCATGTTTCTATATTAGTGTGATTGACTAAAAACAGTAAAATGATCCTTTAACACTTAATATTCTAGAAAGCTTGTCTTATTATTCCCGTCGTAGGACCATTATTCCACTACTACCTAATTTTCTTTACTTTTATCTATCATTTTCTTAAATTTTGCTTCGTTTTTTCTCTTCACGCTAATATTGCAGACGGGAGGTTGCCATTACGCTATAATATTTGAATGGGCCTTTTGTAAATCATTTGAGATTGGGCCGAGAGGTACAATTTATTAGCATCACTGCTTAGGCCCAAACAGTGATTAGTTTTATTTTATTAAAAAAAAAAAAAAAAAAAAAAAAAAAAAAAAAAAAAAAAAAGAGGCAAACGTAGATTTATGTTTTTCTTAAACCCTTCCACTCTCGTCTCTCTCTCTCATACGCTGAAAACCCTTCCACTATCATTTCTCCCGGATTTGGACTCCGGTGCCGAGGTAATTCTCTCTCTCGAATCGGACTTTTTGTTCCATTTGAGTAATTAATCGCAGCAAATTGAAGAAATTCATTTTTTTTTTCGACTTATAATTTTAGGCATTTTGGCGATTCAGCTAGCTTCAGATGATTGATGCCTAACGCGAACTCTCTGTATTTGGTTTGTGATTCGAAACCTTCTGGTTTCATCCTTTGATTTGTTTAAGGTTTGGGAGGAGATGAGTTTTGGTGGTTTTGGAATTGAATTTTGTAATGGTGCAGGAGAGAGTGTACTTTAAAAACCTTGCATTTTTGTGGCTTGTATTGTATGCTTCTCATGTAGCTTGATATTGGTAGCGATATGGATCGAGGAGTTTTGATCGAATTGTAGGAGGTCTTGTTTCTCAATTTTAAGTTTCTACTGCAGTTCAGCATAGTATGCATTTTTAGATTAAAAATGTTGTCTTTGCAATCGTTGTGTGTTCCTCGAATGCTTGAGCAGTAGAAGTTCTATAGATTTGATGTGCTGATTTTGGAATTTTTTTGGTGCACGCGTGACTGCTTTGGATTTTTTTATGCATTCTTTCATCATTGTAGGATGGAGATAAATTTAATGCTTATGCTACTTAACCAGGTTTGCACTGTTAATTTATCACCTTTGACATGGTGTCCGCACGTGTACTGAGGCTTCAGGCTATACACTCAAAGCTGAGGAATAAAGTCGATTATGGTCTTGCTTCCATTCCTGTAGCGCGTGTCGCTAATGGTCGTGCTTCTGATTCTAACGTGCACAAAGGACACTTATTTGGTGTGACCTCGCAAAGAAGGGCTGCTGCTAACAAATATGCTAAATTTATCAAGAATGCCTTTGGAACACACTTCAACCGATTCTACTCATCTGAATCATCTGGATCTGAACAAGTGAACCTCATAAAACAGCTGAGGGAGAGAACGAGTGCTCCAATGAAGGAAGTGAAATCAGCTCTTGTTTCTTGCGATTGGGACATCGGTGACAATACAGATCCTTCACCTCTTTCATTTCCCATTGGTTTTTGTATTTTTTTTTTTCATGCATGATTTTGTGATGGGCAACTGCAGAGGCTGCACAGAAGGAGTTGAGGAAAAGAGGGGTTGCTCTTGCATCAAAGAAATCTGCTCGAACTGCTGCAGAGGGTTTTCTTGCATTGGCTCAGGATCAAAAGAAGGCGGTCATTATTGAACTTAACTGTGAAACAGACTTTGTTGCTAGGAATGAAATATTTCAGCATTTGGTAAGTGCATGATTTTGGCATAGTTATTTGAATTTGAGCTTCATTTCATGGCTCCACTATCATTGTAAATTGGATAATATTTGTTTTTTTAGTAGCATTCCATATATATCGGCACGCATTCGTAACTATCTTCCATGTCAGAAATTGTGATTTTTTGTTTACACTTCTTTCATTACCTTTTCTTGACTGTACATGGATTATGACTTTTATAGGCTACATCCTTGGCAAGATCTGCTTTAGTGCTCGGAGGTTCGGTTCAGCCGTCTGCAGCTATTGCAGTCAGTCCTGAGTCGATTGAGGTGAGTAACTTTATATAGATGTACAAAGAAGTGCTCTCACTTCTTATGACCAGTTTATTAAGTTAATAATGCCATCTCTCATTTGCTTTTCCAGTTTGCACTTTTCTCTAATTTCTATTATCCCGACTTTTCTTTTAGAGTAACTTGTAAAAGTTTCACTCATTTTTATCCAGCACGTGACTTTAACTTTGTTCCTCAGATTGATTAAGCTAATGGCTCTTATTATATTGTGTTTACAGGATTTAAAGATAAACTTTGAGCATCCTAAGTTAAGTGGGGAGAAAACAGTTCAAAATGCAATTATAGAGGTGGCTGCAATTATGGGGGAGAATGTCAAACTTGGAGGGGTTTTGACATTATCTGCACCTTCATACGGTGTCCTGTCTACATATCTTCATACAAGTCCTCAGCCAGGTAACAAGCTTATTATTTCATTGTAATGGCCTGACAGAGAATTTTTGTATGAGTCTCCTTTAAAATGCTAAATGTGTCTTTTGAAATCTTGGAATTAATTAATATGAAATTCTATCAAATCTAATATTACATCAAAAGTTCAGGTATAGGACGCATAGCTGGACTTGTATCTCTTGAAGTAGAGGCTAAGGATGCTCCTTTGGATGCTGTTCAGCGTGTTGGATCACAACTAGCAATGCATTTAGTTGCCGCAAAACCATTGTTTCTGAGAAAGGAAGATGTTACCTCGGATGCACTTGGCACTGAGCGAGATGTTCTTAAGTCTCAGGTACGTACGTGATGGATATATTCTCATCTAGCAGTGCTGATCCATAGGAGGTGGGGGGTTGGAGTGGAGGTGGGTATAGGTTAATAACCTTCATATAACATCTCGATTTAGGTTTGGGAAAACCTGCACAGAAGTCAAAGCATGGATTCATCAAATTCACATATTTCTATCTTTAAGAACTTTTCCTCTGTCTGCTGATTCCTGAACCCCAATCTTTATACCTTTGTCTTATTTCCTCTATCTCAGTCATGTTTGAAAAGGCTATAGGCCTATAGTGAGCTAAAAATTAAAATACCTGGAAAAAATTTCTAATGTAATATACTTGGAGTGATCCGGTAAGTGAATATGTCGCTATCTAGAAAATACCTGTCTTAACCTTCAAAAATATAGATGTCTGAAAGGGTTCATTCCTGCTGGGTAATAGTGGGAGCTGCTGGGACTGGGTGGTCTTGATTTGATGTTGACAGTACGAAGATGGTATCATTACCCCCCTCTTTTCGAAATTTGCTGTCCAAGTTATGGAGCTTTTATGTTTGAATCTTCCTTTAATGATAGGTTCAGATTAATATATTGGTACATGTCACATATATTATGCAGGCAGAAAGTTCAGGGAAATCTCAGATGGCTATTGATAAAATGATTGAAGGTCGTCTAAGAAAGTATTTTGAGGATGTCGTGCTTATGGAGCAGAAGTTTGTCGTGGATGACTCATTAACCGTAAAAGTGAGTCAGCCTATGCTATTTGTTAATGTCATGCTTTCCTTTTCATTGGCTTGTAATTGTGCCTCAATTTTATGTCATTGTGAAAGCATTGTTATTAAAGCATCCCATGCCCCGCCTTGGAACGGTCATTAGTGATTGTATATTTATGCTAAAGCTAATGGAAGAATAATCGGAGGGTAAAAAATATAATTAACATTGTAAATAAAATACAAGGCTCTTTTCGCTGGCATTAATTTGTTTCCCACTAATATGATATGCCACTTTGCAGAAAGTGCTCGAACGATTGTCCGAGGAAGTAGGATCCACTGTGAAGATTGGGAACTTTCTCAGACTAGAAGTTGGTGAAGGACTTAAAAGGTAAATACAGTCTACATTTGTACTCTTTTTTATTTTCATGAACATGGATAGAGTTGTGATCAAATTTTTGTAAACTCTCGGTTGGCTACGGGAAATTGCATTTATTATGAAAATATTGAACATCATGATCTTTAAAACTAATTATTGATGCATGCTACTCGATTATCGCTTTCCTCTCCATTCTGCCGTTTCTTTTCTTCACCATCGTTCAGCACCTCTATATGGAAGCAGGCTTTCCTGATTTTGAACTGCTGAAAATACTGGAAGATCTCAAGCCTCGAAATATACATGAAACTTCATGTGGAATCGTGTTCATGCATCTATAGATTCTTCTTTCGTTTATTTATACTGATGAATAAATACTTCGAGCCTCTTAACCTTATCTTCTGCCCATCAACAAACATAATTCCAGTACAAAACAAGGATTTCAAGCTAAACTTGTTGGTTGCTTTTATAATAATTCGTCTATTTTTCTCCTATATTCGTGCACGTTTAATCGGCTTTCTTCGTGCAGGCTTGAAGCTGCCACCGGAACAGAACCTCTGTCTCAGACTGCTTGAAGAAGACTGAGCAATGCATGAAGAGTGAATTTTTTGTTAAATGGTATACTTTAGCACACATTTTCTCACACTTGAAAATTGCATATTTCTAGTACTTCAATAAATCACATTTTACATCTTGCAACCTAGTATGGCATGTACTTAGGTGAACTACATGGTTTATAATCAAAGCCACGTGTTCTCGCACTTGAGATTCTGTAAAAGATGAAAAATGACACTCTCCGTCCCTTTGCAGACGTTACATTTCTTTTGGGCTCGAGAATTAGAGATGGGGGATTTGTGTGTGCATGTGTAAAAAGTTTCTAGCCTAATTTTTTACCAAATACGGAAATGTAACGTCTTTTGCTGGATGTACCAACAAGGAAAACGTAACGTCAACAAGGAGTACATATTATGAATAATGCATCGATAGTTCCATTATAATGCATCGGTTAATTTGAATCGCAGTGATTAGCCCGAATCATTTCTCATTTTCTTATATACTATATACTCCCTCCGTCCCATGCTAATTGTCCATGTTTCCTTATTGGGATGTTTCATTTAATTGTCCACTTACTTAAAGTGGAAAAGTTTTACTCTCACAATCAATATAATAAATATAAACCGCACTATCTCTTACAGCCTTAATTATTGTGCCATTTCCCTTGTGGACAATCTAATGGGACGGAGGGAGTATAATTTTGCATCATGGCAACATAATATAGAAACTCGAGGCTTGTTGAATTGCCATGGGAGCAAAGTTACTTGAGTAGTTTTCAAATCTACTCAAGTATGAATAAAGTTAAGTATGAGATCGATTTGTAACTTATAAAGAGCGTTGTTATGAATTATATTTAACCTTTATTTTTCTAATTTAATTTATAGTACTACTAATAACTAATTAACTACATTAGTTGTCTCATAATGAACCTTTAATGAATAGTATATTCTATATTTATGCAAGAAAATGGTCATTATTAATTTCACAACAAATATCAATAACAATTTTCTATATATTCCCTTCGTCCCCAATTCTTTTAGCACGACTTTATTTGGTATATGTTTCCATGTATAAAAAATGCGAGACTGATTGAGTATTTTATAAATAAATTTTCGATAACCAAATTTCAAAAATTTGGCACTATAAGGGCAAAAGTGTCTTTCCATAAATGAAATTAAAAAAAAAGATATTATTATTATTATTATTATTATCAGATCTAAATCTACTCTTCGAAATCACGCGATGCAGCATTTGCTCTGAGCACGAATTTTCACACACTCACATGCCAATTTCACGCACTCAAATTCGATTTAATTCTTCCGTTTCGCCATAGCTCCTGCTAAACCCTAATTGCCCTCGATCCGAATTCAGATCCACACTCGGTGCGTTCATCTACTTGCTCCGGCGCATTTGTAAATATGTTACGGGTTTGGAGTTCACTAATATGGAATTCAATCTTAATTTCCTTGTTTTTATTCGTTTGTTTGTGAAATTTCTGGTCTTTCATGTTGGTTGTGGTTGATTGAGTTGTGTATTGGCTGGTTTTTTCGATTGTTATAGGTCTGATTTGAACTGGGTGTGGTTTTGGGATGTAGATCTATGTTTGAAACGATGAATCTGGTTAGTGATTGTGGATTTTGGAATCGAGCTCTGATTGCTGAACTTTTATGGATTAGTTTTCTCCTTTCCTTTCCTTTCCTTTTTTCCCTTCCCCTACCAATTTTGCATGTGTCTATGCTTTTGGTGCTGTTCATTCTTTCCATGGTTTTAATGCGGTGATTACATAGAGTCGGTTGGTATATGCAGGGGCTGAGCTAGGATTTGAGAACTGGCCAGATGAGATTTTGCATATATGTATCTTGAAACAATCTTGTCTGGGCAAAATCATAATTTTACTATTGAAATTGAATTTAAAAAAAAAAAAAAAACAAAATTTGACACAATATGGAGTATAATTATAAAAAAAATTCACATGGGCGGTCGCCAAGGATGCCAGGGTGCTGGCTGGCTCCGCCCCGGGGTATATGGTTACGGGATCTCCTTTGTTAGTAAATTTGATGGCACGGTTTATATTCTGATCGGCTTCTTAAGATTTGCAGTTTTGTGCTTGTGTGGAAATACTTATTAGTTAGTTTGAGAGGATGGTGACATAGTGATTGGTGATGTACATCAGCTCTGGAGATAGTTGAGCTATTATGCGTAAATCATTTTCTGAATGCATTCTAAACTGAAAGGGCGTATATTAGTCAATGAAACAATGTAAAAGTGCTAATGTAATTACTTCTTTCCCTTGATCTTGATGTCAGTGTACTGTTGTTAGTTACTATTGCTTTTGGGCCTAATGATTTATGTGGATTTGATGAAAGGTTTATGTGACTGCTTTTTGGTGTATTTAGCTCTAGTTGACCGATAGAGGTAGACTGATATAAGTGCATGCATTGTGTACAAGTCTATTGCAGAAGGTTTGCGATAAGTGCCAAATTGATGATTATTGTTGGTTGTAGCTTCAATAACTTTAAATAGTATTTGCTTAAGCTGAGGCCTGCCTATCTTTTCATGTCTAGGAAAATTGTGTACTTGTTTAGAGTGTGAGATGTTCGATATGCTGCCTTATCGAGTTGACTTTTTCATATTCTTGCATTATGCTAATTGATGGTAATATGTTTTAGTACCGGTTTCTTCTGCAGCTATTGAAATGTACAAAAGCCTGATCTATCCTCTTGTTATTATATGCACTGTAATGACAATTATCTAACACGAGTCACTTGAGCACAATTTTTTGCTTGCAAAAGTTGTGGGCGAAGAAACCTGCATGCAATAATGTTGTATTTGTACAATCAAAAAACAGTGCACTAACTGTGTGAATCTTCCCTTTGCAGTTATTTTTATGTCTTCATTTTAGATTCTCTTGAGCATTGGGGAAATATTCTATGCTTTCTGTCTTGCGAGCAATGGCTTTCCCTTCATTCTCTAGAAGGAGATCATGCACTTTCATCACATGCTTGGTTCTAATATTCCAAGCCTGCAATGGTTTCTATCTACCTGGAAGCTATATGCATACATATTCCCCATCGGAGGAAATTTTTGCCAAAGTGAACTCTTTGACCTCCATTGAAACTGAGCTTCCCTTCAGCTATTACAGCCTGCCTTATTGCAAGCCACAAGGAGGAATTAAAAAAAGTGCTGAGAATCTCGGAGAGCTGCTAATGGGAGATCAAATTGACAACTCTCCATATCGCTTCCGCATGAATGTCAACGAGTCTCTGTACCTCTGCACCACTCCTGAATTGAGTGAAAATGACGTGAAACTCTTAAAACAAAGAACTCGGGATCTGTACCAAGTGAACATGATACTTGATAACTTACCTGCTATGAGGTTTACCAACCAGAATGGGGTTAAGATTCAGTGGACTGGGTACCCTGTTGGTTACACTCCTCAAAACAGTAACGATGATTACATCATTAACCATCTCAAGTTTAGGGTATTGATTCATGAGTATGAAGGTGCTGGTGTGGAGATCATTGGTACAGGTGAAGAAGGTATGGGTGTCATTTCAGAAGCTGACAAAAAGAAAGCTTCAGGCTTCGAGATTGTTGGTTTTGAGGTTGTCCCATGTAGTGTTAAATATGATCCTGAGAAGATGAGTAAACTCCACATGTATGATACCGTTCCACCCGTTAGCTGTCCTCAAGAGATTGGTAACTCCCAGGTCATCAGAGAACATGAGAGAGTGTCCTTCACATATGATGTCGAGTTTGTAAAAAGCGAGGTCAGATGGCCCTCTCGGTGGGATGCTTACCTGAAGATGGAAGGTGCTCGTGTCCACTGGTTCTCAATTCTCAACTCACTGATGGTGATTTTCTTCTTGGCGGGCATTGTTTTCGTCATATTCTTGAGAACAGTGAGAAGGGATCTGACGAGGTACGAAGAACTTGATAAAGAGGCTCAGGCACAGATGAATGAGGAGCTTTCAGGATGGAAGCTTGTAGTAGGTGATGTTTTTAGAGAGCCGGCCAATTCAAAGTTACTCTGTGTGATGGTTGGAGATGGAGTTCAGATCACGGGAATGGCAGTTGTCACTATTGTCTTCGCAGCTCTTGGTTTCATGTCACCAGCTTCACGAGGCATGCTGTTAACTGGTATGATACTGCTCTATCTTTTCCTCGGAATTGCTGCTGGATATGTCGGCGTGAGGATGTGGACAACCATGAAAGGTTCATCAGCAGAGTGGAGATCAGTTTCTTGGTCGATTGCGTGTTTCTTCCCCGGAATCGTTTTTGTTGTGCTAACTTTCTTGAATTTCATACTTTGGGGAAGTAAGAGCACTGGAGCCATTCCTCTGTCCTTGTACTTTATCCTCATTTCACTCTGGTTCTGCATCTCAGTACCCTTGACTCTCCTGGGTGGACACTTAGGCACTCGAGCTGAGCCTATCCAGTACCCTGTTCGAACTAATCAGATCCCTAGAGAAATTCCTGCCAGAAAATACCCTTCATGGCTTCTTGTTCTCGGTGCTGGAACTCTTCCTTTTGGTACTCTCTTCATCGAGCTTTTCTTCATCCTTTCCAGCATCTGGCTTGGCAGATTCTACTATGTCTTTGGATTCTTGCTCGTTGTTCTTTTGTTGCTCGTGATAGTTTGTGCAGAAGTATCTGTTGTCTTGACATACATGCACCTCTGCGTTGAGGATTGGATGTGGTGGTGGAAAGCATTCTACGCCTCTGGTTCAGTTGCTTTATACGTGTTCTTGTACTCAATCAACTATCTAGTCTTTGATCTCCAAAGCCTGAGTGGGCCAGTTTCGGCTACACTCTATCTCGGGTATTCCCTGATAATGGCAGTTGCAATTATGCTCTCTACGGGTACTATTGGTTTCCTCACTTCGTTCTACTTCGTTCATTACCTCTTCTCCTCGGTGAAGATTGATTGATTGAGGAATAGCATCAGATGAGATGTATTGAGAAAGAGAGATTATTCTGAGGTTTTCTACATCAAGCTTATATATTCTGTACCTTGATATTTTACTATAGAGAGGCATATTGTCATTTTTAGCTTTCTTGATTTTGCGCCATTTCCGCCCTCGTTTCATTGTAGTCTTGCGCATTCGCTCCCATTTTTATTGCAGGAAAAAGGATCGTGCTGAATTCTTCCTATTGTACCTATATGTTGATTCAAGAGAATTGGACTAAGATTGTTGATTGTTTTTTGCCTAAATAATTCTATGTATTCTTACCTATTTCGTGTTTTAAGTTTGGGGCCGTCGACTTCGGTTTGTTTTAGTACAACACGTACGAACTCACACAGGCATGCTCGATTTACCTGCTGAGATACACTTCGTTTAGTTGCATGCGTAAACATTTGTTTGGGATTGTAATAGTATTTGAAATATTGTGTATGGTTTCTAGTGTGTTGAAATACGAATTTGAAGATCAAATTTGCATCAATGTAAGAATTTAAACATTCGTTTTTTATCATATTAAAATGCGTGCAATGAGCCGAACAACACTATTTTGACAGAGGTTTAGTGACTCGTATACCAGTATAAGGCGACTAGCATATCACCCATCGTTTAATAAACTTCAAACTAACCATACGAGGTTAAAATAGGTGGTGCGTGGGAATTAAGGTTTAATAACTTCAAACTAACCATACGAGGTTAAAAGAGGTGGTGCGTGGGAATTAAGGAAAGTGGAAAATGAAACTTGAAACCAAAAAGAAGAAGAAGTTGAGCTCAAGAGGAAAAGAGCTCTGCCTCTGAGTATGGCGAATCAGTCGGCTTCTCATCCGATTCGCTGCGTTTCCTTCAACCAGGATTGCAGGTTTTCTACTAACTAATTATGATTATCGATTGATTTTTTAGCGATTCTTAGATTGTTTGATCGAAATGGTGTTTTCTTCCTCCCCGCAGCTGCTTTGCGATCGGAACCAAAGATGGATTCAAAATTTTCGATTGTGATACTGGAAGGCTCTTGTATGAACGAGGTATTAGATTAAGCTATTATGTTTCGTGAATTCAGAGCTTAGCTCCAAATTCAGTTCCATTCCTTTTTCCTCCCCTCTGGGTTTGGAACGGTATGGTGTTTCCTGATCATTTTCAGGAGTGTATTTGAATAAATTTCTTCGGTGCTAGATTTATTTGTGATTATGAGCATTGGAAGAGGTGTGATTTTGTGTTGTAAGGTCATGTTTGCGGAAATTGGATGAGTTATTGATGATAATTAAGTAGAAAAAAAGGTTGAGAATGCATAAATTTGACATCGCATGGAAGTTGGCATCGCTTCACTTCTTTCGTCGGGTACTTATTGTCAAAACTATTTGGTGATTGTGATATAATTCTTGGACTAGGTATAAGTGGTATAGTACAAGGATCAAGTAAATTATTTGGCAGCTTGAGTGGTTTAATTCATGCTTAATCTTCGATTGCAAGGAGGCACATACATACCCAGACTATGAGTAAACTATAGTAGTTCATGATCTGGTATTATGCATTTTTGCTTCAACTGCATGAAAGGATACACATGGATGTGAATCTTTAGCTTTTTGCTGTATCTGCGCACATGGAGATCTATTGATGGGCTTCAATTCTTATTTTGCTAGCTATTGGGGCATTTATCATCGTTGAAATGCTATACCGAACAAGTCTTCTAGCCATAGTTGGGGCTGGTGAACAGGTTCTCCATCAGCTTACTTATTATTTTTATTTTAAATAATTGCTCCTTTTACTGTTATAGTCATTATTTAGCACTATGCATAACATCGTCAGGCTCAATATCTTCCAAATGGCATTTAATTATAACTTCTTATTTTCTCTATGCTTCTGCCAGGCCTCTTTGTCACCGAGGAGATTATGTTTGTTCAATACCGTTAAGGGAACTTCACTCAGAGAACTCAACTTCCTGACTTCTATTCTTGCTGTTCGTGTAGATAGGAAAAGGTATTATTCACATATTTGCTTCTTTTAGGGCTCTCACTGTGATTTTCTGTCTAATTAATACTAAAGTTTAATTTAAATGAGCTATGATTATCTGTAATAGATGGCTTTATCCTTGATAGCATAGTATTGCCTAGCTTTCTGTTTATTCATTCAATAGTTTCTTGAATTTTTCCTGTATGGTGCAGATTGATAGTTTTGTTGAAAGAGCAAACCTATATCTATGACGTTAACAGCTTAGAAATAAAGCAGATTATTGATACAGTGCCTAATGTGCAAGGTCAGTTTGAGATAGTATATATTATGATACTCAACACAAAGTTGTTTACACCTGACCTGCACTACTGACTACTGTAGCTAATGCATCCAATCGATTCTCCACTCGAGTAGCTATGATGATATGTCTATTTGTATTCACTATTCTGTGCATACTTTGATGAGGTTTATTCTACAACCCTATTTCTTGTTTGCTAATGCATCCCCCTTCTACAAATAAAACTGTATGCTCTTAGAGAAGAAGGTGATGAGGTAAGTAAGGTTGAAAAATTCTGTTTCCACGAAGGTCTTAATGAACCAGAGTTAGTGTTATCAGATATAACCAGCCAAAATCGAACAACACAAAGATTTACCTCTTCAGTGCCTGGTTTTCTCTATTTCTTGGTTGTGGATCTACATAAATTCTAGCACTAGAGAATGAATGTAAAGTTTGTGATGTCTAAATCCTTTAATGTTATCTTTTGTTCGACTCCCTCAGCTGTTTCCCTTTTCTGTTCAGGACTGTGTGCATTTTCTGCCAGCATGGATCATCCCTATTTAGCTCTTCCAGCTAGTACTGTAAAAGGGTCTGTACTGGTCTACAATGTGGTGGATCTGCAGTCACACTGTGAGGTTGTGATTTCAATTCTGTGTCAGCTGGTTTTCGATAGCGTCGAATGTAGTCACCAGTTATCTATACGTGAAGTTTGCATTGTTTTTATCATTCACTCTGTCATATTCAGTTAACTTGTAGTATTTATTTCATCTATTTTCTTGTGAAGCACGTCTTTTCTAATTGGTTCATTGCATGACTTTATAGGACTTCCGTTTCCATTTTGAGTGAGTTAATAACCCTGACTTTGTACTACACATGTCATCTATATGGACTAACTCTACTATTTCTTTTTAGGCATTCATCTCTTATTCTATCTGATCTAGTGCGTCTGCAAATCGATCTCAGCATCTATATAACTTAGCGATGCTCTTTTTCTCTCAACACTCTGATCCATAAAGCAACATTAATCTCATTGCCCGTTTATAAACATGTCTATAGAATTGATGTTGGAATTCATTGCTTTAATTTTGGAGGAATGGTTCATTTGCTAAAAAGATAGATAAGAACTTGAATGCATTAACTCTGCTTCTTGCCCCGTGTGTTACTTTTCTATGCTTTGTTACAAAAGCTTTAATTGATTGTGTGTTCCCTTACCCCGATTCCTCTCTATAATTTAATTGGAGGTAAATTGCAGATAGATGCCCATCGCTCACCTTTGATCGCCATGGCTTTTTCTTCAAACGGGACATATATAGCTACGGCCTCTGAACGCGGAACCATAATCAGAGTTCATATGATCTCTGATGCAACTAAGGTAAATCATCAAATAAAATCATGATGCTATGCTCATTCATCATTGCTCATCATTTCTTCTTCGTAAATCATTGAGCTCGTTGATAGAATATTCTCGGTTTTGATTTCATAGTTAGCATCTTAAGGAAGACCCCTGCATACATAAGTATGAGATTTTCTTATTCATGTAAAGCTTATATTCTATAACAAAGTCCCCACACATCTACCAACAGTTATGACTATCAGGATTTTATAAAGTCGATCTATTCTCGTTCCACTTCTGTCTTGTCACGTGTAGATCTAGTAACGACTTAAAGTAACTGAGGTCCTACTTATCTGGCTTAGGGGTGCAGTGCCCGACATATGATCTTATTTTTAGCCATATTTACTTTGTACTTCAATGACTGCTTATGAATTTTTTGCTGACATTTCTCGCTTATATCAGAGCTTTGTTTTCTTATGTTTGTCAGTCATACAGTTTCCGTAGGGGCACATATCCGTCCACAATCTTTTCTTTGTCATTTGGGCCATCAGCTAATCTTCCGGATATCCTTCTCGCTACAAGCTCTTCAGGTTCCGTCCACATATTCTCCCTAGGTTTTGATCTTAATGAGAGGTAACGCCTAAATCACTAATCCTCCTGCTGTCTTTAAATGGTTTGTTATTTATTATGGCTGCCAAATTAATATTGAAATGCAGGAAGTTAGCCGTCTTCAGCATTTTGGTAATAAAATCGAAAATGTCTTCTTTCAATTTTCTTAATAATGACCAAAATATTATTTTGCTCACTAGTCACTAACCCACCTGAGGGCTGAGGGACTAATTATTCTACCTATATAGGCATGCGACCTGGTTCTTCTGTAATAACCATCTTCTGCTTAATCTCCTTCATATTCAGGAGCAAAACGTCAAACAGTATCCTTGGGTCAATAATTCCGGAGTCTGTCAGCGATGCACTGGATCCTGCTCATCATCGTGTATTTCATCATGCTTTTACAGCTGGAGTCAGAAGGTTATTAGCTCACACAACCTAGATTGACTCTTTTAGTCCTTCTTGCTTGTTACTTACCGACTTAAAACATCATATAATGTCAAACTGTAGGTGTAAACTGTGTAGTTACAATCTGAGGAACATCTATCATGAAGAGTCTATCTATGGTGAATATATGTTTGAGAGAATTGAGAAATTTGAACCGAAGGAGTACTCTAGTCTTACTCTAGAATTAAGAAATATGGTTAAACGTTTCTCATGTTTAGCGTAAAGTCACTTTAAAAACTCTCTAGTCTTGTCTGCTACATGAACTTTCTGATCAAAATCACTTGTTATTTAGAAATTGTGGGATAGTTCGTCACTCTCAGTCGGGTATCTTCATTAGCAAAATGTGCTTGATGCAATGAGTAGTTAATGACATAAATCAGATGGCAGCATTGGAAACAAATGAGGTATTTCTCACTTCTCTGAGACCTTCATGATCTTTTTTTGTTGTTGTTTTGCAGTGAGGCTGTAGTCCGGAAGATAGATAAATCCGGCGGTTCATCGATGTCTGAACCTGCTGCTCTGAGGTAAGTTGGATCTCATTGAGAGTGCCTATATTACTGTCTTCGATTGCCTTTGCTTATCTTCATGCTATATGTATTGATGCATGCTTTGCTAATGCACAAGCATGAAAACATTTCATACAACTTCGAATCTTACGACAAAGTTCCGTGTCATGTCTAATTCCGTAGAGCCACCATATCAATGATTACCTTCAGTGGATACTTTCAAGAATACTGTTTGAGAATAAACCACAAAAACGAAGCTACATGGACCCTGGAGCATGAGTTCAATCTGCTGACAGCCGTTGCAGAATGAACCGTCGATATTTGATGACTTCGTTTACTATAACCCGAATGTACAAAATCTACTAGATGCTGAATCTCTGTAATCAAATTTGGGTAGGTTCCCTGTTGTAACTCTGTAATCACATAACTTATGTCCGTTCGTGTTATGCGCTTCTATAGATTGTTAATAGCAAAAAGCATGACAAAAAAGGACGGCTCGGATCCACTAGAACAGCTTGTACAACAAAATCCTGACGTTGGAATGTAATCGAGAATTTCCATGAGGACAAACTTAATGCCTAATGCCTGCATACATGATCAGAACAACTCCATAAGCCCTCCGAAACTTCACCTAAAATACACGAAACTCCGGTGTGTAAAATCTGCATTATCGGGTCCTGGTCTTGACAAATTTGCCTCTTGAAGCCTTCTTCTCCATTTTCTCTCTCTTCTTTTTCGTCTTCTCGTCTTCCTCGCCCCCCTGCACCAAGTCAAAGTAGGGTGAGGTAATTAAAATGAAAATGACGGTCACGATAGATTGAGGAAAGTGGAAATGGATAGATGAGTACCTCTGAACCTTGTGACATAAATCCTCTGGCAAGGCCGAAGAGTTTATACGCAGCAAACCCTGGAATCTGGACATACATAAAGAATCAATGAAATTAATTTAATCCATCAAAACACACATCAAGAAAGTTTATTTGCACATTAAGCGGCTAGGGCTAGGCGCTTAATCACAGGGAAATGAATAGAGTTCCGGTAGGGTTCTTGTGAAAATGACAGTCCTCTCGTAGCTTCGTATCTCAACAGCGTTTGTAGGTCAAGGTAATATCACTTTCATAGTCAGCTACTCAACCTAGATATTTTCAACAAACTCCTGATCGAAGTAAGATCTATGTCACTAGAGTCTCACAGGGCACTATATAGATGATACGACGATCTAGCAATTACTTGTACCGATTAATATTTGAATTGCTTGCTCAAAACGGCATTCATAAAATAAGACATATCCATCACTAGAATGCAAATCAAACAACAATGCAGCATAATTATCGTCACATGAACTAAATTGCATATACATCTCTCTCTGGGTTGAGGTGTCTGTTCATAGACGAGGAGGGGATTGAAAAACTTACCACCAAATATAAGTACCAGAACTTCCCGGAAATGATGGAACTAAGTTGAACAAAGCATGTAATGTAGATCACATCATGCAGATATCTGCAGCAACATGAGATATAATTAGCAAGGCAACTATCCATCATCCTTATTAAACAGAATAAAACACGCGTTCAAATGACCTCGCAACGAAAGACTGAACTACGAATCAGACTAAAACCAATCTTGCAATTCTAAAAGGATCTCTAATGATGCATATTGCATTAAGGGGGCGTTTTATCGTTGATTCGGGATACGATATGAGATGTGCTAGGATAGTTTGAGATAACACTAATTAGCAATCCTAATCAATGAACTCAAGTTCTTCAAGAATTCTATACAGCAGCAACAATTTATTCAATTTAACAATTGCTGTATATTTTTATTCAAGTAAAGTAAAATGAGGTAAAAATCCAGGATTACTCTTAAACCTCCCAAAACAAAGACCTAAAAAAAAATCGAATTGAAGAAACGGTTGACGCACCCGCAAATTCCGCCGGTGCTCATGTCGAATCCGCCGTCGAGAAGCTCGCCGTCGTCGGTGTAACTAGGTTTCGCCATAGCATCGAGCTGCTGGTACGGGATCGCGTAGGCCAGCGAAGTCCAAATCAAGCCTACCCAATGCTTCCACGTGAAGCTCGAGTAGAAAATTCCCATCCTCAACACTACATAGATCACCTGCATCAACAAATTCCACCAAATTCACCTCGATCAGAAACCACAAAAAAAAAAAAAAAAAAAAAAAAAAAAAAACAGAGCGAGAAGTTCGATTGAGCTGTACGTTGGAAGCGATGATGAGGCGGAGCAGAGTTTTCATGTGGCGAGCGTTTTCTTCCTTGCGCTTCTTCGCTCCTTGATTCGCCATAGCTGAGTAAACGCCGTCGTTCCACTGCGACGACTGTGAATTCTGATTATTCCGAATTAGGAGAAGAAGTTGATGAGTATTGGACTATTATGGGCCTTGTAGATTGGGCCCACTAACGAATATATTGGGCCCATTAATATATTTTAGGCCCATTAAGCAATTATTGTTGGGCCCCATTTTTACTATGGGTAATTCTATCCACAGCCCCTATTTTACTCCTCACAGCCCCATTTTAATTAATTAAAAAGAATTATTAGAGAATTTACAATTTTATCCCTGCAGCCCCTTAAACATTCACACAGCCACCACCACCGTGTATATATTTTTTTTCTTTCCTTTTCTCCCTCAAGTCCTCAACTTCATCATGCCATTTCCACAGCCACTGTATTTCCTTTCCCTCCCTCCCTCCCTCCCTTATTAACATTAGCCAGCTGCTGTAGACAACAACCACCACCTCCGTCATCATAATCCGTCGAATACGTACAAGAAACTATTTCAAACTTTAAAATTTTGAAATCGATGAATTTGCAATTCATTTTCTCTATTTTCTTCTTAAGTTTCCAACTATGGTTGCCTCAATAGTGTCGTCATTCCGTAACCGCTGTCAAAATTCATTCAATTAATTTTAAAATTTAATTTTTTACCTGAAAAGATGTTAGATATTTCTCCACTGACATCGATGAACCCCGACGCATATAATTCTTCGTGAGATAAACAAACCAAAGACCATTTTAGTGGGAACAAGAATCGTTGATGTAGTTGTTTGTTAGTACGTTGTGTGAGTTAAAAGGAGAGACATAAGATCGAGGGACAAAGGACGAGAGGGGGCTGTACGTTGGTAATTGGAGAGAAGAGAGAGAGACGAAATGATTTGGGGTATTATTGTACATTCCTAATTAATTTTATTACTCCCTACGTCCTCCATTTAGTGACGTTAATACTATATTGGGACGTCCTCCATTTACTGACAATTTCCATTTTTGGACGTAGACCCCACAATCACTTTAACACTTTAACACTTTATACATCTACTTTTTATTATTTTAATATTTTAATACTATTAAACAATTCAAAATGACCCACAATTATTCCATTTTAACACTTTAACACATTAATTTATTATTATACCATAAAATGCGAAAAAACGCGTACCCAAACTCCCTCCGTCACTAAATGGAGGACGGAGGGAGTATTAAAATAGATAAGGGGCTGTGTGGAGTAAAGTGGGGGTGTAGAATTACCCTTTTACTATTATTATTTTATTCCACCTATTCAAGCTCAAACTCAAAGATTATTGGAGTAATTGTTAATTAGATAAGATAATTCAGATCCCATTGGTCTCCGTCTCCATCTCTCTCTCTCGCTCTCTCCTCTCCTTTGACCCTTTTTCCAGAGTTACGTATATACTGTACTAACCCAGAACCTTTTCCTTTTTAAATTCCCACAGAATTTTTTTAACCATTGTTATTTTATTCAATTCGTTAATTCTTGAGGTACTCTCAGCTGCTTTGCTCACAGTTTCTCTACAGTTTGTGCATGTTCGAGGACACAAAATTGTTTATTTTAATCCGTGGAAGATAAGCCCTTCAATCAGTTCTGGGCTTTATCTATCGACCCAGGTCTCAATTCAGCTTCTTTCTTACTCGATTCTACCTTTTCCCTTCTGTTTTTGCATGCAGGAATTCTGGGTTTTGGTTTTTTCAACTTGACTGTGAGGAATTCTGGGGTTTGGTGATTTTTTTTTTTTTTTGGGAAGTGTTTTATGTTTATGTCACTGCTGAGGTAGTTGGTTAAGTTGGTTGATAAAATAAATTTATTGTTTAAGAATATGTCACTATGTCAGGATAGAGAATGCACGATCGTTGGCAGTATTATTTAATCCCAGTTTTTTTTTTTTTAAAATTGGTTTTGCGTTGTCTTCAATTATTGCCCAACTGGAGATTACTGTGTAGATGGATTCTGATGATGAATGGAAGAATAATAAAAAGTAGTGTTTTCTTGATTTCCTGTGATCGTGTAAGCAGGAATTAATCCCAATTCGAGCTAAAGCATTTTCCTTTAATTTGATTCTTGAATGCAGCACTTTGTTTAATCAAGGGAGTTTGGAGTTTTTCTCAGCTTGAAAGAATTGGGCTGAATTTTAGGAGGAGAGATTTCAGCTAGAATGAGGAATCTCACTAAAATGAGGACTCTCGTTCGGGCTGTAAGGCAGTTTAGACCAGCTTTAAGGTCTAGAGGGAACTTCGTGCTTGAGGGCTTGTCTGATTCTCGAGATTTTTGGTTCAGTATGGATCGCCGCTCTATGTATAGTTTGTCCTGTTGTATAGACAGAATTTCTCAAAGTAGATTTTCACACATGAACGACAGAGCTATGTCGACTGATGTGGCTACTTTTACTAATGGAGGTTGGTTCTATATTGTCTGAATTATCTTGCTGTTAGAAGTTGGAATATGTATGAGCAAGCAAATGATTTATATTTGTTTTATTTGACTGATTTTACGGCAGAAGTAAATGGAGGAGGGCCTCTGTTGGAATACGAGCGGCGGATTGCTGCTGGTGAAATTGTGGATGGAGATGAGTGCCAGGTTTGTTTGTTATTTTTAGTAATCATTTCACTTTTGCTGTGTTTCTCTTTTGGATTTACATGGAGCATTGGACTGGAGATTTGAAATTTTAAGTCGTTTTCAGAGGTTTGATATTCTGATGTGTGTAAATATTTGCATTCAGTTGCAACTTTGTGGTGTAACGTGTTCCAGTTAAGCTTTCTAGAACTAATGGATTTGTTTCCTTCAATTCATGGAAACAAAAAAACAATACTCACTCAATCGAAAGTACTGCTTGAATTGCTTTTTGGAGAACTTAGATTAATTCATCAACGAGAGGCTATATTAGCTTGATACATACACGTGAAATCCTTCGTATAGTTACAAAATTGAGTTAAACTATGCAGCTAAGTACCTTAGGGGAGCTTCAAAGACTGTATGATGAGCTTGTTGAAAAAGCAGAAGCTTGCAGATTGGATCGGTATGCTACTTCTGAGAAAGCTGGGAGGTAAAATAGCATGAACAATCTTAGTTTAGTGACTCTATTTTCTTGATTATGTATTGATACTATAAGTTCTGTATATTCACAGGAGTAGGTGGTTGTGGTCGCGTTTTATACCCCAATCTTCGGATGCACCAGTGAGAGGACTATATCTCTATGGGGGAGTCGGAACTGGAAAGACTATGTTGATGGACTTATTCTTTCATCAATTGTGAGGATCAAACAAAAATTAGTCTTTTAAATGCTTTGATTAGCTTCACATTAGCCTGATTTTGCATTTTATTCTCACCATCATTCTTATGATCTTTCGAAATGTTCCAGGCCTTCCAACTGGAGGAAGAAGAGGATCCATTTCCATGACTTTATGCTAAATGTACACAGCCGTCTCCAAGTAAGATTTCTTTCTTATTTTCCTTCGTAGTGATTCTTTTAAAGTTGCTTGATGGTATACTGAAGTTTCATTGTAGGGAGAGTATATGTTATCTTGTGCCTATCAAATTATGCTATATAGTTAAAAAAAAAATGGAAAATAGGAGAAGTTCATTTTGGAGGAAAAACTTTCATCACATGTCATATACGAAAAGGTTTTGTTCACTTCTTTTGATAAGAATTCTGGCATACCTGTGTTCTTGTATCGTGGAATTACCTTGGGCCATCGATTTATCAGATAAATTTTTCATAGTCATTAGAATTAACTTTAGTCATGCGGGGAGTTTCGAACATATGCCTGTGATACTATCTGATCTGATTCAAACTTAACATTACGATGAATTAATTGCAGAAGCACAAGGGAGTGTCGGATCCTTTAGAAGTTGTTGCTGGAGAGCTATCCGATGAAGCAATCTTGCTATGCCTAGACGAATTCATGGTATGTTGAACTGACATACTAATTTATCATTTCTTCGGCAAGTCCAGTTTATTCTATACCTATGTCATAGGAGTATGTATATATCATGGCCGGCAATTAGTGACGTTGCATACCATTAGAAGTAATTGGATCTATTACGAGCATTTACCATGTCATGCTCTATCTGCCTCGTGATTATTATTTTCTTTCTTCGATAGGTAAATGATGTTGCGGATGCCTTAATTCTTAATCGCCTATTTGGACATTTGTTCAGCAATGGAGCTGTGAGTACCCACTACCCCATTCTCTTTTCAGCGCTTGTGTAAAATGGTCCATAACAACTGAGTAGCGTCATTAATAATATTTTTTTTCTTTTTTCCTTTTGGCTTCACGGATAGATTCTCGTTGCTACTTCAAACCGAGCTCCAGATAACCTTTATGAAGGGGGGCTACAAAGGGATCTGTTTCTTCCGTTCATTGCTACTTTGAAGGTACTTATTTCACTGTCTCCTCAAGATATAATACTGGAAAAAGGAAAAACATATTTAAATGTTTTTCGAGGACAAAGATTTCTACCGACCTTCACATTCACAGATAGATACACTCCGGAAAATTTTCGCCCCTTTTTAAATATACAAACAACTTATTGCAATTTGCAACAATATGCCCCATATATTTTCAAGAAAATTTGTCATTATACGGAGAACCATTTAATTACTTGAAATCCGATTCTAATGCAGGAAAGATGTGTAGTTCATCAAATTGGTTCCTCTGTGGACTACCGGAGAATGACATCGGTAAACTTTTCCCTAATCTTTCAACCTTGTCTGTCACAAAATCCATTTAGGAATCGTCTGTATTCTTATTATGAAATAATTTGTACTCCTGAGCTGCTGTTCCTATTATTCATTTTCCGTGCATTTCCAGGCGGAACAAGGTTTCTACTTTGTTGGTAACCATTTGACTGGACTTCTCAAGCAAAAATTCCAGCAATTAATTGGCGACGAGGTAGCTTCTCCTCAAGAGGTGGAAGTTGTCATGGGAAGAAAATTGAAGGTATAAATTACCCAGTTAATAGCAATTTAAAATGAATTTTATTATTTACCCTTCGAGTGTTCTTCTTCATTCTTTTTACGATTGTCCACTGTTCTTAATTTCTCATGCTTGTGTAGGTCCCACTTGGTGCCGATGGTTGTGCTTTATTCCCTTTCGAGGAACTATGCGACAAACCTCTTGGAGCTGCAGATTATTTCGGGCTATTTAGTGAGTCTCTTACACTTGATAGAACTTAAGAATAAGGCTTTATCCCCTCGCGTCTTGTCTCGGGTTTTCTATCTTGATTTTTTATATACTCGTAAATCGAGATCAATATTAGGTATCCTGAGCCCTTTGTTTCCTCTTACCAGATAAATTCCACACACTGGCACTAGACGGTGTGCCGATTTTTGGGCTATCCAACAGAAGTGCAGCATATCGATTTGTCACGTTAGTTGATGTTAGTCCTTCATGCTTAGCCATTCAATATCAATTTATATATGATGAAATTTAATAGCATAAGCTAACGCCATTTCAGATACTAAACACTCGATTTGACATACAGGTTATGTACGAGAACAGAGCTCGACTCATGTGCACTGCTGAGGGCACTCCACTCCAACTCTTCGAAAAAATAGTGACAATAGCCGATGCTCAACAAATGGCACCTAGAACTTCTTCAAGATCGAGAAAATCCGACGACTCTGACATGTGTGTGGACAACGAATTAGGTTTTGCTAAAGATCGAACCATTAGCAGGTAAGAAGCTCTAATCTCCATTGACAGGAAGCTTCAAAAGATCGTGGAGGATGTATAATACTATTTGACAATGCTCGATTTAGTGAAAAATTCTTGTCCAGAAGTTGGTTTTGATGCCTGATTCGATTGAAACGAGAGCTTATTGGTTGATGTAGGTTGACGGAGATGAACAGTCGAGAGTATTTGGAGCAACACGCTGAAGCGTTGGCAGGAAAGAATCACGACGAGAAGGTGTCGAATTCGTAGTTGAGCTGTGAACGAGTTGTTTGTCTGTAGAAGCTGTGGCATCATGTACTGTATTTCTGGAGTAGATTTTTGGCAACTATAGTTAATAATTCATAGTAAAGCTTGTAATAAACTTTGTGTACAGCTTCGTTCTAATTGGATGAAATCAAAGTTTTTTCTGCTGTAATAAGTTACTTACGAGTAGACTTGAAAGCCGTGTTACGGATGACGCTCGAATTCGAGGCCTTTCGTAAAAATTACTGTTAAGCTACCACATGCATATGAAATATGTTATTTATGAAAAGAGAAGTGATATGCTAGTCACTTTGGTGAGCACCTTCGTCATTTTTTCATTTCGATATTATTTTGTTCGATTTTTTCAATTGTAATATATTCTAATACTCCCTCCGTCCCATTTCAGTAGTCACCTTTCTTTTCGGCACGGGATTTTATGCGTAGTGTTAAATTTGAAAAAGTATGGGGTCCACATCAAAAGTAAGGGTTAATTTTTGTCATTTTAGGAAAGAGGACTACTGATGTGGGACGGACGAAAATAGTATTGAGGACTACTGAAATGGGACGGAGGGAGTACTTTATAAATTAATATTGAAATCACTAAATCTAAAAATATATATATATATATATATATATATATATGAATTCTCGATTTGTTCGTTTTTTCTTCTAATTTTAAAAAATGTAAAATAAAATAAATCGAACTTTGATATTTATATTTTTTTTTAGATCTAATGATTTCAATATTAATTTATAAGGTATTATAATATATTACAATTGAAAAAATCCAATAAAATAATATCGAACATTGAAGGTGCCTACGAAGGTGACTAGCGTATCATTTCTCGTTCCGTTCGACTGATATGGGAATAATTTTTTCTCGACGCGAGAATTATATACGTAGAAATGTTAAAAGGCGAAGCATGCAACGTGTAAAGATGAGCGAGAGTTTAGGTGCTTGGGGAAGAGTTGGTCAATTTATGGCGAATTCCTTCCGCCATTGCAGAATCGATGAGTTTCTTCATTCATTCTCTCTCACATTAGCTCTTTGATCTCATCCCTCTCCATCACTATCATCGTTCTCTCTCTCTCTCTCTCTCTAATCTAAAATCTCCAGGTAATTCCATTTTGATTCATCCACTCGACTACACTATCTGCTCTAAATCTCATCCTCTCTCTCTCACACACACACTCACGCACGAGCATGCGTTATGACTGCTGGTGGTGCAGAGGTTTATAGAATTGATATCGGTAATGCATGAATGGATGATGAATCTCTGCTGTTTGAGATTCAAATTATGTGCGAGTGTGTGGAGCTGATTTCAACTTTTATTGTTATGACTCATGATCGATGAAACGCAGCAGCATTTTACATGTTTGACGAAATTCCTCAACGACGTCTCTGTTTGGTTGTTGGTTGTAGGCGGTTTGGATCTCTTCGGTTTCGGTTCTCTCCAAAAAATGAGCTCCGGAAGCAATGGCGCCCCGAGCTTGAGGAAAGCGATCAAAGCTATTATGAAGGACTCGTCGTCGTCGAAAATCAACAGTGAATATAAGGTGATGTATAGTTTTTTTGCTGTAAGTTGATCTGCTGCGATCACTGGATTTGAGAAGGTTATAGTATTACGAAATGCTGATTGTTTCAGAAAATCAAATCCACCATTGTTAAAGCCACAAACTACGTCGAACTGCTGCCCAAGGAGAAGCATGTAAGATGTGAGTTCAACGTTCTGCTTGCATCTTCTTGTGTTCGATTTTGTTGAATTTCGTATCGTTGGAGATTTGGTATTCAGTTTCGTCGAATGTTGAGATGTTATCTTCTCCGTTTTTGTTGTTGTTGCAGTTATTCTTGCTGCAGTTTCTAGTGCAAGGCCTCGAGCTGATGTTTCGTTTTGTATCCATGCACTTAAAATGCGCCTTGCAAAAGCAGAAGCTTGGGCAGTAAGCTTCCGTAGCCACTTGTTTGATACTTGCTTTCACTTACATCGAAGATTAATCCATTTCCTTCGCCTTCCTCGTGTAGCAATACCTAATTTTCCCTGAACAATATCTGTCTTCACTTCTCAGGTTGCACTGAAAACTTTGATTGTCATACATCGTGCATTGAGGGAAGTTGATAACTCGTTTGTCGAGGAATTGAGTTTTCATAACCAACACAGAGGGCGCATGTTGAATATGCTAAAGTTCAAGGATGACACAAGCCCCTCTAGTATTCCCTTCCCCCTATTCCTCATTCTTCGAATTAGTAAACACGGGTGAGTACTGTAGGCCACTGAACATGTGATGTTTTCTGTTCTGCAGCATGCGATTATTCCTCTTGGATCCGTTTGTATGCTCTCTATCTTGAGGAGTCCCTTCACTGCTTCCGTGCCCTAAAATATGATTTCTATAGAGATCATAAGGTAGGTTATCGATTTCCCTTTGGAGGATTTATGTTTTCATATTTATTTCACTTTTCTGCAAGCTCTTGCGCTATAAGAAAAGGGAGAGGATTGCGAGCGTTTGGTTTGCTCTTCCTTCCTGTATCATACCTTGTTGCTACATTGCTATTATTGAGCTAACTTTTTATCTACAGAGAACGAAGAAGCTCGAAATTCCTGCCTTGCTTGTGCAGTTACCTGCTCTGCAACAGCTTCTTCTTCGCCTCCTTAATTGCCAGGTATTGATAATCAGTTTTTGATTATTAACCATGCATTTTAGCAAATCCATGCGCTATTGATTTTTCAAGTTATTCTGCATACAAGCTAGAAAAGAAGCAAATAGTATAGATGATTGTATCTGAACGTGTTCATGCCTGCAGCCAATTGGAGCAGCTCGATATAATTACATCATTCAGTATGCCCTTTCGATTGTAAGCAACTATCAAAACTTTTACCTCAGTATGCAGTCTTACTACTCTTTCCGTTTCCAATCATATATACTTCAATTCTCTGCCTTGTAATCTTCAGGTTGCGGCGGAGAGTGTGAAACTTTACGTGGCAATAACAGATGGGGTGCTGATCTTGGTTGACAAGGTTCTCAGTACTTTCCCTTCTTCTTTGTCATACGTTGACTGTTTCTCGACATAAATAGCAATAAACTGTGTGTTTCTTAGTTTTTTGAGATGAAACGAGAAGAGGCTGTGCCAGCGCTTGATATCTACAAGAGGGCAGTGGAACAAGTAAGTTTCGTGTAGTTTCTTTTCAATGTACTCTGCAAATACGCATATTTTAAGGGGAAAGATCTGATTCAAGCTGTTGTTGCAGGCACAGAGGTTGTCCGACTTCTTTGAGATGTGCCGTAACCTTGACTTCGGACAATCGCAGAAGTATGTCAAAATAGAACAGGTCGAAAACCAAATACCTCCCACAGTATCTCATACCCATATCATTATCTTCGTTGAATATTTCTCATGATTTCATCTTTTTGAGAACCGCAGCCCCCTGCAACGTTTCTGACTGCTATGGAAGAGTACATAAAGAATGCTCCGCAACCATTAATGCTTCCTTCGACACCAGTATGCATAATGCCTTAGTACATTGGAATCCTTATCATTGATTAAAAACTTAAAATTTTAGTTTATTGTTCAATCAATACCTTACTAAACTGATGAAATTCATGATGCCAACAGTCTGAAATATGTTCTCTTTCTTGTACTGTCAGAACGATGAAGATAACGTTACTCCGAAACTGATTGCTGTTCCTGATCCGAAAGCCAATTCAGAAGAAGGCTCACACTCCTCTGATGATTGTGAAGAGGCCACCAAAGCTGAAAAGAGGATTGAAGAGGCTCCACCACTGATTCCTGATCTTCTGGTACGGGCTTCTCACGTGTTGTAACTTTTGAGTAGGGGTAAAGCCGATTCTTATAGTATTATGATGATTCTCAGAGCTGGGACGAGCCGAGTGAGGAAACAGCATCCGAATCAATGGCTACTCCAGGTGACTGATTGTCCCACCTATATCTTATTCTTATATAGTAGTGAAATGTCTGATTGTGCTTCTCTTTATTAAACTTAGATGCATTGTCCAACGCCACATTAGACTCGGAAGTTTCGAGTGAAGCAACTGGCTGGGAACTTGCTCTGACTACAATACCAGCTTCTGATTCAGTTTCATCTCCATTCTCACTCTGCAAGGTAATGTGTCTCTCTCTCTCTCTCTCTCTCTCTCTCTCTCTCTCTCTCTCACTCATAACATTTTTGAAATTTGCACAGGGTGGTGCGGTGGACAGATCAGCGCTGGACAGTTTATACGAAACAGCAATAACAAAACCAAGTGCAAATAGAGTAAAACCGAGTGCGAATGGAGCCTCTTCCCAAGTACAAAACGCTCCTTTCAATCCCTTCGAAGCTGATGACTACGTCCACAACCAAAACATCTTCTACAGCGGCTACAACCAAAACATGTTCTACAATCCGAGCCTCACAGCCCACCGGAGCTTCATGCAGCCATCGCCATTCATGCACCAGCAAGACACCAACCACGGCCAATTTTATGACTACATGCAGGCGGCCCCTCAACACCAGCAGCACCGCGGATTCCCAGAGCAAAACTATCTGCAGGTGGCCGGAATCCACCAGCAGCCACCACTACTCCCGGAGCAAAAACACCACCGACGAGTGTCAAGCCAGTTGGATCCCCAACAAGAGAAATCAATCGCTGGGAAGTTCTCGACTATTGGCTTTGGGAACCCGTTCATGGAGCAAGGCTCATTGCCCGTCGGAGGCCGGAACCAGCCCTCGAGCTTTAGTTTACTCTGAAGTCTTCAAGTTAGTAGCATGGGGGAGGTAGTTGGAATGAAGTTCAAATCAGTTGAATAATTGATGTAAATGGTTTCACTTCTACTACAATAAAAATAGTGATATGGAGTAGAAAACATTTACCAAATTATCAATACAACTCAAAACTGATGAAGGATTTATAATAAGCAGCTGTTTCTTTATATCATTTTACTCTTGTTTTTTTATCATTAACGGGAAATTTAAAGATCGAGTTGCAAAGAACTCGAACGTGAGACATTTGGTCACAGGCATTAAAATCACAGATAGTGTAACTGAAGAATAAAAGGTTACTGCATTGTCAAAAGAGAAGTATTACAATAAGAAATGCTCCCAAATTGGACAGTGTAAATACACAGCTTATTCCACAATATCATTTCTCAAAAAACATATATATATTCAGGTAAATGTAGCAAAGCATAACCCTATTTCTGAAATGAGAGAGAGTATGATCCGGTATTTGGATCTTTCACGGCTTTAAAGTTGTCGACGCTCATTCCAAAACGACCCAGGATTGAATTCCCCATTTCTTTCAGCTTTCCTGCACGCGACAAATCAGCAAATTTTACGGTCAGTCGACTATCTTATAACGTTACTAGCAAAGGTTTCCTATGATCTTTCAAACGAAAGGTACATTATGGATTTCGACTGCTATTAAACTGCATAACAAGGAAGCCACACATTTCCCGACATGATATTACAAAACAGTTCATGTAAAAGCTCTAGCAAAATGCAAAATGTATAAGGGCAATGTGAAAGTGCAGCAGATAAACCTTTCTAGTCAAAATGTTTAGTATAGACTACCGAGTGTTCCTAAAATATGAAGCCTTAAAGATTAAAGCTTGGTGGAGGTGAAATGATTCAAACGTCCCATCGAAACACAAAACTTGATACCAGAAGCTATTACATAGAGTTTCAAGCAAATACTAACAAGCGATAATTATTTATAAATGCTCAAGAAAAGTAAATAAACAGGCATACATGGACAATTATATAATGGAGAATAGATTAGTTCAGTTAACAGTCATTTAATTTCATATACTAAATGGATTTAAATATTCCTACGTGCCAGCATGTTCTTCATACTGGTAGTGCTTTAATAAGCTTGTAAGCTACACGAACATGTATGAGTCTGAGTAAAATAACATAATAGCAACCATGCAGAGCCAGCCAAGAGATAACTAAGGGAAATGCAGAGGCATGATTAAAAATTAAAACAAAAGGCAAGTACTCACCAATCATCTCTTCCTTCATCTTCTCCCGCTTTTCATCTGCCAATGGCTTTAAACGGATGATAGATCTCCTAGCTTGGTCATTTGATGGATCCAGTTCTAAGATTTTAGTCAAATCTGAAAGAAACAAATACACGACTTCAGGCGAAAACATTTAAAGGGAAAAGGGCAATCAACCATAAGGGAATTTTCCCCCCAATGTCGATTACATAAGACAGCCACAGACTCATTCAAATATGAAAAGCCACATGTCAGGACTGGCCAGGTTTCTCCAATAAATCATTACATGGAACAAAAAAAATGACCGGGAGAGGGGACAGCGTGAAATTCTAGAAGCACAGCAGAAACGATGTTTTTCAAATCGGGATAACAAGGATATTACTAACACGAAACTCAATTACAGCAGAAACACATAGTTTATCAAAAAGAGTAAATAACTAAAATTCTGAAAGTCTTCCATTGATACTTACCGGAAATTGTTTCCTCATATAGTTCGAGCTTTTCCCGAGCCTCTGCTCTTCTTATAAGAGCTTTCATGTAATTAGGATTCAGCTCTAAGGCCTTTGTACACTCTTTAACGGTCTCCTCGTATTTCCCCTAATAACAAGTAGTGGAAAAACAACTAAGTGATGATGGAACATGAAACAAATTTCACTGAATATATTAGAGATAGTAATTAATTCATCACATCAGTTCAAACCAGTGCATTCGACATAGTCTAGTTGAAAAATGTGTGAAAATGTTTATTTACTCTAAACATGGCACTTGGAGATGCAGCAGAACATAGAACTTCAATTGGTATGCTTTTTAGAGCTCAAAGCATGTGTTGAAATTTGAAAAAATTAACAACAATGCTTCACTAAATCTATAGAAGGGACCTAAATGAACATAACAAAAGTGTTACGTCATTTTAATCTAGAACTCTACAGCTTGTTACATTGATACATATTTTTTTCAAAGCACACTCAACTAAATTCCTCAAATAGAAAAGCTCGAAACAAGATTGAATCACGAAGTACATTTATGCATATAACTCTTAACCTCAGTTTCAAGGAACATACCAATTTGAAGAAACAAGTAGCTCTGTTTGCATGACATATTGAACGTATTTCACTTGACGAATCACCATCCGGAGCAATTTGTATGGCAGAATCATACTTTGACAAAGCCTCTTCATACAGTCCGTCTTTGAAAAAAGAATTTCCCTCAATTTTTACATCATTTGCTCGGGCTAACGCTTTCTACTTCTCATAAACAACATAAAACAAAAGTAAGAAAGCATTACCGATGCTTAACAGACTACAAAATTGATACTCGAAAGATCTATCCCTGAAGAAATTCGCTGTAAAACGAAGACTGGTAACATTGTTCTAATACATGCTTACTAGTTACTAGAATACCAGCTCGAAATCATGCACTAATTCAAACATGGCTAAGTTCAAAACAACCTTCTCAATCAATTGAACAATCATACAACGTAAAAATCCTACCCTTAATTTACACAAACTTCGAAAATCTACAAATTCGAACAAATTTCACTATTCCAGCAACTACAATCCAAAATGCATAAACATAATAATCTCTCCAATCTAGCCAAAATCAAGCAAAACGAGAAGTGCAATGAGAAGCTAAATCATTACCTCGGCATCTTCCTTTTCGACTACTACAGTCTCCTCTATCCGTTCCTCTTCCTTGACTTCACCACTTACGCCGCCGTTCGCCGCACCACTGAAGCTCTTCCCGTTTTCCGCACTACCATCTTCACAGCGAGAATGAGTTTCCGGCACCGGAACGGCGTCGTTGAGCTCGGAATCACTGGCCGTCTCGTAGCCGTCGGAACTGTACCCCGCCGCGGCGGCGGAGGGCTGCGCTTTCGAAGCTTCTTCGCCGGAAGACTCCTCTTCGATCACCGCCATTTCTTCCGCTTCGATCGAATAAAAACCTATAAAAATTTCCTTCCGATTCTGAATTTTTTGACGAAGTGTTTATACTTTTCTTCCCATTCCAGAAAATTCCCTTCTTTATTAACCGAAACGACGTCGTCAGGCTCTCTTTTATGACTGGTTTTGAATGTGGGCCCATTTGGAAGTAGATCCAATCAAAATTGGGCTAAGAATAATTTTAGCGCTAGCCCAACACACACGCATGCTCGGTTCTTTTGTATTCCGATTAGAGAATGCATGTTTATTTCCTTTCGGGTAGTTCGTATGAAATACGGCCCGTATATTCACATCCCGTCAAGTAAACTAGAATAATTAAACATTACATTTAAATATTATTCATTTATTTATCACTTTTAACACTGCTTATAAAATTAATCGTTGAAAGGAATCAAATATGTAGCATGAGACGAATGAAGTATCATAGTGTGTAGCTTGTGTTTTGTGTATGATGATATAGTTAATAATCCTTCTCCTTTTATTTGTCCATGTTGTGATCATGTCCCATATAATTAAATTATTCACTTACCGAAAATAGAAAAGTTATCTCACGACCAATATGCATTTACGATTTCTTATTTATTATAAAATTAATACTTGTGTCATTTTCGTTGTGGACGATTTAAAAATTAGACGGAGACAGTAGTCATAACTCTATTATAGATTTGTATACACATTGCTTTGTTAATGTTCTTTAGACTTATAAATTTAATATGCAAACTTAAACAAAAGGCAAACAAAAATTGAGGAAAACACACACACACACACATAAAATTCAAACTTTAGTACTATGCAAAAATAGCATAATTATATATAAAATATAATTGATTTATTAGTATTACAATGGGGGTTACAGCAAAATTAGCATTCAACTCATTAAGCCACCTTATTAATAATGAGTTCAGGAAAAACGTTCCTATTCATTTATTCGAAGGGCAATTGTAAACACAAATGCATACAGGCGGCGGCCCATCGCCGTTACGACTGCACGTCACCTTCGTAACGGCATTAGGGTATGCCGCGAGACACCGGTTTGTGCACTGATCGTCGCATAATCCGTTTGCACTATAGCATGCCCACGCCGTCTCTTCAACTGCATTTTCACCGGTTCATTTTAAAAGATATAATAGGGGATCATACGTTTTCGTGAGCAGCACCCACGTTTTGATCGTAGATACACAAATCGAAGTTTTATTTTAACATCAATGAATAAACTTTAATTGTAGTTTTACATTACCTGAAGCAAAAATAAGGAAGCAGAAGAAGATGTAGAACTTCAAGGAGGAGGCCATCTTCTTTTCTCTTCACTATACAATTATTCTTACTTTTTTTTTTTTTTTTTGCTGGAAATATAGAGCATATGAAGTGGTAGAAAATTCGTTAATTTAAAAACTGTTACACCTCTCATTTATTCGACATAAATGAGTACATATATGAATAAAAGAAGGCAAACTTGATTCATCAATTAATAAATAAGATACGTATAATTTAAATATGATATGGAATGAATAAATGGAAATATATTTGAAGCCAAATCGCATAAAATCATCGATAATTATAAATAACAATCTCCATCAGCCAGGATGGGAAATCTTTCCTGTAAATAAAAAATACAATGTTTTAATGCACACAACCAAAGTTCTTGTAAAAGGCGTAGTAGAATCGTACTCCCTCGGTCCACGTGACAATGAGCTCATTATCGACGAGACGGAGGTAACAATTTTTAAGATCTTTACAACTGAATACTATACAATACAGATGGATTCGAACCAAAAAGAGTTTCAAATCTTATTAAATTAGATTTTGAAACATAAATAATGCTAAATATTAATTCTGCCAACTAAAACAAAGCTAATCTGCGGTTTATAGAATTTCCAGAAAGCTATACTATGTCATACTATAGCATATGAATAATTCCAAGATTATTGTGCACTAAAGCTAGAATAAGAAAGTATCCTGATAAACTCTCCGACCTAAACGAGGCCAAAATTCAAGAACCTGGTTATGTGCTGCATTATCGAAAAAATTAAGGAATGGAGAGAAGCCGGCAATGGTGGGAGCAATCAGCAATCTTAGCTTGTGTTGCTTCCAAAAATGAATAGGCAAACAATGCTGCTCTGGTAGATCGTTTCCTCTATTTTCCTCTTGGGAGTTGAAGTATGTGTCGATCAGCTACTGAATAAGCTTGAAGATACCTAGAAGAAATTGGAACAATAATAAGAAATGATTGAGAATTCTGAACTACATTGGGAAACTAGAAGTCGTGCTACGGTTCAATACATAAGATCTTTATTGTAACAAACCAGTGATCTTCAGAGAGATCAAGAGTGAAAGCTCGTTTTATCCCAAACTAGGCTTCTCGAATCAGAATAAAAGTTTTTATTCTTAATGTGTTCTTTATCGTTAATCAAGTGTAACAACTAAAGATTCTATGTTAACTGCAGTTACAGTCTGTATATTTGCACTAAAGAATAAGAGCTGCAGATGAGATGGAAAAGAATGTGCAAAAGATTGAATGTAAGTGTAAAGATTTCTGAGTTTTTTGAAGTGCGTATATCCTTTGATCAGACTTATGATGCTCTATAATCTATATCCATATCAAGTAGAAGTAATAGAACAAGACGAAGTCTCCATGATTCTTAGAAATGGAGACTATATTTTTAGAAATCAGAAATCCATGCAAATGAACTGAACGTACCTTCACGTGGTGGGGCATGATTTTAATATCGTACGGCACATGCAGCCATGCCTCGGGTCGATGAAACAAGAAGTTTTCAGGCTTGCTGGTATAAACATCAGCATATTGATGGATATGGTAAGCTAATGCAGATTCTTGACCTGTGTCAGTCAAGAATGTAGCTCCAAAGGACGTATTAAACATGTCTTTCATGGTCCGACGTGCCTTCTGTCTCTCACTGTTGAGCTCCTGAAGAAGAGACGTGTAGTCTTCGCATTCCTCACCCTTACCTACAGTCGAATGCAGTTTCCCTAGAAATTCTTGTATTATATGTAACTTCGCCTGTGGGAGCATAGCAGAAGTTTGAGAATAAAATTACACAATTACCAGAAGAAGCAAAATAAGACAAATTGTTATTTTATTGAAACATGTTCATAAAGCAATAACAGTGGGACGATATTGTTTCCATGAGATGATACCCGTCATATCAGATTTTACACAAATTAATCTGGCCAGGAACCTTAATGAGTAAAACGCCCAGTTAATCGAATGAAATTACCTGTTCAAAACGATAACTATCTTCATTCTGAATCTGTATCTCATTCTGAAAGCAACAAGAAAAGAATCACTAAGTTTTAATGTATACCTAAAGCAGGCAAGCTGATGAAATGAATTAAATGACGTATCTTCAAAATCTTTACAGTTGTATCAACAATTGTTAATCAACTTGCAACACCTAACTTTTTGTAAACTTTGACCCACTTTTCTCTTTCTTAGAAATTAATGAACTGTCTAAGCCAAGCAACCCCCATTCTTTTGGACTGTCATAATTGACGTTTAAAACCATCTAGAATTTTCCTTCTCTGGCCGGAAAAAATGGTAATACTTCAGTATCTACAAGGAGAGATTATAGAACAACTTAAATTGACAGTATACCTCCAATTCATGAATAATAGCAGCCGTACGCCACCCAGCTTTTGAAGGCCCTCTAAGGTCACTAAATAAGTGGTCCCCAAAGTAGATCACCTAGATATTAATTGTAAATATATGACAAGTTTTGATGCCGTTGTCAACAATTTCAAATGCATAGTCAACAAATATTCGATAATATCACTGTATTTAGAAGGAGCTGGCCATGCAGGAGTACCTCAGGACCATTCCATTTAGTTATTTGCAAAAAAGCCTTCAAGCACCCCTGGTAGTAAATCTTGCCCGGAAGAAAAGCATCCACCTTAGTAAAAGCCAATGTATCCTTTTCCACATCATAACAGCTAGACGAAAGTTCCAAAGTGTAGTTTAGACAAGAAGCAGCAGGGGAAAAAAGGAAATAGTAGAGATCAACTTCATACAAGTTAAAAAAAGGGAAATTATGATAAGACTGATTAACAACTTTACAATTTTTATAAACGGTATATAGTGTGCAATATAAATGCATAAAGATAGTAAAAGAATCAGGAAACCAAAAGTACCGAAATGGATGCTCTGATGTATAGAACTGTGGTTTATTGGCTTTAGCAATCACAACATCAAAAAGTTCCCTCCAGGAGTCATCTCCCAGTGAGTCCTGGGGTTAAACAGGGAAATAGTATTTATGAAAATGAAATAGTATAAGGAGAAATTAACAATAATGAACCCATAATGGATAACATAATGCCTGAACTACAACTAGCATATAATCCAATTTAGCATGCTTCGGACATGACAGTTACCTCCAACATGAAACGCATGCCTCCATCCACAAAATAAAAAGGCGAGTTGGTCAATAAGAAAAGCTTCTTTCCGTTCTCTCTAAGCATTCTTAGGAAGCGAAGTAGCTGTCCCTGGATTCATACATGGTCCCAAAAACATCACTCAATCAGTATATCTCTTCTGTTAAGAAGTATGGAGACGTAATAAGAAGTGATAAGAGAAGGGAAGAAAATAGATTACTAACATTCTTTACAAGGTACTTTTGTGGATCAGAAAGAATTCCTCGATGCATTAGACCACTTCTATGTACATGCTGGATTGCTTGATTGACATCTTGATAAACATAAGAAGCATCGAATTCCAGCTTAGCATCAACGAAATGTTGAACAATATCAGCAATAAGGCAAGCCTGTAGAAAAATAGCATTACAAAGTGATCAAGAATCCTTGTGTAAGCTAAGAACTGTCATTCTGAGATAGATATAAAACTACAGTTGCAATAAAATTCTCAATCCACAGTAACACAACATGAGGAACATTAGTTATTGCAAATCAGAGACTTAAGATCAATAAGGACTTTTAATATCTGCAAAATGAATATTACCAGATGTATAGTTCAAATCCAATAAGATCATACACCAAATACTACCATGACAATTTTCAGACTTAAGAGAAAATAACTGTAATGGAGGATAGCCAATAAGATCATACACCAAATAAACAACTAATTAAAAGCAAAATATAATCCTGAATATGATTGGTTATTTTAAAACTAATAAGAACTTGTGGTTAAAAATTCAAATCAATAACACTCAAACCCAAGAAATTAACCAGTTGATGTCCACAACCTCTAATGACAGCATACTATTGAAATCGTTTAGTTATGATGCCAATTTGTGGCAGAAAAAACAGAAGCAGGAAGTATATTACAACAAAGAACCAACCTCACTAAAGCAGAAGAAGTCCATTAAACCCACAAGTCCTCGTGCTTGATCACGACCAATATGCCTTGTGCCATATAATTTATTGATTTCTGATCTGCTAAGCTGGATTCCATAATCAGTAGAATCAAAAGAGCAGCCTTATAATAGAACTATTAAAAACCTCATCCCCTTCAACAAACATCATTTGAGCCATGTGACATTCAATTCTGCAAACCAAAAAACATTCCCCCAATCCTAGAAGTTCCAGAAATAAACTAAATTTGAGATATAAGCTCGCTAATTGTTTAAGGATGAACCGTAACTCGTCAAACAAATTTTCAGTTCCATTCGGGCATTAAGATATACTTCCCCCATAAATCTAATAAAGGTAGAAGAGAAATTTCTACCCAGATTACTATTTGCTCTAACAGAAATTAACATAAAGCAGAAGATTCCAAAAGCTTAGATTTAATACCTTTCGCCTGCCAAAATAGCATCCACTAGGCTCAATTGATCCAAAGAAATCCAGCTTCAGCAGGCACCCTTTTGACTTGTCATAGTACAGCCCTCTTATGGGAAATGAATTATCATATTTGAATTCCAAGCAACTACGAGGGTATCTAAGCTGAAACCCCACAAAACGACCGAATATGAGTATTGCTACTTGCTTATGGCTCATTACATGGAGTGAATTTGATATAAAATCTTCTCCATAGATTAGATAACAAACCTCATTAACCAAATACCCTTTTGCCAGATCGTAAATTAGGCACTGTAAATTGGCAGAGTAGTGTGCCAATGTGTAGTCATAATCAAACCCGTACACTTGGACATTGTCCAATCTCAAATTCTTATTGACATATATGCCTACAATGCCAAACATGTACCATCACTTCGGAAACTATACAGTAAGAAAATTATTCTAGCAAGATAAATTGACACTGTGGCTTAACGAAATGAAAAGAGAGAATTCCTTGCGACCTTTAGGATCTAATTTGGGCATTTCTTTCAATGCATCTGGTATTTTGAGGAACTTGTCTTTTGCAGCAGTAAATGCATGCCGAATCTTGCCAATTTCATCCCTCAAGACACAGTTTGCATCTTTTTCTATTTTCAACACATGTTCCTCTGTCGTGACAATGGGGCTATATCTGCGAAGTGTGCATCCAAAACGCCCTGTATATTGCCACGAGAGACCACAATTTAGTAGGAGTAATGTTTTCTATATATTAAACTGTCCCCATTTGCATATCAGGAGCTTCAATTATGATTACGCGAGCAAGATCATATTCATTTTTAGAGCTAAATCAGTCCTATAAATTGAATAACGACGTATCACCCAGAAAATACTTGTCTCCACTCTCTAGTGAAATGTATTCCAACTCCACCAAAATCCATCTGAGAAGAACAATGGAAGCATGCTATGCTACATTTCACATATAATTATAAACCTAGGGACTAAGAACTCCAGAATGAAAATGCTTCGTACGCCGAATGAGCAAACAAAAAACAACCTTTCACATCTCCCCAATGCGCAGGGCCCGTGCTCTGCAACTGAAATTCAGCAACAAAAACAGTATTAAACGCGTAGAGCTTATGCTGATTCGCAACAACCAAATAAACACACACGCGCATAAATATCCAGTGCATCATCAACCGCAATCTCTCACTTCTAATCCAGATCAAATCCGATAAAAATGCAAATGCGCTCGAATATTGCAAAAGGAAGCATCACCGAAACAAAAAACAAAAAAAAAGAGCTGAATTACCAAACGCGAAGAAGCAAACGGAAGAGTCCAGCTGCGGAACGGCGCCATGAATCGGTCCGCTTCTCGAGATCGACACGGAATGAAAGCGAAGAAATTCTGAGGATTGGTTACATGGAATCGAAGGAATTAGGGTTGAGGTGTGAAGATTTGAAAAGTGTCAAAATCGAAGGGCGTTTGTTGCGTAGCCGCCAATTTCATATGCGAAATTGAATTTATTAATGTATAAAACAATATAGAAACAATATTATGCTAATCTATGAAGAATATTAATATGAAAAAACTAAAAAGAATGACCAGCAAAATTACACTACCATCATTAAACGAGACGGTAATATAAGTGGACGAAATGTAACGAAATGACCATGTACAATATACTTATTGCATACTACCTCCGTCTCATTAAATTAGCAACACTTTCCTTTTCGGTCCGTCTCAACTATTAGCTATACTTCCGTTTTTGGCAAATAATTACCCCTAATGGGCCATCCCATCAACTAAAAATCAGGGCCCAAATTATGGTTAATTAACCATAATTGGGCCCTAATTGTGCAGCCCACTGTTAGGGAGGGGAGAGGGGAGCCCAATATGTGAGGGGTCAAAACCCTACCCCTCACTTCTCCGCCTCCCATTATTGTCATTTTCTCCATTTCTCTCGAATCTTCCTCTTCTTCTCCGCCTCCCTCTTCTCTGCGAAACCGTACATCCCTCACTCGAGCTCTCCGCCGCCCTCTTCTCTGTGAAAAAATACCTCTCTCTCTCCCGATCTCTCACTCTCCCTCTCTCCTCCATCTCCTCCGATGGTCGGAGCGAAGCTTTCCATCCCTTCGGATGAAGAAAGGAGCCCCCAAAACCCTACCCCTCCCTCGCCGCCGTCTCCCCCCGCGGGAAATCTCCATTCTCGCCGGCGGAGGCGTTCTCGCCCCATCCCTCCTCCCAGATATGACCCCTTGGGTCGGAATCGCCGCCGTACGCCTCGCCGGGAAAGGGGGGCGAAACTGGACGAGTATCAAGACTCTCCGCCGTCCTCCCCCCCGCCTCGGCAAACCCTAGATCTGCGGCTCCCTTTACCGGAGCCGCCGGCGTTGCCCGTTCCAGCTGCTCCTCCAGCTCCGGACAGATCTGACCCCACGAAATGGAGGCGGCTCCCAGATTACTTCTACCGGTACCGGATTCTTCCATCCTGGGCCACCGTCGCCGGCGGAGTTGAAGCGGCTGGGAGCTCCGAGGCGGCGCCGTCCACTGACGATGGAGATGGGGTGATCTGAGCACTAAAACATTCAAACCGGCCCATCTATCAATCTTTTTGTGAACCCTCAGCACAGCAGTGTTTAATCCTTCATCTCATTTCCTCTTTTCCTTTCCCTCTTCTATTGAAACTGCTGCGTTGCTTTTGTGTAACATTTTAGCGCTGAGGGTTCCAAAAAGATTGATACCTGGTTTGATTTGATGCTATGTTCTGTTCTTGTATATGCAGATTGGGTGAACTGGATTTGGCGCTGTGGAGGAACCATTCGATGGGGCTGTGGAGGAACCATTTGACCATCTGCTGATGGATATATACATGGGTTGTATCCTTCCCTGTGTTTATGTGATAGTTGGATTATGTGTGGTGTTATTTCTGTATGTGTATGTTGATGACATACAACGGTCAAATGATGCTCTGTATTTGACATTCTAACTTGCTGATGCCGTTGTATGCTCAAATGATGTTCTGTTCTTGTCATATGAACCTACTGATGACATAGAATGGTCAAATGATGCTCTGTTCTGGTCTATTTATGTATTGAGATGGAGGTAGTATGTGCATGTGAGTATGGTCTGTTCTTGGGCAACTGTGGGATTAGGGGTCCCAATTAGCTGCAGTGATGACATGTTTTATGTTTTATTTATGCATTGACCTCTATTGAAGTGGTTTCAAACTCTGTTACATGGTTTTGGTTGTTTGTGCCTACACTTTATGTGATTTTACATTAACTCATTACTGAGAATACATGAATTCAATGATGTGCATTCAAGTGTTCACTGATTACAAAAGGTACTGGAAATGGAAAGTTAAACATACACTATATGATAACCTAAACCTACTGCCATATGCTGCTGTTCTTCAATCTGTCTTCACTCTATGCTTCATGTTTACTTTCCCATTTCTGTCTTCACCCTATGCATTCAAATCAAACATTTCACCTAAACCTTGTGGGACATTGATGCCTAATTCTTCCATCAAAATCTCTAATCCTTCTGTTCTTTCTTCTGCAATCAAGTGATCAATGCATTCCCTCACTAGGTATTCTGGTACATCTAGGTTTTGAGGTAGTAAACCCTGCCTCAACAATGAATCCTTGGACATGTGTGGCAATTTGAAGTTGTTCTTTCCTCTGCATTTCATCACCTCAACTAATACACACTGCAATGATAAAAAGACCTTGTTTAGTGTCTGTGGGTCCATTATTTGGAAACTTTCTTGCACTGTCTTGATGAGTTCTTCTGGATTTTTGCACTTCATCCTCTGCTGTAGACTTTGGATTGCTGTGAATAGGCCTAAGTCATTTGCATTACAATCTGGACTGTTTGATGGCTGTTGTACTAGCTGTATGTTGAAACCATCTGCATTAGCTGCTTGTTGGAAGTCTGGATCAGTGTTATTCATGTGTGCTCTGCAGTTGTCTTGCTGTATATGTATTCTCTTGCTCATACTAACTGGCCATTTTTGTTTGATGGCAGGCAGAATCTGTGAGATTGACAGCAGTGTTAGGGATGTTAAAATGAGTGTTCTCAAATGATGGAAACTGATAGAGATTTAAAAATGGCTACTTACCTCTTTTAATATGCAATCCTTGATAACTGTTTTTGTGATGCTTTGAATGGGTTTTAGCTCCACTGTGCCTGCTGGTCTCTTGATGCTGTTTCTCTTTGCAGTATACTCCTCTACGAATGGCCATATACCAATCTTTCCATCAAATAGAACACTCCCATCCCTCCTAAAAACTGGTCTACTTACTGCACACATAAACATGACCTTTGGGATGAAATTTTTGGACTGTGTAACTCTTAGGGGGTCTGCCTCCATTGGGGTCAGGTAGTATCTGCAGTTTTTCCTTTGCAAGTAAAACCACTTCTCATCTATGTGAATTGTATTTTCCATGGGCTTGAATGTTGGAGTGTTTCTAGTAAAATCAAAGTGTAAGGCTTGTAGACTAAAACCTAACCTCCATAACATGTTAGGAGCTGTCAATAGGGGCCTTATAGCATTACTATGATGTCTGAGCAGCAACTTAGCCCATCTTCCCACTGTTGCCCTTGAAATTTCTGGACCTAATGCATCACTAAGTGAAGAAATGGTACCTCTTTTACTGGGGTCTATTGCCTCAATAACTGAATAGTTGATTGTGTGCTTCTTCTTTCTGCTTCTGCCCCTACCATTTGCAGCAACATTAATGGCCTCACCCAACTCTCTTTGTTGTTTTGCAGATTTCCAGATTCGATGGACACTAAATCTTGAAATTTGGAACATGCTTGCTGCTTCAGTGATTCTCCCTCTGGCCATCTTCCCATTCTTCTCCAACTGCAGCAAGTGCTGCATAATCAGTGTCTTCTTCTCTGCTGGAACATCATCCCTCTTCCCCATCTTCTCCTTCTTCTTCTTCTTCTTCTTCTTCTGTTTTCTCCTTCTTCTTCTTCTGTTTTTTTCTTCTTCTTCTTCTGTTCTTGAGAGAGTTTATATCCAAATGATGCTAAGCTGATGGATATATACATCATATCTAGTGAAATGGGGGAAAATTTGAAATGTCAAATTTCCCCCCCTCACCACCGAGTATGATCATAGTATGGTCTGTTCTTCAATCTGTTTCCCACTTCTTTTTTTTTTTTTTTAATTTTTTATTGTATGAACAGTAAAATGATGAACAGTAAACTCCGCTACAGTACCTATTGAACAGTAATTCTGTGCTTAATCTGCAATTTATTCCCCTGATTTTTTTTCCTTGGTTTTTGGTCCATTCTCTTGTGTTGCTATTTTAGTGAGATGGAGGTAGTATTAAACAAATTATTCATTTCAAGTTTGCATGCTCCGTTTAAATTAGATTGAGTCAATATTCATGAATGGTTATGGGTAGGGGTGGGTCGGGATATCGTTACGCCGAAATACCGAACATACTGCGTCGAAAAAAATCCGAAAATACCGAAAGAGACGGTATACCGATTTTTCGGTACGGTATCATACCGTACCGATAAGCTTCGGTACGACAACGATATTCAAAATTACAATACCGCGGTATACCGATAAATACCGTACCGCGGTATATACCGAATATACGTGCATGTCACAATAAATTATCACAAGATTTATAATGATTAATGAATACACTAGCATATATCATATGTTAATATTTACGCATTAAAACTTTAAAAATATGATTGTATGTAAAAGTATGAACGTGATAACTTATGTGACTAGTTTAATTAAGTTAAAACATACTAGCTAAAAATAAAAATTGAATGTAATAATTTATATGTTATATAAGTTATATTATCTAAGTAAAATACTACAAATAACATTCTTTCAATAGTAGTTTGATTTATATTTAAGGCATACTAGCGTAATTTCTGAATATTTTAGTTTTCAAAGTAAATATATCGAAAAATATTAGTGAAATGTATAAATGTTGATTCATGAAATACGTATGTATTTTAAATGGTTAAGGATTAATTAGACTTTCTATTAATGAATTGTAATTTCTTATGGATTTCATTGTATGGATTTTTTTAGTTTATGAATTTTTAATTTTATGGATGATCGTATGTTTTGGTATACGGTATACCGTACCATACCAAAGTACGATACGGTATACCGAAACGACGGTACAGTAACGGTATGGATTTTTTCCATACCGAATTTTCGGTATACCGAACATTGGTATGCCGAAAGGTACGGTATGACAACGGTATGAAAAATCTCATACCGCAACTGACGGTAAGGTATACGGTATGACGAAAATTTTACGGTATGCCGTAACGAACCACCCCTAGTTATGGGGTAGTGTTATCACTCAAACAGTTAGAATTGCCGGGAAAAAAATAACTACCAAATTATTTTCATATACTAATAATCTTAGGGGTGGTTCGGTACGGCATACCGTAAAATTTTCGTCATACCGTATACCGTACCGTTAGTTGCGGTATGAGATTTTTCATACCGTTGCCGTACCGTACCTTTCGGCATACCAATGTTCGGTATACCGAAAATTCGGTATGAAAAAAATTCATACCGTTACCGTACCGTAGTTTCGGTATACCATACAGTACTTCGGTATGGTACGGTATACCGTATACCAAAAACATACGATCATCCATAAAATTAAAAATTCATAAACTAGAAAAATCCATACAATGAAATCCATAAGAAATTACAATTCATTAATAAAAAGTCTAATTAATCCTTATTCCTTAACCATTTAAAATACATACGTATTTCATGAATCAACATTTATATATTTCACTAATATTTTTCGATATATTTACTTTGAAAACTAAAATATTCAGAAATTACGCTAGTATGCCTTAAATATAAATCAAACTACTATTGAAAGAATACTATTTTTAGTATTTTACTTAGATAATATAACTTATATAACATATAAGTTATTACATTCAATTTTTATGTTTAGTTAGTATGTTATAACTTAATTAAACTAGTAATATAAGTTATCATGTCCATACACTTACATACAATCATATTTTAAAAGTTTTAATGCGTAAATATTAACATATAATATATGCTAGTGTATTCATTAATCATTATAAATTTTGTGATAATTTATTGTGACATGCACGTAAATTCGGTATATACCGCGGTACGGAATTTATCGGTATACCGCAGTATTGTAATTTTGAATACCGTTGCCGTACCGAAGCTTATCGGTACGGTATGATACCGTACCGAAAAATCGGTATACCGTCTCTTTCGGTATTTTCGGTTTTTTTTCGACACGGTATGTTCGGTATTTCGGCATAACGATATCCCCACCCACCCCAAACTAATATAATACATAGATTTTCTTAAAAAAATAATAATAATATATACATAGATTGCTATTGTGCAACAAAATCATGAGTAATTGTTTAGAATTTTTCTTACTATTAACAAAAACATCTCCTAATAAAAACAAAAATATCATAAAATTCTAAAATGATACTATTTTCTTTGACAAAGAAAATCAAGCCTATGAAATCAGTTGATGACATTTTAGTCTAATGACAAGGTTGGGGTATTCAAGTTTTTCTTTAGTAGGAGGCCCTGGTTCGTTCCCCCAACCGTTCGACATAATTTTTCCATCTTTATATCAATGTTCTAAAAACATTAGGCGCTAGTCGGGCGGCGGAGAGTCGACTAGCACCTAGGCGCCATCTAGGCGGATTTAGATTTTTTTATATTATTATTTTTAACAATATTTCCCAATAAATAATAAATCTCCTTATCTAAAATGCATATTATCTAATTTCAATAATGTAATTGCAAACCAATGTAGCTCAAATTTTATAAATTAGTTGTCATTTAAATAAAATTAATATAATCTCCACTCTACCACATAGGGGAGGAGAGAGAGAGCAGTGGTGGTACACTCAGTCGACGACGGTGTTGGCTTAGGCGGCGAGAACGAACGGCGCAAGCAGCGGCAGCACAATGAAATGGAAGAGGAAAAGAAGATGAATGATTGGAGGGGAAGGAGGAGGATGACGAGAAGAAGAAGAATGACGACGAGAATTCGGGAATGAGATGAAGAGGAAGATAGGCAGCCCGCCTAGCCCGATTTGACTGCCTAAACGGCCGCCCATCCTAATTTGGACGCCTAGCCGGCGACTAGTTCGCTGCCGCCTAGAGAGGGCCAACTAGCCCAAAGTCAGGACAGCCCGACACTGACTAGTGCATAGGCGGTCGCCTATGGCATTTTTTAGAACACTGCTTTATATAACGCATATCCCGTTAGTGTTTTCATGAAAAATCGGTTGATGTTAGAATAGTGCTTTATGATTGTTTATATGTGAAATTGTCAAATTAGATGTGGACCATATTTTCTTGAATAGTGAGATGGATAGAGTTATCAAGGGAAAGCATGGTATTTTGCAAACTATCAAAGGTAGTGTTAGTAGTGTATGGACAAAGGCATTGTGATTTATGAGTGGGTTTCTCACACACTTCCAGTCTTGTCTTTAGGCATATAATCATTTCATCATATGGTAGCTCCAATATTTTATACTCCATCATGTAATATCATTACTTAATTTTGTATTCCTATAAACTTTTAAAGATTTAGATACATTCGGGGGCGGAGCCAAGTGCAACTCTCTAGCTAAGTCCCACCCCATTTCCAAAAAAAAATTGTAATAAGTTCTTAAATTTTTTATTTTTATCAAAATTTTCATTGTAAGCCGACGCCGAATGCAAAAAAAAAGGAGTAACTCTTGTCTTGTCCGTGTCCTCTAATGATTGAGCCAATCCCACTCGAAATTTCTTGCTCCGCCACTTGATACATCTATATTATCTCACCATACCTATGATCAATCATACAACGTCACTATAACATGGGCCAAACCCAACCATGTCACACTTTTAATGTAATCCCTAATTTTCAACTAAAATAATGGCGCTCTTAAATACTAATAGCATTTGAAGGGGAAAAAAGGCCCTTCATCCAATTATGTGAAAGGCTTCACATGTGCAATGAATGTGCAACATGCCACCATATCTTCCACATCTATATGGGAATTTCCAAGATGATCTACCGTCCGTGCATTGGCTTAACGGCAGAGGGTTAAGTTTCTGAATCGAATGTTTCGAGTTCGTATTTTCTATTGCCCGATTTCTAAATTTCAAATTAGAATCTTCTAGTCGGCATGGCACGTTCGTGAGTTGTGCTCGGCCATAAAGTTTAACGGAAATAACAGCCGCAGACACTTGTCATTAAGTGAAAAACAATTAATTAATTAATTAATTAAATTAGGGAAGAGCATTAATCACTTAACATGATAATGACTAAAGTAAACGGTATCTCAATAATAGAGATGCCAAACTTAAATAATTCAAGATAATTACAAAAGTTTACTACAAAGGAATGCACACCATTATTCATTCCTTCACTTTCTTTTTTCGAATTTCTTTTCCCCAAATTATCACCGACTCATTAATGCCGACTACGCCAATAATAGCTGGATTTTCAACTGTCCTATATTCCAAATATTTCGTCAAGCGATTCAATTCGAAAATGTGTGCGTATGTTAGCATAGCGATAGACGATTAATTTTTGGATCAAACTAGCACGACTTTAAAATTTCTGTTATTAAAGCTCGAAATAAAATACGAAAGATTTCTCATTAGCTATACAACAAAAGAAAGGGAGAAGAAGAAAGGCATCAAAATTATATTATATTAAATTAAATTAAATTAGAAAAAAAAAAAAAAAAATTGAAGATGATGAGCGCGTATGTTCTTCCCTGCTCTTCATCTTCAAGAAAAAGAAATGTATTCATTTTTTTTTTTTTTTTTTTCACTTTCAGAAAAAAAAAAAAAAAAAAAAAAAAAAAAAAAAAAAAAAAAACTAAAAAAAAAAATCCTAAAAAATGGAGAGAGGAGAGAGAGAGAGAGAATGAAATTTTTACTTTACAGATTTGGCGTGATCGTAGCCGTAATAAGATAAATACCATCTAACGAATTTCCTCAACCCGGTTTGCAAATCGGTTGTGGGTCTGTACCCGAATTCCTTCTGGGCCGAGCTGATGTTGGCGTGAGTGAACGGAACGTCGCCGTTTCCGGGCATCTCCACCGTGTTCTTCTTCGCCTTCACCTTCAGCTGCTTCTCCAGAATCCCCACCATCATCGGCACCGTCACCGGCGAGGTGTTCCCCAGGTTGAAGATCCGGTACTGCGCGGGGCCCCGCTTCTTCCCGCCCGAACCGGTGCTCTTCTTCGCCGAATCGAGCGACCCGATGCAGCCCTTGACGATGTCGTCAATGTAGGTGAAATCGCGGGCTAAATCCACGTGATTCTTCCCTCTGTAGATGGTAATCGGCTTCCCCTGTAGGATGTTGCGGGTGAAGGAGAAGTAGGCCATGTCGGGCCGGCCCCAGGGCCCGTAGACGGTGAAGAAGCGGAGGCCGGTGATGGAGAGGCCGTAGATGTGGTTGTAGGTGTGGGTGATTTCTTCTCCGGCTTTCTTCGTGGCGGCGTAGAGGGAGGCGGGGCGGTCGGTCCGATCCGATTCGGAGAAGGGGGTTTTGTCGTTGAGGCCGTAGACGGAGCTGGAGCTGGCCCAGACGACGGCGGGCTGGGGGTTAGCGTTTTTGGAAGCTTCTAGAAGGGTGACGAGGCCGGCGATGTTGCTGTGAACGTAGGACTGGGGGTTCTCCATGGCGTAGCGGACGCCGGCCTGGGCGGCGAGGTGCATCACGTGGGTGAAGGCGACAATCTCGAAGAGCTTCGCCAACATGCGCGCGTCGTTGATGTCGCCCTCCGCCACGAAGACGCCGCGGGCGCTGAGGAGGTTGCGGCGGTCGCGCTTCAGCGACGGATCGTAGTAGGTGTTGAAGTTGTCGAGGCCGACGACGCCGTCGCCGCGCTTCTTCAGGGCGAGGGAGACGTGGCTGCCGACGAAGCCAGCGGCGCCGGTCACGAGGACGCAGGCGCCGTTGTGGCGGCGGATCTCGGCCGAGGCGCGGACCTGCTTCTCCCACTGGATCCCGCCCCACGCCGTGGAGAAGTAGCGGCTGCCGGAGTCGACGAAGGACTGGAAGCTCAGGTACGCCGCCGTCAGCGCCACCAGGAACAGCGCCCACAGGAACATCGTGCTCGTGGAGGCGAAGCACCGGTAGAATTGGCGGTGCATTGCATTCGATTTGTCCTTGAATTTCCCCGGCGTCGACGGCAGAAACATCTCCCCTTCTTCCACCGAACGCATCTTCAAATCACACCCCCCAGAAATCGAAACTTCGAAACAGAAACAAAAATAAAAAACTAAGAATCTCAATCGAAATTGAAATAGCAGATGAAATCGGAAGGCATCTGCTAAGGATAGAAGGAGAAGATAGGGTTATATATATAAGAGTGAAGAGGAGGAAGAAGAAGAAGAAGACGCGTGAAGTGAGTTTTCAGCCAGGGTGGAAAAGGGGGATGGATGGAGAGAGAAAGTAGAGCGAGAAACAGTAATAGTTTTTGTTCCTTTCTCTCTCTACAAGTATAATACTACCTCCATCCCATTATATTAGTCCACATTTCCTTTTTGGTACATCTCATCTATTAGTCTACTTTCTAAAAATGACAATTATATTAGTTCACATTTCCTTTTTGGTACATCTCATCTATTAGTCCACTTTCTAAAATACGGATGATACATACGGTCTGAGCCGTATAATTAGTGTAATAAGAACCGGCTTTTAGTACTGATTCACTGTATTTTAGCGTATTTTAATTTTGATTTTTTGTTACTCCCTCCGTCCTCTATTTAATGACGTTAATACTATATTGGGACGTCCTCCATTTACTGACATATTCCGTTTTAGGACGTAGACCCCACAATCACTTTAACACTTTAACACTTTATACACCTACTTTATATTATTTTAACATTTTAATATTATTAAACAATTCAAATGGACCCACAATTATTCCACTTTAACACTTTAACACATTAATTTATTATTATACCATAAAATGCGAAAAAACGCGTGCTCAAACTCCCTTCGTCACTAAATGGAGGACGGAGGGAGTACACCCTCCGTCCCCTAATAAGTGTCCCGAGCCGCCAAAATTTTTGTCCCATAATAAGTGTCCTATCACATATTTCAATGTAAAATTTAGCCAAATTTCCAATTTTACCCCTACTATCATTACACTTTTTTTACTTTTTCAATTTTCTATGTAATGATTAGGGGCTAATATGGTAAAATTATACACTTTCTTGGTTATTGCGTTTTGGCGGCTCGGGACACTTATTAGGGGACGGAGGGTGTACTCCCTCCGTCCTTAAATAAGTGTCCCGAGCCGCCAAAAATTTTGTCCCTAAATAAGTGTCCTATCACATTTTTCCAAGCAAAAATTACACAAAACTACCAAAACTACCCTTTCTTGAAAATCTAAAAGTGGGATAAAGACAAAAATAAATAAATAAATAATCAAGGATTTTAAGGGCATAAGTGTCAATTTACCCTTCTCCTTGGTTTGCACAAAATGGCGGCTCGGGACACTTATTTAAGGACGAAGGGAGTATATGTTTTTGCTTGAGTGTGAGCGAATTAATTAATTAATTAGTGGATTAGAAATAGAATATCCGAATTTTATAAAAGGAATCATTTTTTTAATATTTAAGTGTAATTTTTGGTGGTTGGAATTTAGCTGGTCCAAATCTTGGTCCTCCTCCTATATTTCCTCAATTCTTGAATGGACTAGGTTAATTTTGTCTAAGATTTGAAATTCGGAGTACTAATTTGGATATGTTTACTTCAATTTTAGGGTTTTCTGTAATTTTGTGAAATTTGTCACTTAGTGGTGGTGTGTAATTATGCTAGTTGCGAGCTGCCGATCGAGCATGTCCATCAGCTCTATAGTCGACTCTATTCGCGAGCTCGCATCGAGTTTATAAGTCTTCAATATTGAGCTGACAATCGATCTCTAATTAGGTCTATAGCTTGAGCATGATGGGCTAAAGTCAAATTTAAGCTCGAACTGTACATTATTATTACGCAGTACTCCCTCCGTCCCGCCCGATTTGGCTCGTTTTCCAAATCGGGGTGTCCCGGCCGACTTGGCCTATTTCCTTTTTGGGACCAACATTACACTTTCACTTTTTTAGTTTAATACTTTTAAATTGTTAAGAATGAATTTGATTGGCTAGTTTTAATTTCCTTTATTGGGAACACAAATTCAAGGTTATTAATTAATGTAATTTACTCCTCATTAAAAATCGTGCCGAAAAGAACTAGGCCAAATCGGGCGGGACGGAGGGAGTAATGAATAATATCGGTCAAGTCAACTTCGAGTTCGACTTGAGCATGCAAATTCGAATATATTATTATCGAATATCCAAAGTGTTGATATGCCTTGAACCTATATTCGGATATAGATTTATTTTGTAATATGTAACATAATCGTCTAATATTATATGTTCTCCTTTTTTGCCCGTGGATATAGCTAGCACCACATTGGTGAACCATGTAAATTATGTGTATTCTCTACGTTCTTATTTGTTCATCGCTTTTTAATCCTAATTAGTCACAACATAAAGAGTTGGCCTCGGGCTCGCAAATTCTTAATCAAGCGGAAATTGATCATAACTCAAAGTAAAAAACTCGGAGTTGTTGGTCCTGGAACAATTGACCTTTTTAATTCAAGCAATAACTCGAGCAAAGTAGTGACTTGCTCGCTTATACCAAAAGGAGCACGGCCACGAAGTTCTTTAAAAAAGGGTCCCGACAATGATCGACCCTAAAAAAATATAAGACCCAAAAGCATAAATAATAAGAGGCCCAATAATAATTAAAAAAAAAAAAAGCTTTTACTTGTATTGGGTCAATATTAGTTGAGACGGGCCTTATTTACATATTTGTAATTAACTTATAAGAGTTATTTACTTACGTGGGACAATTAAATCAACCAACCAATTCTCAAAATTATACAATTATTCATCTCAACAATCACACACCTTACACCAATTATTGATTATGCTATTTCATAGTATAAAATATTCAAAACATCATTAAAAAAAATAGTTACATCATATTATAATACTATGATACATTAGAATAAATTAACGCTATTATAAAATATAATATCCTTGTTAAAGTTAAAATTATTATTAATCGTTCTTAAATTAATATATAGACACGTCTAAAAAAGGTGTGAAATAAATTAGTAGATATACGTATATATTGAAGGGTCATTATCTAATGAAAATGGAGATCACGATATAGCGATTTATTGAAAAAATAATTGTTCTTATAAAGAATCAAATCCTACTAAGACATTTGGAAATTTCTAATTGAGCCTACGAATTATACATAATTACCATATTAATAAATTTATAATGAGACAAAACACTAATGTTGCTTAATAGATAATGTCCATTTCACTAATTGCCTCATTGCTTCATGTGTTTTAACGTATAGATTTATTGCTAAACATATACTCCTCCCACTTATACATAAGATGTTAATTAGGGTGGGCTTGATCGGCGGATGACATTGGCGGAGTAGAACGAGACGAAAATTAATTTTCACATTTAACATGAGCTTACGGTGAAAATTTTCAACAAAAATCAAAAAAACTTAAAAAAAATAATAAAATAAAAAATCAAGTAGGGTGGGCTTTAGCCACCACCACTTACATGTGGCTCTGCCTCCGCCACTAGTGGTGGAAGCATTGTCTTTACAACCGAATCGAAAGTCGAACCAACAAGGATTTCGATTCATAATTAGTTTATGATTCAACCAGTTTAACCGTCGCTTTGATACAACTTCTAAATCATTGAGGGGAAGGATGAAGTGAGTAATTCAATTAGTGAGGGTAATCTCGGTAATTCACTAGAATCAAGCATTAAAACAAACGTGGGTGAGAAAATTGCAATCTCACACATGGATGCACGTAATCATCGGTTAAACCGGTCAAAGGTTGACCGGCTGTAGCCAGCGAAAGCCGGTAATTAAGGACTGTTTGTTTGTTTATTTTACTAAAGATTTGTTTAGTAATGAGAAAATATAGTACGTAATCATTTTAATTTAATTAGAAAAAAAATAAAAGAGAGAAATTGTGGGCGGTGGCGGTGCTAATTCCATTGACTCACTGAAATTTGTCCCTTGAAATCCGCTCATTCCCTCCCCCATCTGTCTCCAGCTGGGTCAATTTTTAATTTTTTCTCACAAAAAAAATAAAAATAATAATGCGTAAAATCTAGGGTGAAAATTAATACTACCCATTTTCAAACACTCCACCACAAAAATACCCATTTTCAAATACTTGGTATTTAAAATACCCATTCCCTTTTTTAATTAAAATTTTAAAACCAAGATTCAAAAAACGAAATTATGGTAAAGCACTGAATTTGTCACTGGAAGCCGGAAAATGAAGAAACCGGTCGACAAAGTCGCCGGAAAGTTGAAACCGGTCGACCGGTTTCAACTTTCCGGCAACTTTGTCGACCGGTTAATACATTTTCATGATTACCGGTCGACGAGGATGCCGGAACCATTGAAACCGGTCGACAAAGTCGCCGGAAAGTTGAAACCGGTCGACCGGTTTCAACTTTCCGGCGACTTTGTCGACCGGTTTATACATTTTCATGAAAACCGGTCGACGAGGATGCCGGAACCATTGAAACCGGTCGAGAAACTCGCCGGAAATTTGAAACCGGTCGACCGGTTTCAAATTTCCGGCGAGTTTCTCGACCGGTTTCAATGGTTCCGGCATCCTCGTCGACCGGTTTCATGATTTATGGCTCTAATTGTTGATTTTAGTTGACTTACGTATAATTCAATATGATATTGTTGAATTGTTGATTTTAGTTGATTTTAGTTGAATTACGTATGATTTTAGTTGAATTACGCATGATTGTAGTTGAATTACGTATGATTTTAGTTGAATTACGTATGATTTTAGTTAACTTGCGTATAATTCAATGTGATATTGTTGAATTGTTGATTTTAGTCAAATAATACACAAATGGGTAGATTTATAGGAGGGGAAAAAAAATGGGTAGTTTTATGGTTGGGAGTTTAAAAATGGGTACTTTTCAATATTTTCACTAAAATCTAATGTTATTTCTAGGTTAATTTTAATTTTTTGTATGTGTAAAATATTTAAAATATTTGAATTTTAAACTAATATTCTAAGCCTTTTTCATATATTTTTTTTCAAAAAAATGTTGAAAAAAATAATGTAAAAAATTAGAAAGACTACTATAGTAGTTAAAGAGCACGTTGCTTTCCGTAACGAATGCTGTCTGTCGCACACGGGTTTAAATACTCCCTCCGTCCTTAAATAAGTGTCCCGAGCCGCCATTTTGTGCAAACCAAGGAGAAGGGTAAATTGACACTTATGCCCTTAAAATCCTTAATTATTTATTTATTTATTTTTGTCTTTATCCCACTTTTAGATTTTCAAGAAAGGGTAGTTTTGGTAGTTTTGTGTAATTTTTGCTTGGAAAAATGTGATAGGACACTTATTTAGGGACAAAATTTTTGGCGGCTCGGGACACTTATTTAAGGACGGAGGGAGTACAATTTGTGGAAAGCACTTTCCTAGAAATAGCTTCTCAAACTATATTTTATAATGGGAATATTATTTAGAAGCTTCTAGGCCTTTTCCTTTTTACTCATTGTTGTACTTCATTTGACATGCTTTCTTACGATACCTTATATATAATCACTTTACAGGTTAAATGATGTGGAACATAGATAGTAACTTGTAAGGTAAAAAATTAATAAACTGTGCTAATTTATACTCCTCGTCCCACTTCACTTCCTTTACTAATCGGGACTATAGCTGTTAAAATGGGCTCGGCCCGGGTTGGGCTCAAGAAAGGTATGCCTGATCTTATTTTAAGCCGGGCCGGGTCGGGCTGACCCTGAAAGCATCAAAAGCCGATGGGCTTGGGCTTACCTTGTCCGCCAAAGGAATTTGCACTAATCGAGGCTAGGTTGGGTTCAGATTTTTCAAACCCAATAGGTTTTTAGGTCAAGCTGAGCTAGACATATTTTGGCCCAAAGCATGTCGGGCTCGGGCCCGGTTAACTAGACCCGAGATTTTAACAGCTCTTATCGGGACGTCCCAATTAACACTGCTCGTAAAATTCAGTGTTGAAATGAAACATACCAATTAAAATGAAACGGAGGAAGTAGCATTTACATGATATAAAAGAGAAAGAATATCAACTTCATTACAATACGTTGATAATGAGCTCGCTGATTGTTTTAGTAATGATAAGAAGGGAGGTGTGTGGAATGTAGTATGGGTGGGTGGAGTGTTATAAAATAGGGTTCCTCAGGATACTAAATATTCCCTCCGTCTTTAAATAAGTGTCCTGAGCCGCCAATTTGAAAAAACCAAGGAGAAGGCTAAAATGATACTTATGCCCTTAAAATCCTTGATTATTTATTTATTTATTTATTTTGTCTTTCTCCCCCTTTTAGATTTTCAAGAAGGGTAGTTTTGGTACTTTTGTGTAATTTTTGCTTGGAAAAATGTGATAGGACACTTATTTAGGGACAAAATTTTTGGCGGCTCGGGACACTTATTTAAAGACGGAGTATATAAATAAATATAAAAGGGGGGGAAAGTGGAGTAGATGGAGTTTTTGCTTAAAAGTAAAGAGTTCAGTCATCTCTCCACTTTTTCAATCATTAGTAGACAATCTTACTTAATACTACCTCCGGTCCGTCTAAGTAGGTTGGTTTCTAAATGGAACACAAACCAAGTAAAGTGGGTATAAAGGGTGATGTGATGGAGATGTGATGGTAAATTAGAATTTAATTTAATTTAAAATATTAAACCTACTCACATGGAGATGTAATTAAAATTAATTAAGTGTGATGTAGATGGTGATGTGATGTTAATTTTTTGCCATAAAAGGAAAGGAGTCTAATATACGGGATGTCCCAAAAAGGAATAACAGTCTACTTAAACGGACCGGAGGTAGTAATCTCAATCAATATTCAATAAAAAAAAATATGAAAACAAGCTTAGTAGTGAAATAAAATTGATGTATAATGTATATTGTTTTCTGATTTCACTTCTCATATCCACGACGACGATGATAATAATAACAATAATAATAATTAAACGGGACGGGACGGGAAGTATAAAACAAGAGTATCAAAATTTTAGCTCCAATAGATTGTATATTGGGCCTATTACATGAGGGGTTATTTGACTCAAAAGTTTTAATGTACAATTAAATCCAATGTTGTTCAAGGTAGTATAATGGGCTACTATTAATATTGAAGCCCAAATAATTTATTAAATAATCTTACTTCAACATTTTTTGTTTAGTTATGGAAAATTTAGTGAAGTTGTGAATTGGACTATGAAGCAATATTTTGTAGAAATAATTAAATTATGTGAATGAAAATATAGTTAATGAGGGGCAGTGGAAATCTTACTCAAATGTGGTGTGCCATTATCTTTGATATTGCCATTACAACTCACCATCACTAAATAATTAGTTGATAATATTCATTTCATTTAATACTTACATTACAGATTGTGGAGGAAATGAAGTTTGACAAAGATAATGTTATTAGAGGCAAAAATTATAGTGTCTATCTAGCATAAGAGAAACTAATTGTTGTTCAAAACTTAAGAAAACACAAAATCTATCCAATTTTGAGGTAAACTCCCCAAATTGCCCCCCAACACCACCCCCCCACCCCACCCCATGTGCACTTGTCCATTCACTTTTTTTTACTTTATTTTGAATTCACCTTTTCACATTCACATAAAAAAAAAAAAAAAACTAAATTGACAATTTTTTTTTAATTTTCCATTTTCATTTTATTCTCTTAATTCGAGTTTTTATTTTATTATTATTATTTTTGATACAACTTACTAAATATCATAAAAATTTTCTCATGTTATTAAATATTATCCTAGGTTATGAAAATTATTTTTTAATTGTTAATGTTTAAATTTGTGAACACAAATGATCGGTGGTAGTACTCCCTCCGTCTCGACGAACTTGTTTCTTTTTTTAAATATATATAGCACGATTCTTATATAAAAAGGATAACATCCCATGCACGTTTTGGTGTTATATACTCCTATTTAAAAAAAAAAAAACAAAACAAAGTGAATAAAGCCTCGAGTTTTAGTGTTAGTTAAACAATGTTACCGTGTTTGGAGATCATGCATAAAAGAAATGTTTCGTAAGTAATGGGAATTTAGACAATTGATTTTAGTGTGATTTTACAACCCAGAATAATTGTATTATGACGACTGATGCATTATTAGGGGCGGAGCTGAGGACTAGGCAACCCCAGTCGCTGAGCAAATATTTTTTTTCTTACACTATAATTATGGTATATTTGTATACTGTGTTTTACCTTTTACATACATATATATATATTTTTCCGGTCAAATTCACATATACGGAGTATATGATTTTGCCCAGCAACTTCTAAATTCCTAGCTCCGCCCATGTACATTATAATTGTTTACACGATGCATTATGATAGATATCATGCATCATAATTGTGCAAACAATGTATCATCATTTATTTTTTACGGAAAACCTATTTTGTAATTGATCTCGCCCCATGTCCAGATCATTTCTCCATTTCTTTTATCGTATGCACATTTTGATGTTAATTTAATTTTTGTGTAGATACACTTGAACTGAAACATAGAAAGTATAGAAAAACGATCATATACATCATAATAGGAAAAATCCAAGGTCAAATAGTACAATCATATTTTAAGTTAAACAATACCTTTTAGGAAAAACATGTTACAAACAAACACCATTAATTTAAACAATAATACTACACAACCATTAGCATAGACAAGTACCATGACCATTACTAGCTCATTATTTTAATTTACTTTTTCCACACACCACAATCATAACCTAATTGTTCCACGATCCAATAGTTATGGATCAATTACATGCATGACACACTTCAACCATGGCTGCCGGCTCGGGATCCGGCTCCCGACCCGGCAGACGAGCCGGCTTCCGAGCCGGCCCCATCCGAACCCGATCCAGCCCTCGATCCAGCTGAAGATCCGGCAGATGAACCCGCCTCGGATCCCGCACCACCACCACCACCACCACCTCTACTCGAGCTCGAGCTCGATGAACTGGAACTCGAAGAGCTCGAGCTCGAGCTTCCACCGCCTCCGGAGCCAGAGCCGGCTCCAGCTCCGGCTCCGGAGCCGCTACCACCGCCTCCTGCACCGATGCCGATTCCTGTACCGATGCCTATACCCAACCCGCCTAACCCTAAGTCTCCTAAATTCAAGCCGAGGTCTTTCCTCGCGACTCGGCCCTGGGAGACCGTGACAAGTGTCGACGCGACGAGCAAAGCTAGGAGAGCGCACGATCTCGACTTCGCCATCTTTTCTTTGACCTAATAAGCAAGATTTTTGCTAGATTTGAGTATGTAGTAAAGTTCTTAGAGAGGTGAAGAGAACGTTGGGGTGTATGGCTATTTATAGATGGAGATGGTAGGTTTACGTGAATGTTTACAAAGGGATTAGGGTTGATTAAGAAGTGGGAATTGGATTAAAGAAAAGGTGAAGTGGGAAGGAAGCAATATGAGCCATGAAAATAAAGTTGAAGAAGGCATGCAGTGGGATGTTTGTGGGCTTGTTTTTTCCATGCGAAGGTAGAGTCATCGATTTATGATTATGTTGTGTGCCTGCCCACAATTCCACTATGGAAGTGGAGAGAGAGAGAGAGGGAGGGGTTTTATTGATTCCTGAAATGAATTGTTAAGCAGATGATCAAAGAAATGATAGATGGAAACTTCTAGATTTGATGATAGGTAGAGTCGACGCTGCTTCGACGCTTCAAAGGTTTCTTTACATCCATACACACATAATGATATCCACTTCAAATTGTACACGAAGTATAGTAGAGGTTAGGGTTGTAAACGAATCAAACAATTTTGATCCGATTCGCGATTCGTATTCGTTTAGGCATATTCGTATTCGATATTTTACGATTCGAATTCGGTAAAAAATAATAATTATGATTCGATTTTTAAACGAATCCAAATACATTTTTTTGATATTCGATTCGATATTCGTTAGTATTCGATTATATACATATATTACAAATAAAATAATTATATTAACATTTTATATAAAATATTATTTTCTAAGCCCAATTGAAATTGTATTTCCTTTACATATACTCATAGCCCATTAGTCAAGTATTGAATATTGAATATAGTTTTGAATTTTCGGATCGAAGTTCGAATCGAATATCGAATCGAATAACGAATATTCGGGGAAAAAAAATAAAAAGAATATAGTTTGAAATTTTCGAATCGAATACTCGAATCGAAGTGAATAGTTACGAATACCAATTTCGAATCGAATTCGAATCAGGTTTAGGATTCGCAAGAAATTCGAATCCGAATTCGAATACTCGAATAATCTAACGAATACGAATCGAATCGACTGGTATTCGCTTCGATTCGATTCGTTTACAACCCTAGTAGAGGTCGATGCAGCGTTGAAATTACATACTCCGTCTGTCCACTATATAGTGACATAGTTTTATGGGCACAACTTTTTTGCATTTTGATGGTATAATAATAAATTGATGTGTTAAAGTGTTAAAGTGGAATAATTGTGGGTCCATTTGAATTTTTTAATAGTATTAAAATGTTAAAGTAATAAAAAGTAGATGTATAAAGTGTTAAAGTGTTAAAGTGATTGTGGAGTCTACGTCCTAAAATGGAAAGTGTCAGTAAATGATAGACGTCTCAATATAGTAATTGTGTCAGTAAATGGTGGATAGAGAGAGTATTTGAAAGTAGTGTTTTTCGAGAAAACAAATTTGAATTAAAATGGTAGGATATTAGTACTACCTCCATCCCATTTAAGTAGGGACATTTCTTTATTGACATGACAGGCACGCATCTCCACCGAAATCTAGTACTACCTCCATCCCGTTTAAGTTGACTCGTTTCTAAATGGCACAAGAGCCAAGGGAAATGAGATAAAAGGATGATGTGATGGAGATGTGATGGTAAATTAGAGTTTAATTTAATTTAAATTATTAGTAGTACTCACACCATTTTTAATTAAAATTAATTTAGGCTAATTAAGTGTGATATAGATGGTGATGTGATGTTAAATTATTTCCTTTTATGGAAACATGTCTAATAAATGAGACGTCCCGAAATGGAATACGGGTCTACTTAAACGGGATGGAGGTAGTATGAGTTTTACGATATAATTTTGAAATATTATTTCTTTTACGGGATAGTCCGACACTCGTAGTATCCCGTAAAAGAAATAATATTTTAATATTATATCGTTAAACCCGTACTAGGTTTTGGTGGAAATGCGTGCCGAAAAAGTTACTATGCAAATGTCCCTACTTAAATGGGACGGAGGTAGTATTATATTTATCAAAAAAAATCATTAAATAAATACTATTACAATTTTATAAATGTATTTGAAAAAAAACAATTAGAGTAGTAATTAACCCTTAATCATGAACTAAGCAATAAGCATTAGCCACGTGGAGCATGCTGATAGGTTACTGCACACATTAGAGTGTGCAAAAAAATAAAAAAACATCGGTTTTTATTTTTTATTTTAATTATTCGATCCACAGTCGCCGTTGCATCTAGCCCTTCTCCGATGGCTGAGGTAAATCTTTGAGCAATTTTAGTTAATGAAACGTTAATTTTTAGCTGATTCTGAGTATTTCGATGCTTGATTTGAATCGATTTTGTTCGGATTTCGTGAACCTAAAATGTTTCGATGAGCGATTTTTTTTCATTTTGATTGATTTTTCTAATTTGAGTTTGATCCAAGGTTGATGAGAATTGTGTTGATTCCATTCCATTTTATGCTTCTCTTCTAGTGAATTTCTGTGTGTTTGGATTGATTTTTTTACAGATTGAATTGAAAACTGCACCGGCCGATTTTCGATTCCCGACGACCAACCAAACGCGGCATTGTTTCACTCGCTACATTGAGTTTCACAGGTTGATTGAAATCTGCTCTTCTGTTTCAATTTGTGTTTTTTTACAGATTGCTGTGATGTGTTGATAGTTGAAAAAGCTGATTTTTTTTTTTAAAATCTTTTGAAACAATGCTGAGCTGATTTATAGTGTTAAATCTGTTGAAGAACTGATGCAGTAGGCTGATAATTTGCTCGCCATTGGCTATCTTTACGTTTCTCGAGTTACTTTGAATTATGCTATGTGATACTGTATTAGTGTATCACTGTCAGTGAGGAGGGTTTAGCTATTTTCCCGTTGAATCTGATTTACGTAGCTCACATTATCCTTATGTAGCTATTATGAGTCTCGGAACTTGTAAGCAATCAGTCACTAATACGGTTTTTTCTTGTTGCTTATGTAATGTAGTATTATGAGACCTATAGGAATTGTTCTGAGAATTTTTTAGCAACTCCTTTGAAGTAGTCTCGCCTCTTAAGATTGGTTAGTTCATCTTGCATTGGAAACCTGTTTTGGAGAAGGGAAAGGTCTAATTCTATTAATTTTAGCCATATTCTGGTCTCGCCACTACCACTGTATTGCACTGATGCCAACTTTGATATTTGTTTTATCTCCTTAGTTTGGACTAGATTCTAACTTCTGATTGCAATAAAAACTAAGTATTTTATACTCAAAAGGTCAAAAAGCTACTCAATCAATCTTGCACTCGAACTAGTTTGAAGCTACTAACCTTTGCTGACGTCTAGTTAAATATGTAAACCTAGAGCTCTACAGTTGGGGCTCTTTACTGGAACAGAGGTCCTAATGTTAAAAACTCTAATCATGGAAGTTTACTACACTGCTGAATGTACCAAGATGATCAAAATGCAAAACAAATGATCCATGGCTACAGTGCTTGGCTAATTATAAGGCGCATATATTTGTTTATGTGTAACTTTTCAAGTACCCAATTTCATTCATTGTGGCTACTATATTTATGTTGTTTTATTTCGTCTGTAGGTGTGTGACTGCAAAGGGCGAAGAGTCTGGTGATTGTAATAAGTTTGCCAAATACTATCGTTCCCTTTGCCCTGGTGAATGGGTGAGTTCATATGCTATCTCTTGCATTAAGGATCTTATTACTTATTTTTTGCTCTATAAACTTATCTTTCCTGCTCTTAGTATCAGCTGATGGCTGATGCACTAAAATTTACGAGGTTACATTTTGGAACGCCTCTATTTTTCACGTTAGTACAGGACACACACACACACACACACACACAAATTTCTTGATCTCATGTTTGAGAGTGGATATTATTAGCATCACTGTAGTGGCAACCTGCCCACCATGCAGTCTGTTTCCGTCAATCATATAATCTGGACTTCTTTTCGTCTTTCGTCTTGATTGCAAACATAAACTTCTTCTATATGGTTATGCAGAAAATCTCACGAGTGTTTGTGTTTTGTGGATCGTTTTTGCAGGTTGATAAGTGGAATGAGCAGAGGGATAATGGGACATTCCCCGGACCTCTGTAATTCCTGACATTTCCTCTTGGATTCTCTACTACCCTCGTAATTTCACTTGCAGAAGATCTTAAGCCTTACCATTCAAAATAAGAAATTGACCGAAGGAAATCGATATACTTTCTGATTGTTGTGTTGCGCTCTGTTCATTATGCTCTTTCGCCATTAATGGTCAAATTTTCATCAGTTTCTGATGAAGCAATGTTGTCTTCTCCAAAATTGCTTGCTACATTTGCAGCAATTTTATTATGTGCGGATTATTTCATGCTATCCCGAATTCTAGTCCTCCGTGGCATGACTTTAAATTTATGTTGTTAAAGCTTAAAAAACAAATCGATAGTCCCTTGATGATGTTTCTTCACTATCACCCAACAAAATCTAATGAAATTAGTGTTCCTTGGATTCTTTCAAGGAAAAACAGCAAATATGTCTTAAATTCTTAATCATCACATCCTTTTTATTTACTCTAATATGTTAACAACATGCAAAATTCTATTCGTGATTTTTCCTCCTACAGCAAAAGATGAACAAGCTTCACATTATCATTCTCCTCGCATGTCTGTTCTTGGCACCCGCAATCTCCGTCGATGCAGGGCACGTGAGGTGTAGGGCGACGGAGATTGCGGTGAGCCAGGGGCAGGAGTCGGCGAAGGGGATACCCACTTACCGCGTGGAGATCACGAACCTGTGCGGGTGCGCGGTGGCGAAGCTGCACCTCCGGTGTGGGATGTTTGCATCGGCTAACGTTGTAAACCCGAACCTGTTCAAGAGGCTAAGCTACGATGACTGCCTGGTTAACGGCGGTAGGGCTATACCTACAGGCAAAGTCATCTCCTTTCACTACTCCAACACCCGCCCTTACCCTCTCTCCGTTGCTTCTTTCGCCTGCGCCCCTTAATTTATTACTCCTTTCGTCTCATTTATATTGTCTCACTTTATATTCAATAGAGTCTATTATAATAATCAAATGAGACAATATAAATGGGACGGTGGAAGTATTACCTTTTTTCTTTCTTTTTGAAAAGGTTCTTGAAGGCCTAATATACATACATGCATGTCCTCTAATAATAATATGTTTCCATTGACCCTTATTATTGTTACATTTGCTTTAATAGAATCTTTCATTGTTGTTCGTTCTTGTTATGAGTCCTAACAAGTGGCGCCGTCTGTGGGAAAGCAGACATGATAATGGGTGCCCCTCAATGTGTAGCCTTCATGATTTGAGATTATCAGTGGAGGGGAGGGCTCGGGATATGGGAACCCTAACATTCATCGTTCAGATAAAAATGATTACAAATTAGAAATGATTTACTACTATCTCACATATGAAAATCCAACGTATGCATAAAAGTATATATTTCCTCAATTTTGTGACAAAAGGGGTTGTTCCAAATCACCAATTACTGTTGAATTTTGACCATTATTTTGCTGTTTAATTTCTTCATCTTGTTTGATAGTACTATCTTGGTGGTCTTTTGCTTTACCCCATAGCACCATGTATAGTCCAATTATCACCGCCAATGCACCCGTCAGGCTGCAGTTACAAACACACAAGACTAATAAGTAGGACAGACGAAAAATGATAAAACGATTAATTAAGTGGAACAGATGGAGTAGTAATTGCAGTAACTAGTAAAATGATTTGCTGCTTTAGCAGGTTGTACCTACCTTCCGGTGTACAACTCTTCATGCATGAAAATGCAGGCCGAGATGGTGACGATGACCGTACAAAGAGGATTGAACATGGCGGAAAAGAGCGGGCCCCTCCTCGCTATGCACCACGCTTGTGCGAAGAAAGTCAACGCCGACGCCAAGCCCTTTATACGATACACTCGTTATTGGGTTATACTCTCTCCATCTCACTAGCTCATAAATGGATAATTTTTTTCTCGATACGAGAATTTGGACGAGAGTGATATAAAGGAATAACTTACTGCGTAAAAGCAAGCAAAAAACTCGAAGGGGGAGGTGAGTTTCCATGCATCGAGGTCCAGTTCGATCAAGAACGCCAAGATGGCAGATTGGACGGCTGCGATCAAACACATCCACGCCGTCAACGACAGATGATCTGGGTAGCATGCTGTTACATGCACCTGCACCACATGCAATCAACAATATTAAAAATTTAATTAATTAAATTCTATAATTATCGTAAATCAATTAATTAATACTCCCTTTGTCTCTTCCTAAATGACCCTTTTTATTATTATATACCTCACATATGAATATAAAAGGGGTCACTAAGGAAGAGACGGAGGGAATACGAGGTTATTACTTGCCTGCAAAATAAGCCAAAGTGACCAGAGACATGCGCTGGCGAGCAGAAATAAGCAGCCGACAATCCACGTGTCTTGTTCTCCGGCGATTGATTTCAAGAAAATTGAATCTCTCGGAATTAATGATAATTCCATGTTTGAGTAACTTAGGACCTTTTAATAGTGCCATTAGAACAGCACCACCCACACAGAAAATTGTTCCCATAATCTTACCTAGGCTTCTCACATTTCGAACATCAACCTTTTCTAACCTATACACATACATATATAAATTATTTAATGCATAATTGGATTAATTAAGATTTCACATAAATATTAATTAAATAATTAAATTAATTACCCCAAGAAATAAGCGATGAGAAAGGTAATGGCTGGCACCAAATTGCCCAGAGCGCTAGCTGCGGTGGATGAGGCCAAGTACAATCCCTCGAAATATACATTCTGATTTAATGTCACACTGATTCAAAAAATGTCATTATAAACTACCCAATAATGCAAATAGCAAACGATGTATGTGATTGAAATACTAATATGACACTTCGTTGGTAACAAGTATCACAAAAAAATATTTAACGTGAGTAACTTACCCTATGAAAGAGAGCAATGATATCAACCAGAAGCTCTTCCAATTCAAACCGGATCTCTTCGTTCCTCTCCTGCTCCAAAACAAACATAAAAAATATAAATAAATTACTTTATAGTACTCCATCCGTCCCACTGGGAAATAGACTTTCTTTTTCGGCGTGAAAATTTATGAAAAAGATCTCTATATTAATGAGACGTTCTCGAAAAGGAAAATGTCCCTTTATCAGTAGGACGTAGAGAGTAATAATTTATCAAAATAAGAAAACATGTATATATGGATGTGTGTGGGTTACCTTGAGAAGAAAGCAAAAGGAGCAATGAGCAAGAAAGCAGAAGATTGTCTGTAAACAACAAAAACCCTAGAGCTCAATTCTTCCAAAAGAGCTGCTCTTCCACTTAGGGTTACTCCTGCATATATAAACTGGCATCCAACCATTACTATTATAGCCTTGTATTTTTCATCAAACCCCATTTCTTTCTTCTTTTCTTTCTTTTAATTTATACCACTTAATCAAATATACAGTATTTGTGAAGAACACTACACAGTCTCTATTTATAGTCATGTCAATAATTCACCCTACCATATATAAATATTAATATGTATAAAATAAAGAAATTAATTGAGAAATTAAGAAAGAGAGAACCATGGTACTCTGTCTCTGACATTTGTGTATACATATCCTAGTATTTAATTTATTTATTTTTTTGGATTGTTGTATTGCAAATCTGTCTTATGTATGTTAATGTAGTAAGTGTGGGTGTTTTATAAAATAATTAACTAAGATATAATTTGTTTTAGTACAGGCTGTAATTACACTTGATTGCTTGCTCTAAAATAAAATAGATGTCAATTTAACCACCATATATGAATTAATAAAAACATATTATATATCAGTTGAGAAATAAGTACTTATAAATAAGAATAGGTCTAAATTATCGATTTTAGTAAGATCTACGACTGGTGTCGATATAAGCACGGTTGAAATATACAATAAGCATGAAAATTTGGTTTAGAGTATCATAGTATTATATAAAAACAATCATGATGTGATTAAAAGCATATCTAGTAAATTTTCACATATATATATTCACTTATTTAAATTTTATATCAAAGTCTTCTATATATTACATGTACATGTGATAATGAAAGTAAAGACAAAATTTGTGTGTGTATATTACAGTGGTGCATGATATATGCTGACTGGATTTCATGTGGAGGGATAACGAAACAGAATTTCGTCGCATATTCCTAAAGCGGTTGACAACTATGTGACTCGGCATATATAGTTTATTTTTCATTTTTTTCAAAAATCAATATACGTAAGTTTCGATTATAGTTACCGTAGACACTGTTAACATGACACACTGTTGATATAAGTATAGTTGTTTTATCTCATTATATTTTGCTTGTAGTATTATGGAAGTCATATGCTAAACAAACAAGCCAAGTAAAATGAGATGAATATTATCCGTCATTGTGATGTGAATAGCACTAGTTTAAAAGATGTGTATGCAATTGAACTATTATTATTATTATTATTATTTTTTTTTTTAAAAAAATAAAAGAAATATTTAGATGCAAACATGAGATTGTAGTTTAAATGGCAACTTGGGCTTTTTACAAAAACGGATTTCAAGTGCACAAGCCCGTTTCATTAGCTCTGGCCCAAATGAGTGATTTTTTTTAAAATACGTAATAAACATTAAATTTAGGGGCACACTCCCGTCAATCAGACTGTATAGGGCGGTCGGTTTTTTGCTTTCAAGCTCAAATGCTCTTTCTAGCATAAATCACAACATGGGAAACCAAAAATTGGAAGGAAAAAAAATGTAGTACTCCCTCGTCCCATTTCATTAGTCTTGTATGTTATTTCGAGTCGTCTCACTTCATTAGTTTTATACCTAAAATATAAAGAATTAATCTATACTTTTCAATGTGGATCTCATATTTTTCACTTTTAATACTTACACTTAAAATTACGTGTCAAAATGAAACAGAACGACTAAAATTGGACGGAGTGAGTAAAATCGAAAAGAGAGACTATCAATTACCGGAAAGAGTAGAAAAATACACAATTATGCAATGGAAAAAATACTAATAGTAGTAGTAATGGAAAGTGAAAATACACTTTAAAAAAAATGTGGTTTTGTTTTTGTTGTAGTAAGTTACAAATTAATAACAATAATTGATCAATCGTTCATAGAACATACAATCAATTGGACAAAAGAGTGACTCGCATTTACACCTAAAAAAAGGCTAAATCCCTAAATAATTACCTCAATTATTCATTTGTCCATTATTCAGATTAAGTGCTCTTTTCCTAAATATTTTTGTGAACCCAATCAAACAAGAAAATGTTTACAAAAATAATAGTACGCTAGTCTCGTACCGATTGTGATCAAGCTTAACGTACACACTGTCGATACAGTATAGCATATAAAAATATTTAAGAATTGGATGGCGAATGATGCCGACTTTGTAGATCTCGAATTAAACATAGGTGATGGATAATTTAAAGATCATAAATTGTGGGGACATTACATATTCTTTTGTCTCAATTTTTGTATATACATTATTCAATTTTTTGTCTCAAATGAATTAATTCATTAATTGATGCATGTAGTACATACATACTACATAGTCCTCCATTTGTATACTATACGTATATACATGTAAGAAACATGTTAAGAAAAACGTGACGATGGATTTTATACAACTGTACTGTCCGAGATAGTGAATTAGAACACACAAATGTATTAGAGATAATAGTTAAAAATACCCATTTTTATAAAAAGTATAACTTCTATACCCACATTATAAGAAGTAGTACTTCTATACCCATTTTCAATTGAAATGTCAAATATACCCTAAACTTTTCTAATAAAACAAACTTGTTATTCAAAAAAATAAAATAAGAATTTATGAAGTGGGACCCACCCCTAATAAATCCAAAATTAAAGATTCATCTACCCCACCCTCCCCCCTCTCTCTCACCACACGACTCCTATCCTAACCGTGTACCCTTCGAACAAAATTACCCCCAAATCGAAAAAAAAATTACCGTCGCCGTCGCCGATATGTCGAATGAAGATGAAGCAGGGACCTCCAACCAAGCCCCTCCACGCCGACGGGGCGCCTCCCGTCGTCGGCAGCAACAGCCGCCGCAGCAGCAGCCGGCGGAGGAGGAGCAGCTGCCGGCGGCCCGGGTATACCCCGACCCCCCACCTCCGGTATGTCCTTTTCTAAATTTGTTTACGTTCAATGTAAAGAAGCATGAAACATGTTATGGTTTCGAACACTTTGTTTAATAAGCATGGAGCATGTTATGGTTTGAATCGAATTTTATTGTATTTGTGAAAATTGAAAATTTTACTGTTATGTTCATAGGTACACGACTGAAATGCAATTTCAGTCGTGTACTACACGGTTGGAATTCAATTTCAACCGTGTACAGTCAACGATTTTGACTTGTACTTGGCCGAATAAAATGCATGAAATTTTCAATTTTTTTATTTTTTGATTCGTTTTGTTTCTTCTCGATTTGCAGCCTAGGTTTCAATGGATGCGGGGCCGAATGCAAGGGTTTAGAGGGCAAATAAACCTCTACATACGGGACGACGTGGTTCGGTCGATTCCCCGCGTGTTGCGTCGAGTAGGCGGCCAACGCTTGCTCGATAGATTTACGGAAGGCCCGTTCGGATACCTCCTCGAGATTCGGAGGAGCGGGAGCGCGAACAACGCCCTCCACGAGCTTCTAGCCCGAGAGCTCGAGGATGAGTCGATTCCCGAGATGGAGAGGTGGTTCCACGTAGGTGGACAGGTGATACGGTTCCGTGCCCAAGAGTACGCCCTCGTGACGGGCCTGGCTTTCGGGGAGTCGCCTTTCAACCCTAAAGGCCGTCACGACCCTCCCCAAAGGAGCCTCCTCTACACGAAGTACGGGGGCAAATCCCCTAAGATAAATAAGTTGAAGGCGGACTTCAACGACGACACGAGTGTACTGGGAGACGCCGACCAGTATCTGAAGGCGGCCAACCTCCTCATGTACTACCTCATGCTACTCGGCCACGACAACCCGACGATCGAGGACTGGGCATGGCACCTGGTGGAGTTCGAGGAGCAGTGGAGGGCATTTCCGTGGGGAGCGTGGTCGTTCCAGATCATGCTCTACCAGCTGCACGTGATGAAGAGGGACCCCGCCCTCATAACGGGCGTGCGACCCGCCTATCACCTGTACGGGCCGGTCTGGGCCCTGAACATTTGGGCCTACGAGGCGATCCCCCGAATGGGGCAAGCACGCGGGGTTCGGGATCGTCCGACACTGACCCCCCGCCTCAGAAGATGGGCCACGTCCTCCTCTTCGTGCAACTTCAGGGGATTCTTCGATAATCCCGAGGTAATTGATTTAGTAGTTTTTTACCTTGTTTAATTTATTTCACGTTCGATTTCTGTAAATTTGCTTTAAAAGTCAAAGCCAACCTTTTTAAAATCCAATTCAGTCGTGTAAGTCAACAATTTTGACTTTAAAGTCAAAATTGTTGACCTTACACGACTGAAATTGTAATTCAGCCGTGTAACACACGGTTGAAATTGCAATACAGTCGTGTAAGGTCAACAATTTTGATTTTAAAGTCAAAATTGTTGACCTTACACGACTGAAATTGAATTTCAACCGTGTACTACACGGCTGAATTACAATTTCAGTCGTGTACTATGCCGTGTGTTGTGATTGAAATTAAAAAAAAAAATAAATAAATAAATTTGACTCCTAACACCTCTTGTTTTATTTTTCGTTGTAGCTCGAGGTTCATCCGACACTGGAGGCGGATGATTACGATGTTCTCGAACTTGGATTCCAAAGTCTCGAGAGCATCGAGCCGATAGGCGTGGCCTACGTTCCCTCCAAGCGCCACGAACAAACCAATCTCCCGCCCGAGAGAAGGGAGTCGAAGGCGAAGCGCGACATGGCGAGGGCCCTGGAGAAGCTCAAGTGCAAGGGCAAGGGCGCTTCTGAGGCAGTGGCCCCTCGTCGTCGTGCTCCACGAGCGGAGCGAGCTCACTCCGACGGCGGGGTCGAGATGCCGAGGCCGAGGGTTGAGAGGAGGCCCGAAACATGGGCGTCGAAGAGGCCTCGGAGCGAGCACGCTGAACCCCGGCCCTCCGGCTTGATCTGTTGCGCACACGGAGATCCGTGCGAGCGCGGTCCCCTCGGTGACGACTTCTTGGACCGATTCGGGGACCGTCTGGTGTCCCGATGGGAGCGGGATCGCTCAGGGACCGGATTTCTAGGCCGATTGGCGAGGGCTATCGCCGGGGAGCTGAAGAAGTTCATATCCAAGAGTCCGAGCCGCAGCCGTTCTTCCTCCGGGGGCGAGGGACAGTCCCGTGTAGGTGAGCAGCCGTTTGCAGGGCTCAGGGATGTCCACGTCAGTGAGCACTCGCTTGGGGGGCTCAGGGATATCCCGATCGAGAAAGCTGATGATTATCACACCGTACACCGTGCCGAGAGTCAGAGACGGTCTGACGAACGACACTCCGTGAGCCGTGCCTCCGGTGGTCACGTCGATGAGCCTGAGCCCTCCCAAGGCTCCCATCACTCTAGGTTGAGTGAGTTTGTTGACGAGATAGATAGGATGGGAGCGAGCTCAGATGAGGAAGTCACACGTGTCTCGACTAGGGAGACACGCCCCTCAGCCTCTCTACTATCTCCATATGTCGTAGAGCGTCCCAAAAAGCGATCCTCTCCGTATCAGAGGTTTAGGGAATCGGGACAGCCCCACGTGGAGATGAGCCGGACCGGGTTCTACCTTACACAGGAGATCTTCTCCACGATCGAGGACACGACGAAGTGCCTCACTGCTCTGGTAATTTTTTTACATGTTTTGTTTTGTTACTTTTACGGTTGATTTTGTTCTAATTAGGGTACTAATAAGATTATTTTGAAAATGATTACAGGAGATAGACCTGTACACGGTCTACTGGCAACATAGACTCCAACAAGGGTACCGTCTTCTCGATGGTGTTAACAAACTGCACCACATAGTTCTGCCCCTTTCGTTTTACGTAAGTTCGTTTTCTCATTTTCCGTTTTCATTTGTTTCAATTTCCATATTCATGTATTTCAATTTGATAAAAAAACCTAATAAAAACCATGTTTCAATTTCAAATAAATAAAGACACAACTCCGAGACGAGTACTTGAAGTTTCACCCCAACTCTTCGACTTGGGGGTTGGCAAACCAGACTTTGAAGTACACGCAATGGGAGATCCCCTACGATTTCATCAAGGGCTGGGAGGGGATTAACACGTACCAACCGTGGATCACCGGCCAATATGTAAGTTTTTAATATCGTATAATGATTATATCGAATTTAATTCTTCGTATTGCTAAATCGTGTTTTTTTTTTTCAGTTTCTCGTCGTTTGCCATGTCTCCTCCTCCCATTGGATCGTGTGTCGGGTGAACGTTCCTTGTTGGTGCATCGAGGTGTACGATTCCCACTATTGGATGTACGAGGGAAATAAAAACCTTCCACTCCGGCAATCACGGATCATCCAATGCTTGCCCTTGTCTCGCCTCTTCTCACGTCTCTTGGAGTACAATCCCCAATACTTCACGCGTGTCAACTCAAAGCTCGAAAACTGGAAGACACGATTCATGGACATCCAGTTCGCCCCTCCGGAGTATCAATTCGTCCAAAACGATGACGTGAGTTGTGGCGTGTACGCGTGCATGTATTTGGACTTGCTCCTTGGGAACCATAAGCTATACCATGGCGACGAGAAATTGGTCGTGAAAAAATTTCGAAAGAAGATGGCTTTGAGAATTTTTATGATTTCGAAGGGATGGAGGAATTGGTGATAGATTGTATTTTTTTTCCGAATATTGAATGATTTTGATGCTTATTTAGATTTGTACATTGTTGAATTCGAATGATGTTTCTTGTTAATTAGATTTGTTTGAATTTGATTTTGTTCGAATGTTGTTGATGTTGGTCATTACAAGTGAAGAATCGAAAATTGTCAAATGGTGGAAAAATTGTATTTAACATTTTTTGGCCAATTTTCCACAAACCCTCGGCAGAGTACACGGTTGAATGAGCAATTCAACCGTGTACTCAAGAACTGTACTTGTGTACCCTAGTCGTGTACATAAAAACCCCCGTTTTTTTTTTTTTTGATTTTTCGATTCGTGGGACTCAATTGAGTTGGAATCACTGCTACTTTCATACATTGTGCAATCTTATAATTCGATCACGTTACGTGAATTACACGTTTGAAAGAACATTACGTTCGTACGTTAGTTCTAGATCAAACGTAACCTTAGTAGTTAGACTATATAAGTGACACTCGCTCTATACTTCATACTTACATAAGATATCCTTCAATTCAATTGATTTTGGCTTAATTATGACATAACTTATGTGATTACACGTTTACAAAACTTAGTAGACTCGAGATACACGAGAAAATCAAATTAAACACGTCAATTTTTGGAAATTTTGCTTAATTTTGACTTTTTTAGGCTAAATTTTGACTTCTCACGGAAAGGGTACACGGTATATTTCAATTGAATTCGTGTAGAGTCAACATTCGTGTAGAGGGCATTGACTTTTATTGAATTTTGACTTTGTTGACCTTACACGGTCAAAATTTAATATCAACCGTGTATACACGGTCAAAAATAATATTTGACCGTGTAAGGTCAATTTCAATTTTGACTTTTTTTGTTGACTTTACACGATTAAAAGGATAATCAAACCGTGTATACACGGTTAAATCAAGTATATTGTCATGTACTTGGCCGAAGGTATCCATTTTGTAACACAAAAAAACTCAAATTTTCACCGGATGATCAAATCAAACACTATGTGATAAGATTACATCCAAAAACGTTCTTAAACATCCAAAAACATTCATTAAGATCCAAAAACGTAAATTTGTATAAAAAAGAAATAAAAATATAATCAAGCATCGGTATCGTACGGACATCGAGGCCTAGTATGCTCCTCGCTCTTGCAAATGCTACATTTTTTCTTACCTCTTGGACGTCGAGGGGGAGCATTTAGATCAACTCCGCAAATGGGAAGCGAGGCTTGGCAACTCCGTCGCTTGTGCCCGTATTGTCCGCATCTTGAACACCTTTGCCTGTTCGTTGAGGATTCTCCTTCAACGGCCGATCGAGCTCTTGCCATTGGTGGTCGTCCGGCTTGCCTAGGTACAAGAGGGGGTAGCACCCTCCATCGTGAAATGAATTCGGGAACACTCCACGTCTCGGGATGAGGAACCGGTTGAATCTGAGGAGAATACGTAGCAACTAACGTGGAGTGCCTGAAATAATGGCTCACGTAGTCAGTTGCCTGCCCACCGGAGTGCCTGTAACAACATACAATACAAAAACGTTCAGAAATCCGATTGAAATACGACAAGCATGAAACTAAAATAAAACGAGAAGTAGCCTTACCTTATCGCCGCACAAGCGTGTCGACAAGGGATGCCGTCTAACTCAAACTCACGGCATTCGCAAGTCGAGTTTTGGAGATCGACGAGGTAAGTCTGCTTTTCACCTTCGACTCTCCAAAGGGTGGGCGTAGGCGTTCCTCTGACGGAGTAGCGACGGCCCCATTCCGACGATGCCGACATCTTCGTATAGGCCTTCTCGGTGAGTTCATGTTGGCGAGCTAGGGCACTAGTCCGATGTTCGTCGAACCACTTCTCGACGACTATCCGATACACCTCGATCATGGCACAAATCGGGAGTCTCCGAGCCCACAACAACCGAGCATTCATGGTCTCGGCGGGATTCGAAGTCATGAAGCTCATACGTCGGACGGGACACTTGCACCTCGCCCACCTCGGCAGGCCAATGTCGCTCAACCTCCTGTAGATCCCGCCTCCCTCCCTGCTTAGGTCCCTCAGATTCCCCCAATATTCATCGAATTGGGAATCTCGATAGGCATAGGCTGCAGACTCGAATATAGCCCCTGCATGCCTCCCGTACCTAATGAAATTTCTCTGGAGGTGAACGAAGCAGAGACCGTGAGCAGCATGCGGAAAGATGGAGTCGATCGCATTTGCGATGCTCACGTGCTGATCGGATACGATCAACAAGTCCGAGGGCGCCCCGAAACTCTCTCGGACTTTGGACAAGAACCACGTCCAAGATTCGTCGTTCTCTATGGGACCGAATCCAATGGCAAGGGGGAACACTTGCTCGTTCCCGTCTTTCGTCACCGCCACAAAGAGCGTCCCCTTGTTCTTCCCCTTCAAGTGCGCCCCGTCTACTACGATCACGGGGCGTAGCAAACCATTTCTCCACGCCTCGATGGACGGACCAAAGGCGAGGTAGAAGTAGGTCAGACGGTCGGTGACGTGGGAGGTGTGGATGTCGTACTCGGTGCCCGGATTCATCTCCTTCAAAAGGTAGAGGTAAGAAGGGAGCCTCTGATAAGACTCGTCGAAGGCACCGTACGTCATCTCTATAGCGACGTTCCTCGCACGGAGAGCGAACGGGTAGTCAATCTGAATACCGTACTCACTCCGTAGCTCTTCCACCATCTCCTTTGGCTTCAACACTGCGCCCTCGGTGATCAATCGACGAGCGTAGAATGCTCCTAATACCATGGCCGGCACCTGTCGTTTGTTGTTCGAATTTAAATCAACTAGACAAGTGTGATCGGCCTTGTACTTCTTGATCACCCAAATCCCGCCTTTCTGCGTTGCATTCAACTTGAACTCGCAATCCTTCCCCGAAGTGCACCTAAAACCCACACGGCCTTTGTCGGAACGAGGGATACAATACTCCTTCCGGAGATCCATGTGTAGCAATCCGACGGCTATATGCAAGTCATCCTTCTTCTTGAAGAATCCGTGCTTTCGCAACTGACCCAAGGCCGGTGCCAAGTCGGGATCGATCCATCCTAAAGGGAGCGCGGCGTCTAGATCGACGTGCGGTATCAACCAATGTCGAACCGCCTCCTCCTTAGCGCGAGCACAAGCTTTGTCGTCGCGGGGCTCTTGGTTTTGTGAGTGCATGCTACGAAGCTCGATAACCCTATCAATATGGCCGGGCTCGCGGATCCATGCTCCGAATTCAGCCGTTAGGCTCTCAAGTAATTGAGATCGTTCCTCCACATTCCTTGCTTCCTCGCCCTCGGACTCGAGAGACTCTTCTTCCGACTCCGGCTCTTCTTCGTCGCGTACTTCGGATTCAAATGCATTCGATCTCGGGATCGGCTCCTCTTCGACGCTATAGTTCTGAAAAATCGTCGATCGTTGGGTAGTATGGGCTGCCCGATTTGCTCTACTAATGACGTAGATCGTCGACATCTCCCTTCTCGCGATGCACATTCTAAGCAAATCCCCGGTGCTCTTTAAAACGGCCTTCACCGTCTCCCGCTCGTTGAGGTTCGTCAAGTGGAATAGCAAGTGCTCCGATTCATCACCCAAGTAAAGTTGAACGTCTCGCAATACGTTTTCATAGCTCAAACTCGCTATGGGATAAGTGACGAGAAAAGAGTCTCCTCCTACGTACGATATTCCCTCCCAACGACCGCTATGACGGATAAGAATTCTTTGATCACCCATCTCCATCTGTACCAAAAAAATAAAATAACAAAATTAATAATCTGAAAAAAATTTGTTCTTAGTTACACGACAAATATTCAAAAAAAATCGTGTATACACGATTAATTTGACAAAATGGTCGTGTAAAGTCAACAATTTTGACTTTCAATCGTTGACTATTTTGACTTTACACTACAAAAACATACAATATACCGTGTATACACGGTTGTTTTGGAAAAATTATCATGTACTTAAGAACAATACTTTTTTATAATTTTTTGGAATATTACTAACAATAAATATACAAAATCATATATTACCTTGGTATTTTGTCTCGAATAAACGACTTGAACCTCTTCCGAAATTTCCAGAAATTCGAGAATGCGTACAAATCTACAAATTTTCACTCTCAATAATTAGGTAGTGTAATGTTGTGATACAATTACGTCTATGCTATTGTTTTGTTCACTTTTTCTGATTTTTAATCAATGCTAACCACCTACCATATTCTATTTTTACTGAATTTGCAGATTTGGTTGTTGTAGTTAATTAATGCAATTTTTTTTTTATTTCCACGTTAAATTGAATTTTTATGGAATTGGTTCACGACAATTGAATCGTGAGAGGGAGAGGGAGAAATCAATCGTGAGAGGGAGGGCCCCACAATCCAATTGATTTTAATTGATTTTTTGGTTTTATTAGACAAGTGAGCCCAATTACTAAGGATATTTATGTCTTTTAACTACAAAATGGGTATAGAAGTTATACTTCTTATATGATGGGTATAGAAGTATTAGTTTTTATAAAAGTGAGTATTTTTAAACTTGGCCCAATGTATTATTATCATTATTATTTTAATAATAATCCATGTACTAATAATTTATTGTGATATTAAAATTTTCCAATAAAAAATTGACTAGTCTATTGGTAAATCGTACATTTTCGAGGACTGATTTGTCCTAACTTTTTAGTCATATCTTTTTCAATTTCAGCTGTAAAGTTAATTCAGTGAATAATAATTTAATAAATAATGGAAGTAAAATTCCAAAAATAGGACAAATTTCATTAATAAAGATAACTAACCCTAGCTACGTAATTGCTATATATGAAAATGAAATCGAAAATTAACCTTTTTTCCCTTAAAGCTAGCTTTGAACAATAACAAATCTAAAGGCCCTTAACTATAATGCCTGTTTGCTTAATTCTGGTTATACATTTCACATGTTATGTTGTACTCTTTTTGTTCTTTACCTCACTTAATGACCCCATTAATTATATTTTTGTCCCGTCTAATTACATATATTTCGAACCTGTTAAAACACTAAAAAAGAATCGGGACGGGGGGATTAATATTATCTTCTTTTGACCATGTTGCTAGACCAATCGTCATTTTAACAAACAATGCAGTAAAAAGACTGCGCTCTGATAGTTTAAAGTTTCGTTCGGACGGAGGGAGTAGTGCAGGGAAGATCAATTATGGCATCCAAAATTTTTAAATGCATTTAACTGCAAATGGGACATTTAACATGGAAAAAGTGTAACCACTCCCATTTTGTAGTGATTGAGATATTTGTTGAATTAATGTGTTGTGGAGTAGTATTTAATTCTTGATTGGGCCACATAATTTGGCTTAAATAAATAGATAATTTTGTTCTAGTGGTAAATTCAAAAAAAAAAATTAACTAGTATATGTGCCTCAATTAATGTAATAATCAAGTTAATTAGGCAAAGAATTCATATTTTTTTAAATGATTAATGATGTCATGTTCATAGCATTATTTGAGGTAATTTTTTAGGACAAAATGAAGGAACTAGGATATTTTTTCTTCATTATCACTTGCAAAATGTGCATGCATATACGACTAACCGAACAGCAAAATAAGTGCAGTTATCGGATGAACCGAACTATAATACGGTTTGATAAACGGTTAGTGAACCGAACCGTACCGATTCTTAGCCCTAACTCAAACAATTTGTGTGACTTTTACTCTAAAAAGGAATAGAAGGCTTAGAAAAAAGCCCACTTTTAAGTGAACTTAGATTATAAAAAGATGAACTTTTATTTTGTCCCATGCTTTTGATTAGCATAACATTAATTAATTAATAGACAAACTATATTTTATATAATTATTTGATTATAAATTGTAGAGAGCCAATTTTTCTAGAGAGGGAGAGAGAGAGAGATCATAAATGAATATTGTGATATAATTAGAGTAGGAACCGGCCATGGACTAGCCGTTGCTGGCTATATTGTTGACTGTTGAGAAATTAATTAATGCTTGTGAATTTACAGTAATAATAATAAATAAATAAATAAATAGTTACAATATTTCTTTTTTCAAGAAAATGTTGTTTAAGTGTCATTAATATTTAAATAGAAATGTATGGTGCTACAAGAGTAGGATAATTAATTAAAGATTGATTAAGGTATTAATGCGAATGTAGTAAAATATCTTTGCATACTGTATTTAGTCTATTTTTTGCTCATAATTAAATATAGTATAAATTTCTTATATTGCAAAAAGTTTATAAAGTACGTCACTTTATACTATAATTTTCTTATATTTCAACGGAAAATTAATTAATTATGAAAGGAGATATTTTAAGCCTTGTAAGTCTTAGTTATACAAACTATTACAAGCCTTCTTTTTATATTTTTCTCAAAGTATACGTCTCATGTGTGCATTCTTAAATCTTAATTTTCTTACTAATAACGTAACATTCTATTAATGAATAAAATGATTAAAATATATATCATAATTTATCTAAAAACGTAAACCCTAGCACTGTTACATCAGCGATGAGCGCATTAAGAGTGCTCACGATAGGTATAAGAGCATTTCTCCGTATATATTAGTACTAGAGATTCTTATTCTAAGTCCTTTTTAGTTCGAACTCTAAACAGTTGCATTCCTTGCCTAGGCCCAGAATCAGACATACATACGTATACGTACGTATTGTACGTATACGTATTGGGAGCTGAGTATTGAAGTTGGGTCATTAAATGGATAATAACAAGTCCATCTAAAAAATATCATAAAAATTACCAAACATTAGACAGCCAAACCTGACTTCTCCAACCACCTATACCTAAATGTGACTATACATCTCTTCAAACTCTATGCATGTATTTACTCCACTCTTTTGCATTACCCATTCTTCCCCAATTTAGTCTCATGTACTATTCCACCATCAAATCAAATCAATTGCCTTAATTCTCCATAAAATTTAAAATTTTTTAAAAACAAAATCCCAAATTCAGCTACTTCCTCCGTCCTATTTCAGTAATCATGTTTTTTCGATACGAGATTTTATATGCATGTGTTTAAAGTGAAAAGTAAGGGGTATTATTAATGAAGGGTTAATTCTTTCCATTTTAGGAAACACGACTAGTGAAATGAGACAGAGTGAGTATTAAATAGTACTCCCCCCGTCCCCCGTCCCATTTCAGTAGTCTTGTTTCTTTTCGACATGAGATTTTATGCTGCAGGTGTTAAAAATGAAAAGTATAAGAGGTCTGCATATTGAAAACGAAGGGTTAATTCTTTCCATTTCAGAAAACAAGACTAGTGAAATGAGACATAAGGGGTACTAAATAGTACTTCTTCCGTTCCACTTCAACCGACTTGTTTAATTTCGGCACGAGATTTTAGACGCAGTGTTAAAAAATGAAAAGTATGGGTTAATTATTTCTATTTTTAAAAACAAACCAATTGAAATAGAACGACCCGATTAGAAAAGAAAACCAAGTGAAGCGAGACGGACAGAGTTTTAATTAATCTCAACAAAAACCAAACATGTGCCTTCTTGATTAAGTTTAACTAAAATTATTCCTTCCATTTATATACCAAAAAATAAAATAATTTCTTGTCGTGTTAAAATATATAATTTGATACCAAGATTGATAACCGTTGGCTGAATTAGGATAAAGATTGATCGAGACTTGTGATTATGAACTTTATTATGTGTACAATAATTTTTTTTTAAATTTTCTTAGTTATTTTTTTAATTTTATTAAAATTAATTAGTAGTAGTATATTATATTATATATGCATGTATTTAATTTCCCAGCTTCTAATCTATATAAGTTGGCTCATTGTTTTCAAGAATAAATGCTTCTACATATAAATATACACTATTCTCCATCACTACCTAGAGAAGATTTATTAGCTCTACTCACTGCTACAAATAACTCTCTCCTCTTCAATAATTTAATCTCCTTTCTTCAATCTTCAATTCTTCTTTTTCTAAAAAAAGAAAGAAACTGCAAATTTTGAGAAGAAAGAGAAGAATTTGATCTTCAAAAATGGCTGCACCTTTCTATGCTTGGCCATGGGAGTTCTTGGGGAGTTACAAGGTAAGTTTATCCAATTTTTTTGTAATTTTTTTTTCCTAATTTGTTCGAGAAATTCATGAAAAAGGGACTGATTAATTTTGTGCGGTGAAAACAGTACGTTATATACGTGATGTTTGTTGCAAAAGACATGTACACAAGATACCAAGAGAACAGCATCAAAGATTCATGGATTCTTCAAATCTTCATCTTGTCCATGCTCAGGCCACTGATCTACCAAGCCTGGACTTCATACAGCAACATGCTGTTCCTCACCCGAAACCGTCGAATAATCAAGAAGGGGGTTGATTTCAAGCAGATTGACAAGGAATGGCATTGGTTTGTCCCTTCTTAATCTCCCTCAAATTCATTCAACAATTAGTATATATGTTTCTTGAATTTTTTTATTATTATTTTTTTTTTTTGTAGGGATAATTTTATTTTACTACAAGCTATGGTGGCATTTTCAGCCCTATACATTTTCCCAAGCATTGAAAAGCTTCCCATGTGGAACAAAAATGGCATAATCACAACCCTAATTCTTCACATAGCAATTTCAGAGCCAACCTTCTACACCATACACAAACTCTTCCATGGAGAATACCTTTTCTCTCACTACCACTCTCTCCACCACTCCTCAACTGTCCCACAGGCCTACACAGGTATACTACTATTTTTTTCTTCCCTTTTCTCTTTTGTAATAAATGTAACAATATTTTTATTTTTATTTTTTATTTTCTTTTATGTTACCTAACCCTAACTCATCATCATCATCTTCTTCTTCTTCTTCTTTTTTTTTTTCAAAAAAAAAAAAAAGCTGGGCATGCAACATTCTTGGAGAACCTGGTGCTGACAGTGGTGATTGGGATTCCAATAATTGGTTCATTCTTGATTGGAAATGGATCTTTAACTCTGATCTATGCCTATGTTATAACCTTTGATTTACTGAGGTGTTTAGGCCATTCAAATGTGGAAATCATTCCTTATCAATTGTTTGAGGCCTTCCCATTTCTCAGATACCTCATTTATACGCCAACGTAAGTAGTACTACTCCCTTCGTTTATTCTGATTAGGCACCTCTCTATATTTTGAATATAATGGTTTTAATTAATTGTTGTCCTCTATTTTTGGTAATACTAAATGCATCCTTTTGGACTATTTATCTTTTAAAAAAATTGTCATGATAGATTAAATCAATGGTTGTCATATTCTTGTTTAGGGTGGTGGTTAGATGCATTGAATAGCTCCTATTTTGCCCTTTAGCTAAAACTAGCATGCATTTCCCTATTTTTCTTTATAACCAATTGGAGCATCCAATGTTTAATTGGAGCATCCAATGTTTAATTAGGTAGCATTAATTTCATCTACAACAATAATAGTATTGTGTAAAATGTGTATAATATCATGTATATAGATTGGCTTAGTGGTAGTATTGGAATGTAGCGAAAGGTTTTAGATTCGAGTAGTATGTGATGAAATTTTTAGACTCCGGATAAAGTTATTTCGAATAAAAGATGTGTGTGAATCTGCAGGTATCACAGCCTCCACCATGCAGAAATGGGCACAAATTACTGCCTTTTCATGCCTCTCTTTGATGCTCTAGGCAATACATTGAACAGAAAATCATGGAAAATGCACAAAAAAAACTGTCTTGATTCAGGTAATTAACAAATTCCCAAAAATGAAAAACTAAGAAAACAATCAAGAACAACATAGTCTTGAAAATGATCTAACTCGAGCTACGAATTCTTGATTAAATAATTTGCAGGCAAAAATGGGAGAGTGCCCGATTTCGTGTTCCTAGCACACGTAGTCGACATTTCATCATCGTTGCACGCCCCTTTTGTGAATAGATCAGCAGCTTCCATACCTTACTACACAAGGATATATTTGATGCCATTTCTGCCTCTTACTTTCTTGGTGATGCTTGCAATGTGGGCCAAGTCCAAGACTTTCTTGATCTCCTTCTATAATCTCCGAGGCCGATTGCACCAAACGTGGGCCGTCCCACGCTTCGGCTTTCAGGTGTCGAAAAAAAATTCGATCTTTGATTTTCAACTATAGGAAAAAAAAAAAAAAGAGTGATGAAAATAATTCAATTTGAATTTTTTTTGGGGACATATTTTGCAGTATTTCTTGCCTTTTGCTGCAAAAGGGATCAATAAGCATATTGAAGAGGCCATTCTTAGAGCTGATAAATTGGGAGTTAAAGTCATTAGCCTTGCAGCTTTGAATAAGGTCCACTTTCTCTCTCTCTCTCTCTTGTTGCTTATTCAAGTTGAGTCGTTACTTTTCAGCAATTCTGGCACATCTTTCCACGCTCGTTGATGATGAGTTTTAAATTAGATTTTTGAAGATTTTTTACCTTTTGCGCGATACAAACATCCCGCAAAAGTAAAAAAAAATCTTCAAAAATCCATTTTAAAAACCATCATCAACAATTACAGAAAAATCGTGGCAGAATTGCCAAAAGAAACGACTCAACTTAAAAGGGACGTAGACGAGGAATCAATTACTATGATTTGTAATGTAGAATGAGGCACTAAATGGAGGAGGGACACTATTTGTGAACAAGCATGAGAATCTAAAGGTGAGAGTAGTTCATGGGAACACTCTCACAGCAGCTGTTATTCTTAATGAGATTCCTAACCATGTTTCTGAGGTGTTCTTGACTGGAGCCACTTCCAAATTGGGTAGAGCAATTGCTCTCTATCTTTGCAGAAAAAGGGTCAGAGTTTTGGTAAGTTCTTGATTTTTTTAAAAATAATTTTATGGATTTTTTATTTTAAAAAAATAAATATTATTCGTATTCGAGTAGATGTTGACTTTGTCCACCGAGAGATTCAAGAACATTCAGAAAGAAGCTCCAAGTGAATGCAAGAAATTCCTAGTCCAAGTTACTAAGTATCAAGCTGCACAAAACTGCAAGGTGTGTTTTATATACAATTGTGGATTCTTTTTGCTTAAGAAAAACGGATCGAATTTAATCACATCTGACCGGTTCGGCCCAAATGTCTCTAAATATATCTAATTAGTCGACCGTGTTAAGCCTTTTGACCGAACCGACAGTATGCTCAACCGGAGAGTAGTTTATTTTTTTAATTGTTGATTATTTTGGATTTCGGGTAGACATGGATAGTGGGGAAATGGATCACACCAAGAGAGCAGCTATTCGCCCCGAGTGGGACCCACTTCCACCAGTTCGTGGTCCCACCGATCCTTCAGTTCCGACGAGACTGCACCTACGGAGATCTCGCCGCTATGAAGCTACCCGATGACGCTCAAGGCATTGGATCTTGCGAGGTAACTAGCTACTTATTTTAATATTCTCTCCGTTTTCCGTTTTATTTTTATAAGTGTATTGTATCATCAAAATAATTACACTTGTCGTATTGCTCATTTCAGTATACGATGGAGAGGGGTGTGGTCCACGCTTGCCACGCGGGAGGAGTCGTGCACGCGCTGGAAGGGTGGGCCCACCACGAGGTCGGAGCCATCGATGTCGACCGGATTGATTTGGTGTGGAGGGCTGCGATTAAACATGGGCTCAAGCCGGTCTCGAGCACTCTTCCATCAAATTAATTTTATTTTTACATCCTAATTAATTTCCACAAAAATGAAAAGAATGTCCTATTTATGTTTCTTTCTTCTTTTTTTTTTAAAATATATTATTATTGGGCCTGAATTGTTGAGTAGAAATATGTTACTGTACTATAATTCTTGGTTAAAATTCCAATTCAATTTACCTCAATTGTTGTTGTTAGTTTAAATTTGTGCCAAAACATGGAGTAATATTTTATTTATACAGTTAAAAATAGTCCCGAGCTCGAGACCTCCGTGGTGCAGTTTTTAAATTAACGACTTAAAAATGTTGGGCCCACTGTTGAAAATAAATGGGCTCTGTAACAAAAAACTATTTCAGCCCAAAATCTTTTAATGGATTTTTGGGCTAGTTAACAATAATTCCATAAACTTTCAACAAATTTTATATATATATTTTTTAGAAAAATCATAATTTTTATATAAATATTGAAAATGAATTATATGAGGTCCCAAGTTGAGATGGGCATGAGTGGATAGTGAAAGACTGAATTGTCCTCTCAAATTAAATTAGGTTTTCTTTGAATTAAATGAGGCACACGTTCGATTCTTGATTGGTACAGACATTTTCATTTGGGTCTACATTTTAGGTTCATAGCCTAACATATGGTTGTACTTACGACAATGATATATTTAACATTTCAATAAATATATGCAATTCTCGTATCCATCGTAGACATACTTAATGTGAATACGGCTGGTATGACCATCCGATTGTATAATTAAGAAAATATTTTATAGTATTTATTATCGTGGGTAGTGTCGTATCAGCCGTGGGTAAAAGAAGTTGATCTATCAATGGTGTAAGATATATGGAATGTCCATGTAAATAAGGCTAGTTACATTGAAATATTTATAGTAGATGAAGAAAAAAGAAAAGTTGTGTAAGTAATTCTGGTGAAATATTCACTCCGTTCCGCTTCATCTGACCTACTACGTTATTTAAAATCTTACATCTATTTACTCTACAAAGTTGAATGAAGTGGAACGAAGGCGGTAACAGTAGGATGTTTAAAAAGAGTAGAGGTAGGGTAATGATAAAAGGGAGTATAGAACAATGCTTAGCTTTGTTAGGACAATTGAATGGCCCATCCATGTGTGCACATGTTCACCTCCTATTTTGCATGTTTCCATTTGTTGAGTACGTGCGCCACCACACAAACCCACACCCACATGTATTTGGTACTCCCTCCGTCCTCTATTTAGTGACGTTAATACTATATTGGGACGTCCTTCATTTACTGACAATTTCCATTTTTGGACGTAGACCCCACAATCACTTTAATACTTTAATACTTTATACATCTACTTTTTATTATTTTAACATTTTAATACTATTAAACAATTCAAATGGACCCACAATTATTCCACTTTAACACTTTAACATATTAATTTATTATTATACCATAAAATGCGAAAAAACGCGTGCCCAAACTCCCTCCGTCACTAAATGGAGGACGGAGGGAGTATAAAAATCAAACCGGGGGTCGAATCGGTGAGAACTTCGACTCATAGTTTTTTGGGTTAAACCGTTCAAAATCGATTATAGTTAAGAAAAACTGTGAATCGAAAGTGAGACCAGTTTATGATTCAATCGGTACAAATAACAGTCGATTTAGTCCAATTTTTTTTTTGAAAACACTTGTATAGTCCTCGTTATATAAATATATACTCCCTCCGTCCTCCATTTAGTGACGTTAATACTATATTGGGACGTCCTCCATTTACTGACATATTCCGTTTTAGGACGTAGACCCCACAATCACTTTAACACTTTATACATCTACTTTTTATTATTTTAACATTTTAATACTATTAAACAATTCAAATGGACCCACAATTATTCCACTTTAACAATTTAACACATTAATTTATTATTATACCATAAAATGCGAAAAAACGCGTGCCCAAACTCCCTCCGTCACTAAATGGAGGACGGAGGGAGTACTATATTAGCGGAAGATTTAGATAAAAGTGTCACAATCTCCGTACACGTGAAAATTTGTGAATTTTGTAACCGTGAATCTCGGGGGCATGTGACCTCTCTCTCTCTCTCTCTAGCTCTATCTCTCTCTCATTTAAGGTTTTTTGTGCATGTATAGAGGATGTGGGAAAGAGGCCCCCATGCATGCTCCCAAGTTGCAATCTTTTTCCTATTTATACAAGTATTAATCATGCATGGAGCATGTGCATGTGTCCATTGTATATTATTAACTGGATTTTCTTACAATTTTTTTTTTAAAATAAAAAAGATACTAACATTGTGCAGCACTTTACTATAGACAGTATGTTAATTGATGAGTTATTTTGAATCTTGTTAGTTTAGTTTAGTCATGATTTGATGGGAAATATATTCCATAGTTTTGGCCAAATTCTTCTAACATGTGCAATTAAATAGGCTCTAATTATATCACTTTTTACTTTATCCTATAAATTTATGAGTAAGTAAAATATGAAGAAAAAATAGGTTAATATGGATGGAGACGGAGGGAGTACATGTTAACGTTCCATCACCGTATATGGGAAGTATGTTGCTATATATCCCAAATATAGTGTTCTCCATTCGTCCTATTAAATTAATACACTCCTAATTAATATTATATATATATATATATATACGTATATATAAATATATCTTCCATTGACAACATCATAATCTCTCTCTATATATAATTTCCATGTAATTTGTCTACAATACAACAGTATATATAAATAATGTATAATGGAAAATAATGTATTTATTTGAAAGGTATGCATGTGTCTCTTGAGCATGCGTGTACGTGATGTATGTTGGCAACCCTATCTTCTACTGTCATATGTTATTTTGCTCCGGTTAAATAATACTATTCTCTCTTCGTTTTTTTCACGTTGAGTCATCTTTTTTTTAAAATTTAAATACATTTTTTCACACTTCTTGGCGATAGTTTTTAAAATGGACTTTATAAGAACTTTTTCTTTAAGTAACATTACGTGTCAGAATTGTCAAAATGAAATGACTTAACGGAAGGAGAAATACGTAAGATATAGTTTGACATGAAGTATGTCTAGGATAATTGAAGATATAATCAACAAGTTTTTATCGGGAATTAGAATATAAACCAATAGCTTTTCACGCTCTCTACAAGTTCAAACTTTTAGATGAGACATAGTTCTATTACCAACGTCGAGATCCCGTGTTTGATTAATCTCGTGTTGACAACTCCATCTATATTAAAAATGTACATTTGTTGAGCCTCCTACCCAGTCCTATCCAAAGGATAGCTAGAGTTGAAAATCAAGCCATCTTTATAAGTTCGATTTGTTAAACGAGACAGAATTCTATCGATTTTCACTTATATATTTGTGGGTAGTTAGAGAGAGAAAGCTATAGCAGTATGACTCAATCACACAGCTCACTATGCATAAGGGAGTATTTAAAATTATGCATGTGGAGACCATGTGACTTCTTCTTCTCTTTCCCCTTCCCAAATCAATGCCCTAGCTAACAATATTTCTTCTCTTTTTCTTTTCTTTCAATGTGGGGTGGGACCCCTTTCCATCCCTATTCTTCTTCCCCATGTTTCATGGATCCTGCCAATTTTTCCCAATTTTTTTCCTCTCAAATTTATCTACCATTGTTCTCAATCCTTAATTTGGCTTATCTTACGTAATAAAGTCTCTCAAGTGGTTGGTTTAGTAAAATCCCAACATGTTAATATTATTTAATAGCCTCATCCGTAATTCGTTTCGTTACGCATGAAATACGTCGATTTCCTGTCGATAATGAGTTCACATGTATTAGAACGAGTCTATTACTATATTAACTTAAAGTAATTAGACACTAAAATAGTAAATTGAAAGCTTTTTACACCCTTAATTTCTTCATTTCTTCATCTATAAACAAATCTTTAGTTTGCCAAATTAACCTGAAAATTCTTATAAATTCAATTCTTATACAGAATTTTTTTTTGTTTTTTTCAATATATAAAACCCCAAAACAAATATAAAAACACAAAAAAAAAAAAAATCCTGCCAAACATTTTTTTCTGGTTCACCACTGTCATGTTCGCATAAATTTCTGCTGACATTTTGTTAGTTATTGGAGCTTTCAATCACTAGTCACTACCCTATCTCTAAGGGAAACATGCAAATTGATGAAAGAAAACAATAAGAAATATATAGAAATCCTTGATATATTATGTAAAATGAGAGACGATACAAACGTTTGATCTGATCTTACAAGGGTATCAAAAATTAAGTAAATATGAAATACTGTATAATGTAAACAAACGACAAATATTGAACATTTGTATTACAGACGTTTGTATTATCTCCCAACCCCCTGAAAATATATGGGGTTTACAAGAATTTTGTTTTCTTGTATATTTTGTTGTAACACTAAATATATCAGTGTTACATTGTTAGGTTTACATTGCATCATGAGATATACATAAGTGGGTTTAATAATAAAATAAAAATTAATCAACTGATCCAAAATTTTCAATTTAAAATATTCTCTAGCTTTTTAGGGTTTTTGACATGTGGGGCATGAAGTTGCATGTGCTTGCATGTGCTGTGTCTTTCTCTCTCTACCCCACCACCTTCTCTTCTTTCACCAAATAAATGGCCTCTCTCTCTCTCTCTCTCTCCTCATTCCTCTCTTTCTTTCTGAAAGTTTTCTTGGTTTCTGCTTCTTCTTCTTCACATAGTTGGATCCCAAGAAACTCTTTCCCCTTCTTACATTGTTCTGCCATTTTTGTCTGAATTTAATTCCCACCTGAAAATCTGCTGTCTAGTTCAATGAAAGCAAGGTGCTTACCTATTCTCCATTCTTGTTTCCTCCTTTTCCATTATTAATTCTCTCTTTTGAAGATTTGGAATTCCATTTTCTTGATTTTTTTTTTTTCTAATTCAAAAAAAAAAAAAAAACTGCAGAATGTGCAGTTCATCGGCATTGCTGAAGCAAGAGTTCTTCAAGAAATGGATAAAGGGCCTTCAAATCTACAGCAGCCTCAAGAAGGAGATGACAATCTCGGAAAGGAAAAGGGCCATTAAATTCTCCTCCGACGTGGCGATCGCCTCCACCGGGAGCGACGCCGCCGCCCGGTGGAGAAAAGCCCTTGCCGCCGACGTTGAGACGGCGGCGGCGGTCGACGACGGCGCCGCCAGGACGGTGGTGGAGCAGATGCTGGGCCGGGAGCTAGTAGTGGCGAGGAAGAAGACGATGGCATGCAGCAAGAAGATCGTGAGGAGGAGCCACCGGAGGAAGGCGGCGGCGGCGGCGAGGAGAGTTGTACCTTCGAGTAGGTCGATAGCTAAGAAGCTGGTGAGGAAACGGACACGCACGCTTAAGAGGGTTGTACCTGGAGGAGAGAGATTGGATGAGGTTTCGTTGATAAAAGAAACCCTAGATTATATTTCCTCTCTTCAAATTCAAGTTGATGTTATGAGAAATCTTGCTGCAGCTGCTGAGAAATTGGATCATCATCAACAACAAATCTTTTTTTAATTAATTACTTTCTTTTTAATACTCTTAAAATACTAGTAGTGCTATTATTTATTTATTTATTTATCCAATGTTTTTTTTTTAAAATATATATAAATATATATATATATATATATATATATATATATATAGAGGATAAATATATATATATATATGGTATGAAGAAAAGAGTATGTTATGTTACTCTTTGTACAGATGAGGAAGAGCACTAATTTTAGTTTCAAGTGTATTCAAGAATTGAAATTATTAGCTCCCCTCTTGTGCTGTCATTGATTGTATATACTAGTAGTATATCACTACAAGAAAAACTGCATTCAGTGACAACGGTTTTCGTCACTATATATCCTAATATCATCACTATAAGTACTTTGTGACGACTTTTGTAGTTGTCGTTATAGATACCGTCACAAACCCTTCTAGCAACAACGATAAAAATATCGTCACTATATTATTTTTTATAGTAACAAATAAAGTTGACAGTAAAAATAGTGTTTCAGTGACGTAATACTAATGTCACTATATTTCATTTTATAGTGACACATAATGTTCGTCACCGTTGTTCAAATTTATTGTGACATAGACGTTTGTTTGTCACAAAATCTAAGAACTTTAGTCACACATCATTATTGTCACTATATCTATATGTTATAGTCACATATTGTAGTCGTCACTTAAAATGCATTTACAGTCACATGCATGTATTGTCACTATAATTTTTTTTAACGTCACTATTCTCATTTGTTATAGTTACTCTTCATAGTCGTCACTTTAGGAAAATAAATGTTGTCACAAGAGCGAAAACATTTTGTCACGAACATATTTTATCACTGAATTTGAATAATTTTTGTCACTAAAATAACATTTTAGTGACATAAATTATTATCACAATAGTTTATTTTTTTATCACTAAAATGTTAATGTTTAAAGAAAAAAATTAATTTATTTTTGTTTTAATTAATGTATTATAAATTAATTATTGTCAATAAAATTACACATTTTTGTCATTATATAAAGCACAATATCAATTGTGAATGGAAAAAATATAACTAAATATAAATTAATGATAACCAAATAAATATCCACCAGTCTCATTAAACTAATAACCATAAATCATAAAATATTCATAGGAACGTTACACCGTACAAATTGAAATCTTTTAAAACAAAACTAAAATAACGATAAATAGAAATCATACTAAATAATAAACTATCAATAATTTTTCTAGATTAAACGCAACCAAAACCTACATAGTGCCGAACCTAGAGCTCAACTCTTCATTTTTCTTTCTTAATTCTTCATTTTCTCTTTGTAAATGGTAGTTTATTCTTTCTCCTCTTTTCGAAGGCGGCTTGAGCCCATCTCCACAACCACGCAATCGACTCGACTTTTCTTCACCAAGAACCTTCACAAAGGCTTCGTCTGTAGTCATAGGACTGTCGCCATTCTCGATCGGTTTGGTTTGCAACATAAGTAGTTCCTCCTAAGTATAAATGATATTAGCATATACAATATACAAAACTAATTGTTTCCGGTGCACTTAGGCGAGAAAAAAATAATTAATGAACTAAAGATAGATGACAAATCACTCTACACTCTTAAAACTATAATACCATCAATTATTCTTCTAGCGCAAACACTTCGATAACCTGCAAAGTGAAAAGAATTTAAAGGTGATTAATATTAGGAGAAGATTTGAAAGAAAATTATAAATAAATCATATGTTAATGATAATAATGAATATTACCTTACAAAATCAATTAGGATTTGAGAGTTCTCTGTTGGATTTAAGCTTTAAAGTATAACTGGAAATTAAGTTTATAGTTGAGGTTGAAGTTAAGCCTGCAAATTCACATGTACACGCTCAATTTTCAATTAGCTTTCAACTTATACGAATACAATGCAGTACACTAAACTCATAATAAGCATGATCAAGTTTATTTTATGTTTTGGTCTCATTCTATTTAGATATAAAAAACCAGTAGATTAAGCTAATAACATATACATATATTATCAGTTTTATTTGTGAATCAACATTCAATAAAAGATTACACAATAGTCAAAGTCGCACGCCTATGAACTCATATAAATTATAGCAACATATAGATTCGACAAATAGATAATAGATCACATGATCACTCTTGTATCTGAATTAGCTTTCGACAAGTTAATTTGCAGTAACGTGATCATGCATATTTCCAAAATTTCTCTTCTCTATAGTTTGCAGTAACTTCGACTAGATATCAACAATTGAATTTGGCATAAACGGCATACTCAAATACCAAAGCATATGTAAATTTTGATTAAAATAGTGAAAGATCGATGTATTACCTTCGGTTATTTGAAGCTCATATGTTCTTCGTTATAGATCTTGTTCTTCTTCAACATGTATATTCTTCAATCACAAAGAGGAAAAATGTGTTAACTAATCATATATTGCCATATAATATGGATAAAAATTAAACCAGAGACAGAAAAAGAAGGTATGGAGAACTATCATCGTTGCAATTCTCAATACACCTACCCAACTCTGTGAACAATCAAAACTAAAAACAATTGTAGAGGTTTATTATAGATATACATATTAATGTTTGGAATTCTTATCTAGGATGGCGTATAAAACTGTTTCACATAACGTGGAAGTTATGAGTGGAGAAGAGTAAGAACTGTGTTCTGATAATAATTTTACTATGATTTAATAGTTTCTCTTTAATTTAACTTTTTAAAAGATTAGATTCTGAATAAAGTTTAGCGGTGTTTTTAAGAGATATGATTCTTTAATAAATAAATAAAAATAATTATATATATATATATATATGGGTGATGCTATTCGGCCATAATGTGGCCGGCCCATAATTTAACTTTTTTAATTTTTTTAAGTATCAAATAATTTATATTTTTTTGCCAAACTTTTTTATATCATAAAAAACTCAAAAAGTGATGCTCCGTAATTTTTACGTATTTTTTAAAATTAACCCTTTAATTATTTGATACCAGTATTTTTTACTATTTTAAAGAATTTTTTACCTTTTTATCTAGAAAAAAAGAGAAAAATATGTATTTTTTGTGGGAAAAATATTTTTAAATTAAAATATAAAAGTAATAAACTATAGTTATCATTTACCATTTTTAAAATTACGTATATTATGAAAAATGTCGTTGTGTGGCCGGCCACATTATGGCCAAATAGCTTTATTGTATATATATATACATATATAAAAACATTAGATTCTTGTACAAACAAAAAAGAAAAGAAAGTACACGGCACTTTCATGTATATCCTATTGTATTTAAATGATTACGAATTGTAAATAATTACATCATTTTAAATCCAATTCATTAATAAATATATACGTATATACCCATGTATACATGTTGAGGCATGGTATACATGACTTAAAAATGTAATAGAGAATTATTAAGTTCTAAAAATTTGATCCACACTCCAGCAAAAAAAAAAAAAAAAAAAACTTAAAAAAACTTTTTAAAAAAATCTCAATTAAAACTTTATAAATTTTGGACATATAATGACCATAAATAGTGATGAAAAAAAAAGTGTAACTCCTCTAATTTTTAGTGATGGAAAAAACAATGTCAATGTATGTGTGTCTATACTTACAAAGATATGATAGTCACTAATATATTTAGTAACGGTAATTACCGACAACATAAAATTTACGACTATTGTATTCTTTTGTGACAAACAAAACTATTGACAATGTATGTACATTTTTAGCGACCATAATACAATCGTCACCAACATATAGTGACGATAATCACTGACAACAAGAAAATTTGTGGCTATTGTATTTATTGTGACAAGAAAAGATGTCATCGATGTATATACGTTTGTTGTGACAGAAATACGATTGTCATTGACATATAGTGACAATAGTCATTGAAAACATTAAACTTTGCGACTAGTAATATTTTTTGTGGCAAGAAAAAATATTGTCACTAAATGTGTGTTTGTAGTGACAAAAATATGATCGTCGCTCATGTTGTTGTCACTACACACAGTTTTTCTTGTAGTGTATATTTTTATATTTGTGTGAAGAAATTTAATGTGAAAAGAATTTTAAATATTAAATAATATTTCATCACATGGAATGAAAGAGAGAAAAAAAAAAAAAAAAAGTGATATTCTTGCAATAGCCAATGTAGCTTGTTTTGGTGAGATGAAACTATATCATTAATTGGAATTGAGTCGTTTATTTTTGACAATTCTAGCACGTTTTATCATGTTTTTTGACAATGGTTTTTAAAATGGATTTTTGAAGATTTTTTTTCTAGTATGATATTCGTAGTATCTTGTAAATAAAAAAAATTCTTTGTAAATCTAAATTGGACAGATATATGTATATGAGGCCTAATTTAAAGTAAGCGACCAATTAAGTTGAAAATATTGGTAATGTTTCACTCTAAAATTGTTTGGGAATCCTTTAATTAAACATGCCCAAATTTGTCTAGTTATCTAAGGAAATTAATGTTAGGTTAATGGGAGACAAAATCTCTAAAAATTCAAATTATATGACGTTAATTTTCTCCTTTTTAATTGCATTCATATATAATCTTGATTTCATCATCATGTTATTCTATATAAATCTAAGTCACACTTTTGAATTCAAAATCTTTATTTTTTGAATAAAAGTATAATTAAGTTCGATTCAAAATAATTAGCTCAAATAATTGTTCCATAATATCTATGGATCTCGATCGGAGTTATTATTAAATAATTGAGTATATATATTTCCTATAAAATGTGAGATAAAGTTCATAAAATTTCTTCTTTGATAAAACAAAATCAAAGGTAACAAATGGGTAACACATTCATTTTGAGAATAAAGAAAACAAATGGAGTAGAACGGAACGGAGGGAGTAGTGGTGAATGATGGATGAAATGTGCACACATTCATCTTGAGCAGCACATCTCTAGTTGGTAGAGGTTAGATGAAGGAACACAACCATCTCCTTCCATCACTGGGAGATTCCGATCCTCGAGCTCCCGTTCTCCGGGGCCGAGGTGGGGCAGCTCCGGTGTTGGCAAAGATCCAATCGAAGCAAAGATCTATATATCCCGATGAGAGGAAAACGTATATAGATGAAGGACTAATGCGTCTCTCGCCTTCCATTCGACTGTTGGCTCAAAAGCCGATCTCTAGGCCATGATCAAGAAACCATCAACGGGACGGGAAACTCGAAAACAGAGTAGCTTCTTAGTGATTTACGTACATCCACAAAAGATGAGAAATCTGAATCCACATGAGCTCCAAAAATCCAACAAAATTGGCAGCACCTTTGCAGCTAGCTAGTTTCTGCAGTTAGAGTAGCAACTTGAGAGAATTTCTTCGTCCAAAGATGTACGAACCGGACATCATCGTGCATTTACTCGTACATAGGAGCAATAAAAAACGTGACGAAAGCAAAAAAGACTATATATGATCGTTTATTATCTTCATCAATCCAGTGAATGCCATCAACATATAAGTCCATATCAGATGCCTACACTTTGTCCTTTCGACAAAAATCCGTAGAATAGAACGTAAACTCCATAAATTGTCCTTGAAAGGAATGAGAATATGGACCAAATCACAAATATTTTCACAGTATTATGATCAAACTATCAACTATATATATACTGGGATCATCGATTCGTACCTAGCTAGCTAACACGAAGATTTGATATGAACTTGATTATCAACTCCGGACTCGAGCAAGGAGTGAAACAATCTAATTAAACACATGGAAATAGCAATGTGATCAATACTACTGATTGTTTCATTGCATCAACAATTTGCAAATAATTCATGTGAATCTGTCACACCTCATGATGACCTTGGGCAGCAGGTAATGCAAAGGGGAACTTGGAAACACCAGAAGTCGAATATCTAGCTAGCTATACGAGGATGATTTTGATCCCCGTCTCTTGCTGCAGAGACGAGGCTCCCTCCCGTCCGGATGCAGAGCACATATCGTCATATCCTAACAAAGATCTCACATTCATCATAATATGAGAAATATGGTATCAAGGGAATGAAATAATTATACTAATTAAGCTAATTATATAACTCCATCAACATCTTTCTCTGCTCTCAAAATTCTACGAACAACAAGCATAAGAAATCGCTATCTCGATTCATTAAGTAGTAATATGATCATCATCTATCGTATACAATCTCAAATTCAATTTTTTTTTGTTTTTAAAATTTTAATTTTCCCGCCAAATCCCTAAATCAAAGACAGAAAAGGTAAAAGGTTTCATCATCATCATCATCACTGACCTTTCCGCAACTCCGACTTCATTATTCATAATCATCGAGAGGAGTGATAGAATTCCGTGAGTTTGCCAAAGACTCTGATATATACCACGATAGAATTTCGTCTCATCTAAATGCTTGAACTGGTAGAGACGGATGAGAATCTATTGGCTTATATTATGATTCCCAATAAGGAGAAGAGCCTCCTCGTCAACGAGGTAGTCGCGGCCGAGGCGAAATATTTGTTAAATGGTCATCTTTTTAAGTGTACTCTCTCTACTCTATCAAAAAGTCAGTTGTTTGAATATAAGTAAGTTATAAGTAATGTCAATATTTAAGTGTAGGAGTGGTTGATGATTGCCAAATGCTCAAATCAAATCAAAATCAATACTCCCTCCGTCCCGCCAAAGACGTTACATTTTTTTTTTTGTCAATTTTTGGCACGTTTTTCCACGCTTCTTTATGAAGTGTTTTAAAATAGATTTTTGAAGATTTTTTCTTTTGCAGGATAATACAACTATCATAGTATCCCGTAAAAGAAAAAAAAATTTCAATAATCTATTTTAAAACGCATCATCAAGAAGCGTGAAAAAACGTGCCAGAAATTGACAAAAAGAAATGTAACGTCTTTGGCGGAACGGAGGTAGTACCACTCCGGACCACGCATATTGACTCATTTGCTTTTTGCACGGGAACTAAGACGAAAATGTTTAGTGTATAAAGTGTATTTTGTAGGGAAATGTAATGTGGTTTATGTATTTAGACATATTTTAGAAACAGAGCATCATAGATGCATAAAAACATGTTCTTGTCTGATCTTAAATGAAAGATCGTATCAAGACCTTTAATTTGATATAAAAATCATAAAAATCCGATAACAAACGAGCAAGTTATAATAATTTAAACTTTCAAAATTTAAATTATATTGAACTACGTGCAGAAAAATGAGTGGATGAGATTTAAGTATGGAATGTTAAGTGTAATAAGGGGTTTACTAATTGTACTTATTATACTCTAATTATTTCTAAAAAAGGAAATGAGTCAATATGTGTGGGACGTACCAAAAAGGAATATGAGTCAAGAAGCCTGGACCGGAGTGGTATATGATATGGTTAGTTGGAAACTGAAAAATGGGGAAAAAAACACCTGCATGCACATGCTCACACAGCTAATCTTGGCCCTACAATAACATAGTATTATAGTATTATTATTATTCATATAATATGATATGTGTAAACATGAGATTTATGAGGAATATAGTCAAGGCTTGTTATTAGTACATGATAAAATTTTAGTTATACTTCCTTCTACTAATGATACTAAAAAAGAAGAACCGACTCAGGCCCGGACCTGCTGTAAGGCCAAGTAGGCTTGGGCCTAGGGCCCAGAAAATTGGGGGCCCATTTTTATTTTTTATTTATTTTTTCCTTTTACTATTAGTACTATGCATACAAGAAATAATATAGGTAAAAAAAAATAACAAACAAACAAAATAATATAAAAGGTGGTAAATGGTAATACATAAAAATAAAAATAGCTTGTTTTTATAACTTAAATACTTTATTAGCTATGTTGTAAAATATAACTTTTTTATTCTGTTTAAACCTAAGTACCCTTTATTTTTATGTTTTTATTTTATTTTATTTTTTCATTTTAAGATTCAATTATGTTATTCTGGTTATCCCTCTCCTTTCTTGTCCATCACCCCCCCCCCCCCCCGAATTTTTTAATTCTAAATCTTCTGTCGAAGATATATACACAAAAAATTTATTATCAGTGACTATTTCTTCCCTATTTGGATTGTGTTGTTTTTATAAGATTGGCAATTTTATTTTATTTTTTTCCTTTTACGATTATTACTATACCTGTGAGAAACAAGAAATAACATAAGGGATGAATGGATTGACAATGTTATCAATTGAAAGAAAATTGGTTGATCAGTTAGATTATACATATTTGATAAATACTTTTGCATCTAAAATTGCTCGACGCGTAGTATTTAGATAAAGTATGAAACTTTTTTATATTATTATTATTTTAATTAATTAATATTGCATTTTTTTTAAATATGTTGTTATATTTATTTATTCGAACTTTTTCTATAAGAGCCCGATTTTTTACTTTCGCCTAGGGCCTTTTGAAGCACAGGACCGGCCCTGAGAACCGTAATAAGGCGAAACGGAGGGATACTTTAGCGACCGAACTGTAACTTTCCCTTTTGAAAGGTAATGTTCCAAAATCCTATATTGGGAATAAGTAAAACATCGATTCCAACCCAGAATGATGTTGTTAAACTATTTCAATCATTCATTTATTAAGATGGTGACACTCCAAAATAATCAACTAACCCCTAATCACTTTGAAAAAGCTCGTGCTTGATTATGAAAACTACATTTGAGGTCGACCTATTTTTTATTTCATTTTTTTAATTTGAAATCATTGCTCACATCCAAATTAGAAGCATAGAACATAATAGAAGTAGTGTGACAAGAATCAAGGATAGTGCTAAAAACAAGAACTAAATTCAAAGATAATAAAATAATACCACCTCTCCGTCCCACTTCAATTGACATGTTTTATTTCGTTACGTGATTTTAAGTGCAGTATTAAATGTGTAGGAAAAAATAAGGGTTTGTTTTTTCTTTTTAAAAAACGAGTCAACTGAAGTGGAATGTCCCGATTAAAAAGAAAGTTAAGTGAGCTGGGACGAAGTGGGTATTAGAAAAACATATAGTCAAGGGGGCAGTTTCAGTTCACTATAAAAAAATCCAATAATTAACTGCTCTAATTAATTAAATCAATTGTTTGAAGGAAAAACAAATTTGGAGACTTAAATGCACATTGGTGCTGATGAATCTCGTTTCTTCCAAAGTCAACTAAACAAAATTAAACCCTCTCAAAATTATTATAATCAATCATCCCAATTTTTTTAATACCCAATTCCTTTGCTTCTAATTGCAATTTTTAAGGCTAATTAGTCCCCATTAATGGCTCCCCAGCTGGTAAAATTTATTGCAACCCAATTTGAATCTGCACTGCACCTTCTCTCCCTCTCTCTCTAAAAAATCCATAAAATCTCACATTTTAGTCAAATGGGCCTCCTCAGAAACTATGATTTCTGCATAAAGATTCAATCTTGATGATCTTCAACACCAAATTCCTCAAGAAAACTATGAAGAAGATGGTTCTTGAATTCAAAGAAAAAGCCTTCCTTTCTTCCCCACAACAACCGATACTACCACCATCGATTCCCTCATCACCATCGAGTAACTACAGCTTGAACACCAGAATCAGTCCTAGTATTCTGCTAATCATCATAATCATTGCAGTCATCTTCTTCATTTCTGGGCTGCTCCACCTCCTCGTCAGATTCTTGATCCGGCCGGCGATGAGAAACTCCGACGAGTTCGAGAGCCTCACCGCCCTTCAAGGCCAGCTGCAGCACCTCTTCCACTTGCACGATTCTGGGGTGGATCAATCCTTCATAGACTCGCTCCCCATCTTCGATTACAAAGCGATCGTGGGGGTGAAGGATCCCTTCGACTGCGCTGTGTGCTTGTCGGAATTTGAGGTTCATGATAAGCTCAGGCTCCTTCCCAAATGCAGCCATGCTTTTCACGTGGATTGCATTGACACGTGGCTGCTTTCTCACTCTACTTGCCCTATCTGTCGAGCGAACTTGGTCCAAGATTTCAACAATGGCGGTTTTTCTTCTTCTTCTCCTGTGGTTAGGGTTCTTGAATCTGGGTCGAGTGAGAATTCGAGGGAGGTTGGTGTTCTGGGTGATGATGGGCAGAATCTTGATGATCAAGGACGGAAGTCTTGCGAGATCGAGGATTCTAGAGAGAGAGTGGTCGTCGCGGTGAAGCTGGGGAAGTTCCGAAACGGCGGCGGCGGCGACGGCGGCGGAGAAGGAGGGGCGGAGGCGAGGAGGTGCTTCTCGATGGGGTCGTGTGCTTACGTCTGTGATGAGAGCTCGATGCTGAAAGTTGCGATCGCTACTCCTCTAAAGAAGGAAGGCCTCAAGAAACGTGGGTCGATGATCCATCATCGGACGGCCGTGTCGGAATGCGGGGGCGATTCGACGAGGGAATTCAACGGCTTCGATTCGTTCAAGGTCGCCGGAGATGAGAAGAGGTCCGTTTCCTTTAGTAGAAGGGATAGCTTTTCTTTTTCCAAGATTTGGAGGAGAGATAATGCGGCGGAGATGGAGTCTTCTAGCCGGAGTACGGTGGCTGCCGGCGGCGGCGACGGTGGTGGAGGGTTGGAATTTGATGAGGAAATTGGGATGCAAAGATTTAAGAGTTTGGAGAATGAAGATGATCATCCATCTTTTAGGAGGACTCTTCAATGGATTATGGGAAGGCAAGACAAGAATTAATTTATACTTCTTTTTTTCATTTTGTTTGGGAAAATTTATGGTTTTATTTCTTGAATAAGATAGGAGAAATTGTTAATGTAGTGGAGGAATAGTGGAGAGAGAGAGAGAGGGGAGTTAGATAGGCAAAGTTTTGAGTATTTTTACAAGTTCCACTAAAATTTATTGGCATTGTTATGCTCAAATTTATTAGTCCCGTTTGTTACTTTTATCGGTCCCACTTAATAGTATGGTTTTCTAGAATGACAAAGAATACTTGATTTCGAGTTTCAACTAAAATATCTTTTCTTAAAATTGATTATAGTCACATTTTTAAGTGTCTTGTTTTATGATATGCAATAAGAATATGATGTAGGGGGAAATGGTATGTTGGGCCTAGTTTTGGGCCGGGTTGAGTTGCATACGGCGAGGCCTAATTGGGCCTTGCCAAACATGTTATTCGTCTATAATGTCAAATCTATCGTTGAAGATTCGGCCTGAACTGTGTCAACATCTCGACTCAATTACCTTGAAGTAGATTTAACGACCCATGTAATAGATTCAAACATTAACCACTAACCCTTCTTTCAATGACTTACCAAAAAGGAAGAAAGAATCAAAGAAAAGAATGAGGCTAGCCTACATTCTACAATAGACTTGTCCAAACATCACCCAAAAAGAATTTATCGGGCCGCAGCCCAAAACTATAGCGGGCCGTAAATATAAAACCGAATTCGGCCCGGCCCAAACATATGAGTGGGGCCTACATCTTATTTTGGGCACGGCTCGCTTCCCAAGAATTTAGTCATGTGAACCCATAATAAATGTTTTTTTTTTTTTGTCCTTGAGATAATTTTGTCTGATTTTTTATCTCATCTCATCTTTTCACACTTTCAACTTTTTAATGAATCCACCTCCACCAACAAATTCTTAGAATTCACTCACTAAATTAAATAAAAATACAAATCAAATTTGGGACATGTGTGATTCTTGTAAAAATGACAGAATGCGATCTTATTTGACTGAGAAGAGTGGGACTTTTGAAAAATAGAAAGACGAAATCAAGTGCCGATTCTGAATTGGTATATAACAAAGAGGATTGAGAATTCTCATGAATAAAGAACGCTCAAGTCAATGTTTAAAATACGAACTACTCCCTCCGTCTTTAAATAAGTGTCCCCGATGTAGTGTAATCGGGGACACTTATTTATTATTTAAAGACGGAGGAAGTAGATTGTAACGAGACAGTACCTCTGACATTAATATAAGAAAAGAAAGGCGAGAGGTACATCGAAACTAGGGATGACAATTTTACCCGCGAGTTCGGGTACCCGCCCCATTTGGGGGGAAGTATTCGGGTTTGGGGTCGGGGACGGGTATGGAAACATAAACCCGAAGCGGGTACGGGGCGGGGGTGGGTTTACAGATCCCCGCCCCGTACCCGCCCCAATAATAAATTTAATATTTATATTTTGAATTTATATGTATATTTTAAATAAAATTAATATTAATAATCATTATTTAATATTTTTATAATTATAATATTAATAAATTTATTAATTTAAAAAATAATTTTAGCATTTAATAATTAATTATTTATTAAAAAAAATGGTTTGTAACAGGAAAAAAATGTTAGCGGGTACCCGACGGGTAGGTTTCTCCCGCCGGGTAATCCCCGCCCCGCCCCCGCATCAATTTAAACGGGTTTCGGGGCAGGTACGGGGGGAAATTTTTGGGGCGGGTACGGGGGTGGGAAAGCAAAACCCGCCCCGCCCCCGCCTAGAGGTGTTCAAAAGAACCGGAACCGGCGGTTAAAACCGTAACCGTAATCGGAACCGACAGTTTTTTAACCGGAACCGGAACCGGCGGTTCGGAACCGGAAAAGGAACCGGTGGAACCGGCGGTTCGGTTAAGGTTCCTAAGGCTTGGAACCGTAACCGGCGGTTCCAAATTTTGGAACCGTCCAATTTATATAATTCTATTATTTTTATTTTTTTTCTTAAATATAATTTATAAAAAAAATATAATATTATTTGTTAAACTTCATAAATAATAACTAAATATATATATAATTTGGACTTTTTTCAATTATATAAGTGTTACTCTCAAACACTCATTTGTTATTTCTTCATTGTGAGATTTGTTTATTGTTTTTATAATAGTATTACACTTTTCAAGCTTCTTATTTATTTGATATGTGATATCTAACATATCCCACACTATGAGAAGAGTTGCATGAGAAACACCTATAAAATTGAAAGAATGTTCAAAGCCTTATGAAATAAAAAAGTTTAAAATTTAAAAAATAATAATAATAATAATTGTCCGATTTTTTCCGGTTAGAACCGGAACCGTAACCGGAACCGGCGGTTCCAGAATCGGAACCGGAACCGTGTGTTTGCGGTTCGGTTTCGGTTCCTCCCTCGACGGAACCGGAACCGGCGGTTCGGTTCCGGTTAGAACTGGAACCGTAACCGTGGGCACCTCTACCCCCGCCCCGTTGCCACCCCTTCGAAACATGAAAAGTTGTTGTAATTAATTAAGACTAACGAAAAAAATTGTGGCAAATTAGATAAAATCGTGGTGCAATTTGGTCGCGCTAAAACATTAATTTACCCGAAAATCTATGTGCTGATTAACAGTTTAAGGTTGCTTTGCTACGGCGCCTTCAATTAAACCGACAAACCAACGGCCCCCCTCTCTCTTCAATCCTCTGTCCAAATCCAAAATATCTACGCCCAAAAAAAACAAAAAAAACAAAAAAAAAAAATTCAACCTTTCATTTTATCCCTTCATTGCAAAAACTACTCGATCCGATCGAGTTCACCCTCAACAAATCGAAGAAGGAAAGAAAAAAAAAAAAAAAAATTAAAAAATATTCTCCACATGCCCACTTCTTCTTCCCAGGAAAGCCACGGCGTGCGGCGGCGCGGTCCGGCGCCGCCGCCGCGGCACCTGAGCCGGAGCCAGAGGAAGCTCCTCCTCTTCTTCCTGAAATGCGTAATCATGCTAATCGTCATGTCCCTCTTCCTCTTCTTCCTCGGCTTCGCCGCCATCGTCCTCCTCCACTTCCTCTTCATGTCCAACACCTTCAGCCGCCGCTGCACCCGCCTCCTCCACCACCCGGCCGCCCCCTCGCCGGAGCCGACCCCCGACATCGAAACCCTCCTCCCCGGCGAACCCTACAGCGCCGCCGATTCCGCGCACGCGTCGCCCGATTGCGCGATTTGCCTCGATTCGTTCCTGGAGGGGGAGAGCTGCAGAAAGATTCCGATTTGCAAGCACCTTTTCCATTCCAATTGCGTGGATAGGTGGATTGGGAAGAAGCCCACCTGCCCCGTTTGTCGCACCCGGGTCGACTTGGATCCGACCGGCGGCGGCGGCGACCGGTGGAAGGCGCTTTGGACGGTCAATTTTGAGGAAGGCGCTTCCTTTTGAAGCTCGATGGCGATCGTAGATGGATTATAGATTCTCTGTAAGTTTTTTGCAATGTGGCCTTCCTTTTTTTTTTTTTTTTGGGAGATGAATTAATCTTTGAATGTGTATATATAACAACCTTTGAAGATGATGATGATGAATGTGGTTGAATATTTTCCCCTGTTCTTGTGTTTGTTTACATTTTTCTTGAAGCATTTGTTGGCATTGTTGTAGTGATTTCTGTGGTTTTATGTTTCTGAGCTCAATGTTATAAAGAATTAGTACTCTCTCCGCCCCGTTTCACGGTTTCAGTCGGAAGTCAAATTTAGGGAGCAATTGGTGGCTACTTAGAGTTGATAAGCTATCTATAAGTACAGAATTTAGAGATTTGAGGGTAGAATTTCTTGAAATTCAGCTACTTCATGAATATTTCTAGCAAGAAAATTTGCAGGTTACAATTCTAGTGTTAAGATTTTTGTTCGAGTTACAAGAACTTCGACTTGGAGGTACTTTTGCAGGCGAGGCTCGATTTAGTAGCTTCTGCACAAGTAATGCAAATTGGCAACTCATATATTGTCTCGAGTTGGTGTTGTTGGGATTATATACTGAAAAGCATACTTTTTATGCAGTGTTATATAGTACTTCTTCCTGTTTTATGAAATAAATAATGTCATATGTTTTTGCATATTTATTCGTGTTATGGTTATGCAAAATATCGTCATGTAGTATATATTATAGATAATATGGTGTGGGCTCACACGGAAGATCATATTATCACTTTCTTATATACTTAAATAGTGTTCGCAATCTAAGTAATTGTGGACAAATTACTTGTTAAGGTTGTAGTATAAGGCTGGATATTAGCTGATCTTGGCTAAGTAGCTTATACTAATGCATCCAGTTGCATTGAACAGGATCGCGGTGAGATAAATCCTTTTGTACTGATTTAATAAAGGATCAAAGATCTCAGACGATTATTATTTCTTAATTCTAGACATATAATATTGAATTATATATTTATGATAATTATTACTTTGATTTATCAATGAGTGAGAGTTATCGCAACTCAAAGCATCTCGATATCTTGGGTAATGATATTATAAATATGATAATTAATATTACTGCTAGAAATCGTGTCTCGGCTGAGTCCGAGTTGATGATGTCCCCTTGAGGCGCTCCAAAAATTATTATATTAAACCCTGCAGGTGGATTAAGTTCCGATATAATAATAAGGTCGAGCGGGTACTACTCTCGGAATGAGATATTAATTAATAGAGCTATCAGTAAGCTTAATTAATTAATGGACATGCGATATCTTTAACACGGGAAATAATATAATCCAAAAAGGAGCCCAGTGCGTAATAATTTGGGAGATGGACGGCAGTGCAATATTATTTCTATAGTGGAGTGAAATAATATTTATATAATTAAGTAAAGTATTCGGGCCCAGAGAATACTTGGATTATTAATTATATTGGGAGGCCCAGTCCATATCCTCCTTAAGATCCCTAGTGTAGCCCAACAGAAGCAGGCCTGGCCCAGTAAGAGAAACCCTAACCCTAATCTGCCTCTATATATATAGATGGTGATTAGGGATTTCACACACGGAATTTATCGGCTCACATAACGATAAGTGGCGGCTAGGGTTTTACGGGGAAGGGGAGAAGAAAGATTTCCGTCCATCCGGAATTCTTCTCTGTGCTCGGGAATACACTAGAAGATCTCGAGGTTTACGAGAAGAGCTAGATCTCGTGTGCAGAGATCTAGTGCGAGGAATACTTCACCAAATATCATTATACCGGCTGGATCTGCCCCGACAAGGTATGCAATCTCGATCTGTTTCCGCTCTAGGATCTAGGAAATTGCATGTTATAATTTTTGTTTAATCGATTAACATCCGAGCGATCTTCACGGATCCAACAATTGGTATCAGAGCCAACTCGGCTCTGTTAATTGATTAATTAAAATTATGTGTTTCATATTATTGTATTGGATGCGAATTTTGTGTTCTTGCAGAGATCCAATTGTCATGGTTAATATGAATGTTTTTCGGTTTTAATTATGTATTAAAATCGGTCTGTTTGTGGCCGCGTTTGTAAAACACGAGGGTTGATCGTGTTAGATTAGGTTTTATTTTTCGTTTTTTGTTGTAAATTCGATGTAAATATTCCCTATCATGTAACCGATCAAATCCGGAGGAGAGGTGGTGTAGTTCACGTCGGAAATCGACGGCGGCGGCGGCGGCTCGACGGCGACGAACGCAGCACGCTAGGGTTTTCACCCTAGCGACTGTTGTGGCTTGGCTTCGCCGGGAGGAGCCACCGCTCGACCCCCTCGACGACGGGAGCAGGTCGGAGGAGGGAGCAGCGGCAGCCCAGCGCGGCGGCGGCGGCGGAAACGCTGCTGCCCAGCGGCAGCGCGAGCTAGGGTTCCTCGGAACCCTAGCGACTCGCGGCGATCTGCAGCGGCGCGAGGCTGCTGACCGGCGTTCTCCCTGAACGCCGGCGACTCCCAGACGGCAGCAGGCGGCGTGGAGGGCGGAGGACAGGCGGCGGCAGTAGCTGCTGCACGCGGCAGCCGCTTCGCGGCTGTGCAGCGGCGGCGGTGGCGTTTTGCTGCTGCCCTCCGTTTTCTCCGGCAACCGGCGGTGGCGACGTCCAGTGGGAGACCTCCGGCGAGGTCCCCTCCAGCTCCAAGCAGCGGCGGCTCGGCGGCAGCAGCGGTGATGGCGACGGCAGCTAGGGTTTGCGGTTAGGGTTTTCTAAACCCTAACGGGCCGAAACCCTAACGGGCCAATTCGTGGGCTCGTTTTCTCGTGAAGATCAGCCCGTTACGAAAAGAGTCAAGATTTTCAAGCTCGTTCGAAGATAAATGAAGACCATGATGATTGGATAATTTATTTTATTTCCATGGTTGTTTTATTTTCATGTGATGGATAGCATGTTTAAATTATTCGCGATAATTGTTTATGTGCTATGCTTGAAAATGGTAAAAACCTTGATGAAAAATTACTAAGTGTGATAATATTATCATTATTCGATTTAATTCGAAAGACGATGATAATCTAGCCTCCATAATTGGTTTAAAATAATGAAGTAATTAGCATTCGCGTTGACGATGAGTCTTCCTCCCTATAGGAGATGCTGATTATGGATTTCATTGGTTTAGACTTCGTAAAAACATAATTTGATTTAAAATGAAATAATTAGTGTTCGCGTTGACAATGAGTCTTCCTCCCTTAAGGAGACACTGATTATAGTATTCATTGGTTAAATCAAATTGATAATATTGGAAAAATGTTTTATTTAGGTAACTGCTCCTTCTGGTAGAGTTACTCTTTATAGAAATCATTTTTGGAAATATTAAATTATGGTATTCACTTAGATGCGACTTAATTAATTATTTCCCTATAGGAAAGGTAATTAATTATTTTTGCATGGCTAGGAGGACCAACTATTAACTTATCAATCAGAAGGCTAAGGTTGATTGGAAAATAAGTTAAAGATTTTAGATCTACTTGAGGTATTATATGTATTGTCCACCTATAGTGGCTTATGTGTAAGAACTTAAGGTGTTGGGGGATGCTTTTTATATTGTTTCAAGGCTTATCAATATAATCTGCTTCAAAATTTTTATATGACTGTTTATGTGATGTTTATTTATTTATTTATTTCAGCTTCACTATGTCTCTTAATCCGCTTGCTATGATTCTCAAAGAGAATAAACTCGAGGGTTCCAATTATATTGATTGGAAAAGAAACTTGGATATTGTTCTTACTGCTGACGGACACAAATATGTCCTCATTCAGGCTTGCCCCCCTGAACCTACTGATGAATCCACGCCAGAACAGCGTGAGGCTTATACCAGCTGGAAAAGGGCTGATGAGATGGCAAAGTGCTATATATTGGCTTCTATGTCAAGCATTTTGCAGCATCAACATCAACATGTCCGAACTGCAGCTGATATGATCTATAGCCTTACGGAAATGTTCGGGCACCATGGTCGCCAAGCGCGTCAGAAAGCTATGAGAGCTATTATGACTATGCGCATGGGGAATGGTGATTCTGTTAAGGAACATGTTCTAAAGATGATCGGTCATCTCAATGAACTTGAGGTCCTTGGTGCTGAGATCGATGGGGAAACCCAGGTCGATATTATTATTGAGTCTCTCCCCAGATCCTTTGATCAGTTTCGGATGAACTACAACATGAATCAAAAGTTGTACACATTATCCGAATTACTCAATGAGCTTGTGCAAGCTGAGGAAGTTCTTCGGGTTGAACCTCAGGTACTTGTGACCGCTGTTTCTGAACCTTCTAAGCCGAAAGGCAGAATTAAGAAGAAGAAGAAACAGGTTGGCCAAACTCAAAATAGAGCAAATCAAAGAGTGGGAGGACCTCAGGGAGGGATAAAGAAGCCTAAGGGGAAGTGTTACCGTTGTGGAGAGAAGGGACATTACAAGGCGGCTTGTCCTCTGCAAAGAGGCAATCCTAAAGGTAAATCTTGTGCATTAGTAGTCGAAGCTTGTTTAGCGGCTCGTTCTACACATACTTGGGTTGTAGATACGGGAGCCACTGATCATGTATGTTTTGACTTGCAGGGGTTCTCACAAACCCGAAAACTTAATGCAAGGGAGATCACCGTCACCATGGGGAATGCTACGCACGTAGCGGTTTCTGCAGTGGGAGTAGTCAGTTTACCGTTTTTGGATAAAACATTGGTTTTGAGAGACGTTTTGTTAGTACCTGGTTTTAAAAGGAACCTTATTTCGGTTTCCAAATTGTATTTGGATGGATATTCGGTTACTTTCAGTTTGAATGACGTTACTATTTTTCGTAACAATGAGGTCATTTGTTCGGGTATTATGTCTAACAATCTCTATACCATTAACTGTACTGTACCTGCTATTTACAGCACATCATCGAGTTCAAAGAAACGTAAAGTTTCTTCAGATGTGAATCAAACACTTCTCTGGCATCTGAGGCTGGGTCATATTAACCTCAAGCGAATTCAAAGGTTGGTAAAAGACGGTCCCTTGGATAAACTCCAAATAGGACCGATACCGACTTGCGAATCCTGCTTAGAGGGTAAAATGACGAAAAGGATTTTCAAATCCAAGGGCAACAGATCAGAAAGTGTGTTGGACTTGATTCATACGGATGTGTGTGGTCCAATGTCTATTCAGGCTAAAGGTGGTTTTGAGTATTTCATCACTTTTATTGATGATCACTCAAGATTTGGATACGTTTATCTGATGAAACGAAAGTCTGAATCCTTTGATAAATTCAAAGCATTTAAGGCAGAAGTTGAGAATCAGCATAATAAATCCATCAAATCCATTCGATCTGATCGAGGTGGAGAGTACCTTAGCGCTGAATTCTTGGAATACATGTCACAAGCCGGGATTACATCCCAGCTTACTGCGCCAGGAACACCACAGCAGAATGGTGTGGCAGAACGCAGGAACCGAATCCTATTGAACATGATTCGGTCGATGATGAGCTATTCTGAGCTACCTACTTCGTTTTGGGGCTATGCCTTAGAAACAGCGGCATATATTCTAAACCTAGTTCCCTCCAAATCAGTACCCAAAACACCCTTGGAGTTGTGGTCAGGCCGAAAGGCTAACCTTGAACACATTCGGATCTGGGGTTGCCCTGCACATGTGTTGCGCAAGGATGCTGATAAGTTGGAGTCGAGAACTGAATTACGGCTGTTCATAGGGTACCCCAAAGGTACGAGAGGTGGATTGTTCTATAGTCCAAGAGACCAAAAGATCATTGTCAGCACCAATGCTCATTTCTTGGAGGAAGATTATATGAACAATCACAAACCCATGAGTGAGATCATCCTAGAAGAGATGAGGGATACAAACCCGCCTGAACCACCCGTACTAGATGCAGCACCATCAACTGCACCACGTGTTGGCACTAGTACACAACCTCAGAATATGCCTCGTCGCAGTGGGAGGGTCATCATCCAACCTGAAAGATGGTTGTGTTTGGGAGAGTCTTCGGACAACTTACCTGGTGAAGATGACTCTGACCCCTGGACATACAAAGAGGCAATCCAAGACAAAGATGCACAGCTTTGGCAAGTTGCAATGGATTCGGAAATCGAATCAATGCATGAAAATGATGTGTATGACGTTGTAGAACTTCCTGAAGGGATTAAACCCATCGGTTGCAAGTGGGTCTACAAACGTAAGAGAGGACCTGACGGAAAGATTGAAACTTTCAAAGCTAGACTTGTGGCAAAAGGTTTCACTCAGAAAGAGGGTATCGATTATGATGAAACCTTCTCGCCTGTTGTCATGCTTAAGTCGATCCGGATTCTCTTGGCCATTGCGGCCCATATGGATCTGGAGATTTGGCAGATGGATGTCAAGACTGCTTTCCTCAATGGTAGTCTTGATAAACCCATCTACATGCGCCAACCAGAGGGTTATATTGCTGAAGGAAGTGAGCATCTTGCGTGCAGGCTTAAGCGATCCATTTATGGACTTAAGCAAGCTTCTAGGTCTTGGAACACACGGTTTGACGAAGTAATCCAGTCGTATGGATTCACGCAGTGTGTATATGAGAGTTGTGTTTACAAGAAGTGTCATGGAAACGACTTGGTGTTTCTAGTACTGTATGTGGATGACATTCTATTGATTGGCAACAACGTAGATATGTTATCGGACGTACGGATGTGGCTGTCCAGACAATTCAAGATGAAGGATTTGGGAGAAGCAGGACACATTCTTGGGATCAAGATCTTTAGAGATCGACAGAAGAGAATGTTGTGTCTCTCCCAAGCAACCTATATAGATACGGTTGTAAAGCGCTTCAGCATGGAGAATTCCAAGAGAGGATCTCTCCCTCTCCAGAGTGGAATCCATCTATCAAAGGATATGTGTCCGAAGACACAAGCTGAGATAGATGACATGAAGGGAGTTCCATATGCTTCGGCAGTTGGAAGCCTCATGTATGCTATGCTTTGCACTAGACCGGATATCTGTCATGCTGTGGGCATGGTTGCCAGATATCAGTCTAACCCAGGAAAAGGACACTGGACTGCTGTAAAGAATATAATCAAGTACCTGAGAAGGACTAGGGATTATATGTTGGTCTTTCAGTCTGACAGTCTACATCCTCTGGGATACACCGATTCTGATTTCCAATCAGATAGGGATTCTCGAAAGTCTACCTCAGGATGTGTTTTTACACTGGGAGGTGGAGCCATATATTGGAGGAGCGTAAAGCAGAAATGCATTGCTGACTCCACAATGGAGGCTGAGTATGTGGCAGCCTCGGAAGCAGCCAAAGAGGCTGTATGGCTCCGGAACTTCTTGTTGGATTTGGATGTGATTCCGAATTTGCCTCAGACAATCACAGTCTATTGTGATAACTCTGGTGCAGTAGCAAATTCAAAGGAACCACGAACCCATAAGGCCAGTAAACACATTGAAAGGAAGTACCACCTCATACGAGAGTATGTGAAAAGAGGAGAGGTCGTGGTGTCAAAGATTGCTTCGGAGGATAACCTGGCTGATCCTTTCACGAAGGCCTTGTCTATCAAGGTGTTCGAAAGGCATGTTGAAGGCATGGGAGTTCGTTGCATGACAGCACTGCTTTGAGTATAAGTGGGAGAGATATTTAGTGTAGTAGTATACTTGAAAGCATGCTTTTGAGTATAAGTGGGAGATTGTTGGGATTATATACTGAAAAGCATACTTTTTATGCAGTGTTATATAGTACTTCTTCCTGTTTTATGAAATAAATAATGTCATATGTTTTTGCATATTTATTCGTGTTATGGTTATGCAAAATATCGTCCTGTAGTATATATTATAGATAATATGGTGTGGGCTCACACGGAAGATCATATTATCACTTTCTTATATACTTAAATAGTGTTCGCAATCTAAGTAATTGTGGACAAATTACTTGTTAAGGTTGTAGTATAAGGCTGGATATTAGCTGATCTTGGCTAAGTAGCTTATACTAATGCATCCAGTTGCATTGAACAGGATCGCGGTGAGATAAATCCTTTTGTACTGATTTAATAAAGGATCAAAGATCTCAGACGATTATTATTTCTTAATTCTAGACATATAATATTGAATTATATATTTATGATAATTATTACTTTGATTTATCAATGAGTGAGAGTTATCGCAACTCAAAGCATCTCGATATCTTGGGTAATGATATTATAAATATGATAATTAATATTAATGCTAGAAATCGTGTCTCGGCTGAGTCCGAGTTGATGATGTCCCCTTGAGGCGCTCCAAAAATTATTATATTAAACCCTGCAGGTGGATTAAGTTCCGATATAATAATAAGGTCGAGCGGGTACTACTCTCGGAATGAGATATTAATTAATAGAGCTATCAGTAAGCTTAATTAATTAATGGACATGCGATATCTTTAACACGGGAAATAATATAATCCAAAAAGGAGCCCAGTGCGTAATAATTTGGGAGATGGACGGCAGTGCAATATTATTTCTATAGTGGAGTGAAATAATATTTATATAATTAAGTAAAGTATTCGGGCCCAGAGAATACTTGGATTATTAATTATATTGGGAGGCCCAGTCCATATCCTCCTTAAGATCCCTAGTGTAGCCCAACAGAAGCAGGCCTGGCCCAGTAAGAGAAACCCTAACCCTAATCTGCCTCTATATATATAGATGGTGATTAGGGATTTCACACACGGAATTTATCGGCTCACATAACGATAAGTGGCGGCTAGGGTTTTACGGGGAAGGGGAGAAGAAAGATTTCCGTCCATCCGGAATTCTTCTCTGTGCTCGGGAATACACTAGAAGATCTCGAGGTTTACGAGAAGAGCTAGATCTCGTGTGCAGAGATCTAGTGCGAGGAATACTTCACCAAATATCATTATACCGGCTGGATCTGCCCCGACAAGGTATGCAATCTAGATCTGTTTCCGCTCTAGGATCTAGGAAATTGCATGTTATAATTTTTGTTTAATCGATTAACATCCGAGCGATCTTCACGGATCCAACAGGTGTTATAGTGTGTATGTTCTCGTATATGAAGATGATCATATAGACTGGTTGTTTGGAGCTACTAAATCTAGTCGAGTTTCTAGTTCTGCTCGTTTCTGAATGTTTCTATCTACTTTGGTGGGGAGAATGTTCGAAGTAGGCGACTCTTGATTTGGCTTGTAATCTGCTGAGTGCTTTCTTGGAACTTAGTCTGCCATTGACGAATGAAGCATAAGAAAAACTAAAATACACCGTTGATGACTACTTGCTTATTAGTTTTTTTGTAGTGTTGAAGATAAACATATTTAAATCTGCAGGCTTTGGACGCGTTCGAAACTATTCCTAAACGAATAATTTGTTGCTTTACTCTGTCATTGTCATGAACCTGTCAAAACTTTGTTTATTGCAGTTTTGTTGCCATTTCCATGCTTTTAATATGTTTATCTTCCAATGTGGACTTGTTCTTCCTAGTTGCAAGTAGGCTTCTTGATGTGGACACATGAACAAATTCGAGTCGAAAAATGTAATCCTCAGGTATAAACTCCTTGTTCACTTCTTCATGTAGAGAGATCTGGACTGTGAAAGTGCAATGGAGTTCTGCCAATCGAATAGGTTCTTGTCTATCGTAAGAGATTCTATCAAACTTGTTGCCAGGAATCGGAAGCTAATTGCTTTGATCGTGTTTCTTTCTATGTTCTTGAATGTGATATTTGTGTTGTTATTTGCTCACTCTGTGCAAACCCTCGTGCACAATATGAACGCTTCGTTCCGCTCGTATAATCTGTCGAGTCGAAGAGGGTTCGACCCGAACAAGAGAGCTCATCTACTCCACAAGCTAAGAGAGGATGTGGCGTTCCTTTTCGCGCTCGAAGTTGCTTTCATCCTTGCATTCTCCACCATTTCGTTCTTCTCTACCGTTGCGACGATTCTAATTTCAACCGTTTCGTACAATAGGAAGAACTCATCACCTAAAGAGCTCTTCTCCATGTTCAAAAGATCATTGGTGAGGCCTTTCATCACAAACTTCTATACATCGGGTCTTTCGACCGCCTACTTTGTCTTCGTGTTCTTGTTCGTTGCTCCTCTCTGGATATACCCTAATCTCTCGATCTTGGTGTTGGGGATTTCGATCATGATTCTATCCTTCGTTTTCTACTTCTTCTTGATAGTTCCTTGGATTATGGCCATCGTGGTTTCGGTAGCAGAAGAGAGTTCGTACGGGTTGGAGGCGCTCGGAAGAGCCTCAGCCCTCGTCAAGGGCAAGAGGCTTCACGGTTTCTTGCTCAACACGATTAACGGCGTCTCGTTTACGATCGTTTTCCAATTTTACAGGGTCAAAATGGGGGAAAAGGAACTTGCGACGGTGGCTTTGATGATTGTAATGAGTGTTTCTTCTGTGGTGAAGATGTTATTGTTTGTAGCATATACTATTTATTATTTTCAATGTAAAATGCACCATGGTGAAGAGATAGAATTACATGCTAGTGTGCAATATACAAAGTTGCCCACTTCAATCTTACCTTAGTTTATCAAATTTGTAATTTCATTCTACTTTTTAATATTATATTCTTATTTAATTCATTCGTCTCGACTGTATCAACTATTCATGCATCATCTGTTTCATATAATTCCAAGAACTCGTCTCTGAAAGAGCTAATCTCCATGATTCATACATTATGGAGAAGGCCTCTCGTTACTAGCATGTACCTATCAACTTCACACAATCGACTACTTTGCCAGCATTGCGATTTTTTCTCCTATCCTCTGTGGATGTACCCTAATATTTCGAAATTAGGGTTGGGCATGATAATCTTGATTCCATCTTTCACATTTTACCTCTACTTGTTAGATCCTTGGAATATTTGTGATTTCGATAGTAAAAGAAGCTTAGACGGGTCGGAGGCACTAGGCAGAGTTACGATCCTTGTTAAGGGCAAGAGGCTTCACTGTTTTTTTCCGCTTGAACACGATTCAGAGTGTCATAGTTTCGACCATCTTCTAATGTTACAAGATCAAAATCAAGAGTAGTTATGAAATTTCAAAAGCTTGAGAAAATTAGGAAAATACTCTCTTCGTTTTTTTTTTTTTTAAATTTTTTTTCCCTTTAAAATGATCATATACTCCCTCCGTCCTCCATTTAGTGACGTTATTACTATATTGGGACGTCCTCCATTTACTGACATATTCCGTTTTAGGACGTAGACTCCACAATCACTTTAACACTTTAACACTTTATACATCTACTTTTTATTATTTTAACATTTTAATACTATTAAACAATTTAAATGGACCCACAATTATTCCACTTTAACACTTTAACACATTAATTTATTATTATACCATAAAATGCGAAAAAATCCGTGCCCATACTCCCTCCGTCACTAAATGGAGGACGGAGGGAGTATTTATTTTGGGACGCGTTATTCGAAATGATCGATTTTCGAGAGGAATGAAACTGTACGGCTGCGATGAAAAGTTATCCCAAATTTGTTTGAGGATTAGAAACTCCCACCGCTCTCCTCCGCTCGTCCATTAACAGTAAACACCCTCCTCCCTTCAAACTCAATTTCCTTCCCCACACACACACACACACATACACAGTAGAATTGCAATGGTGTCATCTGCGTTTGTGAATGGGGGCGTTGTCTTATCATCGCCGCGATTATCTTCCGCCAGTTTTCAATCCTCAACTGCTTTCAAGTACGTGCCCTCAAACAAATCGCTGTCTCTCGTTTTCCCTTTTCTGCTCAATTGCTCTGTTAATCTATGCCCATGACTTGATGTCGATTCTCGGTTGTATCCTTGTTCTTCGGATTTGGGGAATTTGGGCCTTTTTGTTGTATGTTTTCTCTTCGGATTTGAAGAATTTGTGGCTTTTCTGCACTTTACTGAAGCTGGGTTGCTGTTCGATTAATTCAATGTGAGATGATTGCAGTAATGGGTTGTCTTATTGTGTGGATCATTGGATTTGAAGTACTTTCTGTTTGAATCAGTAATGGTGAAGGTGATTTGAGATGCTAGTTTCGATCGTTGATTCGATTTTTATTGTTTTATTAAGGTTTATAGCTGAAATTCTTGGTGATTTGGGGTTTTAATCGAAAACGTTGATATCTGCAATGCTAGTGATGGTGTGCAAGGGTTTTGTGTGGGGTAATTGTTTCTCGAGTTAGATTGCTCATTTTAGGCACATTTCAATCTCCTCTTGCTTCTAGGTGGGGACTGCGGAAAGAACGGAATGTGGGGTTGTTTCCACGAAGAATAACGGGTCAAGCGATCCGAGTCTTGGCAAATCCAAATGTATGCAATACAAAAGGCTTTTGCATTATTGGTTTGAATTTGCTCTAAGATGTTTTGAGGTATGTTATTGGTAAATGTGGACTAGTGTATAAGTCTCGTAGTTACATGTTAGCTTGATGTTAAGCAAATCTGGACTGTCAAATAATTGTAACGAAACTAGGATATTGCACACACGCTAGTAGGAATGGCTTGGGGTATAGGGTGGTTTGGTTTACTTATCCACCACCTCGATTCTAGTATTGCATCGAATTTTGTATAGCTCTATACACAACCTGTAACTTAAGTGTGCTAAATAGAGTTCTTTCTGAGAAGAAACGCTGCTTAAGTCACATAAGAAAAGGCCGTATTACGTTGTAGTACTTCTTTTCTTTCCATATTGCTATCCCTTCATTTTAAAAAAATGTAAAACTTAAGCCATAGTTCGTTTTGTGCTTGTCCCTTTATCATGTCTTTTGGGTACTCCAATTACTGTCTAAGCATATATATTTAGAGAGAGAGACGATTTTCTTACTACTTTGATTTACGTATGTGAAATGCAAGGCATGCACGTTATAGATACATGCAAAACAAATGTGCGGATGTGTTAATTTATTTTGTCGAGAACAATGCCTTAGGTTAGGCCACGCTGTTAAAATGAATTAGCTATGTGTATTCCGCACCATATCATCAACTCCTCCATGAATTTATATTGTCACTCGATGTTGTCCTTATCAACAAAATCATCATCTTCTCTTTGGCTGTTGCTTTACAGGCATCTTCTGGGAAAGGAAAACCGAAAAAAGAAGTATTCATGGTGGATCCTGTGGAAGCCAAGAGATTAGCTGCCAAACAGATGGAACTAATTAAAGCAAGAGAGAAATTTGAAGTGAGTAAAATCCGAGTGATTCATCCTAGCCATCTTAATTACGAGATTCTTTTGGTCTGTTCTATGATCGATAAACACGTGATGGTTTTGTGCTTGTAATTTATACTGCCAGTTTTTAATATTTTAAAGTAATTCGTCTAATTTATATTACTTGCTCCTGCAGAAAAGACGACAAATTGAAGCAATTAACGGTGCGTGGGCAATGCTTGGTCTTACAGTAGGACTAATCGTTGAAGGTCACACCGGGAAGAACATTCCATCTCAGGTAAAACATTTTACTGTGATTTGCTTTCAAGCGAGAATCGGAATTTAAGTAAAAATAACTGACAATTTAGTCTCGTCTGTTTTTTCTCACTGGTTGTCGGTTTTTCATCACAGTTAGTCGGGTACTGGGATGCTGTCGTCGGTTTATTTCTCAGATAGGCTCCAGTAACAAGTTTCTTGATACTGGAATTATGCAGATGTATACAACAATGGTGATTGTTTCAGATTCTTGAAAGAGTAAGAAATTCTAGAAATTTGACAAAAAAGGTTGCCTGAATCTTGATCAACTGTTTTCAATTGGTCAAATTCCAGTCATTTAGCTTTCTTCTTTTACATGTAACTTGTATCATGATTTATTTGTGTCACCGTTTAATACTCTCTCCGTCTCGCCAATTTGACCTCTTTCTATTTGTTTACACACAAAAATTTAAAAAAAAAAAAAAAAAAAAAAAAGGTCGAATTCGTTGGGACAGAGGGTACTACTAGCATAATATTACTACATCCATCCCAGTTCTCTCACAATGTGAAAATACTAGCATAATATTACTACATCCATCCTAGTTTAATTGGCTTGTTTAATTTTGGCACGAGATCTTAGACGTAGTGTTAAAAGTGAAAAGTAAGGGGTCTACATTAAATAAAGGAGAATTAGTTCTTTTCATTTTAGTAAATAAACCCATTGGAATGAGACGTCCTGATTAAGAAATGAAGTCAAGTGAAGTGGGGCGGAGGGTGTATTAAATTTTTTTGTTCGTGTATTAAATATCCCCTTGTCTGAATAAAATGGAGGCATTTTATTAACGTACGTCTCTCATATATTTAAGAAATAGCTCAACTTCGTCGGAGGAAAACGAGCAATTATAATTCAATGAAATCATCAAACATGGCATCCTAAAGAGTCAAAAAGTGTTAGCTAATCCCCTAAAAAGAATATAAAAAAAATTAGATAAGCTTTCAAATGGATGTTAGGCCACTAAATCAATTAGTCAACTTAAAAACAAAAGGGGTTATTGGCTTGTTAGGTACTTCAATTATTAATTAAACCTCTCCTAATTTTTACTTCTCTTCCAATTTCATGTAACTTAATTTTCAAGCTTCCAAAATATTAATCTTGTTATTTAAAAAAAAAATAATCACAATCACATCAAATATTAGCCAATATGGAAAGTAATTTTATAAGCCTTTTTCGGAGCAATAATATTTAGCAATAATATTTAATATTAACACTCGTCTTTCGATGATTTCCACCGATATTTGAATTATATACTCTCTTTGTTTTTTTTTTTTTTTTTTAAGTTGAATCGAAACTTTTAGACAATTCTGTCACGTATTCGCACGTTTCTTGATGATGGTTTATAAAATGAATTCTTAAGAGGAAATAGGGTATTTTACCCACTTCAAAATAGTAAAACTAAAATTAGGTATGGGAATAGTTTTACACCAAATTTTACCCATATTTTGGGTTGGTGGTCCAAAATGCCCTTACTTTATTAGGTTTGGGATTTTGTCTTATTATGTGTACTATCTCTTCTTTCTCTCTCTTCTCATCTCATCTCATCTCGTCCTCTCTTCTCCTATGCAACTCTCTCTCTTATCATTTCTTCCATCAACAAATGTGACGTCTTCTCTTCTCCACCCACTCCCTTCTACTTTCAAAATCTAAGACTTCAACTCCCATCAACAACGGCGACATTCACGGCAGCTTCTTCTCCACTTCTCTCTCTATTCTATTTCTTCTCTCTCTTCGCAGCTTCACATATTTCTTCTCGAGGTGGCGGTGTTGGCGACGGCGACGGCGACGATTTTACACTAATTTTCTCCACTTCTCTCTCTCTCTCTCTCTTCTCCCTCTCACGCGGGCGACGACGACGGCGACCGACTTTCTTCTCCACTTTATTCCTGTGTGGGAGTAAATTTCATGGCTGAAATGGACTAGAAGGTTCGACGACGTGGATGAGAGAACGGAGAGAGTGGCTAAAGTCATTGATGAGTTTCTGGAGTTGCGATTCAAGAACATAGATTGTAATTGAATTTTCGGCACGAATTTTACAGTTCGTACCAGATTTGATTTTTGTCTTGTGCATTTGAATTCGGAATGGATTAATAAATGTCTTACTTGATTATTTGGTACGATTTTAACATTTTCGTACTTTTTTTATTTTGAGTACGGTGATTAAGTGTGAAGAAAAAGAAGTTCCTCACACAAATGATTGTAGGACTCATAAGAGGATGCCATCCTATAGTTAATTTGTGAAAGAGTTGTAAATTGTTTCAATAATACTAGCTTTTTGTCTTGCTTCGATTTTTTGCATAAATTGCACATTTCGTACTTATTTCATAGGTAATTTATACAAATTATTTGTATTCGTACTGATAACTTAATACTTTCTTATGTAATTAGTAATACAGGTAATCTATATGAATTGATTCTTACTCGTACCAATAACATAAGTTATACGAATTGACTAATATCCGTACTGATAATCACGGTACGAAAAGTTCGTACCAATATTATGTGGATGTATTATGCTGAGGTACGAGATACATTTTGCATGATGCACAATGTTTTATCAGATTTGTCATTCATAAAAGTGTACCATGATTATAAAAACAAAAACGTAAAAAAATGGAAAGGAAAAAGATCGGTACTCGATAATCTATAATTGGTATTCGATAAGATTGGTAATCTACATAACTCATTTATTGGTAAAAATAACAAAAATATTACTATGTAACTCATGTATTTGTAAAAATACCAAGAATCGTAACATGTAATATTTGTATTGGCAAAAACATCAAGAATTTTACCATGAGAAATACATATTATTTCGTAATGGATAATATAAGTACGAATTTTGAGTAATCGTACTGGAAATAACTCGTATAGAAATCTTCAAAATTCATATATTTTCTATTCAAAATGCAAAAATCATAATATCCAGTTGGTTGTATTAGGCTCCACCGCGTCTGTTGCTCCCACTGCTGTCAACATGATGATGGATGTAGGGCATTTGTTGTTATAGCCCCCCCCTCCCCCCCCCCCCCCCCCTTTTCAGTTGCTACAATCGTTGTTTCTTCGGCCTACATATAATGTAACTCATATATTGGTAAGATTACACAAAATCGTACTAACACACTAAGAACATAGTATATATTTTTACAAATCGTACTAACACACTGAGAACATACTACATATTTTCACAAATCATACTAACACATTGATAACATACATAACATCACCACAAATCTTACTGGAGATATTAACAAGTTTGCACAAATCGTACTAAAACATTGATAACATACATAACAATAGTAGTAAGATTTGCACAAATACTAACAAGATACGCTGATAATGTAGTATGATCAAGTTATTTGTAACATGTAACTCATTTATTGGTAAGATCACAACAAATCTTAATGAAATCGATGCCAACAAAGTAAAAATTCCACAAATCTCTCCAATTCATGAATAACATCAAAAACAAAATTAGAGGTAACATCAATTAATAACACATAAATAAATCCAAAAAATATTAACTCATTCATTAGTATGATTTAACACAAATATTACTAATAGAAACTGTTAAGATCTACACAAATCTTATCAAACACATCATGAAGTTGAGAACATAGTACATATTTTCACAAATCGTACTAACACACAGAGAACATAGTACATATTTTCACAATGGTACTAACACATTGATAACATACATAACATTACCGCAAATTTTAATGAAATCAGTGCCAACAAAGTAAAATTTTCACAAATCTCTCCAATTCATGAATAACATCAAAAACAAAATTAGTGATAACATCAATTAATAACATACAAAATATTAACTCATTCATTAGTACGATTTAACACAAATATTACTAATAGGAACTGTTAAGATATACACAAATCTTACCAAACACATCATGAAGTTGACAACATAGTACATATTTTCACAAATCGTACTAACACGGTGAGAACGTAGTACATATTTTCAAAAATCGTACTAATACACTGAGAACATAGTAAATATTTTCACGAATCGTACTAACACACTGAGAACATAATATATATTTTCAAAAATCGTACTAATACACTGAAAATGCTGGTGCACAAGATATAATTTAGTAGTTCGTACCAACATTAAGTGGTTGTATTATGTTGAGACACGAGATACAATTTACATGTTTGCACAATGTTTATCAGATTTGTCACTCATAAAAGTGTACCGTGATTATTTTCACAAATCGTACTAACACACTGAGAACATAGTACATATTTTCACAATTCGTACTAACACATTGATAACATACATAACATTACCACAAATCTTACTGGAGATATTAACAAGTTTGCACAAATCGTATTAAAACACTGATAACATACATAACATTAGTAAGATTTGCACAAATACTAACAAGATATGCTGATAATGTAGTATGATCAAGTTATTTGTAACATGTAACTCATTTATTGGTAAGATCACAACAAATCTTAATGAAATCAATGTCAACAAAGTAAAAATTCCACAAATCTCTCCAATTCTTTAATAACATCTAAAACAAAATTAGAGATAACATCAATTAATAATACAGGAAAAAATCCACAAAATATTAACTCATTCATTAGTATGATTTAACACAAATATTACCAATAGGAACTGTTAAGATCTACACAAATCTTACCAAACACATCATGAAGTTGAGAACATAGTATATATTTTCACAAATCGTACTAACACACTGAGAACATAGTACATATTTTCACAATTCGTACTAACACACTGAGAACATAGTACACACTGAGAACATAGTACATATTTTCACAAATCGTACTAACACACTGAGAACATATTACTAACAAACTGATAACATAGTACATATTTTCACAAATCGTACTAACACACTAAGAACATAGTACATATTTTCACAAATCGTACTAACAAACCCTCAACCCTAAAAATACCCAGAACTTTGCTCATAAAAAACCCAAAATTTTGCTCATAAAAAACCCAAAATTTTGCTCATAAACCAATTTGTTAAACCCAACATTTCATTTTCTATCAAATCTGCACTAAAATGTAAGAAAAATGTATTTATCTCACCATTTAAAAGGGTACGAACCTAATTTCATTTTCCAAATTAGAGCTTATATTTTCAAATATTTATACTAGAAAAAGAACAAAAAATGTCGAGATTTTTGGAGAAAGGATCAGTCGGAGAAATACCCGTACCTGCATACCGGAGAAAAAATCAGTCGGCACTTCTTCCTCCATGTCATCGTCTTCTTCACTCAGTTTCTCCGGATATTCAGAAATTTCTGGGTCTTGGACTTCATTCTCGAGACTCATCGACTCCTCACGGTGGTCCTCACGGCGGCGGAAGGTTGGAATCGAGGGGGCAGCAGAAGGTTTTAGAGAGAGAAACTGCAAATGTGGAGTCGAAAGGTTTTGAGAGAGAAACTGAAAAGGGAGGAAGAAGGAAAGTGAATTGACGTTGAGTGTGTGAGGGGGTTTTGTTTACCTAGGTTTTTGTCCAACAAGGGTATTTTGGTACCTAATTTGAAAATATGGGTAAATTTTGGTTTTTTTTAATTTCCAAACCTACAATTGGTTTTGTTATACTAAGGGGGTAAAATAGTTTTTGCCTCAATTATTAAAGTAGACTTTTCAAGAAAATCGAATAAATTATGAAGAGTCGCTATTTGATTTATCACATTGTAGAAAATGTAGAGCGATTAGTCTTTTACTCTTCTTGAGGCAAATGGATAAAGTGGGGCCCATTAGGCCAGGGTCCCACCTGACGGTGTCAAATCTATCCACCATTAATTGGAACCTACGACAGTCAAAGCTGACTCCCGGTGACGTGGCGCCATCTAATTGGCCGGGCCCACGCGCACCGGAATAGAATAGAACTGACGGCAGTGTTTAGTTAAAAATGGGAAGTGAAATAAAACTTCAATATCTGTGTATTTTTATTAATTATTTTTAAAATATATATATTAAAAAAATAAAAGAACATATTAGGATTTCGATTTCATTAGGCGATGAATCATAATTTCGTAGGACAATTAATGCAATGAAAAATAAACGACATGAGGGATTTACGTGGTTCGATCTTTCGATCTACGTTCACGGAGAGAAGAAGAGCGGCTCGTGATTTTATTAGGTTTCTCGTAGGATATTACAAGGAGCGTATCTATCTTTTACAAAGAGTCTATCTTCTATTTAAAACTATTTTCTCCTCTCCATAAATGCTTGTGAAGTGGGGATGTTAGTGGTGGCTCCATGATCCCACGTTCTTCTTAGTGGGCGGCTTCTTGGGCTTGGGCTCTTCATGGTTTGGGCCAACGTTGTTTATTGGCTATTTTCCCCTTACCCAAGGCATTATCAAAGTTAACACGAAACAATGTTGTTTTGTTAATTTGGTACTTCCTCCGTTCCTTTGGAGTTGTTACATTTCTTTTTAACATTTGTCCTAAGCGTTTTCGAGAATTTTATTGATGAGTTTTAAAATAGTTTTTTAAATATTGTTTCCTTTTATGAGATACTAAAACACTTGTAGTATCTCTTAAATTTAAAATTTTTACAAAAAGATATTATGAAACTTATTATCAAGACGCTCAAAAATGCTTGAGACAAATGTTGAAAAGAAATGTAACAACTCCAAAGGGACAGAGGGAGTACAATGTCGTTTACTTAGTCATCGATTTAGTGTCACATTGGCATCGCCAATCCGGATTCAATTTGGGTGAAATTGGGCTTGTGAGGAAAAATTCAAAACAAAAATAAAAATTCACGATTTTTTTTGTTGCTAAAATGTCATAAAAAATGATAATATTGTTATACCCGTCAATTAATATTATAGAAAGAGTGCAATTAGAGTATGATAACAAGTAGTACGTTTTTATTTTATTTTATATTATATTATATAAGTACTACATTATTAAATTAAATTACACTTAATTAGTATGAATAATTAAGAGGGCTAGCTGAAAAAAAAAATTAAAAAAAAAATAGGGTCGTGTATGAACTGCGATCCTCAAAAATCACTTTGTAGTACCACTATTATTCTATTTTCTTTTAGCTAATTAATTTTGGCCAACCACCACTAGTTGTTTCTCCATCAAATTTAATTTCTGAATTTATTATACAAAATAAAAATTATTGCAATTTAACGAACTCTTTTAATACTCTAATTATGGATTTAATTAATCCGAAAAAAGAACTAGAAAATAAGAAATTAAATTGAAGATTTTTAAAAAAAAAAAAACAAAAAACCAATGGTGGAACACTAAAATGTTAGATAATGACTAAAAAATGTAACCCTAAACAAAAGGTCGAGTATTCAAGTCAGCACGGGTGCGTGTGTGTTACTTATGTTTGTCCGATAAAAAAAATGTGTGACCCTAAAGAAACCTATAATTACAGATCATGTCCTCTTGACTTCCATTAATTAATTGATGAACCACCTTATCCATTCCACTAATTACTCATTAACACCCACTATTTCAACTGTTATTTTTCACTAACCCTCATTTAATGAATTTCACATCTTCCACTTATCCAGCTAGTGTGCTTAATCCATTGCCATAGCTCCTTTTTGTTTAATAATATTGAATACTTTATTGATTAATTTTTAGTAGTATAGTAAAAGTTTACTTTATTTTTCTATTGCACTAATACACTATTGTTATTTATCGAGAATATTTTCATAGCCAATAGAAATATATAATAAAAAAAATTATATAAACAACAAACGCTTGGTTTGGAAAAGGATTCTAATTTCAAATACATAACGGCCCTACTTCGCAATGACAAAAAATACAGTATCGAAATGCACCAAATGATCAAATTTGAAATTGTGGAAATATTTTTGCTTACCACTATTAAAACCCCCCATTCACAAAATACCCCCCCTCCAAAAAGCATACACAAACTACCCCAATTTCCATTTTACAATTTTCTTTATTTTATAAATCCATTTTTCCTTTAATTTTATTACATGTAATGACTTGACATGTAATGACATGACATGTTGTTGTCCTCTTCTTCTTTTTTATATACGGCAAATGCAAATGGGTACACTGTATTGATGCATTATTACTGAAGCTGCATTCATTTTTGTTCAATGATGAACAGTAAAAGAAGGTATTCTATGTGAAATATTCAATATATAGTGGTACATTGAAGCTCAAATGACATTCGTAAAAAATATCTTCAATTCGATTCCTCCCAAAAAAAATTTGGAACAGTTCGTGAAGGTGAAAATACAAGCGAAAGGCGAAGAACATCCAATACTCAAAGGTTTGTAACCGATCAGTAGATCGAATATTTTATTACAAGTATTCCGGCCTTTTTCACGCCGGAGAATGTTGGCCGGAACGTATATCACGCCGGAGACATGTCACGCCGGCGTGATATATATTCCGGTCAACATAATCCGGCGTGAAAAGTACCATTTTTTTTTTATTTTTTTTTTTTTATGTTTCATGTGTGATACTACATGATTTCATTTCATGAAGTATTTGAGACCTGTGAATGAATTATACATTTTTGTTATGTATATTAAGAGTTAAATTTATAATTTTTGCAATGTATGTGTGCAAATCAAACGAGAATATAGCATAATTTGAATGAAAATTTTAAAATGTGCGTACTGGAATTTTTCACGCCGGAGGTATGTGGCCAGAAAGAATATCACGCCGGTTTAAATCACGCCGGCGTGATATTCCTTCCGGCCACATACCTCCGGTGTGAAAAATGGGTAATGAATGGAAAAAAAGTTTTGTTTCGTATTTTATAGTAAAACCTTTCATTTAATGAGTTATTTGAGACATACGAATTAATTGTAGAGAATTAATGATTATTTTATGTGTATTAGAAGTTCGTTTTATATTTTTACGTTGTATGTGAGTACATTAAGCCATAATATAGCATAATATGAAAGAAAAAAATAAAAAAAGAAAATTGTTTCGTTTCACGCCGGAGATACGTTGCCGTAAAGCATATCACGCCGGCTTAAATCTTTCCGGCGTGATATGATTTCCGGCTACATATCTCCGGCGTGAAAATTAGAAAATTAATATGAAAAAAAATGTTGTCACATATTTTATAGTAAAACCTTTCATTTAATGAGTTATTTGAGACATACGAATTACGTTGAGTTCATTTTATATTGTAGATGGATTCCGTCGATGTCAAAGCTTATTACGGAGGTCAATGGAATAGAAGAAGGTACGAGGGTGGCAACGAGGTCGTATTAAAGTGCAGTGATTTCACATATTACGGGCTGAGATATATGGTAGCTTCCTGTTGCAACCTGCTCGGTAGTGATTTCGATATGTTCTATTTTTTGCTATCCGAGAGCACTGGACGTACAAGGAAATCCTTGTTGCAGTCGAACCAACAAGTGGTTGAGCTATGCACTAAGTACATTAGCCCAGAATTGTACGTGATTCTAAAAAATGGAGGCTCGTCTTCACATGTTGGGGCTTCGTCTTCACATGTCGGTGCATCTTCTTCGTATATCCCTCAATTCGACCCGTCGTACCAGGAACCGTCTTCGTTCGAATTTGGCAACACGTATGGCAACACGGAGGACTTGCGTTCGACGCTTGATGATATCGTAGAGAACATCAATTCCACCCGTTGGGATGAACAGGTGTATCAAGTCCACAACCTCGGAGGCAGTTCGTCTCATCGTGCCGAAGATGCTCGTGACGATCAAATACCCGACCTGAATCATACATCAGGAAGGGATGAGCAGGAGGATCCGAACGAAGATGATGTCATGCGCGACGACGATGACGACGAGGATGAATATGAGCCGTTGCGGGACGTCTCCACCGAGGACAGCGACCAGTCGAACGTGTTGAGAGAAGGAAGGCAAATTCCTAGGGCCCTAATGGCCGAGTGGACCGCCTGGATAGCTGAAGAAGGCGGGTTCAACCGACTGTTGGCTATGATGTTTCCGGACCTGCACGGTAGGAGCCAACCACCTCTGGATACTGATACGGAGCACATGAGGAACTGGTTAGTGCCGGTGGTCCCACTCCAGGCTACAGAATCTGCAGTGTTCAACGAGGAAGACGCAAGTATCCTCGATTTGCGATATGGTTCATATTTCAAAAGCAAGGATGATATGTATATTGCCGTTGGTTTGTGGCAGATGGAGAGTCGAAAAAATTTCTACCCCAGGTGGTCGGATACGACGAGGCTGGTCTTTAGATGCACGTCGGACAAAAAATGCCGCTTCAACATTCGTGCTGTAAGCGAGGGCGGGAATTGGGTCATTTCAGTGTTTGAACCCGAACACACATGCGGGCCCAACACTGGGACAGTCGAAAGAAAGAAGGTCAGATCTAAAGTTATTGCGGCGTACTTTGCGAAGACGATCCTGCGCGACTCCGCGATTATGAAGCCTAGGATCATTGAGAACGAGCTGCTCACGTCGTTCGGCATTAAGGCGAGCTACAACGTCTGCTTGAGGGCGAGGAATCAGGCCGTGGAGATTCTCTACGGGAAACACAAGGAGTCGTTCCAAGATCTGCCCGCCTACCTCCATGCTCTCGAGACTTCAAACGCCGGCACAGTCACCGATCTCGACATAGATGACGAGTGCAAATTTCGACAGGTGTTCGTTGCCCTAGCTGCCTCTATTGCGGCGTACAAATACGGGCATATCAGGCCGGTGATATCCGTCGACGGCACTCACCTGAAGGGCAAGAACTCCGGCGTCATGTTCGTAGCTATAGCGAAGGATGCGAACGAGCAGCTATTTCCCTTGGCATACGGCGTAGGGCGTAGGAGAGTCACTATTCATGGACCTCGTTCATGAGGGGTCTGAGGAGGGCTTACGGGAACTTGACTGACGTGCTGATTGTTTCTGACCAGCACGTTTCGATTGAGTATGCCGTAGCTCAAGTGTTTCCGGAGGCGCACCATGGGTTGTGTTACTACCACTTGAGTCAGCACATGACATACGGCATGGTTATCGGTGCCATGTTCCAGAGAGCTGCGTACACGTACGATCAGAGAGAATTCCACAGCATCATGGCATCGATGCTCAACACCAACCCTGAGGCGTACCAGAAGGCTATGGGCAACGGACCCGCTAGGTGGGCTCGGAGCATGTGCCCCGTTCGCCGGTTCAGTACCCTGACATCGAACGCCGCAGAGTCTTTCAACAATTCCCTCCTCTGGGCACGTCGACTGCCTATAGTTGCTTGCCTCGATGCTGCGAAGCTCGTTATCGAGAAGTGGTTCGATGAGAGAAGACTCAAGGGTCGAAACGACACCCACCCCATATGTGAAGAGGCGCGGCGAAAAATCAGAGTCCAGTTGGAAATGTCGCATAGGTACAAGGTCACACGGATCAGCCTCGACGTCCCACATTTCAGAGTGCAGACACTAGATAACGTATACCACGTGGACTTGAAGAACATGTTGTGTGACTGCCACAGATGGCAATTCGATTGCATACCGTGTGCACACTCGATCGCAGCAATGATGTAAGTAATATTTTTTCAATCAACTATTTAATATTTTGTGTACGGAATGACATTTATTTATTTCAACAGGGAAAATGGCCAGGCGGTAGATCAGTACATTGCCCACTACTACAGGAGGGATACCTATTGCAAGATTTACAACCGTCGAATATTTCCAGTTCCTAAAAGAGAAGAGTGGACAGTGCCGAGTGCCTACCTCGGTGTACAAATTCTACCCAATCCGTACGAACGTCAACCGGGGAGACCACCGGAACGTAGACGGAGGGGGGCACGAGAAAGGACAATCAGGCGTGCCCCTCGGAGATGTCGACAATGCGGCGAACAGCACGGTGCAAGGCAACCTTGTGCAAACCAATACGATTGAGTAGCACCTATTAGTGGAATGTTTATTCTAAAACTCGTTGTTTCAATGTTTCAACAATGTTTTTGTGTGTCGTTTTAATATTTAAGTGATATTAACATCATTATTTAACATAATTATGAATAAAAAATCAATATTAGATTCAAAATAAAAAACACGCCGGACAAGTCATGCCGGAAAGTATAACACGCCGGCGTGATGTTATCCCGGCGTGATATTATTTCCAGGGGCTTTTGTCCGGCGTGAGTTTTTTCATTGCCATGTAAATATTCGAAACTGACTTGGAGCGAGCTCTCCAGTTCCAGGAGGCGGGCGCTCCACTTGCTCGGCGTAAATCATCCAGTTTTTCACTCTTGTTCTGCCCTTTTCTCGTATTCTTATAATATAATTAAAATTATAATGTAAATGAGTTACACGATTATTCATTTCAGTTCTAACGTTTTACGAAGATATAATTCAACTCGAAACGTGCAATCGAATTCTAAAAATTTGCAAAGAAGTCAAATCCACGTCATTTTAAACAGTAGAATATCCAAAAATTCTACAAGCATACAAATTCCTATAGCTGCAACAATGGTTCGTTGCGGCCTCTACGGCTGGACTCCCGCTAAATACATGCTCGATGTTCAAGCACGTAACCACGGCACTGCATTTGGGATGCTCACTCCCAATTAGCAGATTTCTCTTCCTAAACAAAATCGTAAATCTCGCCTCGTCAGGTGTTGGAGCCTTAAGATTGTAGACGTTATTTTCGTAATAACCGCCTACAATGAACCAATACGGTAGGAGTACCATCAATGGACCTAGATCCTTTATCGCACGGTCCAAGCTCACGTACAACGGATCCAGCACAGAAATCTGCTTGTGTGGTATGTTAATAAGAACCCCAACATAACTACCTTGAACCACCCAAGGCAAAAGAACCTAAACAATATAGAACGAGACATTAATGATTATACGAACAAACACTTATGAAAATTAGAACACTAATAACTATTGTTTCGTTCATACCACTTGTGTCTGCCACCAGTTAGTTGTTTCGTATGTCGGTGCCCGGTTATGCATCAAATTGGATAGGTACACCGTCGGTCTCCAATTTTGCAATATCCAATGGAACCTCACCGCATTATCATCACCAAGTCTCTGGAATTCGACCTCTTTCGTAAGGCGTTCATAGCCCGCCTTCAGATCCACCTTAAATACCATTTAAATACACAATTAAATCATGCCAATAATAATTTAAACGTAAAATAGGGCTACGGTTCAAAATCACGCCGGACAAACACGCACAAGAAGTACATCACGCCGGGACTCATTCACGCCGGCGTGATTTCACTCCGAATTAGATTCTCCGGCGTGATTTTAATCCCCGGGTGTATTATCCGACGTTTAATTCATATTTATAAATTCCATAACAAATTCCATAACAAATTAGGGTAAAGATGAACAACGTACCAAAACTTGCGTATTGCATATCATAACTACACCACCCGTGTATGGAGGGAGAACTCGAACACCTTCTTGAAGTTGTTTCCGTAGAGTCATGAGAGCCATATCAAGCACCTGTAACAACATAAAAATTTTCAGAGCGTATATTAAGTATAAAACCATGGCTCGACAAGATTATATTAAAAACAACGTACCAGTGGGTTCCACTCTAACTCGGAACGTATCATCGCCTTTAGTTCTCCAGCTTTCACCGGGGCGATTTGATCAGGGACATGCCGCAACTCATAGGAGTAATGACACGTGGAGATCCAAATTTTGAAGTCTTCTTGGACTCTTGAGGAAGGCCATGTTGGTTCGTACCCGTCGGTGTGTATACACCCACCGCTTTTAAGGAGACTTCCGATGAACCTGATGACTAGTTCAAATAAATTTATTAACCTGCTCGATACAAACCAATAAAACCACGACTAATTTCGGAAGAATACCTGACCCCGCTCGACTTGCGAAGTCAATGAACGAGCACGAGCACGGATGGTAACGTTTGGCGCCTTCGCAGTAGAATAATTAGCGCTAGAAATGTTCTCCGGAAGTGAAAATCGGCCCGGCTGATAATCTTGGTACGTGACCGGCTGATAATCTTGGTATGTGGACGGAGGCGTGTACTGCGCCGAGAACGGAGGGATGTATGTCGACGTCTACAAAATTGTATGTCAAATTCGTAATCTTAAACACACGTTTTCTTCAACATTACGCATGATAACATCAAATTATAATTAATAGATTATATAATGAGGTTTAAAACATAAAAAGAGACATTACAGCTAATTTCACTCCGGAGAAAAGTCGTCGGAGACAAAATCACGCCGGCGTGAAACCCTACCGGCGTGATATCGTCTCCGATGACATGTCTCCGGCGTGAAAAACATTTTAACCTTCCAAATTACTTCTTCATTCTATTCTGGTACAGAAATGATAACAAAATAAATATTCTCTATCACGAATTCAGAAGTGAAAATTATTCCCGAACAGATTATACCTGTCCCGTAAATGCAGCCCATGCATCAGAGTATGAAGTATCCTGGTACGTCCCGAGCGTAGTGGAGGGCTCGGAGGGCCCACTGTCGGTGTACAACGGGAGGGTCGTGTCCCGACGGTCCCCCACTATATCCGTCACGTGCTGTATACCGTAGCTTCTAGAACCTCCTGCTCCAGTAGTCGCAGCACCCGAAGGGCGTGCTGAAGAAGCCCGTCCCGAAGTGACAATAGGAGTCCGCCCACCACGACCGCCACGACCGCGCTGAGGCTGTGAGACCGACCGTGGAATACTTGTAGACTTGCAACTGAGCAAGGCCTTCACCTCCTCGAACATTGATTTCACCTTGCCCATGAAGCCTTCAAGCTTCCTGTCGATCTCAGCATTCTGCTCTGCTATTTCCTCTTTCACGATCCTCCTAACGTCCTCGGGCGTTGCGTAACTGGGGACATCGTGTCCCCTGCTGCCGCTAGAATTGTCCTCCCTCGGCCTTTTCCCGGGATCGCGTCTGCTCCTAGATCCCCGGGCGGAAGTCTGCTCCTCCTCACCCATGTATCTTCGGCTCTGGGTGCTCCTCCTCGGACGTCCTCCAGTACCGTCGAGTATGTCGTCCTGATTGTGCATCGGTCGATGTGTACGCGCCTCTGGCGGAAACTGAGAAGGCTCGCCGGTCACGGGTACCGGCACGTAGAAGACCACGTCAAATGGGTTCGGGACCAAGGACGATAGGAAATACTCGAGGCCGGCCTCCCACTGGTCCGGTGCGATATTACACATCAAATACTGAGGATCGTCGACTATCTGGAAGAACTTTTCCACAGTCGCCCCCTCCCGCAGGCTCTTCTTGAACTTCCATCTCAAACACCTCGGGTATGTGTTGGGATTATATACTGAAAAGCATACTTTTTATGCTGAGTTGTATTGTACTTCTTCCTGTTTTATGAAATAAATAATGTCATATGTTTTTGCATATTTATTCGTGTTATGGTTATGCAAAATATCGTCCTGTAGTATATATTATAGATAATGTGGTGTGGGCTCACACGGAAGATCATATTATCACTTTCTTATATACTTAAATAGTGTTCGCAACCTAAGTAATTGTGGACAAATTACTTGTTAAGGTTGTAGTATAAGGCTTGATATTAGCTGATCTTGGCTAAGTAGCTTATACTAATGCATCCAGTTGCATTGAACAGGATCGCGGTGAGATAAATCCTTTTGTACTGATTTAATAAAAGGATCAAAGATCTCAGACGATTATTATTTCTTAATTCTTGTCATATAATATTGAATTATATATTTATGATAATTATTACTTTGATTTATCAATGAGTGAGAGTTATTGCAACTCAAAGCATCTCGATATCTTGGGTAATGATATTATAAATATGATAATTAATATTAATGCTAGAAATCGTGTCTCGGCTGAGTCCGAGTTGATGATGTCCCCTTGAGGCGCTCCAAAGATTATTATATTAAACCCTGCAGGTGGATTAAGTTCCGATATAATAATAAGGTCGAGCGGGTACTACTCTCGGAATGAGATATTAATTAATAGAGCTATCAGTAAGCTTAATTAATTAATGGACATGCGATATCTTTAACACGGGAAATAATATAATCCAAAAAGGAGCCCAGTGCGTAATAATTTGGGAGATGGACGGCAGTGCAATATTATTTCTTTAGTGGAGTGAAATAATATTTATATAATTAAGTAAAGTATTCGGGCCCAGAGAATACTTGGATTATTAATTATATTGGGAGGCCCAGTCCATATCCTCCTTAAGATCCCTAGTGTAGCCCAACAGAAGCAGGCCTGGCCCAGTAAGAGAAACCCTAACCCTAATCTGCCTCTATATATATAGATGGTGATTAGGGATTTCACACACGGAAATTATCGGCTCACATACGATAAGTGGCGGCTAGGGTTTTACGGGGAAGGGGAGAAGAAAGATTTCCGTCCATCCGGAATTCTTCTCTGTGCTCGGGAATACTCTAGAAGATCTCAAGGTTTACGAGAAGAGCTAGATCTCGTGTGCAGAGATCTAGTGCGTGGAATACTTCACCAAATATCATTATACCGGCTGGATCTGCCCCGACAAGGTATGCAATCTAGATCTGTTTCCGCTTTAGGATCTAGGAAATTGCATGATATGTGTTTGTTTAATTGATTAACATCCGAGCGATCTTCGCGGATCCAACAATTGGTATCAGAGCCAACTCGGCTCTGTTAATTGATTAATCAAAATATATGTTTCATATTATTGTATTGGATGCGAATTTTGTGTGTTTGCAGAGATCCAATTGTCATGGTTAATATGAATGTTTTTCGGTTTTAATTATGTATTAAAATCGGTCTGTTTGTGGCCGCGTTTGTAAAACACGAGGGTTGATCGTGTTAGATTAGGTTTTATTTTTCGTTTTTCCATGTAAATTCGATGTAAAATTCCTATCTATGTAACCGATCAATTCCGGAGGAGAGGTGTCGAAGAACACGTCGGAAATCGAGGCGGAGGCGGCGGCTCGACGGCGGCGGGCGCAACTCGCTAGGGTTCTGCCCTACGCGGATGTTGCTGCTCGGCCTCGCCGGTGGGAGCCACTGCTCGACCCCCTCGACGACGGGAGCAGATCGGAGGAGGGAGCAGCGGCAGCCCAGCGCGGCGGCGGCGGCGGAAACGCTGCTGCCCGGCGGCAGCGCGAGCTAGGGTTCTCACAACCCTAGCGACTCGTGGCGAACTGCTGTGGCGCGAGGCTGCTGGCCGGTGTTCTCTCTGAAACACCGGCGACTCCTGGGCGGCAGATGGCGGCGTGGAGGGCGGAGGACAAGCGGCGGCAGCAGCTGCTGCACGCGGCAGCCGCTTCGCGGCTGTGCAGCGGCAGCGGCAGCTCTTTTGCTGCTGCTCTTCGTTTTTCCGGCGACCGGCGTTGGCGACGTCCAGTGGGAGACCTCCGGCGAGGTCCCCTCCAGCTCCATGCAGCGGCGGCTCGGCGGCAGCAGCGGTGATGGCGACGGCAGCGGCGTTTTGGTGGCTAGGGTTTGCGATTAGGGTTCTCTCCAAACCCTAACGGGCCGAAACCCTAACGGGCCAATTAATGGGCCCGTTTTCTCGTGAAGATCAGTCCGTTACTTGAAGAATCCAGATTTTCAAGCTCGTTCGAAGATAAATGAAGACCATGATGATTGGATAATTTATTTTATTTCCATGGTTATTTTATTTCGATGTGATGGATGGCATGTTGTTTAATTATTCGCGATAATTGTTTATGTGCTATGCTTGAAAATGGTAAAACCTTGATAAAAAATACTAAGTGTGATAATATTATCATTATTCGATTTAATTCGAAAGACGATGATAATCTAGCCTCCATAATTGGTTTAAAATAATGAAGTAATTAGCATTCGCGTTGACAATGAGTCTTCCTCCCTATAGGAGATGCTGATTATGGATTTCATTGGTTTAGACTTCGTAAAAACGTAATTTGGTTTAAAATGAAATGATTAGTGTTCGCGTTGACAATGAGTCTTCCTCCCTATAGGAGACACTAATTATGGTATTCATTGGTTAAATCAAATTGATAATATTGAAAAATGTTTTATTTAGGTAACTGCTCCTTCTGGTAGAGTTACTCTTTATAGAAATCATTTTTGGAAATATTAAATTATGGTATTCACTTAGATGCGACTTAATTAATTATTTCCCTATAGGAAAGGTAATTAATTATTTTTGCATGGCTAGGAGGACCAACTATTAACTTATCAATCAGAAGGCTAAGGTTGATTGGATGATAAGTTAAAGATTTTAAGATCTACTTAAGGTATTATATGTACTGTCCACCTATAGTGGCTTATATGTAAGAACTTAAGGTGTTGGGGGATGCTTTTTATATTGTTTCAAGGCTTATCAATATAATCTGCTTCAAAATTTTATATGACTGTTATGTGATGTTTATTTATTTATTTATTTCAGCTTCACTATGTCTCTTAATCCGCTTGCTACGATTCTCAAAGAGAATAAACTCGAGGGTTCCAACTATATTGATTGGAAAAGAAACTTGGATATTGTTCTTACTGCTGACGGACACAAATATGTCCTCATTCAGGCTTGCCCCCCTGAACCTACTGATGAATCCACGCCAGAACAGCGTGAGGCTTATACCAGCTGGAAAAGGGCTGATGAGATGGCAAAATGCTATATACTGGCTTCTATGTCAAGCATTTTGCAGCATCAACATCAACATGTCCGAACTGCAGCTGATATGATTTATAGCCTAACGGAAATGTTCGGGCACCATGGTCGCCAAGCGCGTCAGAAAGCTATGAAAGCTATTATGACTATGCGCATGGGGAATGGTGATTCTGTTAAGGAACATGTTCTAAAGATGATTGGTCATCTCAATGAACTTGAGGTCCTTGGTGCTGAGATCGATGGGGAAACCCAGGTCGATATTATTATTGAGTCTCTTCCCAGATCCTTTGATCAGTTTCGGATGAACTACAACATGAATCAAAAGTTGTATACGTTATCCGAATTACTCAATGAGCTTGTGCAAGCTGAGGAAGTTCTTCGGGTTGAACCTCAGGTACATGTGACCACTGTTTCTGAACCTTCTAAGCCGAAAGGCAGAATTAAGAAGAAGAAGAAACAGGTTGGCCAAGCTCAAAATCGAGCAAGTCAAAGAGTGGGAGGACCTCAGGGAGGGATAAAGAAGCCTAAGGGGAAGTGTTACCGTTGTGGAGAGAAGGGACATTACAAGGCGGTTTGTCCTCAGTTAAGAGGCAATCCTAAAGGTAAATCTTGTGCATTAGTAGTCGAAGCTTGTTTAGCGGCTCGTTCTACACATACTTGGGTTGTAGATACGGGAGCCACTGATCATGTATGTTTTGACTTGCAGGGGTTCTCACAAACCCGAAGACTTAATGCAAGGGAGATCACCGTCACCATGGGGAATGCTACACACGTGGCGGTTTCTGCAGTGGGAGTTGTCAGTTTACCGTTTTTAGATAAAACACTGGTTTTGAGAGACGTTTTGTTAGTACCTGGTTTTAAAAGGAACCTTATTTCGGTTTCCAAATTGTATTTGGATGGATATTCGGTTACTTTCAGTTTGAATGACGTTACTATTTTTCGTAACAATGATGTCATTTGTTCGGGTATTATGTCTAACAATCTCTATACCATTAACTGTACTGTACCTGCTATTTATAGCACATCATCGAGTTCAAAGAAACGTAAGGTTTCTTCAGATGTGAATCAAACACTTCTCTGGCATCTGAGGCTTGGTCATATTAATCTCAAGCGAATTCAAAGGTTGGTGAAAGACGGTCCCCTGGATAAACTCCAAATAGGACCGATACCAACTTGCGAATCCTGCTTAGAGGGTAAGATGACGAAAAGGATTTTCAAATCCAAGGGCAACAGATCAAAGAATGTGCTGGACTTGATTCATACGGATGTGTGTGGTCCAATGTCTATTCAGGCTAAAGGTGGTTTTGAGTATTTCATCACTTTTATTGATGATCACTCACGATTTGGATACGTTTATCTGATGAAACGGAAGTCTGAATCCTTTGATAAATTCAAAGCATTTAAGGCAGAGGTTGAGAATCAGCATAATCAATCCATCAAATCCATTCGATCTGATCGAGGTGGAGAATACCTTAGTGCTGAATTCTTGGAATACATGTCACAAGCCGGGATTACATCCCAGCTTACTGCGCCAGGAACACCACAACAGAATGGTGTGGCAGAACGCAGGAACCGAATCCTACTGAACATGATTCGGTCGATGATGAGCTATTCTGAGCTACCTACTTCGTTTTGGGGCTATGCCTTAGAAACAGCGGCATATATTCTAAACCTAGTTCCCTCCAAATCAGTACCCAAAACACCCTTGGAGTTGTGGTCAGGCCGAAAGGCTAATCTTGAACACATTCGGATCTGGGGTTGTCCTGCACATGTGTTGCGCAAGGATGCTGATAAGTTGGAGTCGAGAACTGAATTACGGCTGTTCATAGGATACCCCAAAGGTACGAGAGGTGGATTGTTCTATAGTCCAAGAGACCAAAAGATCATTGTCAGCACCAATGCTCATTTCTTGGAGGAAGATTATATGAACAATCACAAACCCATGAGTGAGGTCATCCTAGAAGAGATGAGGGATACAAACCCGCCTGAACCACCCGTACTAGATGCAGCACCATCAACTGCACCACGTGTTGACACTAGTACACAACCTCAGAATATGCCTCGTCGCAGTGGGAGGATCATCATCCAACCTGAAAGATGGTTGTGTTTGGGAGAGTCTTCGGACAACTTACCTGGTGAAGATGACTCTGACCCCTGGACATACAAAGAGGCAATCCAAGACAAAGATGCACAGCTTTGGCAAGTTGCAATGGATTCGGAAATCGAATCAATGCATGAAAATGATGTGTATGACGTTGTAGAACTTCCTGAAGGGGTTAAACCCATCGGTTGCAAGTGGGTCTACAAACGTAAGAGAGGACCTGACGGAAAGATTGAAACTTTCAAAGCTAGACTTGTGGCAAAAGGTTTCACTCAGAAAGAGGGTATCGATTATGATGAAACCTTCTCGCCTGTCGTCATGCTTAAGTCGATCCGGATTCTCTTGGCCATTGCGGCCCATATGGATCTGGAGATTTGGCAGATGGATGTCAAGACTGCTTTCCTTAATGGTAGTCTTGATAAACCCATCTACATGCGCCAACCAGAGGGTTATATTGCCGAAGGAAGTGAGCATCTTGCGTGCAGGCTTAAGCGATCCATTTATGGACTTAAGCAAGCTTCTAGGTCTTGGAACACACGGTTTGACAAAGTAATCCAGTCATATGGATTCACGCAGTGTGTGTATGAGAGTTGTGTTTATAAGAAGTGTGAAGGAAACGACTTGGTGTTTCTAGTACTGTATGTGGATGACATTCTATTGATTGGCAACAACGTAGATATGTTGTCGGACGTACGGATGTGGCTGTCCAGGCAATTCAAGATGAAGGATTTGGGAGAAGCAGGACACATTCTTGGGATCAAGATCTTTAGAGATCGTAAGAAGAGAATGCTGTGTCTTTCCCAAGCAACCTATATAGATACGGTTGCAAAGCGCTTTAGCATGGAGAATTCCAAGAGAGGATCTCTCCCTCTCCAGAGTGGAATCCATCTATCGAAGGATATGTGTCCGAAGACACAAGCTGAGATAGATGACATGAAAGGAGTTCCGTATGCTTCGGCAGTTGGAAGCCTCATGTATGCTATGCTTTGCACTAGACCGGATATCTGTTATGCTGTGGGCATGGTTGCCAGATATCAGTCTAACCCAGGAAGAGGACACTGGACTGCTGTAAAGAATATAATCAAGTACCTGAGAAGGACTAGGGATTATATGTTGGTCTTTCAGTCTGACAGTCTACATCCTCTGGGATACACTGATTCTGATTTCCAGTCAGATAGGGATTCTCGAAAGTCTACCTCAGGTTGTGTTTTTACACTGGGAGGTGGAGCCATATATTGGAGGAGCGTAAAGCAGAAATGCATTGCTGACTCCACAATGGAGGCTGAGTATGTGGCAGCCTCGGAAGCAGCCAAAGAGGCTGTATGGCTCCGGAACTTCTTGTTGGATTTGGATGTGATTCCGAATTTGCCTCAGACGTTCACAATTTATTGTGACAACTCTGGTGCAGTGGCAAATTCAAAGGAACCACGAACCCATAAGGCCAGTAAACACATTGAAAGGAAGTACCACCTCATACGAGAGTATGTGAAAAGAGGAGAGGTCGTGGTGTCAAAGATTGCTTCGGAGGATAACCTGGCTGATCCTTTCACGAAGGCCTTGTCTATCAAGGTGTTCGAAAGGCATGTTGGAAGCATGGGAGTTCGTTGCATGACAGCACTGCTTTGAGTATAAGTGGGAGAGATATTTAGTGTAGTAGTATACTTGAAAGCATGCTTTTGAGTATAAGTGGGAGATTGTTGGGATTATATACTGAAAAGCATACTTTTTATGCTGAGTTGTATTGTACTTCTTCCTGTTTTATGAAATAAATAATGTCATATGTTTTTGCATATTTATTCGTGTTATGGTTATGCAAAATATCGTCCTGTAGTATATATTATAGATAATGTGGTGTGGGCTCACACGGAAGATCATATTATCACTTTCTTATATACTTAAATAGTGTTCGCAACCTAAGTAATTGTGGACAAATTACTTGTTAAGGTTGTAGTATAAGGCTTGATATTAGCTGATCTTGGCTAAGTAGCTTATACTAATGCATCCAGTTGCATTGAACAGGATCGCGGTGAGATAAATCCTTTTGTACTGATTTAATAAAAGGATCAAAGATCTCAGACGATTATTATTTCTTAATTCTTGTCATATAATATTGAATTATATATTTATGATAATTATTACTTTGATTTATCAATGAGTGAGAGTTATTGCAACTCAAAGCATCTCGATATCTTGGGTAATGATATTATAAATATGATAATTAATATTAATGCTAGAAATCGTGTCTCGGCTGAGTCCGAGTTGATGATGTCCCCTTGAGGCGCTCCAAAGATTATTATATTAAACCCTGCAGGTGGATTAAGTTCCGATATAATAATAAGGTCGAGCGGGTACTACTCTCGGAATGAGATATTAATTAATAGAGCTATCAGTAAGCTTAATTAATTAATGGACATGCGATATCTTTAACACGGGAAATAATATAATCCAAAAAGGAGCCCAGTGCGTAATAATTTGGGAGATGGACGGCAGTGCAATATTATTTCTTTAGTGGAGTGAAATAATATTTATATAATTAAGTAAAGTATTCGGGCCCAGAGAATACTTGGATTATTAATTATATTGGGAGGCCCAGTCCATATCCTCCTTAAGATCCCTAGTGTAGCCCAACAGAAGCAGGCCTGGCCCAGTAAGAGAAACCCTAACCCTAATCTGCCTCTATATATATAGATGGTGATTAGGGATTTCACACACGGAAATTATCGGCTCACATACGATAAGTGGCGGCTAGGGTTTTACGGGGAAGGGGAGAAGAAAGATTTCCGTCCATCCGGAATTCTTCTCTGTGCTCGGGAATACTCTAGAAGATCTCAAGGTTTACGAGAAGAGCTAGATCTCGTGTGCAGAGATCTAGTGCGTGGAATACTTCACCAAATATCATTATACCGGCTGGATCTGCCCCGACAAGGTATGCAATCTAGATCTGTTTCCGCTTTAGGATCTAGGAAATTGCATGATATGTGTTTGTTTAATTGATTAACATCCGAGCGATCTTCGCGGATCCAACAGTATGCGTGCTCGTTTTCAAGTACTCCAGCGACTGCACTAATACCTCCGATCACCTCATATCCCCAGACTAACAAGGCCCAGGCCGGCCCGTAAAAGTGGTAGACATCGGAGTCTAGGGCGTGCTCGACGTAATACCGAAGGGTGAGGAAACTGTATGCACCCCAAGGAAACCGGTTGAACTCCTCCGGATCATCGGCAAGCCGCCACAACCAGGCAAAAGGGGCGTTCTTGATATCGTGCCCGAGAATGAAAGTATTGGCAATCAGCAGATTCACCAGTGATAGTAGGGTATCCTGATCGTTTTTAAAGCGTTTGGCATCTGTGTTGATAAGACCCAACAATTCCCTCCCCAATTTCAAATCCTTGCGACACAGCCTCTTGTGGAGTCGAGACTGATTCGCATTCAAATGCTTGTTGGGATCCCACGAGCTCTCGCCAAACTTCAATCCGGTCACCAAGGCAAATTCCGGAGCAGTGAATTCAATGTGTTCTCCTTTTACATAGAAGAACATGCCTCCGTTCTCACTAATAGTTCGACAGAGGATACTGTGCAGTACTTGGGCATTCGACTGCCCCGGGCGCCACCCCACAAAATGCCCAAAAGGCCCATCCCTGAATCGATCGAGCAGTGGATCTCCCCCTGCCTCCGTTAAAGCTTTCTCGACATCCTTCAGTATTTGAGTTCTATGGTAGAGGTTCAACGTCCAAACTTTTTGGTTGAAATAGTTCCGGCGACGTAGCGGAACGACGTTCGCGCTCAATTCCTAAAAAAAAAAAAAAAAAAAAAAAGCACGAAATCAGATTATAGTAATAAATATATTCGGAAAATGAAGAATGAAACAATAATGTACATTCTGTTTTAAAACACGCCGGAGAGGAGCTGCCGGACAGAAAATCACGCCGGAGACATATCACGCCGGCGTGATTTTTTCTCCGGCAGCTTCTCTCCGGCGTTTTTTAAAACAGTAACTCAATAAATTTTTTTGCCAACTAAAATTGAAGTTATTAAATTAATTATGCGTATTACATGTCCCAAATAAATATATATTACATGCCTAATAAACAAATATCTTACTAAAACATATTTAATTTACATTAAAATTATTTATAATAACATAAAGATGATAAGAAAATTATTTTGAACATTTGTGCAAAAAACACGCCCGATAATCATTGCCGGAAAACATATAACGCCGGCGTGATATGTTTTCCGGCAATGATTATCCGGCGTGTTTTTCTCCCGAATCTCCAATATTTTTTTTTCAACCCAACTTCGTATACATATATTTTTTAATACTAATATTGAGATTTTTTAGTAAACACATTTAAAAACAATAGATAAAACATTATAACAAGCAAAAATATCATAAAAAAACTACATAAACGTACATTTCAAAAAAATAATGCTGAAAAATAAAAAAATTCGAGTATTAATTAAAACGTACCATTTTTTGTTGTTACGGAATTCGTACGACTTCTACTCCGGATTCGTCTCCGGTGTGAACACTAATTTTGCCGGCCTCGTTCCCGTCGACAAACCCTTCAAATTAATATTAAACGGCCAAATTAGCACTCGAAAATATACATGATATTTCAAAAACTAATTAGCACTCAAATCTCATAATTGAAAAATTCAAATTTAAAATTCAATACACAAATCTTTAAAAATAACTTAATTATACACAAATATTTGAATCTAAGATAGTGCATATCCCTACTTCAAACATAATTTTACACAAATCTTTAATTAAAAAATTAAATTCGAAATCTAATGATATTTAAAAAGAAAAATAGTATGTTACATACGAAATTGGTCTATTTAAATTATAAATAAAACGAAAATTTTAAGTAACATACAATTATTCGATAAAAAAAAAAATATGGTGGTTTCGGAAAACTTCACGCCGGAGATCGCCGGCCGGAAATCATATCACGTCGTCGTGATTTAACGCCGGCGTGATATGGTTTCCGGCAGACGATCTCCGGCGTGAAATTTTCTGAAACAACCATTTTTTTTTTATTCCACTAATTTTACAATAATATTTATTCTCAAATTCAACTAATATCGATTGAGATTTAAAAAGATAAATTGTATATTACACTCGAAATTGGACTAAAAAAATTATGAATGCTACGAAAAATTTAAATATCATACACATATTAGAATAAAAAAAAAAATGGTTCTTCAGCCCCTAATTCACGCCGGACATGGTTTGCCGGAGATAATATCACGCCGGCGTGAAATCAATCCGGCGTGATATTATCTCCGGCGACTTTTGTGCGGCGTGAATTAGGGCAGAAGAACCATTTTTTTTTAAATTCGACTAATATACTTATTTAATATTACCTACTTGTTTTCGAACGGCGACAGGATCCGAAGTCTACTCCGGTGTGTCGGGGCGGTTTGACGGAGTTGTGGATGCTTGCCGGAAATAACGTGGGGGTTGAGAAACGGAGAGAGAGAGAGAGAGAGAGAGAGAGAGAGAGAGAGAGAGAGAGAGAGAGAGAAATCCGATGGGGGGTGTTGCCGGAGTAGCAATTCCGGTAGGGATCGGGAGAGACGAGAGAGAGAGGGAAGCTGCTGCTTGGGGTGAGCTTGGGGTGAGGGAAAGGGAATAAATTCTCAATTAATAGGGGAGGTTGCCGTTGGGGTGGTGGAGTAAATAGGGGGAGTAAAGAGCCAAGGGAGAGAAATAGAGGTTTGTCGTTTGTTGTTGGGAGAGAATCTCCCTTGATTCTCTCACCCTTCCCAACAAATAATAAAATACACAACAACACTCATTCCCATAAAAAACATCATATATTACCATATTTAAATCAAGTAAAGTGGGTCCCACTACTATTAAAAAAATGAAAGGGGTATTTTGTGTATCAAAATTTTTAGAGGGGTATTTTGTGTATGAAGGGTTTTAAAAGGGGTAGTAGAATTTCTCTCCCTTTGAAATTTAACCGGATTATTCAATTGGTCACGTTGCACACATTAATAATAATTTACGAGACCATATAGAATAAAATGGAGTATATGAAAGAAAGACCCAATAATATTATAGGACTATATTTTATGATTAGTTTTAGTAACAAAGGTCCAATACTCAATCTTGGCGATTAAAAAAAAATCCGAACTACCCCACTAAATCCAATAATTAATCAATAAAAAAAATCCAATAATATATTTAAACCAAATAAAAATTAAATAAATAAAAAAAGTTGTCGGCATAATAAATCGGTATGTCGGTCCTTCCATTCTTATCACATACCACCTTCCTTATACAAATATTAAAATTAAAAAACATAACATAATAAATTAAAAATAATACTTCCTCCGTTTCTTTTGAAAATTCGACATTTGAAAATTTCTCTTGCGAAATCTGGAAAAATACTGGGCCGCATCAACCCCCATAATCATCTAACAATGTCACAATTCACGTTTTCGCATCCCTCTTTACAAACGATAACAAACACCCACTTCCTCTTCTAACACTCACACACACACACACACTAATCCGCCATAGCCGCACCTTCTTCTTCTTCTGTTGCTGTTGCTGTTCTTCCTCCTCCCTCTCCGAACTCAAATCAATCCGACTGGTATGTTTTCTTTCTTTCTGTTGATTTTCTATCTATTTCTGCTGATTCTGGGAAAACCCATTAATAAAAATTGATTCTTTTTTTTGTAGTGTTGTGGGATTGTTTGTTTGTTGTTGTTTTTGGCACTATGCTGTCGAGATCCTGCTTCAATCTGTTGAATCTCGACGATTTCTCCAGCGATCGGACACGAATCCCGAGGGTGATCTCCGTCCCGGGGATCATCTCCGATTTCGAGGACGCCTCCGCCGCCAATGCCGCCGGCGCTGGGGTTCCGCCGCCGAGCACCGAGCGGCGGATCGTCGTCTCCAACCAGCTGCCGCTGAAGGCCGCGAAGGACCCGTCTCAGCCGCAGCGGTGGCGGTTCGATTGGGACGGCGACGCCCTAGTCCTCCAGCTCAAGGACGGCTTCCCCCCTCAAACCGACGTCGTTTTCGTCGGCTGCCTACCCGTCGACGTGGACCCCCTCGACCAGGATGACGTGGCGCAGCTCCTCCTCGAGCGATTCAGATGCGTCCCCGCCTTCTTGACCTCCGATTTGACCAACAAATTCTACCATGGCTTCTGCAAGCACTACCTCTGGCCCCTCTTCCACTACATGCTGCCATTGACGCTCAACCACGGGGTCCGCTTCCACAGGGACACGTGGCAGGCCTACGTCTCCGCGAACAAACTTTTCGCCGACAGGATCATGGAGGTCATCAACCCGGACGAGGATTATGTCTGGATCCATGATTACCACCTCATGATCCTCCCCACCTTCTTGAGGAAGAGGTACCATAGGGTTAAGCTCGGCTTCTTCCTGCATTCGCCGTTTCCTTCCTCTGAAATTTACAGAACTTTGCCTGTGAGGGAGGAGATTCTGAGAGGGCTGTTGAATTGCGATCTCATCGGTTTCCATACATTCGATTACGCTAGGCATTTCCTATCATGTTGTAGTAGGATGTTGGGGTTGGATTACCAGTCGAAAAGGGGGTACATTGGCTTGGATTACTATGGTAGGACTGTTACTATCAAGATTCTGCCTGTTGGGATTCATATGGGGCAGGTTAGGGCGGTCATGTCGTTGGAGGGCACGGCCGAGAAGGTGAAGGAGTTGAGGGGGAGGTACGAGGGGAAGACGGTGTTGTTGGGTGTCGATGATTTGGACGTGTTTAAAGGGGTTGGTCTCAAGTTCATGGCGTTCGGGCTGCTCTTGGATGAGAATCCGGAGTTGAGGGGGAATGTGGTGTTGGTGCAGATTGTGAACGCGCCCAGGAGTCGGGGGAGCGATATTCAGGAAGTGAGGGACGAGATTAGTCGTGTTGCGAGTGAGATCAATGGGAGTTACGGTGATGGGAAGGGGTATGAGCCTATTGTGTGTGTGAGTGGCTCTGTTTCTTTTCAAGAGAAGGTCGCGTACTATGCGATTTCCGAGTGTGTGGTGGTGAATGCTGTGAGGGATGGGATGAATTTGGTGCCTTATAAGTATACCGTGGCTAGGGAGGGCAGCGTTGATCTTGATCGAGCGTTGGGGATTCAAGAGAACTGCGCCAAGCCGAAGAAGAGTGTGATTATAGTGTCGGAATTCATAGGGTGTTCGCCTTCTTTAAGCGGGGCTATCCGTGTGAATCCTTGGGATGTAAGCAGTGTAGCCGATGCGATGGTGTTGGGAGTGATGATGAAGGATAGTGAGAAGGAGCTCCGACACGAAAAACATTACAAGTATGTTGCGTCTCACGACGTCGCGTATTGGGCTAGGAGCTTCGATCAGGATCTCGAGAGGGCTTGCTCTGAGCACTATAGGAAGAGGTGTTGGGGCATAGGGTTTGGGCTTAACTCGAGAGTCGTGGCATTAGGGCCGACCTTTAGGAGGCTCTCGTTGGAGCACATTGTTTCGGCTTACAACAACGCCAACAGCAGGCTTATATTACTCGACTACGATGGGACGATGATGCCCCAGGATAGGGTCGACAAATCACCTAGCTCCGAGGTTATATCCGTGCTGAATAGCCTGTGTAACGACCCGAAGAATGTAGTGTTCATCGTCAGCGGGAGAGGGAGAGATTCTTTAGGGAAATGGTTCTCACAGTGTGAGAATCTTGGCCTTTCAGCAGAGCATGGCTACTTCACTAGGTAACAACTCGTACGCGATTAGCTCTCGACTCGTTGATCCTTTCTTGATAAAGAGTGTTTCGATTTGTAGGTGGAAGAAGAACTCAGAGTGGGAATCATGCCAAATCGAAGCAGACTTAAGCTGGAAAAACATAGCAATGCCGGTGATGGAACACTACACGGAAGCCACGGACGGTTCTTCGATAGAACAGAAGGAGAGCGCGTTGGTTTGGCATCATCAAGAAGCGGACCCCGATTTCGGATTATGGCAAGCTAAAGAGCTGCTTGATCACCTGGAAAGCGTTCTTGCTAATGATCCTGTCCTCGTCAAAAGTGGGCAGCAAATTGTGGAGGTCAAACCACAGGTAGGTATACCCGCGATGAAAACCAACCCGTATGATCGATGATTTTCTTGAATAACCGGATCGTCGTTTGTTTTCGTTTTCGTTGCAGGGAGTGAGCAAGGGAGTGGTGGTGAAGAATTTGATGGAGGTGATGAAGAAGAGGGGAAAGGGGGCAGATTTTGTGGTGTGCATGGGTGATGATAGATCAGATGAAGACATGTTTGAAGCCATTAATGGCAGTGATTCTGGGAATGAGGTGTTTGCATGCACAGTGGGGCAGAAGCCTAGCATGGCTAAGTATTATTTAGATGATTCTTTCCAAGTTATTAAATTGCTTCAAGGTTTGTCAGCTGCTTCATCAAAGTGGATTTTAGGCACCAGAAATTGAGATCTTTTGTATAGAGAGAGAGAGAGAGAGAGAGGGATGGATTGGTGGTATACATGTAGTAGTTGTTAGTAGTATTTAGTTACATTTCTTGATTTTTGATTTATTTATATTATTACTACTACTCCCTCCGTCCCACTTAATTAGTCTCTGCATGATGTGACAAAGAAATCAAGGAGACGGGGACTAATAAATGGAACGTATGAAAAAGGAAAGATGAACTAATTAAGTGGGACAAAGGAAGTATTAGGCGTAGGGATGTAAACGGGGCGGGATGCGGCCGGGTATTGCTTTCCCATCCCCATACCCGTTCCAAAAAAAATCCCCAAGCCCGCCCCATACCCGTTTAATTCGGGGCGGGGACTGAGGCGGGGATTATCCGATGGATAACGGATACCCGGCGGGTACCCGTTTATATAGATTTGAAAAAGAAAAAAAATGAAAAAAAAATTGAATAACAACTAAAAAAAAAAAGAGGAGGAAAAATAGAGTTCTTCTCGGTGCAAATAGTGCCACGGCAAAGAAAATTACATAATAATAATAATTAAAAGAACGGAAAAGAATAATGTTGATTGAGATTTGTGGAAGATTGGAAGGAAGTCTCCAAAATATGAAAAGCCTTTAATTAAAATTTGAGTATAATATTTTATTTTTATATATAATATATGTTAAATATATTCGGGGCGGATGCGGGGCGGGTATATATAAATCCGGCCCCGCCCCGAATCCGATTCGGGTATAAGCTCGTATACCCAGCCCCGGCCCCGACTCCAAATTTTATCCCCCGCCTCCGCCCCATTAGGGGCGGGTCCCCGCGGGTACCCGGCCCCGCGGGGAAAATTGACATCCCTAATTAGGCGGAGTTCTTGATCTAGGTTTCTTTCCATATTTTGAGAGTTTTTGTGTGTTTCAAATTTTGCTGAAAAAGTTTTAAAAAATTTCGGGCCCCACCAGCCCGGGCCAAGTTCATCGGCCCGAAGATTAAAGTTGGGTCAAGCTGGTCCGAAATAGTAATGTAGTATACTTTTTTGGGCCAGTCGAGTCGCCTTGAACCCATATTTTTATTGGATCGGCTCAACTTGTAGTTTCATCGGACCTTCATTTTCGTAGTCCTAACCGATATAAAATCTGGCCTTTTAGACACCCACTCTCTCTCTCTTGATGGAGGGTGAAAAAGTTTGATGATTCAACATTCCTCTTAAGTCAATGTGTTTGCTTGTAGAGAGGGGATTAGGATTGGGTAGGAACCTGCTTTTTGAATCTTGTTAATTAGTGTCTCATTCATGTCTAGACAAAAAGTGATAAGAACTAAATTAGGTTAAAAGAAACCTTTGATCTCAACTAATACTTTTACATTTTTCTTCCCATCTTTCCTCATAACCCTACTTTTCAATAACTAAACTTTCAACAAACTTACTTTTTCCCATACAAGTCATAAGTCTTGATGCTCGTTATAGACGACTTTAATTTGTAACGTTTGGTCTCAAAACACTTATTTATTTCGTGAGGTGTTCCTTTGTTTCGATTCAATTCTCGCGATTTCCTAATCAAACCATCTCATATGAGTTGTTCCGTTGCTTGTAAATGAAAAGAATTAACTCTTATTCCTTTTATCCCATTAAACATGAATGAGTTTTATTTTCGTCCGTTCCACTGATATACGAATATTATCTAAAATGGCAAATTTTAACTCGTAAAACTTATTCACACTACTTTTTCCACTATTATCACTCTCGTCTTAATTATCGTGTCGGGAAAAATTTATCCATATATCAATGAGACGAAATGAGTACATGTTAGTGTGCAACCATTCATTTTCACTTTCAACACTGTATCTAAAATCTCATGTAAAAATTGAACACAATTGGTTAAAATTTTACTTCATTCGTCCCAATTCAATTAATTTTTCCATTTCGCCACGATATTTTATGTGCTATATTAAAAGTGAAAAGTAAAAGGTCCACATTGTACAGTAACAATTTATTCTTTCAATTTAAGAAAACATGTTCAATTGAAATGTGACGTCCCGATAAAGAAAATAAAACAAGATATGGAAGGAATATTGAAAACAAGAAAAGGTGACCGTGAAACGGACCCTTAAAAAGGGGCCCACCCCACCAAAAATAATTAAAGCAAAAGTGGATATTTGACCGACTGCAAAATTGACCAAACTACCCTCCACAGACAGTTGACGGGGCCGGGACAGCAAAGGGACAAAAGTGGGAGAATCTAGTATCTGACAATTTTAATTCTTTTAAAATTAAAAATAAAGATTAAAATTAAAATTGTGGGAGCGGTTGAAGATTCGTTAACCTGTCACCATCTCACTCTAAAAAGTCCTCTCTCTAATTTACAACATTTTAATTTCAAGTCCCAAAATTTTACATATTTACATAATGACCCCACCACTAACAAGAAATATCACTTACCTCCCCTAAACTTACTCATTTATTCATACTAAGACCCTACTAGGCAACCAATCTCCATCATTCTTGCTCCTCCCACGGCCGCCGGAATCCGGTTCGACCACGAGCCGAACCGTACTCCGGCCGCCGGCCGGTAACCTGTTCTTGAATCGATCGAAGCTCGGCTCTAGAGCCTTCTCGATCCATTCCTGCAAGCCGGTTCGATCGTGCCATAGCCCTCCTAGGATCTTGTCCAAAACATCATCTTCTATCTCTAGTGACAAGTTTTTTTCATCCATCATTGTTAAGAACTTCATGGAGATACTCTTCTTGATCTCCCTTCGGACGTGTCCCGATTCAACGGCCTCGAACGCCACGGTTTCGTCTACATTCTCGAGAAGTTCAAGAGGAACGGAGAAGTGCCGGTTGGCGTGGTTGAACTCCTCATCATGATCAACGGTGAGATCGCTTGAGTTATGATCGGAGCCCTCGGTTCTTTCCTCCGTATCCGCATTTGTAGCCGATAGATTCAAATCCAACGACAGGCCGCATCCCGTTTCTCTCTTCGACGGCCTACTAGCTTTGTCGTCGAACAACCAACTAGCATTTCTTTTGCTACTTCTCTCCCTTACTACCAACCCTAGCTCCCAATTCCCACTTGCAATAGATGCAAGCTTCTTCTCATCCACAAATCTATCGTCTCTTTCGAGATTCGCTTCGGACCAATCACCGGTTATAACGAAGATGCAGTTACCAAGATTAACCTCACGGCCGTGAGAATCTACGATTCTTCCTCTCTCGATGGCTCGTTTAATACTCCCTCGAACGAGCATATCTCCTTCATCAATGTCTTGAAGCATGATCACTGAAAATGGATTCCTTCTTACAATCTCTGCTATCCTATCAATGGCTGTTCTACCTCGGAAGTTCGTCTCCGAATCTTCAACATCTCGTCTCGTTCCAAGACATATCGTTATAGGAGAAGTCCCACAGATTTGCTCAGCTATTACAGAAGCCATCTTCTTCTTCCCAACTCGATCCGGACCTGTGAATAACAACCATGTATCCCCCCTCGATGCAGAGCCTCGACGTTTTCCACTGCCGAATCTGCAACTTGTAATAGCTGAAGCCACTGTTGAAGCTGCTTCTTTCTGCCACCATGCCTTCTCCATCAACCCCTTGAGTAGTTTCTTGTACGTATCAGCATCGAAAGAGTTGGAAAATTTATCGATCAAACTCTTTTGAGGTTGGGACGAGACACAGCTTAACAAGTCTCTAGCTCGATCTTCGTAAACTGTCTGAGTGTTGGTTTTGGTCCCTTTTCTTCCTAGAACAAGATCAGTCCTAACTGGACTTTGAGGAGGGCTATCCGTAGCTTCCTCGACGTTGAGATGCACGATTTCTCTCGAGGGCTTCGGTGTCTGCAACACAAGGCGGAACGTCGGGTTATACAAGCTCGATGCAACGAGTGCTTGTCGTCTACTTTGATGGAAGCTTGGATGAAGATGCAAGCATGTGTCCCTCCATTTCTTCTGCAACTCTTGAGTCTTCTCCCTCGAGATGAGTTCCTATCAACATACATATTGAACAGAATATCAGTCTCTCTCTCTCTGCAATTCAACATCAAGATTCAGAGTAGAATAACAACACAACACAACATACTTGCGAAGAAGCATCGAGTTTGGCATCTTGCAACCATTGAGGAAGAGATGCTCGTGATGTAGCCTCGGAGAACGACTTGTGGATCGTAGCGAGCTTCGACACCTCCTTCTCGTAACTCTCCGAACAATTAGGGCAGAACGAACCGGAGTTCTTCGTTGGAGTGATCGGAAGCTTCTCTGCTCCAAGTCTACACAAAACAATGAAGAAGAAACACAGTTCATTACATAAGTTAACAAAACCTCCCTTTATATACTCTCTCCGTCCCGTCTGATAATGATTACGCCTCGTTTTATTATTTTAACAGACTCGTTTTATCATACCTGGGAAAAGTTTTTGAGGCAATGGGCAGTGGTTGAAGATCCCAATCAGTTTCCATGGCGGAATGGTACACTTGGCACCTTAAATAAGTCTCACAAGTTGCAGTTCCGATCAACCATAGCTTGTTTTCTCCTTTGAATCTCGCCACTAGCTTCGCCACCTCCGCCGCCGCCGCCGGGAGCCGCTGCTCCACCGCCCACTTCAAATCGCCCAAATCGAGTATCAATCCAGTTCTTCTTCTCTGAATCATCCCTCCCAATTCCTCCATCTTCGCAACGATCTGATTCCGATCGGATAAGATCGCCTTCTCCATTGAAACAACCTCAACATTTCTCAGCGTCTCGATTTCGAATTCTCTGCTCTCTATCTTCATCAACAGCTCCCTCACCGCCGCCTCCGCCTCCGAATCTCCCACCAGAATTGGGTTCCTTTTGTTGCTTCTCAGCATAACCTCAACCACCTTCTTCACGGCGTCGCCGGCGGCCGGCGGAGGCGGCTGCAGCCGCGGGTTTATGTAGACGTTGCGATTCAGAGGTAGAGGAGGCGGATGGGCGAATAGACGCGGTGCGATTCCGGTGAAATTGACGTGGTGGTGGGGATTGGAGGTGGTGATCGAGAGTTCGATGGCGGATTTGACGGCGGGGCTGGAGAAGCTGGCTTCTCTCATGACGCGGCTGACGCTGGGGTCGTCGAGGATGGAGATGATGAGGTGATCGAGGTCGACCTTGACGGCGAGGAGCGGCTGCTGCTGCTGGTCGGGGCAGCCGCGGCGCTGGTGGGCCTGGGCGCGCTTGAGCGCCGCCATGAGGGCGTTGGAGATGGGCGGATCGGCGGCGGAGGTGGTGGGGAGGCGGTCGAGGGCGACGCTGAAGCAGAGCTCGAGGGCGCGGGACTGGAGGGGGTGGGTGGAGGTGGGGTGGGAGCGGACGCAGGCCTGCCGGAGGTAACCCGACGGCGAGGAGAGGAGCGTGGACGCCACGTGCAGCGGCGTCGTCTGGCCGTGGTTGCGGCGGTGCGCCTCCGCTATGGAGTGGGCGAGCACCGCCGCCGCCTCCGCCGTCAGCATCTGCTGAACCGTGCTCAATCCACCTCTCATGATCGATCGATACACGAAGAAAATCTCTCTCTCTCTCTCTCTCTCTCTCTCTCTCTCTCCTCTATGCTCTGTGTTATGTAGTAGAGTTAGTATTATTACCAGTTTTGAACAAAGAAACGTGTGAAATGAAACTGGAAAAAAAAGAAACACACAAACAATCCTTATTCCATTCTGTCTCTCTCTCTCTCTCTTAAATACTCCAATCCAAGTAAGCAACAAACAAACACACTCACCTCATCAAACTTTTATTTTTTTCTCCATAAATCATAATGTAAAGTTAGGGTAAGAAGTAAGAAGCAGCCAAACGTGTTGAAAAGTAGACTTATGTAAGAAAAAGAAGAAGAAAAAAAAAAAGAGAGAAGCATTGAATTCCAAAAGATATGAGAAAATAGAAGCAAGAATTTCTGGAGATAAATATTCTTTCGGAATTGATTGCCACTCTCTTCGTCTCATGCTAGATACGGGGAAAATGAGTAATTCTCGTCTCGTCCGTACCATCAATCACTGATCCAGCCCACCACCTCTAAATAATTATACTCCTTCCGTCCTCCATTTAGTGACGGAGGGAGTATGGGCACGGGTTTTTTCGTATTTTATGGTATAATAATAAATTAATGTGTTAAAGTGTTAAAGTGGAATAATTGTGGGTCCATTTGAATTGTTTAATAGTATTAAAATGTTAAAATAATAAAAAGTAGATGTATAAAGTGTTAAAGTGTTAAAGTGATTGTGGGGTCTACGTCCTAAAACGGAATATGTCAGTAAATGGAGGACGTCCCAATATAGTAATAACTTCACTAAATGGAGGACGGAGGTAGTATATACTACAATGAACTTGAAAATCTGGAAGAACGATACACATGATGCAATCAAATATTAAGATCAAATATTAAAAGAACTTTTTAAAAATAAAATAAAAATGACGCAGTCAAGTATGTATGTTTTGGCCATTCAAAAGGGACAAATTAAAAAGAAATTAAATTACAAATAGTCATGAAGCATGGCCGTTCTATTATATTTTGTAACAGTTGAAATTAAAATAATGATATTTAAACGTAATAAAGCAATATTGAGCAACAACTATAAAAATATAATGTTTGTTAGAGACGGCTAAAGCATACGTGACATAATTCAACCTTTTTGTGTACTTATAAATACTATAATAAAAAGGAGTAATACTAGTTTCGTCTTGTTGATATTGAACTCATTTTAATACTGTATAAGTAAGTTCGTTATCAACGAGACAAAAAAGTATTATTATTTAAAAAAATTCAAAACAACGTTTGAGTTATGCAAAATAGTTTTGCAGAAGCGTCTTGACCTTCGCAACCAGTCCGTCCACCTTCGGTTCCGGGCTAGGCCAGTCGGGACTTCGAAAATGTGCAGCTCTAATATGCTCTTTGTCTTCTTATGACAAGAGCATGGTATGAAATAGTGAGGGGGAATCATTTCCTAAATTGCTACAAGTATTGAATAATAAATAGTGAGGGAGTAATTGAATAATAAGTAGTAGTGATTATGCAACAATCTCAAGACACTTGTTAAGTTGTTGTACATGATAGACTTAGTCCAATTTCCATTTAATCTAATATCTCTCACCCTTCGTCTCTCGTAAGATGATACGTTTTTCTTTTTGATACGTTTCCAGTCAAATAATAAGTTTCTTTATTGGATAAAAAAATACTAAAAGAAAACACTTCTTACACATGCACTCTCCACTTTAACATACAAACCCGCAATTTTTTAAATTTCATGTTCAAAAAGAAACTCTCGTCTTGTAAGACAGAGGGAGTAGTTGTTTAGGATATCGAAAGTAGTATAATTTTTTAATTGAATTATGATGATAGTCTCCTTTTTGCCTTTTGGCAACGCACGCTTTCTCTTGCCTTTTCACCGGCCCCTATCAATTTTTTAGACTTTTTCATCAAATTTTATCTAAAAAAAAAAACTATACTACTTTCATCATGTGATCATGACCCCATTAATTAAATAATCACTAATCAATTAATTAAAAAAAAAAAAAACTTTTCATGGACTTAAGTAACATTTCAATTTCTTTTTTTAAATAAAACTGTCACTTCATAATTTCGACTCATGAAAAAGTTAGGCTTTGTTTGGAGCCTTATTCAAATGGATACTTTAATTAAAATATTTCCTAATTTTATTGGTACAATTTTGCCCTATTACTATAATTACAATCAATTGAATTACTCGAGAATTTATCATAAAAAAATGATGCAAGTTTTTTTTTTTTTTTAAATAAAATAATCGAGAATTTATTAAAAAATGTGATTGAGAATCTTGTTGTAAGAAAATCTTATTTACTGTACGTATTTAACTTTATGGAAAAGGGAATTGAAAAATTTCATTTGATATCAGCTTTTAACATTAATTACCAATCACGCCTACTTTTGTTGCATGCGTCGCCCCTTTTGTCTTTTTGTGCCAACTTCTTTTATTTACATTTAGGCCCTTTTAGTTTTAAGAAATTACACTTCTTCCCCTATCTTTTGAGAACCCTGTGTATTACTCCGTTTTTTTCTAAAATGATCACATTTCTAATTTGGAATGTATCACCCGCGTGGCTTATTTTCTCAGATGACCCAACAAGCCCATATGACGTTCAGGGTAATGATCCGTTAGCCCCGTATTCAACTCTAACATCAGCAAGCCCATGTGAGGCACACCATTTTCATAAACTAAACTCTCATTTCTTAAAAATTGTGCCAAAAGATGGCCAATTTCAAAAGAAACGGAGGGAGTAACAGAGTTTTTATCGTAAAATTCAACTTACCGGCTATCAGAAGATGAGGGATCACGAACGATTAATGTACATGTCTAACTTATGGTAATGTATAAATCGTATACTCCCTCTGTTTTTAAAAGAGTGTCCTCAGCCACCAATTTGAGGCAAACCAAGGAGCCTTCAAAATTGACACTTACTTATGCCCTTAAAATCCTTGATTATTTTATTTTACTTATTTATTTAAACTGTTTTCTCCTACTTTTAGATTTTCGAGAAAAGGGTAGTTTTGGTACTTTTGTGTAATTTTTGCTTGGAAATTCGTTGTGAGAAACTTATTAGGGGACAAAAATTTAAGTGGGTCGGAACACAGGGGACAGATAGAGTAATTTATATTAATATTATTAGGATGGTGTTCCTTGTAATTCAAAATTGTTATTGATGGTTCATGATCAAGTAAAGGCTCTCTCAAAAGGTTGGTTCATGTTCCTTTTGTTACATTGGGATTTGGGACCCAAGAGTGTTCTTTCACTTGTGCAAGTCAAGCCCCACACACTTTGTGCATTGTACAAAATCCAATCATGTCACTTATGTCTAAACTTGAAGCAAAAACTTAATCACATGTAGGAAGAGAGGGCTATCCCCCCACCTCTAACATTCATATTCACATTTCTCAACATAAGAGGAGTAACAACTTCTCCCGATCTATTTATAAATTACTCTCTGTCTCTCCCGATCCAATAGTCCATAATTTGAGGTTACCGATCCATATTTTTTTATTGGACTGTACTAGTAGATTCTGAAAAATAACAAAATAGTGAAAGTAAAGCATAACAAAACTAAAAAAATTCCTCTTGAATTATAACATATCCACATTATTCCATGTAGTGAACCCCCACCACAAAGGAGAAAAGATTTGGTCACTTCTTATACTCAAAGCAACTTCACTTTTTAACAACTCCTTTCTTCCTTTATCAAGAAGAATAATGTAAAGATGGGTTTTTATTTTCACTTTTTTTTCATTGATAGGTTATACCCCCTCTGTCCTATTTTAGTTGACGCGTTCGTTGAATATATATAAGGTATAAAATAATGAAACGAGTCAACTAAAATGAAACTGAGAGAGTAGAATTATAAGGTATAAAAAAGAGAGCATATGTCTAATGACAGTCCTTTCTTCTCAATACTAGAAATTAGCCATTATTTTGGAAGAAATTGATTAAAATAGTAAAGGTTGATTAAGGTGTAAATATTAACTAATTTTATTAAATTTAGATTTAGGGAAACGCTGTAAATATTAGTACAAACTTGAAACTAATTGTAATGTATCAAAATAAAATAAAAAAAACATACGAACGACTGGAAAATGTTTAATTAAATACAAAGTCATATTTAAATATCTATATAATTATGTTGATTAGTAATATTTGAGTATTTATTGTTACTTTAATCATACTTATGTATAAACCTTAGATTTTACCGAGATCAATTATCCATATCTATTTCACATATATTATAAATGGAGTCTTTACATATATTTTTTTTTTCTTAATTTTATAAGAAAAAAAAGTTTTGAATTTTAAATTGAATTCCACAAGCTAAGGCAAATGGCTCCAAAGTTGGAGGGACACCTAAAGTAGGCACAAAAGTGTAACAAACACAAAAAATTGAAAAATCAAACATTCATGCGTGCAAAATGCAATGAATGTCTGTTTTATGTCTCACTTTTTTGGGAGAATTCCTGCAATTACACTTTTTATGAATTTCTTTGAGTTTTTTTTTTTTTTTTTTTTTTTTTTTTTTTAAATTGTATTGTACTCCCTCGACCCGTCCTGTCTCAGTTGATGCGTTTCTTTTGGATGTAGAAATTAAGGAGGGAGTGTTTAGTTTGAGATGTGGTTGTTATTTAATGAGAGAGTTATTTATGGATATACACTACACTAATTATTTTCTAAAAAAGAAACGTGTATGTGAGGACCCAAAAAGAAATAGTACATGTCAACTAGAGTGCGACGGAGAAAGTACGTTATTTTACGACAATTTAATTCTATATTACCAATGTTTTAAAAACAGAACCGAAGGTCGAACCGGCAAAGTCTTTGGTTCATGGTTTTTTAGATTGATCTATAGTTAAACTGGCCAAAATCGTAAAAAACCAAAAAGTCACGAATCAAAATCATGAATGATTCATAGTTCAACCGACTATTCGGTTTTGATCTGAACCTTTGATCATTGGGGGAATTTAATTAAATATCTTTCAAATTGACTAAGATTTTAGAACCTAGGTTAAATTAATGAATACTACTTCCTCCATCTCATATAAGTAGTCCCATTTGGAATGGGCACAAGAGCCAATAAAGGTAAAAATGTGTGGTTGTAATTGATTGTGAAGAGAGAAAGTTAATTGTAGCCATGTATTCTTTTCCGTTTTAGGAAATGAGACTAATAGGTGAGACGGACCGAAATGACAAATGAGACTACTTATATTAGATGGAGGTAGTATTAGTTGACATTTGGATATTCATATTTTGTCATAATTAGTTGAATCTCTTTGAGTTTGGCAAGTCAATGGTGGGCGGCCGTTACGATTTACTGATGTGTTGACTTTTTAGCTCGTTTTAATTTTTGAAACGATGTAAATCGTGAACGCTGGGAGTACAAAACTACAAATTATGATTACTCTTACATGGGCCGTAAATTTTTTTTGGAAGAAACCCAAAATTTTATTGAAGGAAATTAAAACAATAAAATGTCGATTTAAAGGCCCAAATGTTCTTATTATATTTTTAGCCCAAATCAAATCGAAGGGAGCCCAAGGAAGCCAATCGGCGATGAGCGGCGGCGTCAGTGGCGGCGGCGGCGGCAAATCGCAGTGGCTGATGCTCTCAACCAGTTTTGCATTGGCTACCCTGTCCGCCATCTCCGGTAAGCCTATTACTCGCGCTTTGAAATTTGAATTCCTCTCTCTGTACACACACGTGTCTGTGTGCGTGTGTTGACATTTTTAGGGCTGCAGTTTATCTATGGAGGAAGAAACCGGAGCTGGATTCTCGAAATGGTGAAGCGACGGAGAGGATTCGAGAGCTTGAAGCTTCCTTAAATGGCGCTCTGGAGAAGTGCGCTGCTGAAAGACAAGGCCGCATTAGGGCGCAGAAGGTTCGCTCCTTCTCCCTCTGCTTGATTTTGCAAACAGTTAATTTGAGTTTTGGAGTGAGAAACTATGGCAGGATTTCTCTAGCATCTATCGATTGACTGTTTCTCTTAGCTAATCGGTTTCTCTTTCTGCATCTGCTTGTGATTGTTCATGCATTCTCTGCATTTTGTGAAATGTTACTCAAACTCGAACTTGGTAGAACTTAGCTTGTTCAGTCTCTAGCTTACATTTGTATCGAGCTAGGTATTGCTGAGCATAGAGGTCGATTGGGTACCAGTCGAATTCGAGTTTTCGATCGATTAGATTGAAAGGAAACATTCGTTTAATTCTCCATGAGAAGGTTTATATGTAGTGTTAAATATCAAATATGGGCTCCTTAGTGTTGTAAAGAATTTTTTCAGCTGATTTTCTTACTAGTCTTATCTTTTGCAGGCTTTGAGGGAAGCATTGAGCAAGTCTAACAACGACAAGGTTGAATCGAGTGCATATCCCATGGCACCTATTGGAGTAGTTCGGTCATGTTTCTCTACACGGTAATCTGGTAAAACAATAGACGTAGAACGTTTTCACTTGCATAATAGATTCAACTTCTCAGTTCTTCCCCTATTGACTATGTAGTACATGAATCATAATATAGCGATTCATGTACAATTGTGCGTATTTGAAAATATATATTGGAATTTGTGCAGGAATGGAACTCCAAGACAGCCTTTGCTTGTACCTCTAGCAAAAGCATCCTTGTTATTTGATCCTGCTCGGGTTCCTCAAGCGTCCCTTGAAGGCCTCGAAGGGTATTCTCACTGCTGGATTATCTACGTGTTTCATCTGAATACAGATATTGAAAAGCTGTGGAAGAATCCTTCTCAGTCAAAATTTAAAGCAAAGGTTTGTTATCTGATCTTTGTTTTTCAAGGTTCCTGATTTTTTTTGTAAGTAAAAGTTTCCTGAATATTAAGACACGAACTAAGAAAATTGAATCTATGTATATAGGTAAGGGTGCCTAGGCTGAAAGGTGAAAGAATTGGAGTATTTGCTACACGATCTCCTCATCGTCCTTGCCCAATTGGATTAACTGTGGCAAAGGTATTGTCTTTTACTCATTCCTAGGTTGTGAGTCTTGTGATGAATGATGGAATTTCCGATATCTTGTGTTCGGGAACATATAGTTTGTTGGGGAAAGCTTTATTGCCTTAGACCATTGACTCTGAAACACTATCACTTACCCCCTTTCTTGAATTAGAACTCATGCGGATTGACTTTTTTTTTTTGTTCTAGATTGAGGCTGTAAATCAACATATGGTGTTACTCTCTGGCGTGGATCTTGTTGATGGTACCGTAAGTAATCCATTATACCATTTATAAATAAAATTTCTTTCCTCTCAATGGAATTTGTCTTGTCAAAGTAGTTTATGCATAATTTCATGTGTAAACAACCTAATATTGTGAACTCTGTTACAGCCTGTACTGGATATCAAACCTTATTTGCCATACTGTGACAACATTCATGGAGCAATAGTTCCGGACTGGGTGAAGGTAATTTCCTTCACCAGTGTTGATTTCTCATGTGTGAGGAGAAGTGCACACTCTACTTCACTTTTATCCGTATGATCGTAGGATTGGCCATAAAAGTATATGTTTTCTAATCTACGGCCTTCTCGTTTATTTTACTTCTGAGAATCATTCTGTGTGGTAGGATTGATATATGAGAAAATGAAACTGTCTTATCCACCACCACATTCCTTAATGGCCTTGACAATCTTGAGCTCGTTTGATTATGTAATCCTACTCTTCTTTCAATTCCAATCATTTCAAATAATTCAACCATCTATTCTTTGATCTAAGTCTAACAAGAATCATGACTCCGTCAGTGCTATGCATTCAAATATGTTATCCTCACAGTCGCAGGAATCTTAAAGTCCAAATTATTGAACAGGTGGACAATGTGCTAGCTATAGCTTCTGTAAACTTCTCCGACTGCTTTTCATCCAGTCTCGCAGATTGTTGGTCGCTCGTGGTAAGACCTGCATGCTAAATCCTATATACTCGATTATGTGTAGTCCTAGTTTCGTAACTGAATCGTTCAATACACAAAAGAAACTGGGAAATATGACAGTCCATTTGCAGGGAAAGAAGTCATTATATCCTTCTCCGAGCGAATTCCATTCGTTGATAAGGCAAGTGCTATCGTGGGACATAAGATCAGTGTCTCAAAGAAGCCGTCCTCATGAAAACAAGGGTGGAGACGATATCGAGGATACAGTATGTGATGCTCTGAATGCGGAGGGCTGCCATGAAGACGAAGCTGGGAAAGGCTCTGACCTTTCACATGATGTCGTTTATCATCTTATATTGGAGGGCCTCGACGTCTCGTACAGAATCGACGCTGATGCTAATGTGTTTGTTGAGAAGGTTTCTCTACCATCTATTTTGCCCAATTCCAGTGGAACATAGGACTATTGCAGAATTGCAGCTGTTTCTGTTGAGATAATGTTGCAATCTGAGACCATAGAATTTTGTTGTGATGAGATTAAAATCAAGTGACTCTCTCTCTCTCTCTCTCTCATGTGACTTTATTCCTCTACAAAATCATAGAAAAACACAAAAATTCACCTACTCCATGTTACACACATTACAACTGTTGATGATTAAAGTGGGCAAAGAATAATTTTTTTTTAGTACCCAAATTCTTTCCTTAGCAAGTAAAATATTACAGCAAAGCTGGCAACTCATTTGTCACACTTGGAATCTTTTGTTGCCAATTCTTTTATTATACTACTAATTTATTAATCCGAATATTCTAATATTATTTCTTTACATTCATGACAAAGGGTTATTAATATGAAATATTACAAATTGAATTAAGATTCAACACTTTAATGTGTCTATCGCGGACGTGGATTGTTACGTTGTTCGTTTGTTAGTATATTAAAAATGCATAGGGTGGGTAGTGGGATATTTTTCTCGAAATGGGTAAAAATTGTTACGTTGTTCGTTCGTTAGTATATTAAAAATGCATACGGTGGGTAGTGGGATATTTTTCTCGAAATGGGTTTTATGTATGTAATAGTCGTTCGTGGCCGTTAAACAGTTGAGCGCGAGAAAACATTTCCGTAATTTCGCCCAATTTCCAAACCCAATCTCATAACCCCCACAGCCAAGCGCGGAAGCCACGTTCTCCTCAATCCGTTTCTCCGGCCGCCGTCGCCGCCGCTACCGGAATCCAGTGTCGCCGTCGACCGTCGTAGGGGCTCTCGAATATTGTTGGCGGATGGAAGCTCCAGGAACGCCGAGCCGGAGCTCCTCCTCTTCGGGCCGGTCGTCGATGATCGACTCGATTCGCGGCTGCACGATTTCCGGCGTTCGAATCCCTAGAGAGGAGCTCAAGCGGAAGATCACGATGCCGGAGTACATCAGGGTGGCCGTCATGGAGGCGATCCGAGCCAAGGACGTGGAAGCCGCGGTGGTGCTTCAGCTGTACGAGTCGTCCAAGGCCAAAGGAGACGACGCCGCCGAGCCGCCGGAGTCCCCGCTGGTTGTGTTCATCAATCCGAAGAGCGGCGGCCGCCATGGGCCCGAGCTCAAGGCCCGACTTCAGGATCTCATGAGCGAAGAACAGGTAGCCTTGACGCGGCATTTATGCGATTTTTGAAGTGCAGAAACTGTGTTCATTAATGCTCATTACTGTGTTTGTGTGTGAGATTTGTGGACATTTTGTGGTTCCCATTCTGGTTGATTCGACTCCATTATAATGAAAAATTGGGTGTGTAATCTCTATCTTGTTCATGCTAATTGCTCAGGTTTTTGAACTTCCAGCTGTGAAGCCTCATGAATTTGTTCAGTATGGATTGTCTTGCTTGGAAAGGTTTTCTACTCTTGGTGACCAATGTGCGAAACACATTCGTGAGAATCTCAGAATCGTGGTATACTTCTTATGCTGTTCTATTCTGTTAATCTCTAGTTATTAGATTCATCTACAAGAAATCCATGTTTGATTGCTGTGCTCATGCTGAATCCGCACTTAGGACCTTTCTGAAATCCGGTTTTCGATAGGTAGCAGGAGGTGATGGGACTGTTGGCTGGGTCCTTGGCTGCCTTGGAGAACTGAATAGTCAGTACAGACTCCCACTTCCTCCTACTGGAATTATTCCACTTGGCACTGGAAATGATTTGTCAAGGAGTTATGGTTGGGTAATCTTTCATCTCCACCAACTAGACACCTTTTCTGTCTAATGTGCTATGAATGTATCTCTTATATCTTCCTTTCAGGGTGGTTCGTTTCCTTTTAATTGGAAAGCAGCCGTTAAAAGAATTCTTGACAAAATTTCCAATGGTCCTGTTGCTCGTCTCGATAGGTAAGGTCTTTAGTTTGCAACCATGAATTTTTTTCAGCATGATGATACTCTTATTTCTACCAAATTACTGGGACAATGTGGTAAACACTCAGACAAAAATTATGCATCAGGGACACTATGAACTAGTCCTTTTCTTTAGGGGTGGAGGTGGGGCGTTGTACCCTGTAGGGTATTTTTATTCACCATCAGTGGCATTAGCCTGTTGGAAGCATTAATTTTCATCTGAAATATAATTGCAAGGTAAAAGCAAGGATTCAAGTTAAACTGTAGTAGAACTTAAAGCTGCAGATAAACTGCACTCACAGAGATTGCTATCTGTTTTCCGATTTAAAGTACTTATTATTTTGCTTTCTGGATATCAGAAGATTGTCAATTTGTATGTGTTTCCACATGATTTTGATTTATACATCTTCAAATTTATATACTATTTGTTTGTATGCGCTTATCTCATGCATGTTTTGGCGGTTTCTTGTGAAGAATGTTATTGTACCTGCAGAGAACGTCTATTCTAAATGCATTGTCCATCTAGCCATCATTTTCCGTTTGTTTTTTTTGTATTCCTTAGCGATATTGCATTGAACTTAATTGAATATGCCATTCATGTATAGTTGGCATGTTTTGATATCAAAACCAGCTGGGGAGGAGTTGGAAATACCGTACTCTCTCAAGCCAACAGAAGAAACTCCACTAGATGAGGTTTGTTGCTGGGCTTCGTCTTTCATTTTGAACTGAATTTTTCTTTCTATCGTACTCTGCTTGATGTTAATGATATTTCTAATTTCATTTATTCAGCATTGTACTAATTCAAAACTAACAGTGAGTCTTATTTATAAATGAAATGTTGGTTCATTACTTTATTTGTTTAAACCTATTCATAGTGCAGGAACTGGAAGTTGAAGGGGAGTTGCCGGAGCAGGTTAACTGCTATCAAGGAGTCTTCTATAATTATTTCAGTATAGGTCTGCATTTGTAATGAGTTTCTTCCTTAGACTACTAAGGTCATGTTTCATTTGTAAAATATTGTTGCATGATCTTGATGTAGGAATGGATGCCCAGGTTGCTTATGGTTTCCATCATTTACGTAATGAGAAACCATACCTCGCTCAAGGTCCTATCTCAAATAAGGTGACATGTTTATCCTATCTAAAAGATCATTTTTACAAACTTAATACTTAGCATCTACTGTAGGTTAATTGGAAATTAAACATACATTTTTGGATTGTGAACACATATCTCCCGAATTCAGTTGTCATCAGCTTCTGAAGTTATTTTAAATGACATCATAAATAGTTCAACTCTTGAGGACTCTAAATTTTGTAATCTGGTGCACTGTGCAGTTAATCTATTCTGGTTACAGTTGCAAGCAAGGATGGTTCTTCACGCCATGCAGCAGTGATCCTGGTTTAAGGTAACCATTTTGTAAAAGAATTAGTTAAGATGTGTATCCTAGCTGAGTGCCTGTTTTATGGATATGCTTTTTTGCTATATAATGGTTTTACTACATATTCTCGACTATTTATTTTCTTCTTTTAACTTATGATTTTATCACCCGCCCGCTGCATATGTCTGGATTATGTTCTTTCTTGTTGATTAAGATGAAATCGATAAAGACCACTTAATCCCCACAAATCAAACTATATGCAAGCTAAAAATGACCTGATATAAATCTCAATTTGCAGGAGTTTGAAGAACATCTTAAGGATATACGCTAAGAAGGTCAATTCCTCCGAATGGGAGCAAGTCCATATCCCCTCAAGGTTCAGTTATTTTTGTAGAGTCTCAACTTATTTTTGATACACACCAGAAAACTTGTTGAATAGTCATGGTTCTAATCACCAATTAATAGCTTACTGGTGAATTTTCTATGGTAACTGCTCTTGACACCTTTTATTATGATATTTCCAGTGTGAGGTCTATTGTTGCTCTAAATCTTCCGAGCTACGGAAGTGGTAGAAATCCATGGGGCAATCTGAAGCAAGAGTATCTAGAGAAGGTATGGGCTTATTCCCGTGATTAAACTTGTTTTGTTGTTAGTATGATGGACACATTTACTCATTATTTGCTTGTTATCGAAATTATTTTCATCGTGATGTAAGTTTCTCCTGACTAATATCGTATAGAGAGGATTTGTTGAGGCCAGAGCTGATGATGGATTACTAGAAGTTTTCGGTTTCAAACAAGGATGGCATGCTTCAATGGTTATGGTAGAATTGATTTCTGCAAAACACATTACACAGGTAGCCTTCATACTGAAAATCGAGATTCAGATACATGGATAGTATCTCTCTCTATCTCCGTCTCTCTGTACTATACATAACATCTGTGTAACCTTTACACGCAGGCTTCAGCTATCCGATTCGAGCTGAGAGGTGGAGAATGGACAGAGGCATACATGCAGATGGATGGTGAGCCATGGAAACAGCCCATGAACAAGGACTTCTCGACGTTTGTGGAAATTAAGCGCGTACAATATCAATCTCTTATGGTAAAGGGAGACTAAACTTCCTTTTTTTAGTATTTATTTCGACCAACATTTACCCCGATGCACCAAAAACATCGGTTCCATTGTTGTACAGATCCTTCGGCTTCCCTCTCTCAAACTTGTATCTAATCCGTTGTTTCGAGGGAACTGTTTTTCGCATTCCATTCATTCGTGTCGTATTCTCTAGCAGTATTCGATCTTTCTACGTCTTTTTTAGTGAAGATAATAGGATATGGAATAATGGAAGTGAAGACGAGGCCAAGAAGAAAACGTACAAAACTTTTTTTTTTTTTTTTTTGGTTACGTATTTTTCTATCATTTTATCTCCGATTTGTATAAAATGCCCACTCCATTCTTACGTATTTCAACTCTCCACCGCCACCACCACCAAAAGGGACATGGCCACGGCGTCGGAACCAGCGGCACCACCGTCGTCATGGCAGTCGCCGGTGCCGTACCTGTTCTGCGCGCTGGCAGCCATGCTGGGGCTCATAGCTTTCGCTCTCTTCATCTTAATCTGCTCCTACTGGAAGCTCTACGAGGGATGTGACGACGGAGAGGAAATAACCGACGTCGAAGCAGAAGGCGGGGATAAGGCGGCGGCGCCGGTGGTCGGAGAGAAGTACCTGGTGATCATGGCTGGGCAGGAGAACCCAACTTTCTTGGCAACTCCGACAACAAGTAGGGCTTCGTCATGTGGCAATAAAAGCAGCTTTCGGAGTGGAAGTAGTGAAACTTCTCTGGCATTAGAAGAAAAGATTGAGGTCGAAAGAGTAGAAATGTGAAACATTTTGAGTTTCATTACTACTTGTTTTCTTCAATATTCTTCTTCTTCTCTTCTTCTTCTTCTTCTTCTCTCTCTCTCTCTGTTTTTTTTTTTTTTTTTAATATTTTAAATATTGGATTGCAGTTGACAGAAAAAACAATAAATTAATTGATTAATTAGTGGGGAGCAAAGTAATCTACTATTGTTAATTATTTCAAGATTTTAAGCAAAAATAGTTGAACTCATACTATTTAGTATTTATAAACCTTACAAACTATGTGGTTAATTAAAATTTGTATGAAATATTCAAAATTTTGTATTAACATTTCAAATTTTGTTTAAGAATTTACTGAATCCGACCCCTGTAATTTCTTAATTTTTTAAATAAAGATTTTGTATCTACATTTAAAAGTATTATTGAATCATGGTCAAGTTTAATTTGAAGAAGTAAGCGTCATTATCAACTTTTTATATTTTTTTCATAATATCCACTTAGACATGATCTAATTACAGGGTTGAGACCAATGTTTTTAAAACCGGACCGGACCGGCCAGTTCGACCGGGAACCGGGCCTAGACCGGTCCGGTTTGGACCCTAAAACCGGCAGTCTTGAAAAACCGCCATCAAACCGCCGAAACCGGCAAGAACCGCTTGGAACCGGGATGAACCGGGAACTGGACCGGTTTCTGCATAACCGGCCGGTTTTTTAAAATTCTAAAGTTTTTTATTTTTTTTAATTTATAATACTATTTTAAGCTTTTTAATATCATAAAATAAGAGTTAAATTTAAAAAAAAAACAGAAAATGCTCTATGTAGGGTTCGAACTCTGCACCTCTTACATGAATCAAAGGGCCAAACCACCTTGACTGCATATATAGTTGCTATATTATACGACTTTTTATTAAAATAATAGTTGTTCTAGTATAATTTAATTATTGTCAATTATTTCTATGTATATTTTCCTTAAATATATAAAATTTTATAATAGTAAATTGTATAATGCTACAAATTTGTTGCATATTATATCTAAATATATATTTGTATTTATATTATACTATAATTTATACTTATTAAATATATAAAATGTTATAATGTTACAATATACTTCAATTGTACAAATAATAGTATATTACACCCAAATACATTTAATGATATTTATATTTATATTATAATATATACTACTTGTTATTAATTATATCGATATCTAAATTATAAATGTTATAAATGTATTGGTATTTTGATATTTATAATATAATATATAATTATTTTACTAATTTATTAGTAAACGGTTCAACCATGGTTCAACCGGTTTAACCGGTTCAACCATGACCCGAATGACTCACCGGTTCGACCTCCGGTTCGCTTTTTAAAACATTGGTTGAGACATATATATCGATACCTTTATAATAAATTTGATTTATAAAGAAATAAGTTTACATGGCACGATAAATGTGTCGATATTTAAGAATCAATTTAAAATAAACCGATAAAATTGTATAATAAGCACAATTATATGTATATTATAATTTTATATACTTACAAATATTATCACATTTTCTCATATATGGAGATGATTTGTGCGTACATGATTGGTGATCAAGTATTCCTTCAATAATTGATATATAGTAGTACCAAGAAAATACATTTGTGAATTTGAATCTATAATAATAATAATAATAATAATAATAATAATAATAATAATAATAATAATAATAATAATAATAATAATAATAATAATAATAATAATAATAGTTTCCTACAAACATACGTAGCGTATCCACATATAACAATTGGAATGTCTCATTTAATTATCTACTTATTTAAAATAGAAATATTATACTCACACAACTAGTATAATAAACCCCACTATCGCTTACAACATTGATTATTGTGTCATTTTTCTTGTGGATAATTAGAAAGGGACGGAGGTAGTATTTAATAAAAAAAATATATCATTAATATTTTTTTCGAAAGATAAACTTTACTTTAAAAGAAGTAAGTCTTAAATAAAATGAAAATCATCGAAGTGGCACTGTCACACATTAGCTGTGGGTACGGCGAGAACATTTTTGAATATTCACTTACTCACTATCATGAATTTTAGACGACATGCTTCTTTTCGACATCCCTACTAAGCCTTCACATTTTCCATCTCATTAGTCACTTATCATTAAAATAAAAAAAATTAAAAGGAAAAAAGAAAAAAAACAGAAAAAACAGAAAAACGGGCCGGCCCAATTAGATAGGGTAAGACAATCCATTTACGCCCACATGTATACGGGCCGGGCTCGGACACTTCATTTACCATTGTATATGTGTATATCATAATTAGGTCGTGATATACATGTAAATGTATTTTTAAATTTTCGAGTTCGAATCTTTCATCACACGACATTTAAACTTTCTACTAATTATTAAAAAAGGAAGAAGAAGAAGGAGGAGGAGGAGAAGGAGAAGGAGGAGGAGGAAGTAAATGTACTCTCGCAACTTCGGTGATGATAGTGTCACATATTGATATTGTAATAAAATCGATATTTTCGATTGTCATATATTCTCATACCAAGATTTATTTATATATATGTATATTAATGTGCTTTAATCTAAATATTTAACCATAAATTATGCGACACGTATGTGCATGTATTAGTGGCTTTTGAGCTAGTGCAACAAACTAACATTGCCCAATTATTGAGACCACCAATAACTACATTATTTCCTCTCTCTCCCTCTCACTCATAAATTACTATAAAAATGTTGGCAAATCTAATCAAGTGCAAGTTTGGTTTAGTAAACATTTTCAGATTGATTAACATGCATAATCATTAATCACCCTAGCAATCATACTCAATCCCTTAACAAAGAAAATTTGTCTCAAGATTGTAGGGATTAGGGCATTAATACAGCGAGGGATGCTCCTCTAACCACCGTCAACATTCTTAATATGTTAACGAACGGCGTAATATAAAATAATTAAAATATATACTCCATCTTATTTAAAAGAGTAAACCTTATTGTTGCCACGTCAGAGACGGACAGGGGAGCGTTTCTATTATTACTACTGTTAGTATGCTTTGAATCAGTTTGTCACTTCGCAGAGCTGTACGGGGGACAAACTCGGTAATCTGTAACAGCCGAAATAATACAACATTGGTGAACCACGTAAATCTGTGTCTCGTTACATTTTCTATTTATTCGATTACTTAATTATCCTATTTCGTCACAACAACTGCATTGATATATAGTAATCCATAACACCACACACATAAAATTCAAATGATGATTGGATAGTTTCCTCTCAAAGTCTCCTCCCATGATAAAGTGAGGCCCAATACTACTTTTTTATGTGCCACAAACTTACCAAACTCAACCATGACGAGAAAAAGAAAAGTAAAAAATATATACATACACTCATTTATTTCTCACAATAGCTTATGTAACAAGACAAATCAAATGTGTAGTGTTCATCACCTTTGCTTATCCCTCACAGCAACCAACCAAACCCAATTATTTGCACCCCCAAAATTCCACATTTTTTCCATTATATACTTTTATTACTCTCTGTGTCCCTTTCAAATTGATTCATTTCTGTTATCGATTTCTGACACGTTTTTCCATACTTCTAGATGATGCGTTTTAAAATGTATAACAATCGTAGTATCCCGTAAAAGATAAAATTCTTCGTTTAAAACGCATCATAGAAACGTGGAAAACTGTGCCAGAAATTGACATAAGAAATGACTCAACATGAAAAGAACAGAGGAAGTATTTTTATACTTTTGCTTGTCAAATAAGAATATTCGAGAGTGGTCTCTCACTCCCTTTTGTCATCTACCTACACATGATTTATATAAATATTTGAATGGTGTCGGCCGATTACCTCCAAATTTCTATCAACCAAGAAATCCAAAAATATCTCCCACACATTTGTCTTTTCTTAAATTAATTAAATAAACATGTTGATTTCTTCGTCTCCTTCCAAGATTCTTATAGGCATTCCTCTCGATGCAAAGGTGAGCGTGGAGCTTCTCTCTTGGGCTATTAGGGTTCTTGCTAGTAAAGGCGACTCCATTGTTGCAATGCACATTATAGGTAATTTGTTCATTCATTTATTTTTCGTTAGTTTCTTATTATATACGCGTTAACTGAAATGAGACGGAGAGAGTATTAAAATGTAACATGCAATGTTTTAATAGGGGCAATGGGTAACAAGAACAAGAGGCATTCGGCTAGGAAACAACAGAAGCAAATTCGACAAGCCAAATCATTTGTTATAAACATCATGGGAGAATTAGTCAAGACTTGCCAATCTAATGAGGTAAGAATTTCATCTTTTCTAGTAATTTATCTATTTCGTTAGGATCGACTAGCCTAATTGACGAGGCCCCGTCAGATAGTATCCACGTTTGATACTACTAGTCCGAGTACTGACAGAATGTCTAGGTTTTCGGGCCGGACTGAGCCAATAAGTTCATAGAGATATGCAATGACTTGCAAATTAACCACACGAATGTCTCATTTCACGTGAATTTCTCGGTAATCAGGTAAATATGGAAGCCCGAGTCGTGGTGAGCTCGAGCACCGGCCGTGGCCTAGTAGACGAGGCCAAAAGCATGGCAGCCGATTACCTCATCATCGGAAACCGATCAAAGAGGTGAAAAACGTAGAAAACTCTAATTCCATTCAAAATATTTTTACGGAGGCAAAAAATTTCAAGAAGTATTAGTGAAAATTACCATATTACCCCTCAGGACGTCGTCGTCGACGATTTCGAAATTCTGCTGCAAGAACGTTCCAGAATCATGTTCGTTAGTACTTTTTCGTCCAAAACAAAGGCCCCAACAAGATTCTTTCGCCAATTCCGTCGTTAACCTCCCTGGTAAAATATCCATTTATTTTTTCAAGTTCTTCGATGGCCAAATATCATTATTGTTCTTCGATTTATAAATTTAATAATGAATTTATAAAAATGTGACAGATTTGGAGAATGAATCCGGCAGCAGCTGGTCGGAAAAGAACTTATCCACCGAGAATTCATTCTCTTCGGAGGAGAACGAGATGAAGTTCAAAAGGCCGTCGCCTCGAACAGTGCTCGGCATATGCGAGGAAGACTCCAACAGCGAGGAGGGCTCGAATTCTCAGGAGCTACGCAGCACTGTCACATCACCGGTGAGCACAGAGTCGAGATGGCCCAAATCCCCCTTCAATCTGATCTCGTCGTTTTTCCGCAAGAAAAACGACAAAGAGAAGCAGCAGCAGCCGATGCTGAGGTGCTTCACGTACCAAGAAATCGCTACTGCTACAAAGAATTTCCACCACGGTACGTACAATTCTGACGCTTTGTTAGCTTCTTGATGATGGTTTTTAAAATCGATTTTTAAAGAATTTTTTCCTTTACGAAATATTATTAAAGTTGTATTATTAAGAGAAAAAATCTTCAAATTCATTCCAAAACTTCGAAAAATGCGAAAAAACGTGTTATAGTTGTCAAAAGAAAATGACTCGATTTGAAAGAGACGAAGGGAGTAACGTATAAATAAATAAATATGCAGAGAATATGGTGGGACAAGGAGGGTATTCGGAAGTTTTCAAGGGGCAAATCGGGAATAAGAGCCATATAGCAGTGAAGCGTTTGGCTAAGGACAATAGCAACGCAAATAAGGAAAAGGAATTCCTAATGGAGCTGGGAATTATAGGACACGTCAACCACCCCAACACAGCTAAATTGGTTGGGTATTGCTTCGAAAATGGGCTTTATCTCATTTTCAAGCTCTATCCAAACGGGACGCTATCTTCTGCCCTACACGGTAACCGATTATTTTAACAGACTCGTAAAATGCGCGTGTAACCGAAAAATTGAACAGAAGGTCGAATCGACTTTGTTGTAGGTGAAGAGAGTAAAGTGTTGGAGTGGCACACGAGGTACAGGATAGTTGTGGGGATCGCAAAGGGGTTGCATTACCTTCACAAAGGCTGCAAACATCGCATTATCCATCGAGATATTAAGGCTTCCAATGTTCTTCTCGGCCCGGATTTCGAGGCACAGGTCGATTTTCCCTCCGATTTTTTTTTGAATTAGGGCCCTCTGTTTTTTTTTCCCTCCAATTTTAATTTCGAAATTTGCAGATCTCCGATTTCGGGCTGGCGAAATGGCTGCCGAGTAAATGGAGCCATCACGCCGTGATTCCGATCGAGGGGACGTTCGGTTACCTTGCCCCTGAGTACTTCATGCATGGAATCGTCGACGAGAAGACCGACGTCTTCGCCTTCGGCATCCTCCTCCTCGAGATCGTCACCGGCCGCCGCCCTGTCGATTCTTCCCGCCAAAATTTGCTCGTTTGGGTATAATTTTGAGATTTTTTAAATATATATATATATTTAAAATTTTCACAACATTATCATGAGGCGAAATTTTCGGTTGTGATTTAGGCGAAGCCGTTGATGGAATCCGGGAATTTGAAGGAATTGGCCGATCCGAGAATGAGAGGGAGGTTCGACATGGAGCAACTGTACAGAGTGGCCCTAACGGCGTCGTTTTGCGTGAGACAATCTTCGATATGGCGACCTTCTATGACCGAGGTAAAGTGCAAAACAGTCAAAAATCTCTTCGTCCCATCGATAAAAAACTCATTTTAACAATATCAATACTACTATAATGATTAATGAGCTCTTTATGGATACGGTAAAAAATTCAAGGAACGATTTTTATCGTCGTCTTATAATTATAATTATGTAGGTGTTACAATTGCTAAAGTATGGTCACGAATCAGAGGAGGGGAGAAGTAGCTGGAGAATACCTAAATTCACAAGTGATGAAATGGATGATTATTCTATGATTTTTGGATACCAACTCCCATCTGATTTAACTTTGGACGATATTTAATTTCATTTTTATTTTATTTTTCTTGATTTTAATTTGTTTTTACATATTTGCTCACCCAATTTCTTAATAACTTGAAATTATTATTTGTTTTAATTAATGGTGACTTTATTTTATATTTTTTAGAATCGGATGATTTAGATTTTCATCTCGTAGTTTTTAGTTTTTTTCTTTTCATTTCTTTTCGTAACTATGGTATTTTTCGTAGATATTTGATTCAATGTAATGTGAAGGTGTAGTTTTCCTAGTATGTAATAATATTTCATTTGAATATATACGAAATATAAAATATTGAAACGTGTTAAATTGGGCGGAACGAATGAAGTATATAGCATCAATGTAGAAAATCTAATATTCCAATCCTTTACGTTTGACGATTATATGTTGATGAAATAGGAGATGATACGCGAAAATGTCATATAAAATCCAAAATAAGTATTGGAATATTCATATAGCATGATAGTGAATTGAGTCATCTGTTACATTTTCGTATTGCATCTTCTATTGTATCGACAGATGATCGTCAAGCTTCAAATATATATCTAAACCAACATTTTGTTATGTAGTAACTTTTTATTCATTGCCGGTTTATAAAATAATTTTAATACGTGACAATCATTCACCGATGCAATAAACGAGAGCGAGAGACGTTGACCGGCCCTGGCCCAGAATTAATAAGTGAAAGGTGTTGGTCCCCTCTGTCATAATCTCTTATAAGAACATATTGGGCCATATACACGTGAACTCCATACGGTTTGGACCATTTTTGAAGATAATAATAGCCCACTTGGAATTATTGCCGATTGCTACTTCCCTTTCCACTCAAATCCAAATAAATGAATAAGGCAAGCTCGATAACTAAAAAATCGTCGTTTTAAGCTGTGTGCGCATGCTGACCTAGTGGCAGTAAAGATATTACGAATCTCGATGGCATTAACATTACATGTTTGAAGTATCTGTAATGCAGCTATGGCCAAAATACAAGCATTCAGTGGCGTAGGGAGAAAAATTGAATGGAGGGTGCTAAAATCAATGATTTTTAAGTTTAAAGGGTAAAAAAAATGAAAAAAAAAATTCTAAAAATTTTTATAGGGTAAAATACCATTTTTGGGGGAGGGGGGTGCTTGAGCTCCCCCTTTTCTCCGCCACTGCAAGCATTTCCTTTCTCAAACATTGTGAAGTGAAACTGAGAACGTACAAGTCAACAAATTCTATAAGACCAATTCATATGCAAATTAATTTGTTGTTTCTTTTTTCTTCCTTTTTATTGGATAAGTCATTGGTAGGTGCTTGCACCAATAAAAGTCAAATTAATCAACGGAAATTTTATTTAATTGAGGCAACAATTTCCTATATTTATTAATGGAATGCATACTTGGATATAGGGATGTCAAAAAAGCCCGAGCCCGACGGGCCGATCCGATTAGCCTGAAAAAAATAGTGGGTTAGGGCCACAAAATAATAACCCGAAAGTAAAAAAGCCCGATAGGGCTGGACCGAAAAAAGCCCGAGCCAGATAGGGCTGGCCCGAAAGCCCGGTGGATTTGCCCGGTGGGTTACCATAAATTATGAATTCATGACATATTTCATTACTCTACTTATAAATTTGATAAATTAGGTTGTGTTTTTAATTATTATCGAGTATTTTTAATTTGTTTTAATAAAAATATAACCTTCATTTTAAATTCTATACGTTTTTTACTTCGCTGCTCGGTGAAAAGTAAAATAAAGATTGACATTCAAAAATATTTTTGTTAAATTCACAATATTTAATAATTTTTTTAATTTTTTTAATACAAGTATGTGCTAAAATAATAATTATTTTTATATTTATACGAAATCAATTTTATTTTTTATAAACTTAATGGCCCGATGGGTTAGGGTTAGGGTCAAAAAATAATAGTCCGAAAGAAAAAAAAGCCCGATTAACCCGATCCGAAAAGCCCGCAACCCGATAGGGCTAGCCCGAAACCCGGTGGGTTGACCCGTTTGACATCCCTACTTGGATATATGTCACACCTAATGTTTAAAAAAAATACAAAAAACTAATTTTGGAAAAAATAATTGATTAAATAATGGAAAATGATAAAAACCCATCAACCAATGAGAATCAAGATAGAGATCTATTGATCCAGTTGGCAATTCCAAGAGCCAACACACATTCCCAACAAAATCACGTGAGATCTTATCTTACAGTTTCTATATATAGAAATTTCAAATAATCTTACCCCTGCAAGTTTCCATAACTCTTGAAAAGCTAAAACGATGAAATAGTGTGCGTGTATTAGCTTAAAGATCGGAAGTTAAGTGATTTCAAGTTCGATTTGTTCGTGGCACGAGAAAGACGACTAATAGAAAAGGCAGAATCTATTTTTAATATTCACATTATGAAAGGCCCTTACATCTTGAGTGGAAACTAAAACATGATTAAAACTAATTAATTTCCCAGAAATTCTGCGTTTAATTATTGTAAAATTACTTTTGTTAGAACGACGGAACGACGCCGTAGCCTGCGCCGGCGACGAAGCTCAGGATTCCGTCGATTTCCGCATCAGAAGAAGCGTTTCTCTTTGCGAATCTGCCTTTCACCCTCGGCCGCGCTTCGGCGTAGGCTTTGCGCGAGGCGTAACGAATCGTCTTCTCGAATTTCCGGTTTTTCCTCTTCTCCCTGTACCGTAGAACCCTAGCTTCTCGGTCCATTCCGGCCGCCGGCGAGCCGTAATTCGCGATCGGATCGGCGATTGAGGCCTTGGCCACAGGATGAGTTAGTTTCGACAAGGCGGTGCTGCCGTCGGGAACGACGCCGACGTCCAACGACGATGAAGAGACCTGGAGATTAGTTCGATGAATGATTAGTTCAATTGATTGCGATTTTGATTTGATTTTGGGGATAATTGTTGAGAGTAATTACGCTGTGGCAGAATGAGGTGGTGTAGCTGTTGGCGTAGGAGGTGATGTTGGATCTGGAGAAATCGATCTCGAACTGACTTTCCGGCGAGTGTTGGTGAGTCAATTGAGCTGAAACAGGCGGTTTCGCGGTCGTTTGTACGGGGACGAGGCTGTCGCCGTAAGGCCGAGAGAAACTCCGGTAGCTATCGAATTCCAGAAACTGTTCGGAGTCGGAGAAAATGAAATCCATCGATTTCATCTCCGGCGGGAGTTTAGTCGGAACAATCGAGTTGGTTGAAATCCACGAATCGGGGAAACAGCCGCCTAATTTCCGATCAGCGATCGGATCGGAGTACGGAGCTTCGAAATCGGCGGCGGTCGACTTCAAAACGACGGACTCAGCCGTGTCGTAGAACGGGATCACCGCGGGACGCTCGTGGCGGCGGGCGAGAGGATTCGCCGAGTGGATGTCGCGGTCGCAGTCAACGCAGAGAGCGGCGGCGTCCGCCTTGCAGGTCACGGCGGCGGGGGCCTGCTCGCACACCTCGCACATCCACACCTTCTCGTGCCTCATCTCCCCGGCATTGTGGAGCTTGGCGTCGCACAGCATGCACATGAAGGCGGAGTGGCCGCGGCAGAAGAGCGCCGCCGCCGCCGAGTTGCAGCAGTCGCAAGGCTTGGCCGCCACATCCCACCCCGCCGGAAAACACTTTCCGCCACCAACATCTCGTGTCATCTCTCTCTCTCCTCTCTCTCTCTCTAAGATTTTGATTTAGTTGGTGACTAGGCGTGGGGAGGAGTGGTGTGGGCTCCGAATGGAGAGCGTCTGAATCTGTATCTAAGCTCTCGTGAGGAGAGAGAAAATCTGGTTGGCTGTTACACGTGGCACCATATTAGCCGCGGAAAAAGCTGCATGACAATCGAGATGACGATTTTTCGTGCTAAAGTAGTTGTCAATTGTCTGTGCCGACGTGGCCCCACTTCTCTAATATTACCATTTTAATTAATACATTATATTATGCGCTAAATACCGTAGTTTTGTGCGTATATTGGAATTGAAAATTAAGATTTACTGTAGTATTTCTATATTTAGTAGGTGTAGTGTTAATAGAAACCATATACTATCCATATACCCCTATTATACTCTATTTGATCATTTATATTCCCTCTGGCTCAAAGATTCGTGACATGTTTCTTTTCAACATTTTTGGCAAGCGTTTTCGAGCGTCTTGATGATAAGTTTCAAAATATCTTTTTAAGAAATTTTTTCTTTTACCGGATACTACTAGTATCAAGGTATCCCGTAAAAGAAGAAATTCCTTAAAAAGATAATTTTTAAACTCGTCGTCAAGACGCTCGAAAACGCTTGCCACAAATGCTGAAAAGAAACGTGTCACGAATCTTGAGCCAGAGGGAGTACTAGTTATGTGTTCCTTTAATACGTCCCGTATAATACAATATATTTTTTTATTTGGTAAAAAGTTATAAAGGTCGCACTACGGAGACTCGAATTACAAATTCACTCCCAGAGACCGGAAATCGAACCCGAGTCACTCATTAAAGAGAAGAATTCGGTGACCAAGTGCGCTAAGCAGACATTGCCTATTCAATAGTTACTCCCTTCCTTTGATTTGAAACATTATATATTTTAATGTGTTCAAATACTTTGGGAAAAGAAATGCAAGATAAATTAGTAGTTGCCTTTCCACAAACTTGATACATTAGGTTGGCTACCAACTCGAAATGAATGAAAAATTATCAAGTTTCTTATCACACTACTACTAGACGCATCTATTTAATTTTTCCACAACTAATATATTTTGTTTCTTTTTGGAATCTCATTTTAAAAAAATAATGGTTTAATTGAAATGTTAGTGAATTTTCCTCAAAATAACTAGGCCATTTGGTCTACATTTTCATTAAAATATTAGTTTCGTTTATAAAAACCTCTCCTCTGTTTCATTCCCAGTTAAGCGACACGTACAGCTCAAAATCCCCAATTTTTTTTATTTGTTTCGATCAGATTATGAGCTGCCATCAGTTAATTGGACTTTTTAAATAGAAGAATAATTTAGTTGTGGCGACGTATGGTTGGGCCACGCATGCTTTATTAATTTTAAAGCTTAGCTATAATATATGCATATATATTTATTTTTACCCCGTCCGTACACAATCTCTAAGGTCATTAGTGGATGTCCGCGCAAAAAGTTACCCTTTAAACATCACTTTACCATCATCACCACACGCTACCGCACATTTTATCACATTACCGTATAGGCATACACATTAAACTCCGAGCCAGCCCATTTCGACCTTGAAGATCATGGTCGGAGGGAGTAATATTCAATTGAATCGATAGTGTAAATGTACATCCTCAGTAAATACTACTACATCCCTTTGCAATGTTTATACATTGGATCTTTTAGCACAAATTTTAATGAGTGGATGTTAAGGGTCCGTTTGGTAGCGATGTTGAGATAATAGGCCCGAGATTGAAATCAAGATTATTATCTAGGTTTCATGAGATAAGGATTATAATGTTGTTGTTTGGTAAGGTAATCTAGATTAGCTCTTATCTTATTTCAGTGTTTGCTATCAAAGATTCAAATCATGATAAAGAAGTCAAATGACCATAATGACCCTCACTCACATAACAAAGGAACATAACAAAAACACCCACAAGCTAAACCCATAATTCGATTTCACCAATTCATCGATTTCTTCAATTCCTTCATGAATTGGAATTAAATTCACAGAAAGAACACCCACAATTCAAGAACAAGCAAAAACCCAAAATTGAAGAATAAGAATAATTGGGCAATTCAAAAGTAAAAGCCGCAGCAGCAGTAAACATCTCCCCAAAAATAAGAAATCTCAAAACCTCACCACCTCCACCGCCGCCGGCGAGCGTGTCATGTGATGTGGTGATTTTCTGGCGGCGGCGGAGAAGTTGATCTCGATGAGATTGAGACCAGAGTACCAGAATTGAAAGAAATTCACGTTTTTTATTTTCATCTCAAAATATGAAATTGAGGGACAAAACAGACTTTTCCCAACTTATCTGGCTTACAAGATAATAATCGGAGGGTCAAGGCCAAGATTCATTTCCTAAAGGCTACAGTAACTTTAATCACGGGCCGACATTTTACACCGGGCCCCCAAGATAATAAACATGGGTACCAAACAGCCAAATAAGCCCGGTTAGTAATCATAATCTGACCTTATGAGGCCTACCAAACGGGCCCTAAAGTTATTAAGATTAGTGGAGTTGGGGATAATTCATGAATAAAATCAGACTGGTATAGTCTAATTACCTAACTCGAGAAAAAACAATCCTAGATGATTCAGTGGCGGAGCTAGAATTTGAAAATGAACGGACGAGATAACGTCCGTGTATTGGGATTAGTCTGAACGAACAAGATCCTATTCGTATACACATCAGGTCAAGAGTGCTAGTGAGGGAATGACGAAAATACCCCAGACGAGGCATGTTTGGCAGCTCATATCCGTGTGTGGCAGTGAATGCTGGGCCAAACAGATCTTTCCTACATATAAGAGGGGCAATTTGGGTATTGTGGGTCTCACGTAGAATCGGGATAGGGGGCAAAATAGGATAGAGTTGGCGTAGATGTTACTCTCTCCGTCCCGCTAAACTTGACTCACTTCAGTGCTTCATATATATTCAACAAGTGTGTCAAGTTCAGCGGACTAAGAATGCTTTATCCATAATTAAGTGCAAAACCGCAAAAAATATTGAACGTTTCCAGAACAAGCCGGGGAAAAATGTTTACAGTCAAAAAGATCATGCCAAGAGGCACGAAAGAAGGGTACGTACCTAGAACTTGTCTGCATGAGTCATTTACTGTGAAAGTCAGCCAATGTATGAGATATAGAAATGAGAAAAAAAACCTGCTAGATATTCATATTTTAAGTAAATACCGACACTATCTGTCACAGATAGTTCGTCCTAATCGAATCTCTACAAACACCGTGCCACTGAAAACCGTATTTCTCTTCATCGGGATGGACAGCAATTGACATGTTCACATCGTATGCAAACTTAGCCACCTCCAGATTTGAGAGTATTACTCAACCTGTATAGTATAGTTATCAAGACAATCATGATCAGTTGAAGGGAGAGCGCTACGAACTTTGATCATGTTGAAAGAATTGCAAGTGACTTATATCACATCATAAGAACTGTATGCGCCATTTGAAGAAAGAAGAAACATAATTTTATATGAAGGAAGCGGGAAAAGTATTGATAAGCTCACACTGTCAATCGATATTCAGTTATTCACAATTAATCAATATTGACATGGTAGTAGTCGAAGGAGCTTACCAGTCCAAGCCCTCAAAAAGGCCTTCTCCTTTTATAGCAGAAGTTTTAAAAATAGACCATTGCCTGTTTTTAATCTTGTGCAGTTCCAAGGCCTCAGTAATTGCAGCATCATCAAGTGCCCCGGGAAGATCCTGCGTGTAAGGCAACAAACATGGACTCAGTGGTTTTGTCCTAGTTTCACGAAGTACACATGCAAACTGTCTTAAAGCAGAGAATCCATACAACTATAGATAAATCTTAAACATGCTACTCAGATGCTGGAAAAGACAGTCAGCTGAGAAAACCTGTTTATTTGCAAATAAGAGGACGACAGCACCTTTCAACTCTTCCTCCTGTCAATAGGCAGTGCAATCGAAAGTTAAATAATGGACAGCACATGTAAAACAGAAACCCGAACATTTAATCTAGAATTCCATCATTGGATATCCAAATCAACAATAACAGAAGTTCAGTAGCTCTGAATGTATAGAATGAATACTTGAGAGGGATTTATGAAAAAAGCCCCAGAAAACTTTAATGGTCCAGATTTCCAATCATCTATTTCAGATAATATATTTCAACTCACTAACTACAGGAAACAAAATTTCTGATTGCCTTTTTACCACCAAGCATGTAAAAGCTGGTTTCTACTGTCAGCGGGATAGTGATACCACCATCTGGCTTCCCAAGTTTTAGAAACTATCCAGAATAACCGAGTCCATGGATGACAATATACCAATATTAACTTGATCTTGTAAACATAATAAGGCAACAAGAACCTCTAGTATTGCATGAAATTCTTCTTTGGCTATCACCAGCCTATCTGTATCACTTGAATCAACGACATATATAATGGCTTGAGTGTTGGGAAAATAGCATCTCCAGTATGGCCTATATTACAAAAAACAATATTGAGTGCAGTGTAAGCCAAAAGATATAAACTGTGTAACATATAATCAATATGTCTCAATTCAAGGCCCGTACAATAACTTATAAAGTCAAAGTTCATCAAGATTCAGAAAACTGAAGTATCTTATTTCCAGGAAATTGTTCAGATAAGTGAAAAGAATATCAATGCAAGGATACGATATGACAACTGCATACATATTATATAAAAACAGATCCTCTTCGAGAGACAGTGCGGATCAAAATGTAATTATGTTTGTTCTCAGAAATTTATTATTTAATGGGGATAAGAAATGAAAATCTTAATAAAGCTGTAGTGCAGAGTGCCTAATTCTATGATGTGTGTTTATTCATTGAATTTCTCTTTATCTGTTGTATCAGTTTTTTTTCCCTTTCCTCCATCAATCTTCTGTTTCAGTCAAAAAACTGGAATCCCAAGCAATTGAGAAACTAGAGAGAGATAGAAGGCAAGATTACACAAGAGAATTAAAGCAAATTACCTGATGCTTGTCTGCCCACCTGGCACAAAGAAAGCAAAGAGAAGTTAGCCATCATCATCAGAAAGACTCCTAGCATTCTAACGATTGGAAGCGAGATACAAATAAGTAATTTAATTCATGCTTGCGTAACATATAATAAAAAACACTAGGCTATCAATTTCTAATGATTTTATCTAAAATGAAGCTAGTGATACTGATATTCAAACACTGCGTATCATCACAATTTGCTTCTAAATTCTGAATTCATAATAATTTCTTTACACCAGAATTGTCAACTTAACTCTCTAGCATCAGTGTTTCCAACACCTACAATTTTACTCTTGCACAGGAGAGCTTCTTCAATTCGCTGACTTTACAGAAACACAACTAATCCATGTAAACCATAACAAACACTAATTATGGAAAATAAATTAGAATTACCAACTAATGCAAATAAATTTACCTAGATCCCAAACTTGAAATTTGATGTTGTTATACTGCACTGTTTCCACATTGAAACCAATTGCTGCAATTGAAAGAAGTCAAATAATGCCAAATCAGTACAAATCCAATCCCATCTCCCATAAAGTTGAAAAGAATGCTAATCATCTACACTAATTCATCAACCTCAAAGCGATACAGAAAACACCATCTCAACTATGAACCTGATTTAACACCACGAAATAACTTCGGCAAGAACACTCTCTACGAGCTGTATGACTTAATATTTTGACACCAAAAGCAGATTATAGCAGAGAAATAAGATCGACAATTCGCGTATAACGAAATGCACCATCGTTGAAGATTCATAGCATAAAAATAACATAAAATTGAGAAAACGGTCAGCTGCTTACTCGGAATTGTCGATACTACTTCACCCATCTGAAGTCGATCTGCCAAAACATACAATTAACTAAAACAATCAGACATCGAATTTGATTGATCAACAGAAAGAGGAACGAAAGGGGGAAATCCGTACAAAGGATGGTGGTTTTTCCGGCATTGTCAAGGCCGAGAACCAGGATCCGAGCTTCCTTGTTCCCGAACAGCGACGAAAACAGCCGCGTGAATACTATCCCCATTTCCACCCCCAAAACGGTCGGCGAATTCCCCACTCCGATCCGTAGGAGAAATGCCGAACACCTAGATCAGATCGCAGAAATCGCCGCACCCTCAAATCCTTCCTGCAAAACCAAAATCACGTCGAATCTGAACCCGATACCTAACATAAATCTGAGCCAATTGAGAAAATTAGGGTTGCAGCAACCGATTACGCACGGAAGCGAGGAGGGACTGCGACGGGAGGTTGATTCGAGAATATGGAAAGATGGTGGTGCTGAATTGCTCAATTCGAGAGAGAAAATCTTGAGCTTAGCGAGAGCGATTAACGTAGAAGAGACTGAATCTGATTTTCATAATAATTAATAACGAAGAATCTGGGAAAGTTCCATGGATTCGTAGAGTGAGACTGCAGAAACATGAGATGGAGATGAGGAAGGAAGCAAATTCATTACCGGTAAATGTTGGGCCGGGTCGGGTCGAATTTACCCAGCCCGAACCGCATATGGGCCTGTTCTTCACATGCAAAATTTCAAGGGAAAGCCCAATACTACAAATGATCATGGCATAGTATTTTTTTTAGTGGTACTAATATTTATGCTTTATTTTTTAGGTCAATTTTCATGCTCCCTGACTCAAACGAGATTGTGCAAACGTTTGTAATACAAACGCTATATCCTGACCCTTTTAGGATATTTTTTTTTATAAAAAAAAGGCGAAAGACCAGGATCGACCGTTTGTATTACAAATATTTGTATAATCTTCACTCTCTTCTTAGTCCAATGAAAAATTGAGGCTAATCATCTTGCCCGTCCCTTGCTTATATGTCGCAAACGGAGATAGGAGTGGTGCCCTAACCGACTCTACCATCTCGATGTTGTCATTAAAATTGATAACAAGCCATTATAAACGGGATAGAAAGCACAACATCATATTGCTGTTAGATCGTTGATCAAATTTTTTTATATTTTTTTCACAATATAGGCATGAGAGCCCAATAATGTAAGAAGGCATGAATCCATGAATGCCAGAAAGTGACGGGTAATTCTAAATATAACCCCCAAATTGCTAAACATAGCCCCCAATTAAAAAAATTAATAAAAATTAGTAATTAATTTACAATCCTATCCCTAAACTTGTAACCCCCAATATATTGAGGGAAGTACGTATAGCCCCCAAATATGGAGAAAAGAAAAGAATCCCGAATTCGGTTTCATCTTCAACGCTCGTCGCTCGAATCGCACTCGTCGGTAGTCTTCCTTGTTCTTCGAATTCGAATGTTTTCGGAAAAATGGGAGGAAACGAAAAAATTAATGGCGGCAGCAGCGGCGGCGATGGGGTGAGAAAATTAATGTTTTCGGAAAAATGGGGTTACAATTAAAAGATTAAGTTGGGGGTTATGAATTGTCATGTATAATTCGGTTTTGGGGGTTATATTGTAGGTTTACTAGAATTAGAATGATAGGGGTTGTACATTTTCTCGGTATTCAGGGATTATAAATTTAGGGGTAGGACTGTAAATTAACCAATAATTTTTAATTATTTTTTAATTCGGGGGCTATGATTAGCAATTTGGGGGTTATATTTAGAATTACCCGAAAGTGACAAGCCCGGAGAAAGAGATGGGCCAATTTATGTGGCCCAATAGCCAATTATTGGAATGGAGCAACTTAAAATATAGCCAATGATGGTTGACAACTATATATATATATGCACTTCAAAAATATCATAATTTGAAGTAACTTAATGTCAATGATCACATGCTCATGAAAAAAATTAAACCCTAAAGTCAAATCAAAATCATACATTGATGATTTCTTTCAATGATTCTTAGAAATAAATTTAGATGTCAATTGGTTCGAGCGTGCGAAGGGAAGGAGAATAGAATCGAATCAAAAGGAACGACATCGGCTGTTAATCTTTTACGAGTATTTGGTTCAATAATAGAAAGATTTCACTCGTTCTGTATTCCTTTAATATACTCTAATTTGGTCACGTTTCGTTGTTATTTTCATTTGATTCCTTTCCATTCTAAGTCAAACATTCCACTTTAATACTCTATTTATTCTCTTATATCCCACTTATTTTCATCTGTATACCATTAACACTCTTCTTAGCTCTACATGTACGTTATAAACATGAATTTCTTAAACACCGTCTGATAAAGAAAGATGTCAAATGAAGATAAACGGAGGGAATATAACTAAAAAGTCAAACTGCAGCAGAAGAGGAGCCCATGCATGCAGGGCAGATTCGATCCTAAAGACAGAAAGAAACGTCTTTTGTGCCTGCCCCCCTAATCGCCGTCCACGTGCCATATTTGTCTTTTTAACATATCAGCAAATTTGTGCTCAGGTCAGTACAATACATAAAATTAAAAAAGTCTGGTTTTTTAGTAGGGCCATCCCTCCACCCCGGGCCCACCCCCACCTCTTATACTATCTACACCCTCCGTCTTTAAATAAGTGTCCCGAGCCGCCAAAAATTTTGTCCTTAAAAAAGTGTCCTATCACATTTTTCCAAGCAAAAATTACACAAAAGTACCATAAATACCCTTCTCTTGAAAATCTAAAAGTATGAGAAAGACAAAAATAAATAAATAAATAATCAAGGATTTTAAGGGCATAAATGTCATTTTAGCATTCTCCTTGGTTTTTTCAAATTGACGGCTCGGGACACTTATTCAAAGACGGAGGGTGTACTTTATATACTCTAAATACTCAAATATATATAATTTTTTAATGAGCACTTTATATAATTTTGAAATAATAAATTAAATTAAACAAATCACTACTCTAAACTAGTGGTGTTCAAAAGAACCGGAATCGGCGGTTAAAACCGGAACCGGAACCGAAACCGGCGGTTTTTTAACCGGAACCGGAACCGGCGGTTCGGAACCGGAAAAGGAACCGGTGGAACCGTCGGTTCGGTTAAGGTTCCTAAGGCTTAGAACCGTAACCGGCGGTTCGGTTCCGGTTCCGGTTCCAAATCGGCGGTTACAAATTTTGGAACCGCCCAATTTATATAAATTTTATTATTTTTAATTTTTTCTTAAATATGATTTCTAAATAAATATAACACTACTTGTTAAACTTCATAAACAATAACTAAATATATATATAAAATTTGGACTTTTTTCAATTATATAGGTGTTACTCTCAAACACCCCTTTGTTATTTTTTCATTGTGAGATATGCTTATTGCTTTTATAATGGTATTACACTTCTCAAGTTTCTTATTTTTTCGATTTGAAATATCTAACACATCCCAAACTATGAGAAGAGTAACACATCTCACTATCTCACATTGAAAAACTATCAAACTTGAGATGAGTGACACCCTTATAAAAGCAAATACATTTGTCCCACATTGAAAAAATGCACCTATATAATTGAAAGAAGGTCCAAAGTCTTATGAAATAAAAAAATTAAAATTTGAAAAAAAAATGTCCGGTTTTTTCCGGTTAGAACCGGAACTGGAACCGGCGGTTCCGGAACCGTAACCGGAACCATGTGTTGGCGGTTCGGTTTTGGTTCCTCCACCGACGGAACCGTAACCGGCGGTTCGGTTCCGGTTAGAACCGGAACCGGAACTGTGGGCACCTCTACTCTAAACACTCAAATATATACTGACTTTAATTTTATTAACTCAACCTCAAGCTAATTTTCATTTTCTATTGACCCAATTTCTTCATAATTATTTCTATTAATATAAATAATCAGGTATTTTTCTATTAAAATATTATTTAAAATTAATATAAAGTTTTATAAACACGTACAAGTTTGCACTATTTATGTTAACATTATACTCTCCGTTCCATGTTAATTCTCCAATATAGAAACGACATAATAACCTATGCAATAAGAGACAAATGAGTTTATATTATACAGAGTATTAGTAGTTATGAGAGTATAGAGTTTCTATTTTGGATAAGTGGAAAATTAAATGGGACATCCTAATAAGAAAACAAAATCAATTAAGGTGAGATAAAAGGAGTATTAAACAATGGGCTAACGGGAAAATTATAATATTACGCATTATATTTTCTTAATTGAGTAACAATAATTAGGATCAAATGAGAAATCAATTTAACAATTTATGGACTTATCATTCAGTTACAATTTATTTCGTTCTTTGAACAAACAACGACTACATATATCGTTTAGTCAATGAACAGACATGCGGCTGCTATTAAATACAATTCTAAATAAATGTTAATTTTGTTGCATTTATCCAATAAAAAAAAGTGTAATCGTCCAAATACGTAACCTATATATAATAAATACTGGAATGTTATCCATGCATCAAATGATGCATGTAATAAACATTCAACCCTGTTGGTTAATGGAGTGTCTTCAATATATACTCTATTAAAATTATATCTAGTATGTTTCATAGTCTCATATTATTCATGTAGTACTACACTTTCAATTATACACATGAGCAATAAGAAATTAATTATACTTTGTGCAATTCTTTTTTATTTATCGCTTATCGGGAGATTCAATATAAAGTATAATACTAGTATCAATACCAAATTCTTACAAATAAGTTAATAGAAAAACCAAGTTTATAAAATTATGTAGATTAATTAAATATATATCATTAACATTCTTTTCCTTAATTTCGTATCTAAAATAAACGCGTAATTAGAGCGGAACAGAGAAAGTATAATCTAATTTATACTCGAACCAATTATATGTATATTAACAAATACTCATATGTTTCCTATGTTAGTGTAAAGAGAGAAATGACATTAGTTATAGTAAGAAAATGGTAGGTGAAAATGAGAAAACATAGGTGGTACTGGAATAAGAGTCTCAAAGTAAAGTAAGACAAAATATCTAAAATATTAAAGGTAAAAATGTCATTTTAGTTAATGAATTTTTTAATTTTAATAATCACACTAATATGCTTAAAATAAAAACTAATTATACTAATATTGGAAATGTAGAGAGTATTATTTATATTACATGACATTAAATTAAACTAAAAAAGGAAAACTTTATCGGACCCTGTGATGGGAGGTGGTATTGGGGCCTGGGGGTGAAGCCCCGGGGGCTCCGCATTTGTTTATGCCTAGACTATTACTCCCTACAATGATAACGCAAGGTGATTTACACGTGGCACCACAGATGAAGTGGAGGCACGGAAGACGTTTTTCTCCGTCGGCAGGATCGAAGCTCCCTGCATGCAGCACGTTCAACTGGCGGGAGGCGATCCTAAAGACGAGGTATTTCGTCTTCTGTGCAGACCCTTTTAATCACCCTCCACGTGTATAATTTCACTTAACTTGAGACATAGCACATCCACACTCTCCAACCCCACCCCGAGGAGCACCCACTACCATGGCCCACATTTCAAATTTTCCATTTTTATGTCATGCAAAATAGACAATAATTCGTTAAATTTAAATATGATTATGTTTGATGAATAAATTAGATTATTATAATTGTTGTTACTTTATGTAATTAATTTATATTTTGTTAATGAATTAATAATAATCAAATTTTCAAATTTAGCAGAAATGAAAGTATACTTTGTTTTTAATAGTACCCATTTTAATACTCTCTTCGTCCCATCGAAAGAGATACATTCTTTCATTTAGCAAGAAAAAATGATTATTAAAAATTACTCCCTCCGGTCTTTTCAAGTTGTTACACTTTCCTTTTTGGGCCGGTCTCGTATATTCATTACTCGTATATTATATTGGGTTGTCTCATACTACTAGTCTTCATCTATAAATGGAAAGAGCTAATTTTAAAATAAATCATTAATCGTCTCATTACTCTTCAGCACGTATCCCAATATAATTTAAATCGTAAATTTTAAACGAACACAATTTGCGTGTTTGTTTTTTTTTTTTTTTTCTTGTATCTTAGTATCAAATAAAAGTATTGATACGATCTTTTAATTAAGATCAAACATTAATATGCTTTTATGCATCTATGATGCTCTAGTTTAAAATAATAAAATTTGTATTTTATCTATAAACACACTATCCAAAAAATCTTTTTGTAAAAAGTAAAAGGACTACTGGAGTGGAAAAAAACGAGTTTTATCTTTACGTAGTATTTATACTGTTTTAGACAATAGACTATATATATTACTCCCTCCGTCCCACTTCAGTAGTCCTCTTTCTTTTCGGCACGAGATTTTATGCGTAGTGTTAAATTTAAAAAAGTATGGGGTCCACATCAAAAGTAAGGGTTAATTTTTGCCTTTTAAGGAAAGAGGACAAGTGAAGTGGGACGAACGAAAATAGCATTGAGGACTACTGAAGTGGGACGGAGGAAGTATATTTTTTATAAAGAAATATACAAGTGTGTTTAATCATTTTAAAAGTAATTTGGAGAGAAATTCATAAACCTAAATTAAATTAGATTTTTTCGATTTTTTAGAAACTAATTTACATCGGATTTTTTTTTAAACAAAATTAATTGTTTTAATTTTATGGAAAATCGAACCAAAACCGAATGTCACATGTCTAATTAAGTGATGCATATCTAATTTTATTAAAAATAAGTTTTAATAATTAATAAACTTATTGTTTTAAAATGATAACTATTCCAAACAACTATTCTTATCGTCTATTCTTCTTCCTTACCCATGAAGCGTACTTAAGAATTAGAGCATTAATAATTCTTAAAAATATAGTATAACCATTTATTTTAAATGAAATATTTTATGACCTATAATTTTATATAAAATCGTGAAAGTAAGAAAACAAAAGAATAAATTATGATGATTTAAAATTTTTAAATTCAAACTGTATTAAAATACATGTAGTCTTGTAGAGAACTTACAAGGTATTTTTTACTAGTATTTAAGAAATAACTCATTGTTAATAGAATATTAAAAATAAACAAAATAAAATTATTATAAATGGAACGAAATTAAATGTAGTATAGTAGTAGATGTACAAAATAAAATAACAATTCAAACCATAATAATTAAATTTTATAAATAAGACTTATTAAAAGAAGGGGAAAAAAATCAAATGTGGGCCATGAGGGATCTTGGGGATGGTGGGGTTGTGCGGGGAATGGAAAACCTATGGGACACGTATATGGAAATGATGAAAGGTAGGCACAGAAGACAACTTCACGTGTCTTTAGGATCGCCCCTCCCCGTTCAACTGTAAAAAGGTCAAAAGGTGTTCAAAAAAGTCAAATTTGGTTTGACTAATTTGATGGGAGAGAACGTGGTAAGAGATTTGGAAAGAACCAAATGTGTTCGAATTTCAACTCGTTGAGTGATTAAATTAATTAAGCAAACCCTAAAAAAAAACAATAATTGAAATAATCTAAGAGAAGTGAGAAGATAGTGTAGTAATATTTGGGTCTCAATCATTATAATCACGTTCCGCAAATTTAGGCAAAACTTTTGATTGAGAAACTAATAATATTTTCTCCCCCATCCGACCCGAACGATAGGGTACGTTTTCATATTTTATAACTCACGTATATTCGAGAAACGCACATACGAATAGAGAGTTGTATGGTACCATCAAAGCTATAGATCACTTGGTTTGCAAGGGAAAGATTTGAATGCTTAATTTAAAAAATTATTTCCTTGGTCAAATATTACAAAGAATTAATTAATCCATGCAAAAATCACAGGCATTCATATGTAAGCAACTCATTTATTTATTAATTAATTAATTTTAACTAATTGATGATTGATCCTCACGTGCCAACTTGCTCAATGCAACTGACACTGTATTTTAAAAAAATAATTATACTAACTGACATTGTAATAAACTGTAATAATCTCTGGATAAATTAAGTACTTAATATATAGTTATAATATAGATGGTTGAATATAATGCATTTTCAATATAATTATATATAGCAACCGTATATCACACAACAATCAATAATAGTCTTAGCATTTCTATTTTTTTCACGTGAGATTTATACTCTCTCCGTCCCATTTATAATGGGATAAGTTCTATTTTCGCCAATCCCACTAATATAGGTAATCCACTAAAATTCATTCACGTTACTTTATCAACTACTATCACTCTCGTCTTAGTTTTTGTGCGAAAAAAAGTTACCTCTTTACAAGTAGGACTAGGGGTGCTATATAGTGGTTGTCACGTTAAGACAAGGTTTGGAAAACTTGAATGAAAATCAAACCATTTAAACCTAAGTAGAATAATAGCATGTGATGTAGTGGATCACCTTTTTGTGGTCGACCTTTTGTCTCTTTAATTATATTATGAATTTCATGTGAATTACATTGATTTTGTAATAAATGCAACAAGTAACTACATAAATAAATGTAACACACACATGTATGCGTAGCAAGAAATTAATACTAATTTATGTGGTCAAAAGCCTTCTATTGTCACATGGACTAGTTATTACTTATTTGTCCATAATATACACTCCATTCGTATCAAATCTCTTAACTCATTTCATATATATCTCGATAAGAGTTTCAGAACGGAGCAAAGGGTTTGGATCAAAAGTAGTATAATTTTTCTTTTATTTGGTGATTGTGGCGCCACGTTCTAATAAGACTAGTAAAGTGTGACAAACGAAGCAGTAGTATAATTATACACATATATGGAAATGTGCCAAAAGAAAAGGACATAATATTATTCCAATTATTAATCATTGATGGAAGAAAAGAAAAAAAGAACAACTCCAAAAGTTTACCAGGTGTGACAATCATTATCTAACATGGCTGCCACCCCACACACACTATACACACTCATCACTTTTCATAAGCTCCATATAAATTCAACTACTTTTTTTTTTTTTTTTAATAATTTAGATGGCTTCATTTTATTCAATATATAAAACTATAACATTATAATGTGGATAAAAAATATTTTTTTTAAAAAAATTTTCGACCGTTCATAAAAAACGTACAATCCAGTTTTGTTAGTATATACATTTGCAATTCCCTTAAAAAGATTAAAAGTTTCAAATCTATTCTAATACATTAATTTTATTTAAATATACGAAGCTAGTAATATAACGAATGAAATCCAGTAAGCATTTTGATGCTACATTTCTTATTAAATACTCCCTCTGTCCCACTGATATAGGGACTTTTTTTTTTTGTAATTTTCGGCACGTTTTTCCACGCCTCTATATGATGAATTTTAAAACGGATTTTTGAAGAATTTTTTTCTTTTACGGAATACTACAAGTGGGACGGAGGGAGTATTGTTTTTAGACACTATAAATAGAGGAAGAATTTCCCCCACAATAAAAATAAAATTTCATTCTTCACTACAACTCATGAAGAAGCCTTCCTACGTCGAATCCCTCCTCCTCCTCCTCTTCCTCCTCCTCGTTCCGATTCCGCACGCTGCGGCCGCGTCGAAGGGCAGCAGCGCGCGGCAGTTCCTGGCGGTGCAGAACGCGGCGCGGGCGGATCTGGGGCTGGCGCCGCTGGCGTGGGACCGGAGGATAGCGAGGTACGCGGCGGCGTTCGCGCGGCGGCGGCGGGGGGACTGCGAGCTGCGGCACTCGGGGGGGCCGTACGGGGAGAACATATTCTGGGGGAGCGGGGGCGGGTGGACGGCGGCGCAGGCGGCGGAGGAGTGGGTGGAGGAGCGGCGGGAGTACGACTACCGGTCGAACACGTGCGCGGAGGGGCGGAACTGCGGGCATTACACGCAGATCGTGTGGAGGGAGACGAGGAGGGTCGGGTGCGCCAAAGTGGTGTGCCAAAAAGCCAGGGGCGTTTTCGTCATTTGCAACTACGATCCACCGGGAAATTACGTCGGAGAGAGGCCTTATTAGCAGATAATATTATTATTAATTGTACATTTTTCTTTTTTTAACTATATTATTATTATTATTATGTAAGTAAATAAATATTTTTATATATGTAAGTGTAGATTATGGTAGTAGATCCGTTATTATTAATAGTATTTTAGTTTTATATAAGAAAATGGGCAGATATTAAAATTCTGACAAAGTTGTCGTAATAAAGTTAGGATCCATTTTGAGTTGGGCCTTCAAGTTATTTTTTTATTCGGAATTGGTTTCAGCCCAAACTAATAGTGTTTTTAAAAAAAAAAAAAAATAATAAAAAAAATATCTAAAATTTTTAAAATCTATTTTAATATTTAATAAAAGTTTGGCAAATTAGATTTTTTATATAATCTTTTATAAATAAAATAAAGGACAGTTGTGAGTAGACTCTCAAGTCGTGCATATATATCGGGTTATTATTGTGTCGACCTGATAGTGACAACGTGTTAAGCACAAATTTGACCACGACGTGTAAATGATTTCCTAAACCTGAATACAAACATGACCTGAATTAGCTGAACTTGAACACGAACATGACTTGAATTAGCCAAACACGAACACGACATGAATACAATACTTACACGAAATAAAAGTTATAAAATGAGGAAGGCGAGTAACTAGAAAGATATATTGTGTAGTAACCCTAATTTAGAAATTAAAATAATGCATTAGGAAAGATTAAATAATTAATTAAGTATTTCTATTAGCAAGTTACCTGAATCAAACATGAACCTTATACGAAATTTTCAGGTCCTTATTAGGTCGACATGTTAGTGATACGAAACTAATAAAGCTCAACACAGATCTATTAATTGTGTACATGTCCATGCCGGATTATCGTGTCATCTCAAAAATTGACAGCCTTTGCGAGTTTATCTAATACAACTTGAAAGACAAAAATGATTTTTCCCACACTCATAATTGAGATGCCATAAACTAAAAAATTATCGATACATCACTGCTACCTCAACCGTGAACACTTTGTTAGTAGTATTTGTTATGAAAGCGTTTCTCGATCCAAAACCGTTTTTAATGTAATGAAGTGTATATATATAACTAAGATCGAATTCTCTCATGCAAACAAATTAAAAATGCATGCATCGTCCAATATTTCTCCACAAATCATGCTTTCTCAACAACGTAAACAATCACATCCATCCATACATATATAAAAAAATAAAATTCAAACAAATTAATCTCTAAACACCAAAAAAAAAAAAAATGGATCAGAAAATTTTCCTCCTCTCTCTCTCCCTCTCTTTCTCTCTCTCGCTCATCATCACCGCCGTCCACGCCGATGTCTTCGACGACCTACTCTCATCCGCCATACCGCCGCTCCGTCTCACCCCCCTCTCCGCCACCGCCGACAACGAGACCATATTCCAGACGTCGGAGAAGCTCTGCGCCGGCTGCACCGGCAAGAACCCCCTCCTATTCGTCTACGAGCACAACCTCGTCCGGGCCAAGAAGGAGCTGGCGCCGCTGTCGTGGGACGCCAGGGTCGCCGCCTACGCCGCCAGCTACGCGGAGGAGCGGAGGCACGACTGCGAGGTCATCCACTCGAGGCCGCCGCCGGAGGACGACTACGGAGAGAACATATACTGGTGCTCCGGCAAGGACTGGACGCCCGGCGACGCCGTGAAGGCGTGGGCCGACGAGGAGAGGTTCTACAACTACGACACGAACACGTGCCAGGAGGGGGAGATGTGCGGCCATTACACGCAGCTGGTGTGGAGCATGTCCGAGAAGGTGGGCTGCGCCGCCGTCCACTGCGACACCGGAGATTCTTTCGTCACCTGCAACTACTCGCCGCCGGGGAACTACGAGGGCGAGAAGCCCTATTGATTTTTTTCATTTCTTAGGTAGCGGATGAAATCATCTATTAAATTTCGATCTGACATTCTCTATGCATCGATTGATATTGACACGTTCATATCAAAAACATTTACGAAACCTACATTTTTTTTCATGGAAATTATTAATTGCTGATTTTGGAAATTCTGCGCTGAAACGTAATAGAGGATCTCATCCGTATAGCAGAGGTGTTTTACGTATATTTTCCAGAAATGGTAGTAATGTTTATGATTTTTACAAACATATATAGAAATAGCCGAAATGTAACGATTTTTTTTTTAGAAATAAGTATAGGGCTCGTTTGGTTGACATAAAATTAATTAATCTGATTATGCATCAAATTCTAGGTATACCATTTGCGATTCTGATGAATGTGATTGTGAGGAATATGAATATATATCAACAATTTATCATGTCTTGGAGAAAGCGAATCAGACCACCTATCGAATTTTAACGTCACGTCTCTTATTGCATTGACTGATCGACGATAATTATACTACTATTTGGTAGTACTAAGGAAAGAAAATGAAAACGTAGTAGTAATTAACATTTATTCACAAGAATATACAATAGCCAAGTTTCCCCCCTTTTTATGCAGCAATAATACAATAAATTCCTAAACATTTTTCCACAGAAATCTCAGATGCGAAAACCCATATCATCGCAATCACCGTTGATTTCTTCCGATCGACGAATCACAGCCGTCGATTCCCACGAGCTCGCCTCGAATGCATTGCACCACCATGCTACATTCTCCTTCGCTCCTCCACCCTCCATTTCCTTAAAGCAATCGAACTCATCACCAACCGCCTGCAGATTAACAAAGCTGCATGGTTTTGCATCGATCGACTGCTGAAGGGCAAAACCGATCGAATCGGAATCTCGAATCGCGTTGAATTGCGGCGGAAACTGCGATCCCGACGAGCAATCCACGGTGTAATCTGGTCCGAGGGGCGGCGGGGCGGAGGCGGAGGAGGAGAGTTGATTCTGATTGAGAGAATGTAGGGTTTCGATCATCCTCTGCTGCAGGTGGTTGAGTTTGGGCCAAAACGACGCCGGATTGATGTCGTAGAGAGAGAGGGGGGTTTGGAGCTGCATGTGGAGCTGGAGCCTCTCGAGAGCCGAGCTGCTGAGGCTGTTGAGATCGAAGGCTCCGACGTCTCCTTGGCCGGAGATCGGTGAGGAGCTCGACTTCCTGTGCCGGCCAAGAAGCTTCTTCTTTAGCCTCGTGTTCCAGTAGTTCTTGATGTCGTTGTCCGTTCTCCCGGGAAGTTGGGCTGCGATTATCGACCACCTAAGTATCGAAAAATATGTCACCGGATATGAGTTTGAGGAGAAGTGATATGCTACTCTCTCTATGGTGCTCACCTCCGTGGGCACCTTCGTCGTTTTATCATTTTGATATTATTTTGTTCGATTTTTTCAATTGTGTTATATTCTAGTACGCTTATTTTTATTTATCTATGCCAATTAATAGACAAATTTAGAGAGATGTCACTTTAATTATATCAATTCATGTCTATAGCATAAATTTATAATTAATTTTTTCTTTTTTGGCCAATCAACATATATTTTGGTTAATTAATTTATTTATACATAGTTTGGAGAAAAGAAACAAGTAGAAGGGGTGAGATTTAATTAGACAAGAAATTAAACACCCAAAATGAGCTGTTTAAACACAATATGCAGAAGCATCCGATCGTATACTCAAGTTAAAACTACGTATAGTTTTGTTCTGATATTTTTAGTTGCAGCAAATTTTAGAATCTCTTAAACTAACAAAACTATGTAGTTTTGACATGAGCACACAATTGAAACACAAGTTTGGAGATATAGAATCTCATACGGCAGAAAAGCATATAGTGTAGACAATGGCAAGAGGACAAGAGAGAGAGAGAGAGAGAGAGAGAGAGAGAGAGAGAGAGAGAGAGGGAGCTACCGGCTGCCTATGCTGATATAGAGGCTGCAAATGATGTTGTCTTCTTCCTCAGTGAAACTACCATGCTTGATGTTAGGCCTCAAATAATTCAGCCATCTCAGCCTGCAACTCTTCCCACATCTCTTCAACCCTATTTTAATCATTTCAAAAAACAAATTAATTAACAAAATCACACACACAAACACACACACTTATGTACTAATGTATATACCAATTTTCTGGGGAAGAGCAATCCAGTTGCTACCAGTTCCATGATTATGGATGTAGGATTTGAGTTTGAAATCTTCTTCAGGAGACCATGGCCCTTTCTTCACATTGGCTTTGTCACAGCATGGAGCTCTCCCCATTCTTGATCTGATCTGATTTTCTTTCTCTCTCTCTCTCTCTCTCTACTATTTTCTGATCACCAAATTCTTGATTGCTTTTCTTTTTTTGTTTATTGATTGTTGGGGAGAAATGTCAAGAGTAGAAGACCTTAATTTATACTACCATGATGTGATACTTAATTAGACACACCAAAAAAGTCTCACCTTCTATTCTAGCTAGGTCTCTCTCTTTCTCATGCACACACAGACATGCACACTTTATAAATTTGGATTAGGTCACTGGTAATATTATATATTGGTGAGATTATTGTATGTGCAAATGGACAAAGAAGTTGAGACAATTTCTTTGAAACGGAGTTATTCCAATTATAATATAATATAGTAATCATTAGCTTTTGGGGTTTGCAATAATTTGAAATTAATATATCTAATTTGGAGCAAAATTCAAGAAAAGAAATACTGCCCTCTATCGATTTGTCTCCAACTATCAAGTTACAAAATTTAATCTATGTATGAAATGAAAAGCATTTTGTGCAAAGCAAAGGATATACCTTGGATGCATGATCTCCTATTATTTGTGTGTGAATATATAAAGAGAGAGTTTGGATCGTCTAGAAATAAGTCTTGATGACGTGAGAAACGATGACATATCTGAACCATTGATCGTAAGTTGATTTATGACTGTAGTTGATTTAAGCATAATTATAAGTTATCACAGGTTTGATTAGATTTAAGTATAAATTAAGTTTGTACATAAAAAGGCCAAATAGTGTTGTACGCATAAATATATACTGATTTAAGCATGATTTTGTACAGTTTTAAGTATTTTCCCCATAAAATTAGCATGTCATGAAATGAAATATGAAAATCAAATTTAATTGAATAGTATAAATTAAGTTTGTACATAAAAAGGCCAAATAGTGTTGTACGCATAAATATATACTGATTTAAGCATGATGTATTACAATTTTAATTATTTTCCCCATAAAATTAGCATGTCATGAAATGAAATATGAAAATCAAATTTAATTGAATGTGAGCAATGTTCTAAAAAACACTAGGCGCTAGTCGGGTGGCGGAGGGCCGACTAGCGCCTAGCCGCCTAGGCGGCCGCCTAGGCGGCGCCTAGTCTGCAGCCGCCTAGCCCGGGCCGCCTAGCCCAAAATCGGGACGGCACGGCGCCGCCTAGCGCCTAGGCGCCGCCTAGGCGGCCGCCTAGGCCGTTTTTTAGAACACTGAATGTGAGAGTACCAAAACAAGATGAAATATCTACGTCTCATCAATCATATCGTATATGTGAGTTGAAATATATATAGTTTTCATTAATAATTATATACAATAGTATTTCAAGTAATTAATCATATACTCCCTCCGTCACATTCATATAAGGATAATTTTTTCCGGCACAAGAAGTAAAACAATAGTAATAGTTATGGATAAAATAGTGTGAATGAGTTTTAATAGATTAGAATTTTGTTGTTTAAAGTAATATCCCTGTATCGATGGAATATTTATGAAAATAAAACTTATCCCTGGATGAATCGGACGGAGCGAAAGAAGTATAAGATTATTGCATACCACAAATATATAGTTCATGTTGCCACTCCATGACACCCTAAAAGTTAAACACCTTGGAAATAAATTTCAATTGCCCTAAATCAAGAATTCATACTATATTACAAAAAAAGTTAGTGAGAAAATATATTAATTCAATAACACTCCCTTAAAAAATTCAAACCTTTTTCTAAAGGGAGGAACCCATTGATTGACCTTGGTTCCTTACTTTACTATATTTTAATGTGAAATTATGAAGAGGAACCACAATTTGTTAGAAATTACAAGCAACAAACTTTCAAGATTTCAAAAAGTTTGCAATAATTAATTAATCAAATTGACTCTGATTTTTAGAAACAAGGAAACTTGTTTCTGTTTGTCTTTCTCTCTAGGTTAGAATCTCTCTCTCTCTCTCTCTCTCTCTCTCTCTCTCTCTCTCTCTCTCTCTCTCTCCATTGACACTCAGTTTTGCTTACATCAGAAATGAAGACCAATCTTATGACTTTTTTTAGGAGAGCTGGTGAAATAATTAATTAATACTATTATTTCTTGATTAGAAAGAAGATATTATATTATTAACTTCATAATATAATTAGTAAAGTGTTGTTTCATTCTAAATTAAATTGGTACAAATGATTCTTGTTTGGATATATATGGCACTGAAAATGCATGGCCTTCTTATTGAATGCTCAAGTTTCTCCTGTCTAATTACGTCTCTTTTCATTATTTTACGAGTCTGTTAGAATAATAATTTGAAAAATGTAATCAAACGGGACGGATATAATATATTAATATGTTACTTAAACTTTTAGAATGACGATGATCTAAAAAAAATTGAAATGGGAAGGATAAAAATCTTGTGCAGTTGGTTTCTTTCTGAGTAGACTTTGGCGCACTATACAATGTTTAAATATATGCAAATTTACAATTTTCAACTAGCTTTAGAAAAATTGACATAAAATGAGAAAAATTAACTTCAACTTAGATGTTATAAATATATAAGAAGAAGATCATATAAGAATAGATTTTTAGATAAGAACAAATACAGTCATTTGATCATAATAATTAAGATATACGATTGAGATTGATCGATATATTGAATTAAGTCACACAATGCATCAAAACGATGATGCATGAATCTCTCTATATATAAATTTAGAATAGATTGACTTTTGATCACTCGAGGATATATATATCAAATAATAATTAATAATAGTGCTGCAATTTTATATCACTCCGTTCTTTTCAACATGAGTAATTTCTTTTTGACAATTCTGACACGCTTTTCCACGCTCGTTGATGATAAGTTTTAAAATGGATTTTTGAAGAATTTTTTCATTTACGAGATACTACAACTGTCACAGTATGTTGAAAAGGAAAAAAATCTTCAAAAATCTATTTTAAAACCCATCATCACCCGAGCGTGGAAAAGCATGCCAGAATTGTCAAAAAGAAATGACTCGTGTTGAAAAGAACAGGGAGTAATATGTGAAGAGAATATATGATGCATGCATTTTTGTTTGAACTAAAACCTTACTAGGAATTAATATATAGGTGCGTGATTTTTTTTTTTTAATTATTTGTTACTTTAATATATTTAAATATTTGTTTCCTTTTGTTGACTTTCGAAATTTATTTATTTTCCTTAAAATCATATTCCATCGTGACTAAATAACATCGATTTGATCCTTGATTATGGTGGATTTGGTACATTCTAACAAAATTGTTTTTAATAAATAAATAAATTAAACTTTAGTTTTTAATCATGCATGCATGCATATAATGGCCATGCATGTAAACAATCATTTTAGATTCTTACTTTACTTTAAGTTGTACTTTGATGGCTAACAACTTCCGTTTCATTCCACTTGGTTTCCCTTTCTAATTGGGACGTCTTACTTTAATTAACATGTTTCTTAATATTTATATATATACGGGTTATCCGATTTTTCGAGAACGGGTCAACCGGTCAGTCCAGTAACTCAGTGACCCAGTTGAATGACCAATTCAATGTCCGGTATGGGTTTCAAAACATTGGACTAAAAGCCCCTTATGGACGAATTTATCCATTCACAGCACAGAATTTAATTTAATTAATTAATGTTTGATGACCTTCATGTACTTAACCAAATCAAGGTGTTAATTAATTTATAGTGTATGCTTTTTTCTCTTGTGATAATGTAAACAAACCTAAAATTCCTAAAAGACAATACCTCTTCCAATAGGGTGCGTTGACAAATTATACATTAAACCACAATTAATTATGTTACTAAGTGACTTATACAAAACGTCACTTAAATTAATAATTAAAGAAGACCCTAATTTTCAATAATTGGTCCATAATTAAATTAATTTCGCTGTAACTATCGGAATGCACTTTTTGTTAAATAGTGCATTTATCTCGTTCATCTAGAGATAATAACTATTTTCCGTTCGTTTGTCCTACTGATATAAGAATATTACCTTAAATAGTAAAATTATAATCTACTAAAATTTGTCTACACTACTTTATCCATCTCTATCACTCATACCTTAATTCTCATGTCGAAAAAAAATTGTCTCGATAAGAATGGGACGGATGGAAGTAATATTCATGCTACGCGACGCTACAAATAGACGCAGCTCAATTAGTGTGCTAATACCGCAAATTACAGCTAATCTTAATTAATTAGCAAATATTAATGTCAAACCCTTTTGTCTCAACTAACCCACCTCTCTTTTCTTAGATATCCAAGAAATGGACTTAGCCTCCCCACCTCAAGTAGTTATATTGTACGATACGACCCACTTTTATTCGAATCGAGTCTATTAAAACCGGCAAAAATCGTTGGGACAGACGCTTTTATTCAAATCGAGTCTATTAAAACGGGCCAAAATCGTTGGGACAGATGGAATACTATATTTTTACACTCCTTCCGAGTCTTTTTGCACATACAATAATCTCACAAAATATACTAACATTTGCTAGTGAACGAGAGAGAGAGAGAGAGAGAGAGAGAGAGATTCATAAAAGCAAGAAAGTAAAAGAAATTAAGAGTTCACATATGATATGATTTTCAAGAAATGCAACGGAAGACAAAGAGCCTTCACATCACAGTCCTAATTGAAAAATGAGAGTATCTTCTTCTTCTACAAAATTTATTAAACAATCGACTCTCGTTCGAAGTGCCAACTTCTACATACCAAAACTCGAGAAGAGCAGCACCAACACATGAAACATCGGAGTCGAATATACACTAGTGTGGAAAATGTACATGATACGAGAGGATGGATTTTCAGATTATGCGCGAATATTGAACTGCATATTGCTTTTATATATATTTACATATCTGTGGTGGCCAAAGGGGGAGAAGAAGCATCATCCACACCACCCCGTCTGTCTTTCATCATCGCCTGCACAGGAAAGATCGAAGCATCTCAGCAAAAGCATCGAAGATTGATGATGTTCAAAAAACATGGGTAGACATTACTTACAGTTTGGAAATGCACGCAGTTGATCTCCGCATAATTTACAGAATAGCCATGTGTGAAGGCGTACGTACTTATTGCGTAGCTCCATGAAATAAGAAACTAATATTATTGTACTTCATGGACGAAGAGGGTAAATATAATACGGATGGATTATTATACGCTACTCCCACAAAAGTATAAAAATTCTCTTTGAGTGAAAGCTCTCATTTCAGATTCATTGCTGCAGCCATGTTTCTCAACTTCTGAGCTATTTCTGAGAACGAAGGCCTCTCAGCTGGTTCGGAACCCCAGCAACTTTCCATCAACGACTTCCATTCAGGGTCACACCACGTAGGAATCTGTGGGCGCAACGTGTTGTTCACAATCCCTCCTACAAATGATACAAGAGCACGTGTTTCACCAATTTATCATTAACTTTGAACGTAGAGGCTTACTATCTACAGAGTACACAGATTATATCTATATCTATATCTATATTGATTAAGGATGAATATCTCATAAGCTGCATAACGTATATACACCCTAAATGATTAGCAGAACCAGATTAGTATATGTTTCCCAAGTCCCCCAGCCCCAACAATAACCGGGAACACCCCCGACTAAAAGTACCATACTATGCATGTTTTCGTTTTTCTTGCATATAAAATGACTCATAAATGAAGCCCAAATATTGACCTAAAGCTCCATTCTTTGAACGCATGTAGTATGTGAATCAGAAGAAAAAGTTTCAAGGAGAATTAAAGATCGAATACCAATTATAGAAGCACAGTGCATGTCGGTATATGGCTCATCACCAGTGAGCAGCTCCCACATGACAATCCCAAATGAGTAGACATCAATCTGCCATAGGAAAACAAATGAAATTCCCAGTCAGCAAATAACACGATTTTAATTCATATCCTTCTTTTTTTGCTTTTCCTTATTATCTATTTCTTTGGTGGGGGCAGGGGGGTGTGAACTAAAATTGGACCATCATATGACCTTTTCAGTCACCATGTGACTCTTTCCACTCAGGAGTTCAGGCGCCATCCACGGTAGTGTCCCACGAACACCTCCTGACACTAGCGTATGCTGTTTTACCTTTGATAATCCCAGATCGCCGATCTAGATTTAGATTCAACAAGAACAATTATCAGTTCTCAAAGAATTTATCCACTCCAATAATCACTCGCCAACCAACAAAAAGGGAAAGCGACAAAACAATAATGAATATAGATTCCAAAGAAAGGCACATTAACATAAACTCAATGGACAGCAATCAGCTTTGTGCATAAGCCGAAGTACAGAAGAGCATTTAAGATTTTTTTTATTAAACTTCTTAATCAGCAATAAGCCTACCTTGCACACTGGACGATGTGGATCTCTCATGTTCACCAGCAGATTTTCACATTTTAAGTCAAAATGAACAATATTCTTTCCGTGCAGGTACTCCATACCAAATGCAGCATCCATCGCAATTATCAGTCTCTTACGCCTATCGATTGTTCTGCAAAGCGTAAATTTACATGGTTAGATAAATACTAATAAATAATAAATAATAAGTAATGAGAACATGCAGGCTAATAAAAAATGCACCTGTCTTTCTTTTGAAGAAATTGTTTCAAAGATCCATTAACCATGAACTCTGTCACAGTTGCTAAAGATCCATCAGGGCCATCACGAACTACTCCATAGAAAGAGACAACATTTGGATGGTGCAATGAACTTAGTATCAGAGCTTCCTTCCAGAAATCGGCAATCTATATACATCAAGTAAGTGAAGTCAGAATCCAATGTTCAATATAATGGGCGAATGCAAGAACACAGGACACATTCACCATATGTGAATCACTCATCCTCAGCCCAAAAACAGAGGCAACTATTGGCAATCAAAGCTTATTTTGCATGCACAAGAAGAATTAGGAATACTCTATTTTACAATAGTCCGATCACAAGATGAAAATGCACGAAGTAAGAATGATTAAGGACCATTTTGAACACTCTAATAGTGTCAAGATGCATACCAGACGTTCCCTTTCAGATGGTCTTCCAGCAAAGCAGCTTGCTTTTATTCTTTTAATGGCTACATCGGATCCTTTCCACTTTCCATGGTATACAGCACCATATGTTCCAGAACCTAATTCCCTAATTTCCTCGAGATCTTCATTCCTTATCGTCTATAAATTAACAAAAAGAGACTCAGTAATGACAGCATGCCAGCCAAAAAAAAGTAGCTTTAGTGAGGATAAATCAAGAACATAGATGAAAACCTGCAACCCTCGATCCAATGCTTCTGTCTCAGCTTTTGTCATCTCTATCTTGGAGTGGTCAACATTGTCAGTATCAGAATCCATCTCCAACTCCACGTTACCATCCTATTAAACAAGAAATGGACTTTAAGAATGACCGTAAATATACGAGCATTTGTACACTCGATTCTTACCCCTCCATCTTTGTGGTTTTGAGCATCTTCGGCAACGGCATCATGCACTCCCAAATCTGGGTCTTCTCGAACTTTAGCTTTCACCTCCTTCAAACTTTGCAAAGCTGCCTCTTTCACAGATGCAATCAACTCAGGCAAGAACTCTAGTCTGACATCTTGTTCAGGAGCACCAGCATTTGTTTCATCACCATTTACAGCAACACCATTTTCAGCGGCAGATTTTGGAACATCAGGATTTATAATTACAGGTGCTGCTAAAGCATCTGATTTCTTGTCAATGGTAGCACAATCACAAGAACCTTTGACCATCCCTCCACTAGCTGTCTCTTTTATCCCTTCATATGCTCCATTTTCATTCAAGATAACTGATTTATTAGTTTCACTTCCACTCCTAGAATCCATTCCAGAAGCAGCAACATTCATAGGAATTGATATATCATCAACCAGTAATGACTCAGTAGAAGTGACTGGTGTAGCCAAAACAGGTGTTGATTGGACAGGTTCCAGGTTACATTGATGGTGGTTTTCCAACGTGTAGGTATTAGGAGGAAATTTCACTGCCTGGATCTGATTAAAGTCTGACATGAGAGAACCATCAAAGCCCACAACTTTCTGCGACGACTCCGCCCAAGGATTCTGATTCTCCAAACCAGTTCTCAATCTAGGACTTCCTTCCATAGCACCACGAATGAAGCCCATGGGAACAGAGCCATTAACTATATGCGGAGAAACTGATGTGTCATAACTGGGCCCCCCTTGCATTGGGCTATGAACATTTCTCCATAGAGGCTGTGCAGGAATATGACCATGAGGAACCTGGTACACATTATCAGCTCCATACGTATATGGAGCATTTCCAGAAGGCAGATGTACCTGCGGTCCTGCTGCTCCTGCTTGATCCTGAAACCCTTGACTGCCATAGTCAACTCCAGCACGAGCATAGCGTGGATCATCATGGTTAATGTAATGTGGCTGCACATGATGGTGCCCATCACATACATTTCCATGCCCCATTGGAATATTCAACCCATTCTCCACCATATAACTATCAGCTAACCTTCCCGAAACAGATACAGATAGGTGGGGTCTCGGTTCCTCACCCCGAGGATTCGGCTGATGCGGCGAAACCCATCCTCTTTCAGAACCATGGCTTTCAGAATATACTGTCCGTGGATCATTCGGCTCCCTACAGTAGTATTGAGGATTCAGATTTCCATCCGGATTCATCATGTATACTTCTCGATTCGGAGGGCACTCAGGACAAGTATTTGGAACCTGAAGATATCCATTCCCTACATTTGGCGTCCCTACATTTGGTGTCTCAAGATGCGGTTGCTCACCAGGCTTCCAGGAAGAATCCGGATAAACTTGATTTCTCTGATAGGGGATCCGACAATGTTCACAAGCACTGTTTCCTTCAAACACATTTGATCCTTGCAGCATGTTTCCAGCTGGAATCAGTACCACGTTTTCTGCATATGGAGGCTGTGGCTCGTAGACAGTGTGAGTACTGATAGGGGCCCGATTATAATCCTCAGGTGTTCGATCAAATTCCCCATACGGTGTTCGATAACGTGATGAAGAAGGCGATGTAGGAAATTCAATCAGCCTCTGATCCACAGGTTGTCTGGGGGAATAATAAGCAGGACTCCATGGAGCTTCCATTTCATTATACCTCTGATTAACTGCTTGCTGGAGCTGCCCCGACCCTAGATGAGGAATTGTAAGATGTCGAAGATTCATCTGAGCCATTGGCAATTCCATATTTCTCTGGCCATGGACACTACCCTCAAGATTCATCTGGTTAAAGTACTGCTCTGCAGCTTGAACATCATCCATCGATCCAACCAGAAACGACTCCCCAAGTTGCTTCCTCGAGTCAGGAGACTCATTAAGGCTATTCAATGCATCCACATATCTCCTCTCGTTATCCCTTTCATCTCCATCTCCGAAATGTAAGGATCCATCTTGATCAGAATGTGCAAATAAGAAGATCCGCAACCTAGTAAATCCATCCCCAGATCCCACCTTATCGTACTCCTCCATCATATTAGTGACATCATCATCGTTTACTACAGATACTAAAGCATCGAGATCTTCATCCGGTTGTTGGTATTTTAACACAGCTACACCTTCATAAAGCTCCCTCATCTTCCCCATGAGATCTTCATAAGTTATGTCACGAGGAACGCTCACAATCCGAGTCTCGCCTCCCACATATCGAAGTCTCCCATCTTGCGGCCGAGGCAGAATACTACCATTGAAACTACATAAGAATTTAACGCGCTGAAATTCGTCGTTCAGGATGGATCCTGAGATCAATGTAGGGCTATCCATAAAGGATAAAGACGGAACACGTCGATTACTAATGAATCAGTAACCTTCAATTCTACTTCGCTCGAATCCTTCAAACGCTCAATCACAAACATTGAATATACTCATCGATTTCTCAAACATTCATCTGCCACCAATCTCAATCGATCGATGCCTCCTCCCCTCAACTTCCGGCACTAAACACCTTAAATTCTTCGCAACAAACAAACAAAAACAATAATCAACAAAAAGGTAAAATCTTAACAGTTACGAACGCATTTCGAGCATTTTGAATCAACAAACAAACAGAATCGACACTTTTACGAATGGATGCATCTCGAAAGAACAAACTTTTCCGCGAAATAATTGAGATTTTCAACAAAACCTAACAAATCCAGATTGAGAAATGCATTGGAAGAAAAAAAAAACAAAAAAAATACCTGAAAACAGGGGATTCCAAACAAGACCTGAGCCCTGAATTTACGAGTAATATAATAAATTTGTTTTTGGATCAAAACCCAGAATTCGAGAAAACCCTAGAAAATCCCCCAAACCTTATGGATCTCTGGTAACCTCCTACTTCCGATCAAAAACTAATAATAAATAAATAATAATTAAAAAAAGGGTTGTAAAATAGTCGGAGGAAAAAATAGAAGGGGGATAGTTGATAATATAATCCCTAATACATGCAAATAAATCTAGGGCAAAAAAATTAAAGGGATTTGGTGATAAATTGGAGAGAGAGAGAGAGAGGGGTGTGGAGAGAGAGAGGGCAGAGGGGAGGAGAGGTTTGGAGTTTGGGGAAGGCGAGGTTGCCAGGTTGGGGGACACGTGGCGGCATTGCAGATCTTGGAGAATAGGCATCAATTTATCTGCTCTAACGGCATATTCTTATTAAAGGAAACCCTACGCTTGATCAATTCATAAATTTTTCCTATTTTCGAGGAATTTTCAAACTCGTGTTGAATTATTTTAAAATCTTCGATCAAAGTTGTCGCAGTGTGTTAGCTTAGCGGTAGAAGATACGTTTTGACTTTCAAAATTAAAAACTTCGAGTTCGAGTCGTTAATGAAACTCACCAAAAACAAGGTTTGCACTTTTCTCGGTTCAATAGGCGAAACTAACCATGAAAGTAACTGCTACGATTTCAATATTAAGAGGTTCTGACTCCAATGTATTATTCGTTAATACGACGATCACTGCAATGACTTATTAATGCTGAAATTTTAAAAATTATATCACAAACGATTTATTTATAAAACCTTTAGTTTCGATCATCAACTTTCTACTGTTAGAACAACGACGTACATTGACGAATATATGAATTTCAATAATATATTTTCCAGGCACTAGTTTAGAAGCCCAATACTAGTTATTCTAAAAGTCCAAACATTGCATGCAAGTCCGACCCGGTTCCGGATTGATCGGCCCACCATTTATACCCGACAAGAGTTGGGCCGACCGAATGGGCCAAACAGCCCAATTCAATGAAAAGGTGGGCCGATATTTATGAGCTCGGCCCGGCCCATTAGAGCATCTCCAAGAGCAACACTAAAATAGTGCTGAGCACTAGCTCAGCACTATTTTAGTGTAGAGTTTTGCTCCAACAGTCCGCACTAAAATAGCGAAATTATAGTGCAATGAACAGTGTTCCCCTAAATATAGAGTAACACTATTCACTGCACTATAATTTTGTGTTCATCATTTTGTGCTCGTATTTGTTTGCGATTTTTATTTGTGGTGTAGTATTTCAATTTAGTTTGTTAATTTTGTTGTATGAGTAATAATTTTATTTTTTTTCTTTTCACAATTTAATTTGATATATGCTTATTTGTTTTGTGTGTATCTGATGTGATCCATGGAGGCCCAAGATCGTTGCATATGAAGGCTGATTTAATCGAGTCTTTTAATTAGTTTTATTTTAGTTATTTTGAATGTTTTAATATTTATTTGTTATTTTCGTGGGTTTATTTAGGGTGGCTGAAATTGGGCCTTAGTTGAGTCAGTTTTGGATTTTATATCTTGTTTTGATTAAGGGCTTCTTACCTTATTAGATTAGGAGTTATTTTTCATGCTTAGTTTCCTACTTTGATTAGGTTTTGGTTTCGCCTATATATAGGCATCATTGTGAACGAAAATTAAGAAGACTTTTATCAATATCATTATTTTCGTGAGTTTATCTCTCTTGTGAGGATTTTTGAAATTCTCTTTGTTCGTCCAAGACGAACGTTTATCCGGCGTATCAGCGAGTTCATCTCCCTCGTTGTGTGTCATTCATCGTCCCCGAGTTGCTGCGTCAACTATCTCGTTGGGGTATAGGCAACATACGACCTATATCACTTCTAGGGTTAGATTTAGAGGTTTTGGGATATTCCATATGTTCGTTTTCAAGTCTTCCGCTAGCGTGTTGTTCGATTTGATCCAAGTTCAACGAGGATCGTATCAGTATCAAATTTTTTTAATTATTTTTTTTGTTCGTTTCACAATTTATCGTATGTTACTTGTAATAATTTAACTAATTTTTCTCTTCTTTTTAAACTCTATGTATAATTTACGTGTGATACAAATATATATACAAAATGATTGTATAAATTAATGAAACAAAATATAAAACCAAAAATGCATTAATAAGAAAAACGTAAAATTACATAACATTGTCAAATTAAAGTACAAAACAAACTACACCATGCATGGGAACCTACGTTAATATAAAACTGAAAAAATTAAAGATACATTTTTTCCCCTAATAATCCGAAAGTCCATCTCCACTTCCTCCGGCACAGGGAAATAAATTCCGAAACATATCAAAACCGCGAGCTTTGCCTTGTTGTGTGTTTCTTCGTTTCCGCATAATTTGTTGTTGCTCCAACCGGAAGTAATTTTATAATTTATTAAGAATGTAATTTTAATTATTTGCAATATCTACTTATTTTATCTTAATTAAATGAGTTAAAATTTATATCATTGTCATTTTTTTTAATCATGTTCACATTTTATTAAAAAAATGAATGAAAAATGATATTTTGGAATATTCCTTTTCTGCTGTATTTTAGTGCGAACTGTTGGAGATGAGTTACTGTTTATGCACTATTTTAGTGATAGTGCTGCTGGAAAATAGGGGAAACTGTTGGAGCATCTCTTAGTAAACCCTTCTGTTATTCTTTTTTTCTGATTTTTTTTTTCTTTTCAAGAAAAAATTATAGTTGAGTGTGGGAGCTCAAAACCAGAGCTTGGCCCTGCAACTCAAGAACCGTGTCGATCGACTCCTTCGCGGCGCAGTGATTGACGGCGGCCGCTTGACAAACGGGCCTGACGCAGAGAGAGAAACGACGCCGTTGGAGAGTGATTCGGGAGCTGCATTTTGGCGGCAGATTCTACTCCGCCCGAAGGAAACCCATCAACGAAAACTATTGTTACTGCAGTTGAATTTTGAACTCAAAGGGAAATCTTGTAGTATACTCCCTCCGTTTTTAAATAAGTGTCCCGAGCCGTCAAAAATTTTGTCCCTAAATAAGTGTCATATCACATTTTTCCAAGCAAAAATTACACAAAAGTACCAAAACTACCCTTCTTGAAAATCTAAAAGTGGGAGAAAGACAAAAATAAATAAATAAATAATCAAGGATTTTAAGACCATAAGTGTCATTTTAGCAATCTCCTTGGTTTTTTCAAATTAGCGGCTCGGGACACTTATTTAAAGACTGAGGGAGTACTTAAGAACTGTATTTTCTTCAATTATTGGAAGTAATAAAGTCTAGGAACATTGAAATTTGAGGTCAACAGATAGGCTCAGAGCTTCATTAATGGCAGATTTAACTGTTTAGAAGATTTAAGATGTTGAGGGGAAAAAATGGCTTAGAATTAAGAAAAGTGAAACAGCTGGAAATGGAATAAAGAAATTAAAATAATGAGTAAAAAAGACCCCAACTTGCTTATATTTCGACAAGGAGAATGACGTAATTCATTGGCCGTCACATTTTCCCAATCCAACGGTTGGCAGTTTCCCAATCTCTCTCTCTCGGTCTCTCCCCCTCCCCCTCCTCCTATTCCACTTACCCCAGAAACTGGAAAACCCCATCCAAATAGGAGTAAGTTTCAAGAATCAAGATTTTGAGCTACTTATATATATAATCCACCTTCCTACAGTGGACTCTTACTTTAGATACTCTCATCATTTGCGATAAAAGAATAGCAAAAGAGCAAGTAACTCTGAAATATCCAAAGCTCTTGTCCTTTTCCTTGTTATCTTCAACTGTTCGTAGTTCTTGAATAAAAAGTAGTGACCTGCTCTTGTTCCTGTGTCACAGTCAGTGTAAAAAGGGGATCTTGGTTCTAGTGTTTGATTGAATCAAGAAAAAGCGGCGGCCCCCTTTCGGTTTCAGCTCAAATAAGGTGAATAACGGGTGAGTTTTTGGTTGTAAGTGTGTGTTTTCTTGTAGGGGGGAGATGGGGTTTTGGTTTTGGTTAATCTAGTTGAGGGATCTGGGTTTTTGAGCTGAAAATCGAGATCGGTTTGTGGTTTTTCGGGGGGAGTTGAGATCTGTTTGACTTCGTTTAGGGATTTCTTGATTTTGCGGTTTGGGGGTTTCAATTTGATTCGTTGCTTGTTTTGGGTGTTTTGTTCAGTGTAAAATGCATACGAGGTATATGGAAAGGACTAATTCGATGAAAGCGGGGGGAAAGAGGAGTTTGGAAGATGGTGGTGGCGATGAAGAGAAGCATGAGCCGGACAAAAAGCGACCTGCTTTAGCTAGGTACACGACTTGATTTCGAGTCGTTCGCTTTTCGATTTGTGTATCCTAGTTCTGATTGTGAGTTATGACAGTGTGTGTGGAACATGGATTTGTTTTTTTCTGTGTTTACTGTGGTCGAAGGATTGCTTTTCTCGTGTCCTAATTATGATGTAGAGTAATCCTCGGTTCGTTCTTTTGCAAATTGCGCGAAAAACTGATATGTTGATGCGATTGTTGGGTTCAAACTTCATAGATTACTGTATTGTTTCACTATGTAGTCAAAAGGATCAGCATAATTGATTTAAGTTGCAGTTTTCATGCAACTAAACTGTGAGTTTCATGCAAGAACATAGGCTTTTAGCTCAATTTATGCTTCTTCTCGAAGGCTTTAATTGTCTGGGGAGAAGGAAGATGGCGGTTCTTACTGTCTGATATAGTGGCTTGTTTTAACTTTTTTGCAGCGTTATTGTAGAGGCACTTAGGGTGGATAGCCTTCAGAAGCTCTGCTCATCTCTGGAACCGATCCTCCGAAGAGTGGTAATGATGAATGCATTGTGATTTCTGTTATGAAATTTGACTGAATCTGTAAAATTGGTTCCACAAAAGGCAGAATGGATATTCGAAGTGGAGTGTAATTTATACCTTGAAATCTTCATTTCTAATGGCTGTATAGATCCGATTTTTTTGTTGATCTAAGTTTGACAAGAAAAAACTCCGTCAACTTGTTCTTCCTCCTTTTGTTTGCTATAGGAATTGAATTCATACCACTGTAATGAAAGTAATTATAGATTACAGATGGCATCTGTTCCGGTACCACAATAGTTTGCATGCTCACCATAAAAGCTTGTCCATGTATATGATTGCGGTCTCTTTCACGAAAACTCCAGTGTTAGGACATATCGTTTGGGACCTACATCCAGCATCACTGACACAGTGGTTATGATATGATTTTCCCTCATTCATAACTCTTTTTACAGGTTAGTGAAGAAGTTGAACGAGCTTTGGCTAAGCTGGGTCCTGCCCAGATCAATGGAAGGTTAGAAATTAAATGAAATTAAGCTCAGTTTTCATTGATTTTGTTTTACGCGGTAAATGTGTGATGGGGTTGTATCCATTTAAAAAATTATTGTGGTAGAATTAGGGAAAGTAAAGTTACATATAGTACCTGAGCTGTTGCTTTTTTTCGTATAGTAAGTTTTAATGAGCTATATGATATTACCTTGATAACGTAAAATAAGCATGAGCAAAAGAGAATCTTATGGACTTTGCATAAGAACCTAAATCTTTAGAGAGATCGATGAGCTGATAAATATGCTCTTTTAGTCTACATTACACTTGTGCTTTATGCTACAGTAATTCAGCTGCTTTTGTTAAGTTATTTCTGAGACTTCTAGGTTTCAGGTCATCACCTAAACGAATCGAAGGCCCAGATGGGAGGAACTTGCAGCTTCGCTTCAGGTCCAGGCTCTCTCTTCCACTTTTCACTGGAGGAAAAGTCGAAGGCGAACAGGGTGCTACGATTCATATTGTGCTAATAGATGCTGACACAGGCCATGTTGTAACATCTGGACCTGAATCTTCTGTAAAGCTGGATATTTTTGTACTCGAAGGTGATTTCAACAATGAAGATGATGAAGGCTGGAGTCAGGAAGAGTTTGAAAGCCATATTGTCAAGGAACGTGAAGGAAAGAGACCTCTTTTGACTGGAGATTTACAAGTCTCGCTCAAGGAAGGTGTAGGAACGCTAGGTGAGCTGACATTCACTGACAACTCCAGCTGGATAAGGAGCAGGAAATTCAGACTTGGTCTGAAAGTTGCATCAGGGCATAGTCAAGGCATACGCATACGAGAAGCAAAAACAGAAGCTTTTACTGTCAAAGATCACCGAGGCGAATGTATGTGACTAATACGTCAAGTATAATCTTTCAACTGTGAGCTAACATGCATTCATGGCTGCTTGAAAGATGATAAATAGAGTTAAGGTTGCATATCAATTGAGTTTGCGAGGGGGAATCAATACATGTGAGATCGAATCAAACTGCATGCACTTTTGATAATCTCCATTTTTTACTATGCTCGTTCAGTTATAAAATTGATTGTAAAATGCCGAGACTCCTTTACCCTTGTATATTGTCTATGTTCATTCCTTTCTGATGCTGCAAGCGCCACAGTTCTTCTCATTGATATATATATATTCTGAGATCCGTTGGTTTTTCACAGTGTACAAGAAGCATTACCCACCTGCTTTGAATGATGAAGTGTGGAGATTGGAGAAAATTGGGAAGGATGGATCGTTCCACAAGAGGCTTACTAAAGCGGGCATATACACTGTGGAAGACTTCCTTAGGCTTGTAGTCAGAGACTCGCAGAAGTTAAGGACTGTAAGTATTTGCAAACTATAGCTGTTGAGTGTTGAATGATTCTCGATTTTCGATTTTCTGACTTTAATATCTGGTCTGGTGTTGGCAGATTCTTGGAAGTGGTATGTCAAATAAAATGTGGGATGCCCTCATAGAGCACTCCAAGACTTGCGTCTTAGGTGGAAAGCTGTATGTTTATTACCCTGATGATACAAGAAATGTAGGTGTTGTTTTTAATAACATCTACGAACTGAGTGGCCTCATTGCTAATGAGCAATACTATCCGGCGGATTCACTTTCTGACAGCCAAAAGGTAGGTCGATACTCTCTCAGTGAAGACATGTAGGTGTTTTGTTCCTCTGATTTATTACTGATCTGTAAATGAGAAAAAAGAATGGCGTGCGAAATACTCATTTGATGGTTTCATTTTATATTGTTTAGTGAAAATAGTTCTAATATGAGACAGAATTGTTAGAATTTGGAATATGTTATAATTTTATGAAATGAAATAACACTGAACTTGGTGGTTTTTGTGCTCCACATCATTCTCAAATATCACGATTTCCTTTTCCTATACGTGGAATATCTTTGTTTCTATTGCAAGAAGAGGCTGGTAAAATTGTTTTTACTTGCTGCAACATGGTCTATGTGTGATGATATGGAATCGAGTGTGAAACATCATTTCGGCCAAAAAGTAAACTATGAACATGTTTATGTGCATCAAGTGGAGTTTCCTCTTCACATATATCTGCACCTAATGCTCTTATGTACTTAAAATGGTTCTGCTACCACATTCTAGAGCAACCTTCTTTGAAGTGACGTTGTGGACTTTTTCCCGTCTATTGTCCATGTAGGTTTATGTGGATACTTGGTTGAAGAAAGCATATGACAACTGGAGTCAAGTTGTGGAGTATGATGGGAAATCACTGCTAAATTTCATGCAAGTTAAGAAGCCAAGCACATCAACAAGCGATGCGCCTGTGGCCTCGGTGGACTATTCTCTTTCTTTAGATAATCAGCTTCCTCCACAGAGATTACTGGCACCCGTTTCTCCTGAAACATCATCGATAGATCAAAGTATGGTTGTTGGAGGTGAGCATCATATTACTGAAAGTATTGCGCTTCTTTACTAAAAATGGGTTCTAAACTTCTACTTATTTCTTTAATTATCCTAATTATGAGTTGTCCTAGCTTCTAACTCCCACGTTCATTAACAAGATTGCACCATGCCACCGTTTCTGGCTGTCAAAGCTTTTTTTTTTTGGTCCCGAATGGTAATTGTGATTTGTGAATGAAACGGGAATTGTTTATTTCCAAAGTAGGCTTTGAAAAGACTCTTTTCGCATCAAGGCCCTTTGTTTTTGAGGCCGTATGCAGCTTGCAAAGTACCTAATGCCTTTATTCTGTGAAAAACAGCTTTCACAATGTGACTAATGTCTTATTTCTTCAATGTAACTTTCAGGTTATAATGACAATATTGCCTCCAGATATTCCTCCCCATCACAGTTTACGAGTTCCCGTAGTCAGTTCGAACTGCCCTCTTTTGCCCAGCAACAGCAGCAGCAGCAGCAGGTTAATCATCCCCAGACCCCAAATTCCACATTTAACTTGGCTCTTGGCCCTCTCGAGGACTGGTCGAATAGCCGGAGTAAGGGTGTCGATGACTTCTTATCAGAGGATGAAATTCGTATGAGAAGCCATGAAATGCTGGAGAACGATGACATGCAACACTTGCTTCGCCTTTTCAGCATGGGAGGCCATGCCTCCATGAATGCTACTGAAGATTTCGCCTTCCCTTCATTCATGCCCTCACCTTCTCCTGGATACAGTTACGGAGAGGATCGAGCTCGTTCTGGAAAAGCTGTGACTGGGTGGCTGAAGATCAAGGCTGCAATGAGATGGGGAATCTTTATCAGGAAGAAAGCAGCAGAAAGGAGGGCCCGCATCGTGGATTTGGAAGAAGACGAATGACTTTATCTTCAGAAGAAATTCGAGTTAACTTTGTTAACCAGTAGGATTCATGGAATCTCCTCAAGCCTGTATCAGAGTATATAAATCCTCACAACTCTCGAAGGCCTTTTGCTGTCTTTGAGAAAACCGATGATTTCATGTACAGTCACCTGTACAGTAAGTTCGCTTATAACAACAGTAATGAATTCGATTGTTGCTTACACTCTGTTTATGTATTATGAACATCGTACGACGAAATGACTCTGTATTGCTTTTCATTCGCTTAGGATTTGAAGGCCAACTTAGGGTAAGTATGTGTTTTTTTATTCATGTGCTCTGAACTTGCTTGCTTGCAGCTTGTTGTGCTAAGTAATAAGATTTCTTCGTTGTTTTCTGAGCTTTTGTGGTTCCTATCCTCGGTTTCTGTTGTATATCGATATGCATGAGTTGGCGATGGATATTATTGAGAATTTTGTGATAGATCTGCAGGATTCTGGGTTTACTATGGATCAAGTTCCAGTAGTTGGATTTATTGGTTCGATATTTTTGATGTAGATCGAATGAAAACCACGGTTTTTGTTCGTATTTCTCCATTTCTTGATAATCAACACATGCACACACTATGTAAGGGAGGGAAGAAATCAAAGAATTGTATACATCTATTCATAATTTGCAGTAGTAGTCTGTGCATCTTCTTCATACTGTAGTATTGATGGTGCATTCTGCAGGGAAGCCTTGAGCGAATCTCTTCGAGTCGGAGCAGTAGTTATATATCATGTAGTTCTTCTGCACCCACTTCAACCTTTCCTGGCTTGTGGCATCTAATTCTTCATTCAGCCATGGATTACTGTCACTTGCAGGAGGATTGCTACTGCAAGAAGATGAACCCGATGTCCAAACGCATGCATGGGCGCTGAAGTTCCTGTAAGAGGCGATGAACGGAGCTTGTGCCCAGTCCGTCTTCACAAGGCCGCCTCTCGTTGCCCAGTCATCTGCGTTCCATAGACTGGAGTAAATCCTCATCGCCTGGTTTTTTGGGTACGCCACTCCTACTGACTCCGAGTTCTTGAATTCTCTGATGGGAGTACCATCGACTGAAAATCTGGGATCGAAGCAACATGTTAGGAACAGACTCTGTTGAAATCTTTCCCTATATAGTAATATGTTGAAAGTTACGAAAACGGTACTTACATAATTCTATGAGGATTCCATAGAATCGAGTAGGTGTGGAAATCGGCAGTCGGGTCGAACCACAGATAGAACTGCTGCTCCCTGTTGCCCTTCCCTTGGCTGAAGACATTAGTGTGTAGAATATAAGGGTCACCACTCAAATTCCCCAAGAACTCGAAATCTATCTCATCGTGTGTCGGCCCTTGTGAAGATAGCTATAAAGAAATGAAAAAACAATGAGTTTTAACCGTTCGTTGCTGTGTAAGAAACGAGGGAAAAGGTGTCGGGAAGCTTACGTAGTATGCAGTGACGGTGCCAGCTGAGTTTCCCGGAACAAGCTTGAGCTGCATGTCGATCTTCCCAAAGAGGTACTCGTTCTTGGATTGGAATCCGGAGCCGGAAGCTCTGTCGAGGGAGAGGGTGAGGAGTTGTCCGTTTTCGAGGATCTTGGCACGCCCGTCGCCCCATGTTACGTCGACTTCTTGGTAGAAATTGGTAGCTGTTGCTGCTGCAGAGAAAGTGATCATCAGAAGAGGGATGATGAGGGCAGTTAGAGAAGTGTTTGAAGCCATGATAAATTTTCTTGAGTTTGTTATGAAGATTTTGGGGGTTTTATAGGGTGTGGAGTTGTCTAGATTCTTGGATGGATCGTAGGAAGTTGCACTAGGGAAATGGAGGTCAATTTTTCACACTTTGATCTACTTCTTGATGATATAGTCTCGGTTTTCTTATTCAGCCGGTTTGAAAATTAACGGTGTCATTTCTCAAAACGAAAATAACAATACACGCGTTGCGCCTAACGTGCAGACAAAATACACTAAATTAGCTCGATAAATTTATTTTTTGACAGATTTAGATCGAACTTCAATTGTGTGACAATTTTAGATACGTTTTTACAGTTTTTAATAAATTTCGACACCGAAGAAGCTAGCCAGTGTCGTTGAAAGTGCGTTTTCTAAGATGCTAAATTTATAAATGTGTTGATCTACAAAGAGTTGCAAATTTTAGCATTCTTATTTGACTTAATTACTCTTAAATACTCCCTCTAGGTCAATTGAACAAGAAGTTTTAAAACATTAACGAGAAATTTGAAGATTGTGTTACGTACTATTCAAACTCAGAATTTTCGATTTTAAAACTTAACTCCTACCCGTTAACCTAACTTGCGCACCTATTAAGAGAGTAGTTTGTCAAATAAAGGTGGTGGAAAGTAGTAGAAATGTGAATAATTATAGCTGGAAACAGATGGGATGATTAAAATTGAATGTGTTTACGTTCACGCGCTTTTGAAATTTTCTTCTTTGCCGGAGGAAGCCGGTGGTATCAACAAAACTCGTCTCGATCTCTCTCATTATTTTTCTAAATTAAATAGAACTCTTTATTCATATACTACTATTTACTACTCTCCCCGTTATATTGACATAGAGATAACTCTTTCGACACGAGAATTAAGATAAAAGTGAAAGTTGTGGATGAAATAATATGAGTGAGTTTTAACATGTTAAAATTTTATCGTTTACAATAATATTCATATATCAATGGGACAGACAAAAACAGAACTTATATCTTGTGTGCGTATAGACAAGTAAAGCCCCTTTGGGTTTGTTTGTTCGAAGGCAGTCGGTTCTAGTTTAGGTGGTTTCTAATCAATAATTGAACATAAATGTGTTTTCGTGAATTGAGGTGTTTATCAGTTTATAAATCGAACCGATTGTTAAGTTGATATATTGTTTGGTTAAAATAGAATTTCGTGTATAGTTAGACTAAAATTTAACTTCGTATAAAAATTAAATTCATTTTAGAGTTCATGTATTTATATACAAATAACACGTTATGAAATTGGAGCATGAATTAGCCTGCTTATATTAGACTTTTGATAGGGGCCAATTGGGCCGGGTCAGACAACTAAAGCCCAATAAACCCAATTATCATAGTATACCTTAGGCTGACTCGTGGGCCTAATTTGGGCCCAACTCAGTGTACTCCACTCGTCTCATTTCATTAATCTCATTTACTTTTATAAAACTAATAAAGAGTAGAGAAATAAAAGGAGAGTGACAAGAGCTTTGTAGGTTAATTTGTTTTATTTTCAGACGAATAAGGGAAACGGACTAATGAAATAAGCCAAAGGGCAAAAAAAGGAAATGAATCTTTTGTAATAACATTTGATCAAACACAATTATCAATCAATTGAATGAGGGTGATTCTTTTTACAGATCTTGACACGTGTCATCAATCCATGTAGTTTGATTGAGTGAGATGAAAATGTGAAGCATGAATCACTAGGTGATGTGAAGTACATCACCCAAAAACAAGTCAAGTTATTCCAATTTCTAATTAAAGCAACTATTATTCTTACTTTTGCTACCATCAAATTATGTATGTACTAATATTCTTACTTTTTACATTAGTTCCCATTCCCATTACTATGTATCAACAAAGACTTCACAACAATGGTTTCCCATTCCTTCTCATGTATTCCATGATAACTCGAACTCTCGATTTTCTTATTAGAGAGGAAGGTCCTGGTCGATTAAGTTTTCTTTCGTTGTCTAATCAATCATGTTGGTTAATTTCCAAATAATAGTCAAAATATCGAATATCCAAACTTTTACTCACCTGTTTTCAGTTTATGGCTGATACGAGTCCTAATTACGCAATAATTTTCTATCGAACACCAGTCTTGTTAGGGGCCCTGGGCACTACTATCGAACCGCATTAGTATGATATATTGTTCGATTTTTGTTGAGCTCTCACGGTTTTGTTCTCAGACTCCTTCCCAAAAGACCTTAATTATACATAAGGTTCATTCACCTTATATTTCCGATGTTGGGCATTTTTGCTCCAGCAAGTCTTAAAAGATATTAACCAGTATTAATCTTGTAATTCATATAGATTAGAAGTTTCATTTTTCTCGAAGAGTAATTTTCATGAGACGAAAAGGTAAATTGAAATCATTGAACAAGACAAGGTTTGATATGCCTTAAACCTATATTCAGGTATCCAGAGCTAGTCGGAGTTCTCTCTGCCCATTTGTTATGTGTTTCTCTATATATATAGTTGTAGAGTTCTATCCTATAATATGTAACCCTAGCCGCCTAATAATATATCTTCTCCTTTTTTGCCCGTGCATGGACGTAGTCAACCCAACATTGGCGAACCACGTAATTCTATATCTTCTTTACGTTTCTGTTTGTGTATCGTTCTTTAATCCTGATCCGTCACGACACCAAGTAAAAATCCTTCATGGTGAAGAATCAAAAGGGCAGAATGTGGGATGTGGAAACGTGAGACATTATCTTGAGAGAGGAATGGGCATGATATAGCTAAAATGGGATGTTGATATATAGTGAATTTACAGCATCCAAATTTAGCTTGCTTGATTTAATTTCTTTGAGTAGATTGTTTGCCAAACTGTGTGTGTGTGCCCCACTTCTTCATTTATCTTCCCTTAATCAACAACCACATTAATCACTCAATAATTCAATTCAATGCGTGTTTTTTCCCCTTAATTTCGTATTGTCACATTTCACAAGTCTTATTAAGAAAAGAAAGACTATATACTTGAATATCAAGTTTAATTAATTCGAAGAGAGAAACAAGTATACAATAAAAATTTGATTCAAATAGATCTTAGGCCTTGAGTATAAATAGTTGTTTCCTCCTTCTTTTTACTGGAAGAGACGATTATATAAACAATACGTATTAACTTAATTAAGATGTTATACGAGCTCTGTATTTTCGTAAATATTAATTATTTACACATTTACTTAATTCATAACCAACTTATCGTTACGATTGAAGGGGAAAAAAAAATTGCAAATTCACTATCAATCGGATCAGATTGATCACTTCTCTAAGTTAATTTAGACGTTTATTGAATATACCTACGAGTGTCTTAAAATCTACGAGATCTTAATAGATTGATGGCAAAATTAAGTAACCGAGCATGATAATTAAATTAAGTACTCTATCGATTACATGAAATGGCAACTCGAAATTAATTAATTAACTAATTAAGAGGCCTTCCTGCATGAAAACACACACATAGAGAGACTAATTACACAATTAAACGTTAATCCCACAATTAAATCCGTAATTAATTAATCAAAGCCTCAAAGATAAATCCAAGTCATGATCTTGACCATGAACACGTTGGCTCTCCCTACTACTATAGTACCCATAACCACCCTTCCTCTCAAACCTACCTACATGGTCCGTCACGAAAACCGGCTCGCCGACCCAACGACCGCTGCCGGGCGGGGTTGGGGCGGTCGAACCGGAGTGCGGTTGGACCGCCGAGCCGACCAACTCCCGGCTCTTCTTGGCTAGGGTTCTCTCCAGCTTGTGCGCATTCTGGTGGCCTCCGAGGGCTTGCGAGCTGTAGAACTTCCTCCTGCAGTAGTTGCAGGAGAAGACGCGGAGCGGGCTCGACGGCGGCGAAGGAGAGGCCGAGTTCGAAGCCGGAGCTTCGAAGATTAGCCCTAGGTTTATCATCTTTCTTTTGTTGGGTGTTGAACTTAGGTTAAGAGAAGTGTTGGGCTCATAATCATTCATTCTCTCTCTCTCTCTCTCTCTCTCTCTCTCAAGAAATGATGAAGGTGTTTCAAGGTTACGTAGTTAGGGTTAGTGAGTTAAGTTTGCTGAAAATGAGAAAGAACTTGTTCTATATATACACAACTTGTGCACACTACACACACACACACACACAGAGAGAGAGAGAGAGAGAGAGAGAGAGAGAGAGAGAGAGAGAGAGAGAGAGTAAACAATTGAAGGCTGTCGGGCTCCAGTTATGGCAGCAGTAGATACTATTGTCGGCCCATGAAGAAATATTTCCCATTCTGTTAAATAAAATAATACGACGAAAATTCAATTAAACTATTTTATTGTCTTTTGTGACAGAAGCTAAGGAGTGGGAAGCTTCCGCCATTCCCTCTCGTCACAAAATATTCTATTGCACCTTCGCATGCTCGTTGTGTGTTGAAAATACTGCTAGGTGTAGAGACTGTAAATTCAGAACCCGAATTTTTTGGACGAATTTAGGTCACGCGTTTATTGCCCAATTCACGGCTTGTAAGGTTTAGGGTTTCGGCGTCACTCATAAATAGCCGTTTTCTCATTGTATTCTGTCTCCGAAAATATAGTGCATACTCCTGGCTTGTTAGCGCCTCCAGACGTAATCATCTTGACGAACTGGGTTAACAAATTCTTGTGTGTTTTTCGTTGCCTTTCGTATTCTGTGTTTTTATTTCTTAACAAATACTTTCAAACCAGCATTTTCAGTGTAATACGAGCACGAAAACGTAATAGACGGCCCAAATCCCATGCAGGAGAGGTAGGTTTGGAAGTGAATTAGATGGGTGTAGATGGAGAGATAAGCCCCTTCTTGACTAGATCAATTACGTAAAGCAATTATATATATAGAGACTCTTTATTGGAGAAAAAGTAAGAAAAGTACATCAATAACTACACTAATTAATCAACTCATCACATCTTAGTAGTTTCAACTAATTAGTGATATCTTGTCAAATGTCATAATTATAAACAAATTACATTCACTCTTCTTTCTATCATCCTAAAGATGATCTTATATATGGACAAGGGTAGGCTTGTCAAACTTATCGGCCCCGGTCGATCGGTCGCAGTAACATAAAAGTCGGGCCGGTTCGAAATCTCTTAGGTCAGAAGAATTGACAGTCGGGTCAGGGTATCAGATTGAGCCCTTTCGTGGTGATTTGAACTCTCAGCTTCTTGACTGGTGAAAAAACGTTACGATAAGAATCCAATTGGATATATGGTCAAAAGAGTCCAAATTCAATGTTTATTTTTTTCTCCTTAGACTTAGATAATGAGTATATATTCATCCCCCCTTTACAAAGTGTGAAACTTTTAGGGAACGAATAGCATCAAAAGATCTCATCTCTCATCATTTGGCACATGTTATTTAACCTCACTCTAACTCAATTTGCATCTCCTTTAATTGTTTAATAATCCCATCTAATTATTATTTAACAATGTTATGGCCATGATTGGAATTCTTCACTTGCCCACGACGCATACGTTAAAGAAAATACTCTCTTCGTTCACTATACTTTTTATTTTCGTTGGTCCAGAAAATGGATACCTTCGATTTTAGGATGTTGTTTTAATTATATATGGTGATCGATGTGTGTCGGCTATAATTGCAATTCCTAGTGTCTGTGATTTACGGACACAACATAATCTTGAATGAAATCGGTTGGATAGTTTGGATTTAATTTATTTAGTCTTAATATTTATTCCCCCATAAACTAGGACATCAATTCCTTTTTGGAAATCGAATCACAATTTAATTGTCGTTAAAGTTGTCCCTTATCGTACTTGAATCGAGTCAAGCTACCCATTATATTATAAGGTTCAATTATTTGGTGTCGAGTTGAAACTTGAATCGTTCAGTGTTTTCAATGTATGCTTTCATCTACGGGGCTTCTTTAATTAGGATAAGAACCGGGTTTGCTGTGTCGTGGGCTTATTAAGGAAACGGTATCAACACCCGGCCAACTTGCCCGATCGAGGTCGCCTCGGACAATCATTCTTGTGGCTCAATACAGTCGACAGTCCCATGCATGTTGTCCCTCATTGTAATTGTTAGAAAATATGTTGCGTAACAACAATTGATCCGTGTAAATACGTTCGATAACCTTTATAAAATAAAAGTTACAAGATCTGAACTATAACTGATAGAGGATGGGGCGATTTCCTCTACCAAGACGAACGAAAAGAAATAAAAATACAACGGCAGACGCGCGCGAGAACCTTGCTCGTCGTTCACGCCACAGATTACGAGAAGAAAAGGAAAAGCGGCAAACTAAATAAACTAGGGTTTTGTATTATATTTCTTGTTAATGAAATAAGATACAATTAATCCTCCTATTTATACTAAATACCTAGGGTTGATTCGACCTACGATTCGGGAAAGAATCAACAAGAAAACCCGAAAAGAACGACCCAAATAATATAAACGGGCTAAGCCCAACGTCAACTAAATTAATTAAAATAAAACAAATACGTATCAATAACACACTCATTAGAAATTACAATGCAACAAACTAAATTGAATGCATAATTAAAGGGTAAAACCGAGTCGAGTAGAACTCTTCCCGCAAGAAGCTTTACGCCCCGGTAGTGCTCTCGGAACTGGCGCAGCTTCCCAAAAGGTAAAACGGTTTTTGTCTTGATAGTAGTAGCACCACAAACTATCAAGCTCCGGCGAACTGGATGCAGACGAGGAACTGAACTCGACGAAAATGAATGCAACGAGATGCTCGGTGTTGTTATCAATGTTGGTGTTGGTTCAGTGTGTTAGAATGCATCTAAACACGTCTATTTATAGGCTACGTCTCAACCGAAAAATTAATGAGTCATAATGTGTCGGTGGAGGTTACGTGAGTAACTCCTGGCTCATGAATGTCTCGTTGGGGGTTACGGGATACTCCTGGCGGTTACTCCCGACTCATCATTGCATTGGCAGTTATGAGTGTAACTCCCGGGGGTTACTCCCAATTCATTAATATTGTTGGAGGTTACAGATGTAACTTCTAGCGGTTACTACCGAATGCACCTAGACACGGCACTTACGGACGCACCTAGACGAGATGCTCACGTATATTCGTTCGAGAGACATATCTATACGACTTCTCCAACCTCCAAAATACTTACACTCACCGGAAATTGGTTTTGAGCATATAAATATATCACGATATTCTACTCCCGGAGTAGATTAATAATCCATCATTTAATTTAATAAATAAATTAAATATAAATTATTTTTTATTTGATCAAAAGACCAAATTTCCAACAGTAGTCTGATTGACGCGAAACCATTGTTAGTCAATAATAGTATCAATCAGAGTGCGCCTTGCATGTGTCATGTGACTATAAGGTTATTGATTATTTTAAGTAAATAATAATGTATTGTTATAAAACGTTCCTCAATTGAAGGGAAATAAGATCTGGCGGGGCAAAGAAGGGGTGTTCGGATTTTTATCAGACAAATACAACTCACACACACGCATCTAAAATGGCTCAAACCTTTCGACTTTTTGATTAGATGGAGAGCATCTTATTAGTAGACCGTGCTCCGTCTTTAAGATCGGGGCGCCCTAGTTGACCGACGAGTTGACACGTCGAATCACACAATTGGATGCTGACGTGTCGCCAGTTAAGAATGGGGGGACGATTGCTAGAGAGTAGAGACCTTCGATCATGTTGTAAGATCTTCAATGGTCCATCAAATAACATTTATATACTCGTTTTATCCCAATAAACTCACGTCGTTCTATTACTTTATAATTTATATATATTTAAGAAACGTTTTAAGTTCATCGCGAAAAAGAAAATATTATATTCTAAAAATGGAATTTGTCGCGACTTATCAAATTAATTTACCAAATGACCAAACTAAATGGATTATTAGTTTGGGCCTTCCCCATACTAGAAAGCCCAATAAAATAGCCAATAGTAGAGCTAAATAAAATATTGGGCCTTCCCCATAAATTTTCCTCAGTATATATTTCCACCTTCCGTTTCTTTTAAAATAGACATGTTATCATTTTAGGCGTATTGTTCGAAATGATCTATTTTGGTCCAGTAATTCCATATACACTTCTCGTTAGCCCCTTAACACACTTCTTGTATACACTAAATCCTTATTTAAAGTATGCAAACCACCACCTTATATAACAAACATCAATTTTTTTTAATAATTGTGCTAAAAAAATGGTTATTTCAAAAGAAATCGAGGGAATGAAGTGTTCTAAATTTATTATTTTATATCACATTAGCACGTCTTTCAATAATATAATATAAACATCGTAATTATACATTCATACACGAAATAGAATCAATCACGATCGCACATATATTGTAATAATACTTTCTTTTTTTTTTTTGTTAATAAGTACTATATAATTAACACGTACTCCATCCGTCCCATTCTAATTTACACGTTTCATCATTTTATGTTTTACATATATTCAACGAACATATTAACTGAAATGGAACGGAGGAAGTATAACCTTATTGCATATATAATTATTCAATTACATATACCCTCATTTTACAATTAATTTTTAAAAAAATACAAGAAAAATAAAATCCCACCAAATTTATGGAGAATTGAAGAAGAACTAATTATTGGGTTTGGAATACCTAATCTGCAAAGAGATTTGCCTCTCAAACTGAAGTTGCTTGTAAAAATTAGCAATAAAAGCATCGGCTCTCTCATCAATATCATCATCCCCGTTGCCGTCGCCGTCGCCTTCGGAAGGATAGCTCGTCGTCCTCCTCAGCTCCCTTGACGACGATCCGGGGCCCTCTTCGGATCCCGAATCTTCAACGAAGGCCCGTAATCCGGACCTCTCGTAGTCGAAGCTCAGGCCGCGTCTGCTCGAGGAGGACGACCTTCCTATAATGGAGGCCAGCTTCCATCTATTGATGCTGAAATTGAGTATGAACTTGATTTTATTCACGGCCCTTTTCAGCTTGCCCAGCAAACTCGACATATAAGAGAGAGAGAGAGAGAGAGAGAGAGAGAGAGAGAGAGAGAGTTTGAATGATTGCGATGAGTTGATAGATGACTAGTGAATGAATATACACATCTACATATATGTGTGTTTGTGTTGTGTACTATTGCATGCATGTATATGAGTATATGAGAGAGAGAGAGAGAGAGAAGGTTCGTGGAGGCGTGGGGAAGAGTATAAGCGAGTTAAAATGGAAGGCAATTTACAACCTTATACTCCCTCCGTTCCATATTAACATCGAGATAAGTTCTACTTTCGTCTGTCACACTAATTTAAAAATATTATTTAAAATGAAAAAATTTTACCCACTAAAATTCATTCACACTACTTTATTAATTACTATCACTCTCGTTTTAATTCCCGTAACCGAAAATGTTATCTTTAGATAAATGAGACGGGGCGAGTATAGGTGTTAGGAAAGACTTGTGGATTTTCAAATATTTTGATTACTTCTTAATTAATTAAGGTGGCCGTGTCACGTCACCGAGTAACTCAACAAAGTCTGATTTTATTCCCAAAAAACAAATATTAACCTAAACAAAAAGAAATTAAAGGGGAAAATGGTACGTCATGTGTTTAAAATATTCAAAGCAAAATGTGAGAATATGCATAAATAATCGCCATTTTGGATAATTCAACGCTACTCTTGAATTTAAATTATTGTCCTAATAAAAAGTCATGTACAAGCAAAATCAAATACTATATGAAAATACCTTAGAATTCCTCAAAAATTAAAACAAAAAAATAGAGAATGCTAGTTATTTTGGAGTTTGAAAATGAATTGTTTGGAGTATAAAATTCAGTCCGATTTATAATAACCTACTTTCATTCGTCGTGAGTTTATAATTAACAATTTAAGTTATTATAAATTGAATGGAGGGAGGAGTAACATTTACGATTCGAAGGTTGTTAATAAGTGGGGGAATCAAAATATTTCATGTATATCAATATAGAATAATTTAAATTAATACAAGCCCTTTTTTGGACCTAGTAAACACCTACTTCATTCTTTTATATAATTGAATATTTAAAGCCTTTATATAAATAAACGTGCTCTAAACTATTGTTTTGACCTTAATTTTGTGTATTTTTAGCTGCAAGACTTGGCGCTCAAGTTCGATTAGTTTAATAATCTTTTGAAATTTGGAATATTATAACGAAATTATTAAAATAGAGAAATGATATGTCGCTTCCTCGTTAAAAAATTAAAAAGAAACAAAACGGGGTAATGATTTTTATGCATTTTATGAATTTAATAATACCAATATTATTTATTTATTTATTTTTAAATATTACTCCTTGTATCCCGTTCAAGAACGATGCATATTCTTACTCTTTTTATTTATTTATTTATTTATTTATTTATTTATTTTCTGCTTCCGATGGGAAAGACACGACTTCTCTGAGTTGGTTTGGGTGTGGCTTATTCCGTTCAAGACAATACGTTTTCTTTTCTTATATGAAAATAAATATGAGATATTAGGTAGAATCCAAACACTTAACTTTCACGCTTTCAATACCATCTAAATTACAAAACTTTAAAATTATCATAGTTTGCTCGTTTATTCTTCGATTTTTACAAATTTGTGTCAACGCGTTATCTCATTTAGGATCAAACATTTGTTCAACATAGATTAATCAAGATATGTAGCCTACACGCTTCGATTCCCAAGCGCTCCCTCGTTGAATTATATGCCCAAATGAAACGTGTCGTCTCAAGCGGGACTGATAGAATAAAATACAACAAAATGCCAAGTTTGTGCTCAAATTTGGGCTCACAGCAAGGCCGAAACACAAGCCCATAAAGCAAAACAACTTGTAACTCTATTTCGTGAAATCTCACCCGCCTGTGGCGTTTTGAAAAAAGACCGCCCAATAAAAGAAGAGATGAGCCCATCTCAAAATCACAGCCTCGTAACTGTAGCAGATTTCTTCTCTTTCGTTTCTGACCTGGTTTTTAATTCTTCTCCTAAAACCCTCGGTCTCTCCTTCTACTCTCTCTCTCTCTCTCTACCCCTCCGAGGCCCGGCACGGATTCCATCGTAATCGGCGTCGTCGCCTCTGGTCGCTGCTAGTCGGCGATCAAAGTCTTCCTATGTGAGAAGCTTTTTCCTCTAGTTGTTGATGGCAATTTTAGTGTGTGTGTGCGTGAGTTTGCGTTCGGATGTTCGATGATTGTTGAAAATGTTTATCAATCTGTTAATTATGCTGCTGAATTCTAGGTTTTTGTTTTCATCTTGAAATGGGAAAATTCCGAAATACTGCTGTTGTTTCTCTCAGTTTTGATTGTTATGGAATTCTCTCCTGCTCGAGACGGCTCCACTTTAGAAAGTAGTTCAGATGCGAGGTTTTGATCTATGGTCGTTTGCTCGTGGTTAGGATTCTGTTATTCTATTTGGTGTAAAATTATGCCTGTTTATGCTAGGAATTTGTGCGCGCGTATGTGTTTGTTTTCGTAGGAGAGTGTTGATATTTTTCATACAATGTATTGCCTGAACATTTGGTTTTTTGTGTGACAGAAGAGGCAATGGGCAACGGTCCAGCTCCGTTTTCGGAAATCGGGAAGCGAGCCAGAGGTGAAGTTCTTATAAGATAATTACAGAATTTTCGATATGTGATAGCTCTTGCATTAGTACAAGTGCATTACCTTAATTGTAAATTGTGCGGTAGTCATGAGGTTTATTTATTTAGCTGTTTATCAAAAAGTTTGTATTTGTAATTGCCTGGTTGTTTTGTATTATGCAATTGCCTGGTACTCCCCTGGGTACGTGAGATCTTAGAAATTTTCAAAATTTTATCTTTATGTTCATTAATGCAGATACCTAGCAAATACGGATCCGACATAATCTGTAGTATGGTTGTATTTTCTTTATAAACTAAGAATTCCTATTGCTGACAGTGTGCTGCCTAATCTTTTCCTAAATGTGTCGTGTTATCAGCATGATTGTGTTCAGACATCGATGAGATGCCATATTATTTAATTTTCCTTTTTATGTGAATTGAACTATGCTTGTTATATGATAATGCTGTTGCCGTTATAGTGATATCATTTGGTGTGTGCAAAGCTGAAGATGCTGATTTGCTTGGCGAGATTACATATTCCTGATTATTAATTTTGTCTTTTATATACGTTTTCAATGCAGCATAGGATTTTATGAATTATTGTTTATTTTGTGAACAGATCTCTTGACCAAAGATTACAATTATGATCAGAAATTCTCCCTCACAATCCCAAGCACTACTGGAATGGTATGCAATTTACTTATTGTTTAAAATTGCTTAGCATGCTCTAACGGTCCTTTCAATGCTTATTGTTGCTTATTATGCTAAATTCGGATGTCAAAGCAATTTAAACAACATGATTCCCATATGCATTTATATTGGGTATTATTTCATTCATGAGCAACAGTCATTGAGATGCAGCTGCTTTCTAATTGCATTATTCCTTGTAAAAACTTGCACATAGAAACTATTCTCCAAATTATACAAGCGGGCGCAAGATTCTGCTGTATTTGGCACATAATATTTCTTTTGCATGTAAATATGTAATTTTTTATGTTAAAATTTTCAATTTGTGCCTTGTGTAGAAAGATATATATAAATTTCTGTATGAAATCAAACTCAAAAACACAAAATTATTTGAAAGCTGAATACCATTGACCATTATTCCTTCTCTGACAGGGACTTACAGCAACTGGAGTAAAGAAGGGTCAAATATTTGTTGGCGATATAAGCACACAGTACAGAAGTGGAAAAACTATTGTTGATGTTAAAGTTGATACGTATTCGAATGTAAGAAGAAGCATTTGCAATTAATGCTGGCTGTGTACAGTTTAAGCATGTTCTGTTGTAATATTTTTCATTATCGATGGAGAGTGGATGATTTAATGTTTATCAGTAGCCTTGTGTTTTGAACTAGAATTTCTGACTACGTCACTTGCAGGTCTCTACCAAAGTGACTTATGATGTAGTGCCGGGGACAAAAGCAGCAATTAGCTTTAATGTTCCTGATCAGAAGTCTGGCAAGGTACTTAGATATGATATTTTATGGTGCTTAGATTCAAGATGCCTTTGTTAGTATGTTTGCTTGGATTTGTATTTTTAACATTTTTTTAAATGTATTATCTCAAAATCTCGAGGTTATACATTTAATGAAGTATTTCTTGATGAAGAGATAAGAAATGAATGATTTTTCATTGGAATAAGATTGATGGAGGCTAACATTGTTCATGAATACAGAGTTTTCTCAAGTGCTTTGATAAATAATATTTAAACTTCCGAGTCTCCATCTTATCTTCACTTGTTATTGCTGGAGCTCTGTTGTTTTGATGATCAAAGGGTGTGAAATTCTTCTCAATCTACTGAGGATTACGCTTCTCATACTGATCTTCTTATGAAAATTTTGGTTCTATCCTTCATCTTTATATAAGCTGGTTCGTATCTTGTATAATTTCAGCTTGATGTGCATTACCTTCATCCTCATGCTGCCATCAATTCCAGTATTGGCTTGAACCCAAGTCCTCTACTGGAGGTTGCTGCTGCAATTGGGTCCAAGGATATTGCTATAGGCGGTGATGTTGGATTCGATACAGCCTCTTCTTCGTTCACTAAATACAACGCTGGAATAAGCTTCAACAATCAAGACTTTTCCGCTGCCGTTTTACTGTATGTCCTTTTATACACCCTCAAATCTCCATTCATGTATGTTGTTTCCAATATCCCATTTCGGTTCATTCTACAAAAATATTCTTGCAAGTATACGGTAGTGAATGCAGCTTCAATATCTCATTTACTTATCGGTGGCTGTATCCCAATTCTCGAATCTTGAAATGTAGCATGCAACTGTATTTATAACTTTCTCCCCCTAGTTGACTGAGCCCTTTTTCCATGTTTTCCCTTAGCTGCACTTCTTCTTACGAAAGCTTTCATTCGTCTACGCAGGACTGATAAGGGACAAACTTTGAAGGCTTCTTACGCACACGTAATTAACGCGTTGACAGGAACAGAAGTTGCAGCCGAGATGACCCACAGATTATCTGGAAATTTCAAGAACAGTGTCAGTTTCGGAAGTGTACACAACATCGATCCTTTGACCATAGTGAAGACAAGATTCTCCGATGATGGTAAAATTGCTGTATCGAGCCAAAGGGTATGGAGGCCTAAATCATTAGTAACGTTTTCAGCAGAGTACGACACCAAGACTATCGGTACAGCTCCCAAATTCGGCCTCTCCGTTGCTCTCAAGCCATGAATCAGTCAACAGCTCTGCTCGATTTTTCGTCATCACGAGCTCGAGGTGCGTTACGATTATTATTGACCCATGGGTATACACCGTTTTCCTTTTTTTCTTTATTTTTACAACATTAATATGATGGTGATAATTTTTTGAAGGAATTGATTTCAAGAAATTGGAATATTTGTTGTATAATTGGCCAGTAAAGGCAATAAGCAAATACTCTTCCCATTGGGATTTCAATTGCTTCCTCCTCCTTTTCCAATGGTAAAAAAACTACTCTATTTTTTGTTTTTTTGTTTTTAATTTTTATAACCGTTATAACTATGAGCAAATTCAAATCACCTCACCGCCGTTGCCGGAAAGACAAAACGATGTCCCACAACGAAGCGACCCCCTGAGCTCGCTCGCAATCTGACATCAATGAGATCGAGAACCTAGTACTCTCCTATCCCCCCAACGTTCTCCCAGCCCGGCCGCCGTTGCTCCCCATGCGCCTCCATCCCCGTCTCCCCCCACCTTCTCCGGCCCATCATCGCCTCCGCAGGAGACGTTGAACATAATAGTTGAACTAGAGCTGTCAAATTGACGGGACGAAGAAGAGATTGGGTCGGGCTGGGCCGATGATCCGTCGGTACATTTTTTGGGTAACCTAGGACCATTTTTCTCAAATCTAGTTTATATTTTTGGAGCAATTGTTTAAATATTTGGAATCTTAGTACTCACTCCGTCCCACTTCACTTGGCTTCCTTCCCTAATCGGGACGTCATGCTTCAACCGGTTTGTTTCCTAAAATGAAAATAATTAACCCTTATTTTTCAATATACACCTGTTATTTTTCACTTTTAACACTGAGCATAAAATATCATACCGAAATTAAACAAGCTAAGTGAAATGGGACGAAGGAAGTATATTTTAAATCAAAATTTAGCTTTATACCATATTGTTTTATGCTTTCAAACAACGAACTATTTTAAATCGAACAAAAAATTAGTACTCCCTCCATTTATTCTGATTTAGCTCAAATCATCTCACATGAGGGGCCAAATCATAGTAACGGAGGGAGGGAGTATCTACTTATTCTCAATTTGACTCCTGCACCTGCTTTCACCTAATTATTTCCATAAGCAATAATTGGTCAGAAATTAAGAAAACATACACATTTTATTTTATTTTATTTTATTTTATTTTTGCAGAGGCAATAAATAAGGTAGAAAAATTAAATAATTAAACGAACAAATGATTAAACTGAGATTCGGACCTACGTCTCTTTCTCTTCCTTCTTCTTGTCGACCTTTTTCTTTCTCTCTCTCCTCCTCCTCCTCCTCCTTTGCTTCCCCTCAGCAAAGAAGAGAAGGTGGAAACAATCAATCTCCCACATTCTGGAACACACACTAACGCAATCACACAATTCTTCTTGTTTCCCTTTATTTTTTTTTGTTATTAATTAATTGCCCGTATTACATTCATTTGTTTTGGGCTGTTACTGTTCGTAATTTTACTGCGGTGGAGAAAGAAACAAGAGAGAGAGAGGGAGAGAGATATGTTGGTCGCAAATAGCTTCGATCTATGGCAAAAAGACGCCTTCTTTTCTGCTGCTGAGGAGGTCCAGCAATCTGCCGATACGTAAGTGTCTCACTGTGTCTTCCTCTCTCTCTCTACCTCGATTATTGATCTGGGCTTTGCTCATCTTGTTCAATTTCCTTCGATTTCCCTTTTCTTTCATTTTTTTTGATTTCCTATGACGGGTTTTGGGTTTTTTGACACGATTCAAGTGAAATTCTTATAGTTTATGTTACCTTATTCTTTAGCTATGATTCAATTCGTAAGTTACTTTGCTTCAATTCCGTAATTGTTTGGTTGGAGATAGTTAGGTGAGCTGTGTTTCTGGTAATTTATGGAGTTCTAGTTATTTTTGGCCTTCAAGAACGAAGGGAAGTAATACTAGATTGAATTGCATAATCCTTTGTATTGTTCTTGTCATTTGTTTGATAATAGACTAACTAAAGAAATTAGAGCTAAATCGTCGCATTCTCGTTTACGCGTTTGTTTTGGCAGAATGGAATCAGCTTATAGGGCATGGCTTAGAGCAATGAAACAAGGGTTGATACCTCAGTATTTAGATAAGCTTAATAGAGAGCTTCAAATGGCTTTAGGCACTGCAAAATGGCAGGTCGGTTTTCTCTCGTATTCTTAGTCCAACAGTTTGATGTCGTTTCGGTTAATCAGTTTTTGATCTGGCTTAATGTCGTCATGTATCTGATCCAGTTTTTCTGTTCTCTATATCTTGATCGTCACTGTATAGTTGGAAGAGTTTGAAAGAGCTGTTACTCTGAGCTACAGAAACGACGGTGATGATATTACAATTACCCGACATAGGGCATTTCTTTCGGCTCTAGAAGACCAAATTTCTCGAGTTGAAACAGCACTGAATGAGTCACTGCAAGTTGAAGGGAAGAAACCATTTCGATGGGTGAATTTGGATAAGGAAGAAAGTGATGACTTGGCTAATTTTCTTTCTGGAACTCCAGTTACTACTAGCTCACATTGTAGAAGTGGTAAAATCAAAGATTACAGTCTTGGTTCTGAGGAAAGTTCCCGAATCCGAAATCAGGCTTCGGAAGCAGTCCCTTCAAGTGTTGAGGATATCAGCTATCAAGCTGCAAGGAGTGATTTGGAGATTGTTGTTGATACGGATGATAGAGAAGCCAATGACTTAACCGAAGCAACGATTACCGAGAAAGGTTCAAAATCTTTGATAAGGGGTCAATTATTACGTAGAGCTATAGAAGTGCAAAGCCGTACTCAAATGAAATTGATTGACTGGATAAATAATGTAAGTCCCTTGAAGGAAGATTGAATATACTACTAGAGGTTTATCACCCGATCTTCATTTTGCTCGTTATTTGGGTATAATGCTTTATTTGGCATGTCTTTATTTTGTGGTTTATATTGATTCTGTTTTGTACAACCTACGGAGGTTTTGGCGTTATTTCTCTAATCACTTAAGATTATGATATTATCGTAATATGCGGATGCATTAGCCCTTTGATTGTCAAGATTTCAAATGGTATCTAATTCTTTGAATTATCCTGTGATCATCTTTCAGCGCTTAAGGGGACGCCAGAGAAGCCAGAGACAACATGTATTGCCAGTGTTGCCAGTCAAATCTATACGTCTCGTTCTAGCTTTGATGCTAACCATTTTTTTATTTGGTATGTTACTAGAAACTCCTACTGATTTTACACCTGGAGAAAACGTAGAATGTCGCATGAAAAATGTTGAGACGTGCCTAAATCACTTTTTTTATGCTGCATAGTTGAATTTCCAATTACAAGGTTCGTGTGAATTTTGCATTTTGTTATTTCCCTCCCCCGCAGCAATGGGGTATCGCAAAAGAGTTTCTCCGAGCACTCCCATGTTTGCTTTTGTTTTAGCTTTTGTATTCCATTATTTAGAAGCTTCATGCACTTCTAGCTCCTTATATGAATCTTCCACTCATTCCACAAAAATACAGAGAAGGCATTTATTCAATAATCGAGACTTGATAAATTTATGATTGATTGTAACATTCTCTTGAATTGCATCCCTATTGAAACATATAAAAGGTCACATAATTCTCTCACTGTTTAGCACCTGGCGAAAGAGACTACTAGTAGTAGGAATTCCTTGCATGAGTTAACTCGACAACCCCATTACTGAAATGTGTTAAGCTTATATCTTGGAGTTCTTCAGTTGGTTTAGTATCATTAGTCGAACACTCATTCAGTTAGTCTAGCATATGTGAGTTTAAAAAGTAATTTTGGGAATAGAAACCTTATTGACTTCATTCTGTTACTCGTGCAGTCCCGTTTGTGCTCCACTCAACATAAGCCCTGTTGAAGTGCCTCGCATTTGAGGTACGTGTACAGTTTTTAAAATTTCATCAGTGGCTTACATGGTAGTTTGACGGATGTGTGTGACCAAAAATGGTGAATTGTGCCATACTCCGCCATCTTTCCAAAGTAGCACGCAAGAAAAGCCCCTTCTGTTTCTAACTTGAGAAGTTGCGAAGATTGTTTTGATTCTCATGCGAAGATTGCGAAAGTTGTGAGGAATCAAACTTTAATGGCTGAAGAGTTTTAATGTGCTTTTCATACAGGTCACTGTGGATATGAACATGCCCGAGGGCCGAGATTCCCACTTTCAGTTATCAAGGCGAATCTCAATGCTCCGAAAGAAAAACAAGCTTCGTTATCACATCAGCGTCGTATAGTTACGTGTTTTTTCGATTCCTGCTGTCTGTCCTTCAGCCTTGAGCTTACTAGAGAAGCAGATTTTAGCATTTCTTCTTGTTTGATTGAGGCTGTGAATGTTGTTGCAGAAACTCTTGTTGTGCAAATGGTTCTATATATGATAATATTTATAAATAGGTCCCTCAACCTTTACATATCTCTCATTCTACTCCTATTTGTTTTAGTTTTGCACAGTTGAGTCCTTTATGTTTTATGCCCATTAAAAATAAGTAAAAATAATAATTTTAAAATTAAAATTCTTACATTTATCTCCATATTAAACTTATTAAACGAACATCCGAATTGAAAAAATGAACGAAAATTTTACGAAAATCTCTAAATAAAACGGAACGGAGAGGGTATATGGAGTCTGATTGGGCCGGGCCATTAGGCCCGAATGTTTTACGAAAAAATCAGGCCAAAAGTTTAGGGGTCACTTTTTGAATAAAACAAAAGTTTGGGTAGTAGTCTGCAAAAAAGGGACCTTCTGCATCAGATTTGTACCATCTGCAGTCAAAGCTTGTACATTTCTTCTCCCCTTTCCGATCTTCACTCTCATCGTCGGCGAATCACTGATCTCGAGCTCCGGCGATTCCTCCTCCTCTGAGAGTCCTCGCATTCCGCCGTCGCCGGAAACCGAAAGCAAAACCCCCTAATTCGATCGGTCGATCGGAATGTCGTGTCTAGCCCTAGCTCTCCAACCGGCGAATGGACCCGACATACTGCTCCAGACCAGGGAATGGTTCCCCCCTTCACGCGCGCTCGTGGCTCTCTCCGCCTTCCGCGGGACCCGCCACTCCTTCGCGAAGAACCAGCAGAACTCCGCCGCCGATCCCTCCGCCGATTCGCTCGGGGACGACCCGCTGGCCGCCTCCTCCGGCCAGGTAATCGTCGGCGTCGAGTCGCGTTACCGCGTCGTGTACCGTCTAGTTAACTCGATCTACGTTCTAGGCGTCACCACGATTGACGATTCGAACAACAATGTGTTTGAGTGCATCCACATCGTGAATCAAGCCGTCTCCGTCATCGTCACCGCTTGCCGCGGCGTCGACGTGACGCCGGAGAAGTTAGGGAAGAAGTATGCGGAGGTGTATATGGCTTTGGATATAGTGTTGAGGGGTGTGAGTAGTATTAGGCTCGCGGCGATGCTGGGGTCGATGCACGGAGAAGGCATAGCCAAAATGGTTCATTCGGCGATCCAGACGGAGAGTAAGATCCGAGGAGCGGATAATTGGAGCAGCGTGGAGCCGCAGGCGGCGGATCACGAAGCCGGAGTCGAGTCGTTTTCTCAAGCGACGTTCGAATTGCCGGCGGAGACATTAGAGGCCGGAGATGAAGTAGCTGCAACTTTAGCGATTAATCAACCGGTTGAGGAGAAGGAGTTGCCCAAACCTGAGGAAACTGAGGCGGAGAAGGATCCATTTGCAGCTAGTGAGAGAATCAATAAGCCCGAGGAAATGCTGATGGAAGGGTTCAAGAAGGATAAGGATACAGGTCTTTCCGATGTAAGCAAGGCGCTGGCTGGGCTCGACGTGACCTCCCTACCTCCAGCAGCAGCTACTGATTCGACTCATATCGGTGTGGAAGGATTCGAAGGGCAGTATGGTGGAATTGAGTTTTCCCACGATGGCTCAACGCTGCCAGAAGACTTCGAAGGCATTAATGATGCTTGGGGTGGTGGATTGGATGCATCTGAGTTTGTGGGCACGAAGAAGGTCAAGAAGGATCAAGGTCTCGGTGGTTTGGAGCTTCTAGAAGCTAGCGAGCCGCCACCTACAGCTGCGGCTAAAGCCGATGGTGGGGATAAGATAGAGGATATATTGGTGAAGAAGACTGAAATGAAGGGTCCAGAGATGTATGTTGTTGAAGAGATAAGTGCAGAGTTTAGGGAATCATTACTTGCTAGAGTGGGGTTGATGGGAGTGGTGTATTTGAAGACTGTTCCTCCTAAGTCTTCATCGGGCGATAAAGAAACCGAGTTTTCCTTCAAGATTGAAGGGGCAGAAGGTGTTAAGAGGTTCACAGTGGAAGGATCCAAGGTGAGCAGTTTAGGAAATGGTCTGTTTCATGTGAGGACAGCTACCTCAGAGGAACCTATTCCCATCGCAAAGTACAGCCTTCAGCCTCGTATGACTCCATTGCCTTTGAGGATTCGACTAGCTAAACGCCTCAGTGGAACGTTGCTTTCAATCATGGTGCAGTATGTTTCTAATCCGGGGCTGCCATTTCCCTTGAATGATGTAACAATTGTTCTCAAGTTGCCTGTGGATCCGACGCTCTTGCAAGTCTCGCCTAAAGCAGTCTTGAACAGGTCCGAGAGAGAGTTGAAATGGCACATTGACGAGATTCCATTGAAGGGCGATCCTGGTAGACTGAAGGCAAGGATGCCTGTGGATATTGGGGAAGATGATGATGGATCAGATCTTGAGATTGTTGGTTATGTCAAGTTTTCTTCTCAAGGGTTTAGGTCTTTGTCCGGAATTTCCCTCAGACCTGCTTCCGAGGGCAAGACAGAATTCTACGAGGCTGAACACAGGTATGTGAGTGGGGTTTATGTCTGCAACTGAGACGGAATCGGAAAAAATTGGCCTTTCTGCATTGAGCTTGTATCATTTTGCTTCACTTGATGAGTGTTTGTGGTTTAGAAACTCAGTAGCATTCTTTTGCTTTGATGTGTGTTATATAATTCATTGTTTTATATGAAGAATCGTACGATTACATTGTTGTTTAACTGTTTGGTTTCGTTGTCTTGAAACGAAACCAATGTGATCTGCAATTTCCCAGTTCAAGTTGAAGTAATATGCATTTATAAACCTTATTTTAGAATTCAGACTCTACTGTAGGATCTTGAGTTGAGAAATTCAAAGCTAGAAAGTGATGTGCTTGCACTACTCTTGTTGATGAGGTTCTTTAGGTAATGGTTCACTTATGTTAAGTTATTCGAAATGCATCCTTAAAGGAGGTGTGACGACGAGTCGTAGGGTTTCGACATTTTTACTCAATGATCAACACTTTCAAGCACAAGCACTTGTCATGCTTTTGCTTTTGTGTCTTCACTTATTGCCTGTGTGTGTGCTTTCACTTATCTAGTAATGGGGGGAGGAGAAGAGACATTTGTTGCTACAATGAAAGGAAATGTAGAATTACCTCTATTCTTGCTTGGTAGACCTTGCTTTTTTTTGTCTCTCTATTCAAAGACCATTCTTGATCCTTTCAAGTGTTTTGATACACTATTACTTGTTACGTCTCATTCAAAGAGTTCACTATTCCTTATTGAATCGTTCCATTCAAAGCTTCCAATTTCCCTTTTCTGAAAACAATTAACTCTTCAATTAGTGTGGACTCTTAACCATTTTTTCATTATTTTATACATTTTTCTTAATTACCGTGCCGAAAAGAAAGTGCGTATTTTGAATTGTAAAAGTGTTATGTACTACATACATGGCTGTGCTCATCCTTGAGTTGTTGAATTTGGCCTTTAGAAGAGATTAGATTCTATTGCTTACCCATTTATCTACGTATACATACATTCGAGATGATTCGAGCTCCTGTCATATTAAGTAGAGAGAGAACGTTCTACCCAACTTTGAGTTATTTTGTCATTCACTAAAAGGAAGCCACGTGGCATGAATTGATTGCATGGCCCATCACTCACTCCTAAATGGAAGACAAAATTGTTATCCTTTCATTCTAATTTTTCAATTGTTTAAGACAATATCATCATCTCATCCAAGTATAGAGACATCATAATATAAATCGTGCCAAAATATATTACTACCTCTTTCGTCCAACCAAAGCAACCCAAAGTAACTAATTATAACTTCCCATATTTCAACGCCTACATGCTTATGCATGAGCCCGACGCCACTCCGATACACCGATATTTTACTGCTTTCTCTGTTCTCGTCATTATATTCGATTTTTTTAGAGTTTGCGTTTTATCGTTGAGTATTTTTTTTTTTTTTAAGAATGAAATAAGATATTTTGAATGAAACGACGAAAGCTTGCTTTCGATGTAATAATTTTGGCCTTATTCAATGTTTATGCAAAGATACAATTTTTTTTATGTACACTCACGATGGAAAATACAAAAGGACAATTGAATTTTCGTTAAATAAACTCAAATATATTATGCTAGTATCATTTTTTACAAAACATAATTAAAATGATAATAAAAACATTTTATTATTATTATTAGAAATGTGGGACGAGGCCAATCGACGCCGTGACGGCCACACTTGCATGATTCTTGCAGCTCAACACCTTCAAAAAATCAACATCCCACAAACTCCTCCTCCCGCTCCGGCCGCCGGAATCTCCTCCGCCGCCGAACAACTTCACCGGACTCCGGCGAACCTGCCTATTCTTTATATCCCTGAGATCCATCTCCGGCCGAAGCTTCAGCGGCCCGAACATCATGACAAACCACCGGGGTTTCGACGCCACCGCCTTCGTCCCCTCCGAGCTCTTCGACGAGCTCCGGCGAATGTCAGCCGGCGGCGGCGGCTTCGTGATCAGCCTCCGGCACTCCATAGGCCTACAGGGTGGCCTGCAACTGCTCCTCGGAAGCGAGCGGCGGTAGAAGCCGGTGGCGTCGTCGGCGGAGAGGGATTTGAGGATGCGAGGAGGGTTTGTGTAGTAAGGCATGAGCTTGCCGCAGAAGATTATGTCTTCTGCATTCGACATCTCGGAATTGAAATCGTTAAAGAACTCGAAGAACTCCGATGGCTCCGACGATGATCGCCGCTTGTCTTGGATCTCGGAGTTTAGTGGGAAGTCGCGGAGGGAGAGGGCCTCTTCCTCCTCTTCCGCCGCCGCCGGAGGTTTCTTTTCTTGTTGTGGAAAGTTGGTGGTTTCATCCATTTCAAAGGAAGAGTTTTTTTTGTTGAGAAGGGAGGGTTTTATGCATATTTATAGGGGGAGGAGAGAGAGAGAGAGAGAGAGAGAGAGAGAGAGAGAGAGAGAGACTGAGAGAGAGAGGGGTTAGTAATAGTAGTAATTCATGTTATAACAGAGATTAGAAGTTCTTTCTTAATCAAAAGTTGTAGTTAGCAATAAAAGAAAGAAATGCTTTGGTCACATGCTTTATTTAAACCTTCATTTACTTTTTTTAATCACCCAATTTAATTTCTTTAAAATTGGGAAATAGCATGATATAGTATTTGTTTAATAAAAGAGTTGGTGTGTTGTAACTTGTAAGTCAAGAATAAGAGCCTTTAGTCCCGGATTCTCGGTCTTCTTAACCCCTTACCGCTAAGCCAACAATAATAGTCGAAGAAACGTGAGGAAACAAGGTAGGATTCGATTCTCAGGCTTCTGGGGAGTTACGTGTTACCTACCTAAATCGAAATTGCTAAAATCTTGTTTATTCCTTCCAAAGATTTTGCGTGATTAACAACTTCAAAATAAATAAACGTAGGAAAAAAAAAAAAAAAAACATGATTCTTCTTCCTGTACACACTTACAAATAACAATTTTTAACAAAAAGAAACACAAGAAAAAATAACCCCAAAAATAATGTAAAAATTATACATAAGTCTCCCACAAAAAATAAAGGATTAGTCTAAGCCAAGCTTGCAGGCTCATTGAGGAAAATCTCGATCAAAAGTCGCTAAGAACTAAGATTTCGTCGACGTTATTCGAGTATCGTACATCTGTAGTATAAGTTATACGAACCAAAGAATCCGAAGAGATCGAAAAGAAAAAAAAAAATGAAAAAAATCACAGCCTAAGTAGTAATAATATAACAACACACCCTTCTGAAGGCAGAGGGGGAGTGGTCTCTGCACATTGCCTCCCTTCTTCAGCTTCAGATATTACCATAATATGTATGTATATATAATACCAGCATTGATGATACAGTAATGTAGACCTTATATCACCAAGTGCATGAGACGAGTCTCGTTACCATACATCGCGTAAGTATCTTCCGTTCGTCTGCAGATTCTTCACCATGCCCTCAGCTTCCGAGCTGCTCATGGATCCCTATAATACGAGTGGAATACAAAGATAAGTAGATAAACTATTACTTCCTCCGTCTCGCCCAAAGCGAGGCATTTCTTTTTAGCACGGGATTTAAGAAGAGAGTTTAGTGTTTGGAGAGAGTGTGGTTTATGGATTTGGACACATAGTGTATGAACGATAGACAACTCAATATTGTTCAGTCCACAAACAATAGATGTGCTAAGTTAAGCAAAAGGAGCAAAAATGGACCCAGAAATAGAACTGAGTTGCACGAGACACCAACCTGTTCTATGGCAATTGTGTGGAGAGTTCGGTGTACATCCCGTGCCATTCCTTTGGCATCACCACAGACATAGACATAGCCGCCATCGGATATTATTTTCCACACATCCGAAGCCTACAAGTCAATGAATGTGAATTAGTTGATAACCAAGTGTTGGTCCAGAAATTGTATAGTTGGATGAAACTCTGGACTCAGATCAGTGACGGTAATCAGCATACATACCCTTTGAGTCATCTTGTGCTGCACGTATTCCTTCGTGGGCCCCTCACGTGAGAATGCAACTATAAGCTCAGAAACTACACCAGCTTTGACAAAGTCGTTCAACTCGTCTTCATAAATAAAATCCTGCAGTGTTGCAGACGGTAAATAAAAAATTCTTCATTGTCCATTCTTGAAAAACGAAGTGCATTTAGCCACAGCTGAGTAAATAACTGACCATTTTACGGTTCCTACATCCAAAAAATAGAATTGCAGGACCAAGTTCAGCTCCAGACTCCTTCAGAGCTAATCTTTCCTGAAATATTTGTAGAAAGTTACCAGATTATCCAAGTTCGAGAAAAAAGAATTAAGGTCTCAAGTAGGTTTAAGCTCGAAATTTCTTCACACAAACCTGAAGGAAACCCCTAAATGGAGCCAAGCCAGTACCAGGACCGACCATTATTATCGGTACTTTAGGATCAGTGGGGAGTTTGAAGTTAGAGTTCCTAACAAAAATTGGAGCCCAACTGCAATCGCTACTTTCCTCCAAAGGCACAGCATTCTGATAAGAGGCAGAGGGTGAGGATTCAAGCAGTGTAACAAGTAGGGATAAAATCACGATTAAAAGGGCTCTTAATTGAATATGTTGTGATGATTCATCACTTATCAGTTATCAATAAAATTATTTCGAGGAGTAGGTTTTAACTTAAACAAGAATACCTTCATCCATGTTGAGCATATACCCTTGTGGATTCGTCCTGTTGGTGATTTATCATATACCAAAGCACAAGTTACGTGAATTCTGAATGGTGCGATCCTGGATTATAGTTGAAGAGACGGTGAGAAATTAAGTCGGAGAACACATAATGGTAACAAAAGAACGCACAAGGAAGAATTTTGCTATGAGCAGAAATTTCCTTCTAGCAGATTATAAGATGTAGAACTTTTTATATTGAATAACATCAAATGTAAAAGGAAGAAGGCGAAAACTCACTTTGGCGAGGATGAGATGGAGTAAAATCGTGGCTGCAGGCGAGGAGCAACTCCTGCAAAGAAAACACCAAGAGGTGGTTTGGCAGATGGGAAGTCAGCCATGACCTCAAGTAGAGTTCTCTGACTTGAAAGTATATACTGGGCATACTCCTCCTGCATAGATGGGAAAACATGTATTATAGTGAATAAAAAGTTACCCACTTAGAAAAAAGCTAATATTCGATAACCTTTCCACCGGGGGATGCAAGAAATCGGAGGCGATCAGCTTCAGTTTGGTCAGAAGCATACTCTGCTAATGCAACTAGCACAGACTGGAAACACATGTATATTAGAGCGATATGTTCAACGTAAATCCATTAGCAACATGGCAACATAGGAAACTAACATACCTTTTTGGGAGCACTCGTAAGATCTGCATATTTAGTTAGCGCTGTTCGCAAAGAGCAAGGAGGAAATGGAGGTGGCAATGAGCTTCCACTGAGTGGGGTTCCATCTTCATTATCGATGTGAACTGAAAAGTATGTTTGCGGAGACAGATTTAGTAATTTCTCAGCTTCCTCTACAGTCTCGAGCAAATTCTCACAGTAAACACCAACATGGTCCCCAGTTTCATACCTGTAAAAAAAAAAAAGTAATAGTTAACCTTCAGATTCCTCGTTTGGGAAAATAATTGCAACATGCCATGTAATATCTCACTGACTAAACAAGAAATAGTAGTATAAACTTACGTGAGTCCAGTGCCAGATATGTCAAACTCCAAATGAGTGCAAGAACGATCTGATTCAGAAGTGTGGAGCTCTTTCTTTACAGCAACATTCGACCTTAAAAAAAAAAAGCATTTAGATGGTATATCAAAGGACATGCATTAAACTTCTTACTACAGGAAATTTTTAAAAGAAAACAGAAGCAAGTTAATACCTGCATGGATGTTGAGCATCATAAACAGTATTGCCATTGGCATGACCGTTTGGAGAACCGTTCTCCGAAACTAATCCATCTATTTGGTCATGGAGCACAACACGGTACTGCAAAACTGCAGCACTGTATGGAGTAGAAACTGTTGCATCATCCTCATTGCGGAGTAATTTATCCAACTCAGGCCACACTAATTCACGCCTGCATCACCAATAAATGGAAACACGCCCATACTATTACACACAAGTTAACAGACACACACAGAGATAGAAACAAAACATTTAGACAATGATTAATAATATAATTACCATGCAGAAAAGTCATCTTCAATGCATTGATCATCATCACCCAAACCTACTGGGACAAGCTTCTTTCCTCCTGAACTCAGGGCACAATGCTGATGGGTCAGAAATCAAGAAAACAGTAGGCAAGAGCAGGAAAGGATGAACATACAATGATATAATATTGATTTTGATCAAATTTTCATCATTTTTTGAAATTTCAAATAATTTTAGGGAATAGAATGGTAGTATTTCCATTTTTTCCAATGACAAGACATAATTTTGCAGGATATAAATCTCATAGACTATCTAGCAAACAAGTACCAAATTACATATGACCACATTCCTGACTAAGTGCACAAGCTATCTAACAAATTGAGCACCTATGATTTTAGAGCATGGCAAAAGGTAGAATAACAATGTTAGCGTAACTTACAACAGTTGTACTAATAAAGCAAACTGGTCCTCTTTTATAATGTGCAAGGCAAAAGCTACTGCATAAGCTAACTTGAATTGGGTAATAATTGAGTAAAAATACTACAAAAGCTACTACGAAGGTTAATCAAGCGTCTCACATAGCAAAAACTACACCACCTATTGTTCAAATGAGTAAAACAGCCTCGAACCAAGTATACCTTGCTCAGTAATAAGGTCGTCTACCACTATTGCAATCTGTGAAAACGAGAAACAGAGGGAAAAAAGGAATAAGCCCATCAAATACACATAACTCTGAAACTCAGGATTGGTCAACACCAGCAACTGAACAATGTTAGTATCATGCAGTTTGCACACCTTGTTGAAATGTTCATATTGTCTATTCCCAAGACCGAATACACCATACTGAAGATTATTAAGCCATTCCCCTCTATCTTTTCCCTGCAACAGCAAACCCAAATATTAACCATGCGTATCACATTATAGTGAGTTAGGGAAGCAAACCATTCATTGTTCATATGTTCCACCTCAGTAAACCATTTGTAGAACCTGGCAGCATTATCAGTAGGTTCACCATCTCCGTATCTGCAGCCAATCAACCCTTGATAAATCAACAAACTACATTCTACAGAAGAGTTTATTTATGATACAACATGCATTAACATTTCGGAAGTTAGAAATGTAGGGGAACGTACGAGGCCAGGAAGAAGAATGCTAAATTCTCCTTCTTCAACTTCTCCTCGTACTCATCATCATCGGCAGCATAATCATCCTATCACCATCCAAAGGTCAAGATCAAAACTCCACCAAAGTCCTAACTCGAACTTTTCTTTTAAAGATTTTAACAAAAAAAAAGGGGATAGAAAAGTATAACAAGAGCATACCAAATCAATCACTTTAAACTTGGCTTGTTGATACCTAGCTTTAGCCTCCTCAACAAATGCCTATAAACAACATTAACAGCAATCATTTGAGAGCAAAAGTCAATCAAATCTTTACCGAAAAAGTAGAACCAATTAAAAAGTTGCCGGCCACAGAAAGGCAGTAAAATTTCACAAAGAAGTTAATCTCGACTAGCATTTTCACAAATCAGATTCGACAACCACCGAAATCCCGATCTTCGAAAAGACGAATATTCCATTGTAGTTGACGATTCTGATGCTTTCAAACTTTCATGTTTTCTTCCAATTCTCTAAACAAAAGACACCTGCTTCCTACCTTCGCAAAACCTTCAGCTGTACCAGTCTGCGTCCCGAAGAAGACGGAGATTTTGGTCTTATCGTCGTCCACATCCTCCGGCTCCGCCGCCTTCGGCACCACCAGCTTGGGCAGCTCCGGCTGCTTATATCTCCCCGATCCGGAGGCCCGCCGCCACGCCAGCACCACTACGCAGCCAATGAGCACCGCCACGGATGTCGTGAGCACCATGACGAGGTCCTTATTCTCCATCAACATCGCCACCAACCCCTCCGACTGGCCGCCGGAGGAGTAATCGCCCTTCAAGATCGCCGCCACGAATTCGAGCGGCGACATCTTCTGCGGCGAGGGTTCCATGATTTTCTGCTCTAGATTTCCGTAATTGAAAATATAAATGCAATCAAATTGCAAAACACATAAAAATTCCAAAAATTCCAAAGAATTAGGAAAAAAAAAAATTACATATAATTAAAAAAAAAAATGAAAAAAATCAGAGTCTCCCCCCTCCTCCTGAATTATGAATTTCCGAGGTTTAGTTGATTTCGTTGGGACTCTGACTTCCACAGATTGGATGAGAGGTCTTCAATGGAGTTTTTATTGAGGAGAGAGATTCTAGAGAGAGAGAGGGGTGGAAGGAGGGAGAAATAACACAAACGCCTACCTAACTAGAGTGGTTAAGATCACCTAACATTGGCTAACCATGGTTAACTTAAGTAATTGAAAATTAGGGTAAATTTATTTTATTATCTAAAGGCGTGTTTGGATGAAATAATTATTAATACTACTACTAAACGTAGGGTGCGGTGATGATTAGGATAATAAATACTCAAATTACTTATTAATTATAGAAAGTTCGATTGTTTACGAAATTTGATTTGCCTATTTTACTCTGATCGTTAGAATATATTTTTAGGACTTTTATATTGTCGTTAGAATATTAATTTCGGAGTGCTGCGTTTGGAAGTTTCATGTGTGATGAAAGATGCATGAATTTGGCTCTTGTTTAAATAAAATATCAAACCAATTGGGCTAATTTTGGTGTGGAGAGAGAGAGAGAGAGAGAGAGCTCAGAGAGAAATGGACTCTAGAAAATTATGAAATGTTGGCCTATACTTTAATGGGCTTACCATACGTGACCTAAAATGTTTAGGGTGGTTTGGCCCTAATCAAATAATTGGTCATGGGTTATTTGTAACGACTATATAACCCGAGCTTTGAAGTGGAGTGCAACATAAAATATATGAGGGTTTTGGATTTGGAATGGAGAGTGTCGGGTTGAAAATAACATGTTCCACATCGACAATATAAGGCAGATACAATTTGTATATAAGGAGAGCATCAATAAGCTAGTTTGATGTCTTTTGATAAGGAGTTTAAGAACAAAACCGTGTGGGCTCTGCCCAAAACGGACAATATCATATTAATGTTTGTTCGATTGTGGGCGCAACAATCCAAACAAGTGATATTAGAACCGAAAGGTACATAACCAATGAAAGATCCATCGTAGGCATTCTTAATAAAATAAATCGTACATCTCCGGTTCAATTTTGTAAAACATTGCATATAGGTGCTTTATTAGCTCGCTGGTATTTCAACATTCATAAAGTAATGTTCTTCAATTAGGTAGAAGATCTTGATTTTTAAAATAAACAAACAATCACTATAGTCAACCCTAGGTGGAAATTAAATATATCTATCTAAATGCATAAAACAACATTTATATATATATATATATATATATATATATATATATATATATATATATATATATATATATATATAAGTTGAAAGCGAGTCATTTTTATTTTAAATTGTTTTCTTAAGAATAAACAAAGATAGCCTATTTTTCTCAGAAGTTAAATTATATCTTTTGTTTCTTAAGAGTGCATACTTTGAGCGACAGTTCAATCGAATATTGATAAATGTTCATCACAACTCACAAACGTGCAAGACTTGCATATTCTAAAATCGAAAAGATCTTCACGCTTATGGAAGATATGCATAGACTGATAGACGTATTTTTATATTTGTCTCGACGTCTTCATAGATTCCCTACATCACTCAACAAATTTCAGTACTATTATATATTCTCCTTTTCATTTTTTTCCCATCAAAGGTATCTTTAATTTTTTGGACAACCATTTTAAGCTCCAATGTATTGGGTGGTGAAAAATCACTCCATTCTTACCCATTGATTAGGTAAAAATAAATAATCGGATAAGAAATAAGAATAAATCTGATCTATCGACTTATACTAAATAAGTGGTCGGATTTGACTCTCACGGCAAATGATGGATTATATGCATGGATTCGATTCACAGTTGAGCGAACACAAAATATTTTATGAATTTATACATAAAATTTGTGATCTAATACACAATCTTGATATATATATATAGGGGTGAGATCCCGTACAAAATAGATTTTCCGTAAAAAAACAAAAAGTAATGCATTTTATGCACCCTGCATCATATAATGCATCAGTACATAATACATCAGTCATCATAATGCATTTTTCTGTACAATTATAATGCATCGGTTAATCTGAACATAGATCACACTAACATCAATTGTTCAAAAGTTCTCATTTCTTACTAATTATGTTTTTGTATGTGATCTCTCCGCTATGTATGTATATATATTCATTATGATAAATAAATAAAATAAAAACAAATATAGGAGAATTCGAAAAATATTTATGATATTCAATTTAAATAAATTTTGTCGCCATATTTTGGATTTGGGTACGTCAATTCATGTAGGGATGATCCAATTGAAGTGTACAGGTCAGTGATAGTAAAAACAAATATAATACTACTAAATATAATGATTAAATAATTGCAGAAAAATCAAAACACATACTAGTATTTAAAATACTAGTCCATAACTAAATAATTACAAAAGGGAATCTATTAGAATCATTACAATATTGGTTGGGTCCAAAATGGTGAGGTTGGGTCAATTAATTTGTTGATTTTGGGACGATGATTTATCGATCTCGTGACAAAAGATATTAGAGGCGTATAGAGCCGACGGTTCGATAACGGCTTCCATCTATTGGAATTGTGGATCGACAATTTGTTTTTTGGAGGTAAATGGTTGAGAATTCCATTTTTACTCATCTTCATCTAAAAGACACGTGTTGATATGATAAATCGTATCGGATTGAATGACATTGTACATGAATCCATAGATGGAAACAAAGAACGGATCATTTCGAAGAAAATCGAACATCAAAATTTAAACAAAAACTATAAAGCTAGTTAGATACGGATAACAGACAATTTTAATGATAATCAAAATCGTAAGTTGTGTTGGTTCGATTTCGGTTCCTATATATCCCTAAAAATATATCGACATAAACTTTGGACCATGAATGAGGGAAATATTAATAATAATTACTAAAGCTATCTCTGATAGGATATTCGATCCTATCGGGAACAAGGGTAGACGCGAGAAGCTTTGCTCGACGTACACACCGATAACGAAAAGATAAATAACACGAGCAAGAGAGAAAAAAGGGTTTATATTCTTCACACGTCAAATATTACACCCCTTCTCTATTTATACTAAGACTCTAGGGTTGGTTCGACCTACGATCCGGGAAAGAACCAACAAGAAAACCCGAAAAGGAGCTCATAAACGCTCGACTCGAAAATAAAGAGAATTGGGCTCGACCCAATTATTGTTTAACAAAAACGGAAATAAATCTAACGATAAAGGACGAAGTCCTCGTACTTCCTCGGCCCATGACTCCTCCGCTTGGGCCGACCCGATCGATCCTCCTCCCGACGTTCCTCCGAGTTGCCATTCGTATCGAACTCAATCACCTCCCGAGCCTCCCGAGTAGCCAACGGTGATAGGGGCTCGCTCCCATCCATGCACGTATCAACTCCTCCCCCGTTAGAAGCATCATTGTCCTCAAGGATGAGGGACGGAAATCGACGAGAGATCACGTGCATGGGCTCCCAAGATGGAACTCGGCCATCATCGTCGTCCCAATGTATGAGACCCTCCTCGACGAGAACACCATTCTTTAACACTCGGCGCTTCTCCGATAACCGCACCGGACGAGAAACCACACGCCCCCGAGCAAAGAACGAAGGGAAACTCACCTCCTCAGATGAACCCTCCTCAAACGGCCTCAACAAGCTTACGTGGAAGACGTTATGTATTTTGCTCCCCTCCGGCAATTGTAAACGGTAAGCCACATTCCCGATTCGCTCCAACACCGGAAAAGGACCATAGAACCGTCGCGCTAGCTTCTGAGAAAGTGGACGGGCCACAGAATGCTGGCAGTACAGCTGCAATTTCAACAAAACCTTGTCGCCAACTCGAAACTCGACATGGCGACGATGCTTATTGGCGGAGGATTGCATGCGCTGCTGCGCCTTGGCGAGGTTGCGCCGCAACCATACTAGCAACTCTCCCCGCTGCCGGATTACTTCAGCCACGTCCGGAGGGCAGGACGCGGGCGGATTCGCGGCCACCAGTGGCGGTGGATCACGGCCATACAACGCCGTGTAAGGCGAGGTCCCTAACCCCTCGTGTTGGGTACAATTTAAGGCCAATTATGACCATGGTAAGAACGCCGTCCATTTCATGGGCCTATCTGCGACGAACACCCTCAAATATTGCTCGAGACCCCTGTTTCGAACCTCCGTTTGCCCGTCTGACTGAGGGTGATAAGCCGTTGTAAAATTGAGTTTCGTGCCACTCAAACGTAGCATGTTTTCCCACACCGAGTTGAGAAAAACTGAATCGCAATCCGAAACCAATTTATTGGGAAACCCATGATGTTTAACCACAGTATCTATGAAGAGATTAGCCACCCGCCATGCATCAAATTTGGTTGGCAAAGGTGCGAAGTGAGCATACTTCGAGAGACGATCAACTACCACCATTATCGCCGTATGGCCCCTCGACTGTGGTAAGCCCGTTATGAAGTCCATTGACACCTCCTCCCACACTTGAGAAGGTATTGGCAATGGTTGAAGAAGACCCGTCGGCTTTTGGGTCGAATACTTCGTCGTTTGGCAATCCACACACGCCTCGACAAAGTCTTTAACGTCTTTCCGCATCCCCGGCCAATAAAAGGACTACGCCAAACGACGGAAAGTCCTATCCACACCCGGATGGCCGGCCAACGGCGTAGCGTGATGTTCATATAAAAGAGCATGCTTGGCCACCGATGAAGATGCAACCACAATTTGACGACCCCGGTAGATGAGGCCATCCACGAACTGCCACGCCGACGGTGCGGAGCCGTTCTTGATCTTCAAAACCCATTCCCGAAGCTCCGGAACGGATTCCACATCCTCCCTAATAATTTCCAGCACCTCCGGTAAGGGTTGGGCCGTCGCCACAAACGCCGCCGCCTCCTCGGTACCCTTGTCCTCCTCGGTACTCGTGTCCACATCCTCGTCGCGGCGGGAAAGGGCATCCGCAACCCTATTGGACGCCCCCGTCTTATATTCAATGCTAAACTTGAACCCCATTAGCTTCCTCACGTAGAATTGTTGGTCGGGAGTTTGAACGACTTGTTGCAAGAGTTCTGTTTCACTAAAAAGTGTTCGCAATAGAACGAAATCCTATCGTAGCACTAGCAAGTAAAACCCAATGTCGAATCTCGAAGGAAAACTTTGCAGGGCAATTAATTATGTAGTAAATCCTAAACTAGCCTAAAACTAAGAAAGCAAGTAAAGAAGATTTTGGGGTTTTTGTTTTAAATCCTAGGCAAATAAAATAAATCAAAGCAATAAATAAAAGCAAGTAAATAACTAATCTAGAACTCAAGAAATAAATCTAATAATTAAACTAAAGTAAAACGATTAATCTACCTAGGCAAGAATCGAAAAGAAAGCAATAAAGAAAGCAACGAAGAAATCATAAACTACTCTAGACATAATGAATAAAATTTGGAAATTTAAGGACAAATAAATCTAACTACGAAAGCTTTGAAAAATGAGAGAATTGAAATCGAAGGAAAACGAATCTAAACTAGAACTAGAAATCGAAAGAACGAAATTAAACTAAGTAGATTAAACGAAGCAATTAAGAAAACGAATCTAAAACTAAAGCAAGCAATTAAAAGCAAGTAAACGAAAGCAATAAATAACTTACGAAATTAACGAAGAACGAAGAACTTGAATTAAACGAACTAAACGAGGAATCCGGATCCGAACAAAAGAAATCAATAAAAACTAAAGCTAAAGTATTTAGAACTGAAAACTAAGCCTAAAAGATGATTAAATATGATGATAATTCGTGTACAAGGGATGATATATATATACTAGGTAAAAAACCTAGATAAATAAGGAAAGAACAGCTGGCCGCCGACTTTTGGACGATCGTCCAGATTGTGGAGGAAATCTGGCCGATCGGCCAGATTAGGAACTGGATGACTGCTTCGCACGTGTTTGGACGATCGTCCAGATTGTGAAGGAAATCTGGACGGTCGTCCAGATGAGGTTCTGGTATCTCACGGCTTTGCCTTCTCTTCGTGCACTTTTCGTCCCGTTTTCTTCCAATTTCTCCCCTTTTGCTCCTATGATACCCAAAACTCCAAACAAACAATCATAGCCAAAAGACACACTAAAAGACACAAAAACATAATGAAAACTAACACGAAAACGCAACGAAAAACCTAACAAATAAACACCAATCAAACTCCCCCACACTTAGACCTTTGCTTGTCCTCAAGCAAAACAAAACAAACAATAGACTCGAGTATCGTGAACTATATTGGCCTCAAAGCTTTTCAAAAACAACTCTCATGTTCATGATCAAAACTATGCACACAACCTTAGCATCAATCAACACAATCTACTCAACTAATTCAAAGTATGCTAATCCATCAAAGAACACTCCCAAACATGTGAAATTTTGTATATGAAAGTGAACACTCAACTCTCTCAAAGAAAAGATGTAATATAATGCACATCAAGAAGGTTCACTCAACATCAATGCAATGCAACATGTTTACCATAAGCTTGCCTTTAATCTCAACATCTCCACCTAATGTAATACTTACAAACAAGGATCAAAAGGTCTTTATATAAGCTTGTAATGTAGGGACATTGGTTAAGGTAGGGAATATATAGGCTAAGTGACTCAAAATGCTCTAAATCATCAACCTCTTTTTCAACTCCAACCAAAGTATAGATTTTAATCTCCATCTTCTACCCTCCAACACACCAAATACAAACTCAAAGATGCTAAAATATACAAATCAAAGCTAACTATCCCCTTATGCTTATTTTTTTCTTTTTCTTTTCTTTTTTTTTTCTTTTTTTTTTCTAGAGCTCAACTAATACATGTTCTTTCTAATTTGAACAAAGGCTCTATTTTTTTTTTCTCTTTTTTTTTTTTTCCTAAGCTTATAGGGATAGCTAACTACACTTAAACAAGCATCTCAAATTTCTTTTCTTTCTCTCCTTCTACACCACAACAAGTATTTTCAAATTTTCTCCTTCCATATCACCAACTACAACTAAGGATACCCATAATCATCCAAACCTCCTATCATCCGGTTTCACAAAGAACGGCTAATAAAGGCTCAAAAGGGGTAAACAAAGGATTATGAACAAGGTTAGTGTATAGGAATCATGTGGCTACGAAAGAATGGCCTAAGATCATTTCCTAGTTCGTAAATATACTAAGGTCTTGATGGAGAAACAAGGCAAGTTCTAGAAACAACGAAGCAAGCATGATCACTCAATCAAGAATAGGCATAAATATGCACAAAAAGCTCAAATCTCACGGGTTCAAACTATCTAGTTCCCGACATCATAGCATACATCAAATTCATCGAATAAAATGCGTCGCTTCGCCAAGGTTCCATGCATAATAAAGATCATGAATTTTTCCAAAACTCAACGCAATTCTCTATCATTGGCCAAGTCCACAATACTATCACCACATGCTCATTTGACTCAACGACTCAATTAACTCCTAAGACTCAACAAAATTAAAAACTACATGCCAAAAGTTCAAAGACCCCCCCCCCCCCTCCCCACACTTAAAATCAAGCAATGTCCCCATTGCGAGAAAATAAAAAGGAAAGGGATAGAAAAACTTATCGCATGAAGACAAACAACACACTCGAAATCCCGAGGAGGTTCCAAGTGAGTACCTACAAAACAAACACAAAACAAAATTCCAAAGCATAAAATTGCACAAAATAAAGAAAAACAAAAGACTCAAAACAAAAATAAAAAGACACAAACAAGCTATGATCAATTGAATGGACCTCCGAACAGTGATTCATTCCATCGGGGATCGTGCGGAGACCAATAACGGGGGTCATTCGGGTTTGGTGGAGCGGAGGTGGAGCCAATGGAGAAGTCGGTGTACCTCATCAAATGGCCCTCGATGTTCGACACCCTCCTATCCAAGCCAGACACGTGTGTAGACAAACCCGCCATTTGGTTAGACAAACCCGTCATTTGGGTGGACATGGAATCGAAACGAGCAAACATCCCTTGTTGAAAATCAGCCCAATATGGAGGAATCTCGGCCTCCATAGCCTGACGAGCTCGGACGGCTGGAACGGACGACGTCGGCGTTGGTGCTAACGGCGGCGGTTGAGGCTGTGGCTAACGGCGGTGGCGCGGGTGGCTGACAGCGGCGGGGCTGACGGCGGCGAAGGTGCAGCGGCGGCGGTGGTGGTTCTGAACGGCGGCGGGCGGTGGTGCACGGCAGCAACGTTCGGTGGTGGTGGTGGCTGGTTCGTGCGTATGCTGTGGGTGAAGATAGGATGAAGAAGAAAGGAGATAAGAAGGAAAAAGGTAGGTTAAATCACAAATGAATGGGCCAAAAACCGGCAAGGCGTGGGCCCACAAAATTCTGGACGATCGTCCAGATTTCGTAAAGAATCTGGCCGGTCGTCCAGATTAGCTACTGGCCACGATCTGGTTTGCTCAGTTCTGGACGGTCGTCCAGAATCCTTAGGGAATCTGGCCGATCGTCCAGATCAGCTGCTGGTAATTGACGCCTATTCCTGCAAAAAGACACTTACTAACACGAAAATCGAAGATTAACACAAAAAACTATGAAAAATACTAAATCAAAAATTATTTATTTTTTTTACGTGGGTTGCCTCCCACCAAGCGCTCGTTTATCGTCATTAGCTTGACGTACCAAATACTCAAGAGGAAAGTGGGGGGTCGGAGATGAGAATCGTCTCCACCGTGTGAGGTAATGTTGTCCCTTCGATATATGGCTTCAATCGTTGCCCGTTGACCGAGAAAATGTATCCCGAATCCTCGTTCTTGATTTCCACCGCACCATGGGGGAAAACTTGCACCACCGTGTATGGACCTCCCCACCTAGACTTAAGCTTACCCGGAAATAATCGAAGTCGAGAGTGAAAGAGAAGTACCTTCATTCCGGGTTTGAACTCCTTGAAGGCTATGCGTCTATCATGTAGACGTTTCACCTTGTCCTTGTAAATCTTGGCATTGTCGTAGGCTTCGTTCATTAGCTCGTCGAGCTCCTCCATTTGCAAAATCCTCCGATCATGAGCATCGTCGAGGTCGAAATTGATGCGCTTGAGGGCCCAATATGCTTTGAACTCGATCTCAACGGGCAAATGGCACGACTTACCATAGACGAGCCTATAGGGACTCATCCCAAGCACGCCTTTGTAAGCCGTACGATATGCCCAAAGAGCGTCGTTCAACTTGTCGGCCCAATCCTTCCTCGATGGCTTGACCGTCTTCTCTAAAATCCCCTTGATTTGGCGATTGCTCGTCTCCGCTTGTCCCGAGGTTTGTGGATGATAAGGAGTCGCCACCTTGTGAGTGATGGCGTTCTTCTTCATGAGCTTGGTGAACAATTTGTTGCAAAAATGCTTTCCCCCATCACTAATGATCACACGAGGGAAACCAAACCTACACAAAATATTTTCCTGCACAAACTTCAAGACAACGTGAGAATTGCACGTCCTTGTGGGGATGGCTTCAACCCACTTGGACACATAATCGACCGCAAGTAAAATGTATTCGAAACCATGGGATTTAGGAAAAGGTCCCATAAAGTCGATGCCCCACACATCAAAAATCTCAACCACTAAAATAGGATTAAGGGGCATCTCATTACGGCGACCTATAGAACCTGTGCGTTGGCAACGATCGCATGCAAGGTAGAAGGCTTGAGCATCCTTGAACAAGGTAGGCCAATATAATCCACTTTGTAGCACCTTATGAGCAGTCTTTTGGCCTCCAAAATGTCCTCCACTCGGCTCCTCGTGACAATGTCGCAGCACCTCGGTTTGCTCGTGGTCGGGAACGCACCTTCGAATCACCTCGTCCTTCCCAAGCTTGAACAAGTGAGGATCCTCCCAATAGTATTGCCTACACAAACGAAGAAACCTTTTCTCTTCTTGAGCGTTAAGGACGGGTTTAGTGTCCTTATCGGCCAAGTAATTAGCAATATCGGCAAACCAAGGAGTAGCACTCACTTCATTAACATTCTCAAAGGGAAAGGAATCACAAATATCATCAAGAGAAGCATAAGGGGGAGGTGAATCGAGACGAGAGAGATGGTCGGCCACAAGATTATCACTACCTTTCCTATCACGAATTTCAATGTCAAATTCTTGCAATAATAAGACCCATCTAATCAACCTAGGTTTTGCTTGGGCTTTAGTCAAAAGATGTTTAAGAGCACCATGATCACTATAAATAATCACCTTAGACCCTATGATGTAAGATCTAAATTTATCTAAGGCAAAAACAACGGCAAGCATCTCTTGTTCGGTGGTGGTGTAATTCACTTGAGCCGGATTAAGAGTTAAACTAGCATAGTAAATCACACGAAGCATCTTATCGACTCTTTGACCCAAAACAGCCCCTACGGCATTATTAGACGCATCACACATAATCTCAAAAGGCAATGACCAATCGGGACCAACTACAACGGGGGCAGAGATGAGTTTTTCTTTTAAAGTGAGAAAAGCATTCATACAAGACTCATCAAAGTGGAAAGGCACATCTTGAGCAAGCAATCGACAAAGAGGTTGGCTAATTTTAGAGAAATCCTTAATGAATCGTCTATAAAAGCCCGCATGACCAAGGAAACTCCTAATACCTTTGACATCACTAGGTGGTGGCAATTTTTCAATCACCTCCACTTTCGCTTTGTCGACCTCTATGCCCTTACTCGAAACTATATGGCCTAAAACAATTCCACTTCTAACCATAAAATGACTCTTTTCCCAACTCAAGGTAAGTCCACTCTCAATGCATCTCTTAAGTGTTGGGGTTGTTGTATAACTAAAGCAAAACCAGTTGTTTTAGTGGTTACGACACAGGTCCACTGTTAACAATCCCTATCTGGAAGAATATGTATAAGCAAGAATAAAGCCCATTATCTCATGTTTTAGACCACGTGTCGATCTGAGTTCGGAGAGGATCACGAAGGTCGTTGATAATGATGAGATATAAACAATTCACAGTCGAGATAGCTTGGGCTGAGCTATCGGTCTTGACTGCAGCTTAATGGTAGTGATGAATCCTAATCACTAATTATGCTGGTACGGTGGAACGTATTGGAGGATCAATAGAGATGATGCTCTTCTGATACTGACCCTATATCATAGGTGATATAGGTGAAGAGCTATGGATCTCAGGCTCTAGCTCGATCTTAACCTTGGTAAACTATTAGATGTATATGTATTCTTCGATGTTACTTTGATTTACGATGATATGAACTTCTCGTTAGTTCATCTTAATCATGTCGTACTTTGGGTAACACGAAGATGCATAGTATGTCTAATAAGTGTTATCAACAAGCCGTGTCCTGTGTGAGTGCAGGCTGACGATATCCCCTCAAGGGAGTTCACAATGTTTATTATACCAAGTCATGCATGCTGATTAAGTTCAGGTATAATAATGAGGAGTGAACGGGTACTACCTGAGGAATAGATGTTAACAATTAGGAGCAGTCATGGTAGCTCTAAATTGGTTAACGGATATGGAAGGTCTTAAACACGGGGGTCGAACTATACAAAATACCTGCCCAATCTACATAATTGGGACAGAGCGGTGATTCAGCTATAACACTTTAGTGGAGTGCGTTATAGTTCTAATGAGATACATGTTCAGGGGTGGACATGGAAATATCGAATTAGATAAGGCCCAACTCTGTCTGGTATCCGATCCCTAGGATGGCCCAAACAGACCTAAGGAATCGATCTAAACAGTATTATTGAGTATGGGCTCAATAATTGGACTCAGGCCCAGTATATGATATATATTGGATTTATATCCATGTATATGGATAAGATTAAATCTAATAAGATAAGATTTATTTATTTAAATCTTGTGGGGATAAATATCATATCTAAATATATTTGGTATATATTTAGTTATTTATTCTTCTACTGATATGAGAATAAATTCTATCTGTTAGAATTAATTCCGGATATACAGTTGCATAACGGAACAGATTAATTCCTAATTAATTGCGTATTAGTTAAGGAATAAGATTTGTAAGTTATGGAAAGGAATAAATATGGGATATGGCATTAATATGGTTGGAGATAAATAAGGAATCATATCTCCTTATTTATGAACCATATATATATACTCTCAAAGTCTCACACAAAACCCTAGCACACATTCTGACCTAGCCACCAGAATTCTCTACGAGAATTGGCGCAGAATCCTAGGCGAGAGAGAGAGAGTCGGCCGAGTCTGAGGAAAGGAGATCGAGGTTCCGTGATCTTGTGACGTCCACCAAGTCTCAAGATCTGAAGGTGTGGGATCACATCCTAGAAGATCAGAACCGTAGATCGATCAGACACGACTCGGATTCCTCGTTTCCATAATCGTAAGGTATGTACTCGAGCTTTTGTATGACATTATGTGCACGATCGACTCAACACAACCGAACCAAGATCTGGGTCGGGGCGGCTTTCAAGCAGCCGTTCCAACAATTGGTATCAGAGCCCGAGGTTTTTGGATCGGCTCTGTGTTGAGTCGAATTTAATGTTCATGCATTCGAGTAATCATGATTATGTGTGCATGCTGCTGTCCGGGAATTACGTGCGTTGTTTTATCGTTTTTTCGATTTATCGTTGTTCGTTTGTTTTAAATCGGCGAGATAATAAGGTGCCGATTAGAATAGGATTCGTTTTTCTTGTATTTTTCGATTTTGTATCGTATTATTATGCTGTAATTCGGAGAATTGCTGAGGAACGAGGTCCGAGGAACGAACAAGAGACGAAAGGAGACGACGGCCGCAGGCGGCGGCGCGTCGGACGCACGACGGCGGCAGCGTAGTTCGCGGCAGTTTTGGCGCTGCTGCACCTCGTCGTTCACGGCGGCTGAACCCTAGGGTTCATCCTAGGGTTCAGGCGAAGCCGGAACGAGTGGCGGCGGCGGCCGAATCGGCGGCGGACGGCGGGAAGGGCGAAGGCAGCGGCGGCGATGCGAAACCCTAACGGGTTTTGGCTCGTGCGCGCTGCTGGGCCTGAACCGTGGCCTGCCCGGCGGTCCAGCGCATGGCTCGACGTCGGGACGGAGCCATGACGGCGCCGGACCACCAGCGGCGGCGCGGCGAGGGTTGCGGCAGCGGCGGCCGAAACCCTAACGGGTTCTCGTGCTCGCGCGCTGCTGGGCTCAAGCCCGCGGCCCGATGATGGTTCAACGGCGACGAGGGCGCGGACGGAGGTGGACAGCAGGTCCGGTGGTCCCCTGACCACCGGCGGCGGCGGCTGTGGCGTTGATCTACGGCAGCGGCGGCGGCTGGGTTTGTCCCCTGCGCGCGCGCTGCTGCCGGACTCAGCCACGGCTGCCTGGGCTCGAACCCAGCACCTCCGGTGGTGCTGGGGACGCCGGCGAGCCAGTGGGAGCGACCGGTGGCGTTCCAGCCACCGGCGGCGGCTCGCGGCGGCGGCGCTGCTTCGTGCAGCGGACATGGCGAAGGCGACGGCGGTTTTGGCAACGGTGACGAGCAGTGGCTCGGGCTGGGTTGCAACGGACGCACCCAGCCCGAACCCAGCCACGTCAGGCTCGTCGTGGAGCCGAAACGGGGTCCCCGGCATGCACCGCGGCGGCGCATGTGTTACACGCGTGGCTCGGCGGCGGCGCGTGGCCGGATTTCGAACGACGGGCAGCACGTTTTTACAACGTTCGGCCCATTACGTTGACGACGGCTAGGGTTTTCCGAAACCTAGGCATGATCGTCGACGGCTAGGGTTTTCGTACCCTAGTTCGTTTCGAAATTAAATCGCTTTCCGTTTTAGGTAATTAGGGTTTTCCGCACCCTAATTTTTCGAGCACTTGCTAGTTTTGGAAGGTGGACTTGAAGATCGGGATAGGCTTCCAGAATCGAAGATTAAAGACCGAAGCTTGTTTCGGGGTTTTTATTTTAATTAAATGTAATAGATAGGGCTTTCCATTCCCGGTCGGCAGCCTATTTATTTTCGTTTTAATTATTATGCATGCTATGGATGGATTTAAATTACGCGATGAGTATGATTAGCATGTTTTGCATGTTATAGTTGCTTTTCATTGTTTGCGTAATAGAAATAACATGCATAGGGGTCATAGCATGTCCGTTTTAATGATTTCATTGCGAGCACGTTTTATTACTTGCGCTTAGAAATCATGTGATAGGACTTAATTGTCTATGTGCTACGATTGTCACACAAACCCATAAAAAGACTAAGCGGTATAAGTAATCGATTATTGGTTAATTGATTTAAAGGACCTCCATATTTGGTTTAAAAATGAAATAATTAGCATTCGCGTTGACGATGAGTCTTCCTCCCTATAGGAGATGCTGGTTATGGATTTCATTGGTTTAGACTTCAATAAGATAATTTGATTTAAAATGAAATAATTAGTGTTCGCGTTGACAATGAGTCTTCCTCCCTATAGGAGACACTGATTATGGTTCATTGGTTAAATTCAAAATTGATAATATGGAAAAATGATTTTATAAAGGTAATTCCTCCTTAACAGGTGGGTTACTCTTAATAGAATTAATTTTTCGGAATATTAAAATATGGTTGTAGCTTAGCTGCTTATTGATGAATCCTCCTATAGAGGTCACTTCTCGAATTAGCAGGGTCCTGAGGCACGGGTTATTATTTCTTTGTTTCACTATGGTCCGTGTGATGGGATAAGAAATAAAATAGACTGCGGTCATGGTCGATAATTTTATGGATAGCATTCACCTATAGTGGACTATTTGTAAATAGTATCGGGCTACTCGTTTGTTGGTTCAATGTTATTATTGGGTTTCTAACATTGATAACATAAATTATTTGCGCTTATAAGTTGTTTACTTGTTATTTATTTCAGATATGTCTATTGTTTCTATTCGCACGAAGATTTGTCGTTTAGCTTATTCCGATGGTGTTCCGGACTCCTTTCGATTTCGACTACTCGGTTTCCTGGCACGGAAAGAGATAGGTTTCTTGAGGTATGAGGATTCCCCTGATTTCCCTAACCTAAAGAGATTTCTCATGAGGTTTAAAAACCTTGTACGGATGTACGTGTTCTATGGTGGTGTTATGTCGGGAAAGACTGTTTGCGAGCTTCTACTTGCATGTTTCCCGACTTGGTTCCTGGCCCTCAGAGAAGCGGTTGTCCCGACCCACATCGTTCACGAGGACCCAATAGCTCTCATTGCGGAGTTACTCGTGGTAGATGCGGAGAGGATTGATATATTGCGGACTTCTTATGAGGCGGAGAGGAAGTTCTGGGATCGTCCTATTAGGGATGTCGATGTTAATCGGCATTTTACGGCCCGGGACAATGAGTCCATCATTGATGAGTACCTCCAGTCACTAAGGATTGATGATCTTGATCATGACGGACTCGTTCACGATGTGAATGAGCTGATCTCTGATCAATCCATTGATGAAGTGGGCGATTCCGAGTCTGTAAGTCTCGTTCACGACATGAATGAGCTGAGCTCTGATCAGCCTACTGAGGAAGTGAGTGATGCCAGGAAGGAGAAACCTCCGATAATAAAGGTTTATCAGAGGAGGAACAAGAAGTTAAAGGTAGATGGAGGTATGTCAGACTCTTGTAACATTAAAAACCAAATTATACTAGTTTAGTCCTCACGGACGGATTTAACTAGTGGATACTAATTGTGGTTTGTTGCAATCTTTGTAGGTTCGACTACAAGGAACGAGTAGGACGACTTCAAGTTCTTGAGCTCGACAAGCAACATTCAGTTGATGCAGTTGTCTAGCAGACTTGGAGATTTCTATCTTACGTTTTATCTAGAGTTTTTGGATACTAGATTCTGGATTATTACTTTTACACTACATTTAGTTGCCTTGTTTTGGCAGGATACTTATGTTTTACATATTAATGGATGATTACTTTCTTACATTGTATTAAAGATTTATTTCTTTAATACTGGTTGTTTTGATATATCATTCGTAGTGGGAGTAATAACTGTGAATTTTGAAGGATATTCCAAAATGTGTTATGATAAATGTGGTACTTCTTGTTCAGAATTGTCTCTTAGCAAAATACTACGTCACTATGTCTAAATCTATTTCCTTTCCTTATTTGAAATGAAGTGATTAGCATTTATGTTGATCATAGATTTCATTGTGATTTATCATGAATTGATTAGCATTCGCGCTAAGATTGCGTTTTCCCTTCCCACGGAAATGCTAATTGTAAGTTTCATTGGTTAAATCTGTTCGGAAATAAGGATAGTTTGCACACGAAGTGTCGCAATTTTGATGTTAGATTTAGCAATTAGTTGGACAAGTAGTTATTTTTCAAGGAAAGACAAGTATTTATTCTTGATTAACGTCCAAGAATAAAAGGAAATTATGGATTGGAACATCATAAGGCCGGAAGTACAAGACAGATAACCAAAAGGATCTGCACAAGATTATTTAAGAATCCTTGTCACAGTGGGAGTATTTTCGGGTGTGTCTCGAAAATTGTGAATTGTTCATCAAGAAATCTAGTTTCTTGGACAATGAACAGACCAAGTTGACTGGTAAAGGATAAGTTAGATGAAGATGGTTGCTTATCATTGATTAGTCTATGAGTTTAACACTCGAAAGACTTGCAAGTTGTATGCTCATAATAGTTGAGGACATACATGAGCGAACATGGATGTAGTTTGAGAAAAGGGAAGAATTTTCTCAACAGTTCTATGTTTCGGGACAAACACTTTGAAATGTGTGGTTCAATGATTAAAGCATTCATTTGTCGAACAACACATATAAGTCCGTTCATGAAATGTGTTGACAAATGGTATATCTCTCATCTACAAAGGACGTTGAAATGGTTGTCTTGTACATTGTGTGATAATATTACTAGCACTTGAACAAGGTGTGAAAATATTATCTGACACAATAAGTGGTGATTATCCGAACAGTTTAGAATGAAGGTTAGGAGTAATGTTAGATATATCCTACAGTCGGATAGTATAACGTTATTCAAGTACTCTTCATAGACTACTGTTGTGGCAAAGCTTGCAATACACCTGCGTGTTGCATAAGGAGCCAAATGTATGTTAGTGCTGTGTGCATGGTAACGGATATAGTCCATCATGTTTGTGGACACGGATAATCGAATGGTAGCTAGAAAAACGACATCACTGACCTTAAACTATGGATTCACGTAAGAAGCGGAATTTTCTTGAAGATTCTCACGCAGTGAAATGCTGAGAGGGAGCTAGATAATTCAGGGCTTAGCTTCGTGAATTGGCAGTAATCTCAATTTGTTAGAATTCTTACACCCCCTGGAGAATTCTAAGTGCAGTAACAAATTTTCTGAGATTTGGAAATGCCGGTAACAACATAGTGAGTACCATTACTAAGGCGATATCGTGGAGGAAATAGAAACACTAGAGGAATGTACGATGACGGTTCCTTCACTAAGTGCACCATGTCAGGTATACTGTAGCACGTGGCTGACATGTCTTAGTGAGCCTCCCACGGCAATATACACTAAAAGGGTAAAATCTTTAAGTATAAGTGGGAGAAGAAGTGTATGATGGTTGTTAACGATTGCGATTGTTAACATTGTACATGGATGAAGTCATATGGTTTCCTGTAGACGCGTTGGTATACTAAAAGGTTTTACTTTAGTATAAGTGGGAGATTGTTGGGGTTGTTGTATAACTAAAGCAAAACCAGTTGTTTTAGTGGTTACGACACAGGTCCACTGTTAACAATCCCTATCTGGAAGAATATGTATAAGCAAGAATAAAGCCCATTATCTCATGTTTTAGACCACGTGTCGATCTGAGTTCGGAGAGGATCACGAAGGTCGTTGATAATGATGAGATATAAACAATTCACAGTCGAGATAGCTTGGGCTGAGCTATCGGTCTTGACTGCAGCTTAATGGTAGTGATGAATCCTAATCACTAATTATGCTGGTACGGTGGAACGTATTGGAGGATCAATAGAGATGATGCTCTTCTGATACTGACCCTATATCATAGGTGATATAGGTGAAGAGCTATGGATCTCAGGCTCTAGCTCGATCTTAACCTTGGTAAACTATTAGATGTATATGTATTCTTCGATGTTACTTTGATTTACGATGATATGAACTTCTCGTTAGTTCATCTTAATCATGTCGTACTTTGGGTAACACGAAGATGCATAGTATGTCTAATAAGTGTTATCAACAAGCCGTGTCCTGTGTGAGTGCAGGCTGACGATATCCCCTCAAGGGAGTTCACAATGTTTATTATACCAAGTCATGCATGCTGATTAAGTTCAGGTATAATAATGAGGAGTGAACGGGTACTACCTGAGGAATAGATGTTAACAATTAGGAGCAGTCATGGTAGCTCTAAATTGGTTAACGGATATGGAAGGTCTTAAACACGGGGGTCGAACTATACAAAATACCTGCCCAATCTACATAATTGGGACAGAGCGGTGATTCAGCTATAACACTTTAGTGGAGTGCGTTATAGTTCTAATGAGATACATGTTCAGGGGTGGACATGGAAATATCGAATTAGATAAGGCCCAACTCTGTCTGGTATCCGATCCCTAGGATGGCCCAAACAGACCTAAGGAATCGATCTAAACAGTATTATTGAGTATGGGCTCAATAATTGGACTCAGGCCCAGTATATGATATATATTGGATTTATATCCATGTATATGGATAAGATTAAATCTAATAAGATAAGATTTATTTATTTAAATCTTGTGGGGATAAATATCATATCTAAATATATTTGGTATATATTTAGTTATTTATTCTTCTACTGATATGAGAATAAATTCTATCTGTTAGAATTAATTCCGGATATACAGTTGCATAACGGAACAGATTAATTCCTAATTAATTGCGTATTAGTTAAGGAATAAGATTTGTAAGTTATGGAAAGGAATAAATATGGGATATGGCATTAATATGGTTGGAGATAAATAAGGAATCATATCTCCTTATTTATGAACCATATATATATACTCTCAAAGTCTCACACAAAACCCTAGCACACATTCTGACCTAGCCACCAGAATTCTCTACGAGAATTGGCGCAGAATCCTAGGCGAGAGAGAGAGAGTCGGCCGAGTCTGAGGAAAGGAGATCGAGGTTCCGTGATCTTGTGACGTCCACCAAGTCTCAAGATCTGAAGGTGTGGGATCACATCCTAGAAGATCAGAACCGTAGATCGATCAGACACGACTCGGATTCCTCGTTTCCATAATCGTAAGGTATGTACTCGAGCTTTTGTATGACATTATGTGCACGATCGACTCAACACAACCGAACCAAGATCTGGGTCGGGGCGGCTTTCAAGCAGCCGTTCCAACATTAAGGACTCTCTCTATTTTCAACAAGCAATCATGGAAAGACGACCCGAAAACAGAAAAATCATCCATAAAAATCTCTACAAAATCACCGATAAATTCTGAAAAAATAGACATCATGCATCTTTGGAACGTACCCGGTGCGTTGCAGAGACCAAATGGCATCCTCCTATAAGCGTAGGTCCCGAAAGGGCTTGTGAAGGCCGTCTTTGCTTGATCCTCCGGAGCTATCGCAATTTGATAGTAACCTGACAAACCATCTAGAAAACAATAAAATTCTTGCCCGGCTAACTTATCAAGCATTTGATCAATAAAAGGGAGAGGAAGTGGTCCTTTTTGGTGGAAGCGTTGAGCTTCCGATAATCAATACACATCCTCCAACCGGTAACCGGGCGCGAGGCGACTAACTCGTCCTTCTCGTTCTTTGACACCGTAATTCCTCCCTTCTTTGGAACGACGTGCACCGGGCTAACCCACTCACTATCGGCGATGGCATAGATAATCCCCTCCGCCAATAGCTTGTAAATCTCCTTGCGCACGACCTCCATGAGCATTAGGTTGAGCCTCCTTTGTCCATCTCGTTTGGGGCGAGCGCCTTCTTCGAGATTGATGCGATGCATGCACGTGACCGGGCTAATTCCTCGGATATCCGCCAAGCTCCATCCAAAAGCGAGCTTGTTCTCCTTGAATATGCCCACCAAAGCTCCTTCCTCTGCAAGAGACAAAGAAGAAGAGATGATTACGGGTTTTTGATTGCCTCCCTCTAAAAATATATATTTCAAATGCGATGGCAGCTCTTTCAACTCCAACGGCTCCGGAATCTTCGAGCTGGGCTCGGGGTCTTGAGGGGGAAACGGGAGTTTGATCCCAATGTCTCTCTCCATTCGCTCCCACTCCATTTGATCTCCGGATCCCCAACACACCTCCTCGGTGTCAAAATCCTGCACAAAAGAACACTCGGCCAAGGCATCAACCTTATCGATGAAAGAACAATTATCAATTAAATTGACCGATGACATAGGCTGACTCTTATGCACAGAAAACGAGACATCCTCTTCTAAAACGGACATCTTAATCACACCACTCTTCACATCAATCAAAGTATTAGTAGTAGCCATGAAAGGACGACCTAGCAAAAGTGTGTGCTCAATACCATTTTCTTGTACCTCACCTATCTCTAAAACCACAAAATCAACGGGAACAATCAAACCCCCTACGCGAACAAGAATATCCTCAATAATACCTCTAGGGTACCTAATAGACCTATCCGCCAATTGAAGGCTCATGCGAGTGGGTTTAAGTTCTCCTAACTCTAATTGCTTAAAGATAGAATAAGGCATAAGATTAATACCGGCACCTAAATCTAGCATACCACATGCTTCCTTACCATTACCTAAAGAGATAGTGATAACGAAAGAACCTGGATCTCGTTGCTTAGGTGGAAGAGGGTGTTGCATAATTGATGTCGCCACCTCCGATACCGCAATTGTCTTCATCTCATCGAACGGCTTCTTCCTCGATGTCAACTCCTTCACGAACCTCACGAACGGTGGCACGTTGCGAATAACATCAAGGAGAGGCAAGTTCACGTCCACCTTTGAAAGAAGCTTGTAAAGATCGGCGAATTGTTGGTCATGCTTCTTGTTCTTCACACGACTTGGATAAGGAATGAGAGGAACATAAGGATTGGAAGTCTTGTGTAGAGGTGGGGCTTCCTTCTCGGGCTCGCCGGACTCCGTATGCTGCTCACCTGATTTGGACGATCGGCCAGAAGAGTCGGGGTGACTTGGCCGATCGTCCAGATTAGCTGCTGGGTTCTTGGGCGAGTTGGGAATTCTGGACGAGCGTCCAGAATCTGGAAGTGTTAGGTTTAATTGCCCATTCATATGGACGCAGCTCTCACACGTGCAGTCGAAGAGCGGCGCCCATCCCACTCTTGGATACGTCGCGACGGCCCTTGCTCGTCACTTTGGAGTGGATATTTCGGAGGCTGACGGGTTGGTGCAAAGCGTGGAGATGTCATCCACTGAGTTGATCAATGCCCACTTAATGAGGAGTCCAACCGAGTTCACTCGAGTCGAGGACCGAGCTTCTGTTCGTGCTTACTATGCTGACCCGCGTCATATTCGAAGAGCCAGGCAAGAAGCCGAGCACCAAGAGGGAGAAGAAGAGGAAGAATAGGAGGAAGAGGGAAACGAGGATGATGGGAACGGAGACGAGGAGGAGCAGCAGCATGTTCCGGACGATGATGAGCGAATTATTCACTACTACACTCGGAGAGATCGCGTCCGAGCTCGTCAGGCTATGGAGGCCGAGATTCCTCCATATTGGGCTGATTTTCAACAAGGGATGTTTGCTCGTTTCGATTCCATGTCCACCCAAATGACGGGTTTGTCTAACCAAATGGCGGGTTTGTCTACACACGTGTCTGGCTTGGATAGGAGGGTGTCGAACATCGAGGGCCATTTGATGAGGTACACCGACTTCTCCATTGGCTCCACCTCCGCTCCACCAAACCCGAATGACCCCCGTTATTGGTCTCCGCACGATCCCCGATGGAATGAATCACGGTTCGGAGGTCCATTCAATTGATCATAGCTTGTTTGTGTCTTTTTATTTTTGTTTTGAGTCTTTTGTTTTTCTTTATTTTGTGCAATTTTATGCTTTGGAATTTTGTTTTGCGTTTGTTTTGTAGGTACTCACTTGGAACCTCCTCGGGATTTCGAGTGTGTTGTTTGTCTTCATGCGATAAGTTTTTCTATCCCTTTCCTTTTTATTTTCTCGCAATGGGGACATTGCTTGATTTTAAGTGGGGGGGGGGGGGGGGTCTTTGAACTTTTGGCATGTAGTTTTTAATTTTGTTGAGTCTTAGGAGTTAATTGAGTCGTTGAGTCAAATGAGCATGTGATGATAGTATTGTGGACTTGGCCAATGATAGAGAATTGCGTTGATTTTTGGAAAAATTCATGATCTTTATTATGCATGGAACCTTGGCGAAGCGACGCATTTTATTCGATGAATTTGATGTATGCTATGATGTCGGGAACTAGATAGTTTGAACCCGTGAGATTTGAGCTTTTTGTGCATATTTATGCCTATTCTTGATTGAGTGATCATGCTTGCTTCGTTGTTTCTAGAACTTGCCTTGTTTCTCCATCAAGACCTTAGTATATTTACGAACTAGGAAATGATCTTAGGCCATTCTTTCGTAGCCACATGATTCCTATACACTAACCTTGTTCATAATCCTTTGTTTACCCCTTTTGAGCCTTTATTAGCCGTTCTTTGTGAAACCGGATGATAGGAGGTTTGGATGATTATGGGTATCCTTAGTTGTAGTTGGTGATATGGAAGGAGAAAATTTGAAAATACTTGTTGTGGTGTAGAAGGAGAGAAAGAAAAGAAATTTGAGATGCTTGTTTAAGTGTAGTTAGCTATCCCTATAAGCTTAGAAAAAAAAAAAAAAGAGAGAAAAAAAAAAAATAGAGCCTTTGTTCAAATTAGAAAGAACATGTATTAGTTGAGCTCTAGAAAAAAAAAGAAAAAAAAAAAGAAAAAGAAAAAAATAAGCATAAGGGGATAGTTAGCTTTGATTTGTATATTTTAGCATCTTTGAGTTTGTATTTGGTGTGTTGGAGGGTAGAAGATGGAGATTAAAATCCATACTTTGGTTGGAGTTGAAAAAGAGGTTGATGATTTAGAGCATTTTGAGTCACTTAGCCTATATATTCCCTACCTTAACCAATGTCCCTACATTACAAGCTTATATAAAGACCTTTTTGATCCTTGTTTGTAAGTATTACATTAGGTGGAGATGTTGAGATTAAAGGCAAGCTTATGGTAAACATGTTGCATTGCATTGATGTTGAGTGAACCTTCTTGATGTGCATTATATTATATCTTTTCTTTGAGAGAGTTGAGTGTTCACTTTCATATACAAAATTTCACATGTTTGGGAGTGTTCTTTGATGGATTAGCATACTTTGAATTAGTTGAGTAGATTGTGTTGATTGATGCTAAAGTTGTGTGCATAGTTTTGATCATGAACATGAGAGTTGTTTTTGAAAAGCTTTGAGGCCAATATAGTTCACGATACTCGAGTCTATTGTTTGTTTTGTTTTGCTTGAGGACAAGCAAAGGTCTAAGTGTGGGGGAGTTTGATTGGTGTTTATTTGTTAGGTTTTTCGTTGCGTTTTCGTGTTAGTTTTCATTATGTTTTTGTGTCTTTTAGTGTGTCTTTTGGCTATGATTGTTTGTTTGGAGTTTTGGGTATCATAGGAGCAAAAGGGGAGAAATTGGAAGAAAACGGGACGAAAAGTGCACGAAGAGAAGGCAAAGCCGTGAGATACCAGAACCTCATCTGGACGACCGTCCAGATTTCCTTCACAATCTGGACGATCGTCCAAACACGTGCGAAGCAGTCATCCAGTTCCTAATCTGGCCGATCGGCCAGATTTCCTCCACAATCTGGACGATCGTCCAAAAGTCGGCGGCCAGCTGTTCTTTCCTTATTTATCTAGGTTTTTACCTAGTAGTTATATATCATCCCTTGTACACGAATTATCATCATCTTTTATCATTGTTTAGCTTTAGTTTTCAGATTCAAATACTTTAGTTTAGCTTTCTATTGTTCGGATCCGGATTCGTTCTTCGTTTATTGCAATTTAATTCAAGACGTTTATTTAATTCAAGTTCTTCGTTCTTCGTCTCAATTTTCGTAAGTTCTTTTATTGCTTTCGTTTATTCGTTTTAATTGCTTGCTTTCGTTTTAGATTCGTTTTCTTAATTGCTCCGTTTAAATTCCTTAGTTTAATTTCGTTCTTTCGATTTCTAGTTTAAAGTTTAGATTCGTTTTTCTTCGATTTCAATCCTTTCGTTTTTCAAAGCTTTTCAAGTTAGATTTATTTGCCTTTAATTTCCAGATTTCAATTCATCATGTCTAGATTTATTTATGCGTCTTTCTTTGCTTTCGTTTCCTTCGTTGCTTCCTTTATTGTTTTCTTTTCGATTCTTGCCTAGGTAGATTTAATTGCTTTCTTCTAGTTTAATTCTTAGATTTATTTCTTGAGTTCTAGATTAGCTATTTAATTGCTTTTATTTACTTGCTTTGATTTATTTTATTTGCCTAGGATTTAAAACAAAAACCCCAAAATATTCTTTACTTGCTTTCTTAGATTAGGTTTTTACTACATAATTAATTGCCCTGTTAAGTTTTCCTTGAGATTCGATACTTAGGTTTTACTTGCTAGTGCTACGATAGATTTCGTCTATTGCGAACACTTTTTAGCGCCAAAATTTGTTTCACTAAAAAGTCCCCGGCAACGGCGCCAAAATTTGTTTCACTAAAAAGTGTTCGCAATAGAACGAAATCCTATCGTAGCACTAGCAAGTAAAACCCAATGTCGAATCTCGAAGGAAAACTTTGCAGGGCAATTAATTATGTAGTAAATCCTAAACTAGCCTAAAACTAAGAAAGCAAGTAAAGAAGATTTTGGGGTTTTTGTTTTAAATCCTAGGCAAATAAAATAAATCAAAGCAATAAATAAAAGCAAGTAAATAACTAATCTAGAACTCAAGAAATAAATCTAATAATTAAACTAAAGTAAAACGATTAATCTACCTAGGCAAGAATCGAAAAGAAAGCAATAAAGAAAGCAACGAAGAAATCATAAACTACTCTAGACATAATGAATAAAATCTAGAAATTTAAAGACAAATAAATCTAACTACGAAAGCTTTGAAAAATGAGAGAATTGAAATCGAAGGAAAACGAATCTAAACTAGAACTAGAAATCGAAAGAACAAAATTAAACTAAGTAGATTAAACGAAGCAATTAAGAAAACGAATCTAAAACTAAAGCAAGCAATTAAAAGCAAGTAAACGAAAGCAATAAATAACTTACGAAATTAACGAAGAACGAAGAACTTGAATTAAACGAACTAAACGAGGAATCCGGATCCGAACAAAAGAAAGCAATAAAAACTAAAGCTAAAGTATTTAGAACTGAAAACTAAGCCTAAAAGATGATTAAATATGATGATAATTCGTGTACAAGGGATGATATATATATACTAGGTAAAAACCTAGATAAATAAGGAAAGAACAGCTGGCCGCCGACTTTTGGACGATCGTCCAGATTGTGGAGGAAATCTGGCCGATCGGCCAGATTAGGAACTGGATGACTGCTTCGCACGTGTTTGGACGATCGTCCAGATTGTGAAGGAAATCTGGACGGTCGTCCAGATGAGGTTCTGGTATCTCACGGCTTTGCCTTCTCTTCGTGCACTTTTCGTCCCGTTTTCTTCCAATTTCTCCCCTTTTGCTCCTATGATACCCAAAACTCCAAACAAACAATCATAGCCAAAAGACACACTAAAAGACACAAAAACATAATGAAAACTAACACGAAAACGCAACGAAAAACCTAACAAATAAACACCAATCAAGTTCCCGAAGACTCTTCTGATCGGTGCGAACCACAAATTCCCGACCCAATAGGTATTGCCGCCATTTCTGTATTGCTTCCACGATAGCATATAATTCTTTATGATATGTAGAAGTCGCTCTTCGACGGGGCCCCAACTTTTTGCTGAAAAAGGCGATGGGGTGCTCATCTTGCATCAAAACCGCTCCCATGCACACCAAAATTCGAGGCATCAGTTTCGATGACGAAAGTTTTCCCGAAGTCCGGCAAATGCAGCACCGGAGTCGAAACCATCGCGCTCTTAAGCGCCTGAAATGCCTCCTTGGCCGACTCAGACCACACAAAGGAGTCCTTTTTGAGGAGGTCCGTCAACGGCGCTGCTAACATTGCATATCCCGCCACGAATCGCCGATAATACCCCGTGAGCCCCAAGAAGCCCCGTAGCTGCCGAACCGAAGTAGGGACCGGCCAAGCTACCATCGCCTCGATTTTTGAAGAATCAGCCTTGTGGTTGCCGCCCGAGATCATATGACCTAGGTATTCTACCGTCAAACAAGCAAAAGTGCATTTCGACAATTTAACGAAAAAATGATGATGAGCAAGGATAGAAAAGACCTCTTGCAAATGCCGGGCGTGCTCCTCCATGGTAGGGCTATAAACGAGGATGTCATCGAAAAAAACGATGACGAAACGGCGAAGAAAGGGCTGGAAGATCGAGTTCATTGCTGCCTGAAAGGTTTATGGAGCATTCGTGAGGCCGAACGGCATCACCAAGAACTCGAAATGGCCGTCGTGTGTACGAAAAGCAGTTTTGTACACGTCTTCCTCGTGCATCCGGATTTGGTGATAACCCGAGCGCAAGTCTAACTTAGTGAAAACCCTCGCCGCACCAAGCTCATCGAATAACTCATCGGCCGTTGGAATAGGGAAATTATCGGCCACCGTCACATTGTTCAAGGCGCGATAATCTATACAGAAACGGAAAGACCCATCTTTCTTGCGAATAAGCAATACCGGAGATGAGAAAGCACTCGAGCTTCTCCTAATAATCCCTGATTCCAACATCCCTCGCACTTGCTTCTCAATCTCGGCCTTCTGAAAATAAGGATATCTATATGGCCGAACATTGACGGGCTTCGTCTGCGGCAAAAGATGAATTCGGTGATCAAAAACAGGGGACGGGGGAAGCCCCGAGGGCACCGCGAAAACCCCCGCATGGTAAAGGAGCACGTCGCGGATCTGGGGTGGCAAATCCTCCGGAAAATCAATCGAAGAATCCACGACTGTCGAGGAATCATCCACCGAAATAATCTCATAGTACTGAGAACCCTCCTGATGAAGCATAAGGGCCGCGAACGTGCTGGCCGAGACCGGCCGTAACGACACCGGGGCAACCTTCAAACAAACCGCGCGCCCGTTGCTTTGGATCTCGAGCGTACCCTCCGTGTAATCACTCGTCACACGCCGCAAGGAGCTTAGCCATGCAATACCGAGGATAATATCATGATCATGCACTTGAAGCACGTGCAAATCCACCACAATGGAATGACCTTGAATCCGAATTTCCGCTCCCGTCGCCTTCGTGGAACACACCAAAGATTGGCCATTACCCACGTAGACCCGGAAAGACCGAATGGATGCCACCGCCAAACGAGCTTTCTCCGCGACTTTAGGGTGCACGAAATTGTGCGTGCTCCCCGAATCCACCAAGATCTTGATCTCCGAAGCCCCCAAAAATCCCTTGAAAACCAACGACGAAGCCCGGGGTTGACCGTCCAACGTGTACATGTGAGAGAGATCCGCCGCCACGACCTCCGGGACCTCCTCCGCGGAATCCGATGGAGTCACCCCCTCGTCCTCGTCTTCGTCGGGCCCAATATAGGCTAAGAACATGCCCTTGCATGAGTGCCCGGACACCCACTTTTCTGAGCAATACCAACAAAGACCAAGTTTGGTCTTCTCCGCGCGCTCGGCAGCCGTCAATCGCACCACCGGTAAGCGAGAGTAGTCCCTCTGTCGGGGTGGGTTGGAGGGAGGTTGCCCTGGTGGTGCCGAGTCCACGGGAGGGGCTTGGGACGCCGAGGTTCCCGTGGTTCGAGCCTCACGGCTAGGCCACTGACGCTGCTGAGCAACCCCACGATCGGAAGCCGCATCGAATTCCACCGCAAATGCCATGGCTGCCGCGATGGAAGTAGGGTGTTGGAAGCGAACTTGATTTCGAATCGGGAGACGTAACCCACTCAAATACATAGCTAACAACGTCGATTCCTCAACTCCCAGAATCTGATTCATCATGTGTTCGAACTCCCGATTGTATACGCTAAGATACCCTGTTTGAGTGAGCTTAGAAATCAGCTCCACGTAGTTCACGAAATAGTTCGGGTCGAACCGGCGGCGCACATCCTCCAAAAACTGAGACCAGGACACCCTCGGATTGCTCGCACGGTAAGAGAAAATCCAATCAGCAACCCCCGGAGCAAATAACATGACCGTGTAGTGTAGCCGTTAATCCTCAGGTAGGCGAATGTGATCGAAATAGTAGTGAACTCTCGTGACCCAAATATTCGCATCCGTCCCGTCGAACATGGGGGGTTCCATCTTGAACAAGCGGGCCGGATCTTGGGCCGAAACCGACGAGCCCCCACGATAGGTCGGAGGATCCCATGTGGACTGCTGAGGCCCAAGCTCCCACGATGACGTGGCCCAAATTCGAAGGAGTAGGGCGGAACCCTAGTTGAGTAGAGCCTCCCCCAGAAACCCTATTCTCGTATGACCCCTGCATGCCATTGGGACCGGTAGCATGCGACGACGGCCCTTGCTTCGAACCCATCCCCGAACCGGAAGGGGCTCCCGGCACCCACGCCGGCGACTGCCATCCGGGCGGCATCCCGTGCGGCGGCGCCGGGTCGGGACGCTGCTGAAACGCGCCGCTACTGCCTCCATCGCTGACCGTGGCTTCCAATCTACTCAGCCGCTCAATCAAGATATCCATCAAAGTCGGGGGAGTCGCGGCCGACGATGATGAGGGTCCGGTAGACAACGATCCCGTCGGTGGGGGAACTCCCGAATTCAACGAAACTCCCCGGCGAACCACGTTGTTGCGCGGAGCATCCATAGTTCGGGATGAAAGCACCAGTTGATAGGATATTCGATCCTATTGGAAACAAGGGTAGACGCGAGAAGCTTTGCTCGACGTACACACCGATAACGAAAAGATAAATAACACGAGCAAGAGAGAAAAAAGGGTTTATATTCTTCATACGTCAAATATTATACCCCTTCTCTATTTATACTAAGACCCTAGGGTTGGTTCGACCTACGATCCGGGAAAGAACCAACAAGAAAACCCGAAAAGGAGCTCATAAACGCTCGACTCGAAAATAAAGAGAATTGGGCTCGGCCCAATTATTGTTAACAAAAACGGAAATAAATCTAACGATAAAGGACGAAGTCCTCGTACTTCCTCGGCCCATGACTCCTCCGCTTGGGCCGACCCGATCGATCTTCCTCCCGACGTTCCTCCGAGTTGCCATTCGTATCGAACTCAATCACCTCCCGAGCCTCCCGAGTAGCCAACGGTGATAGGGGCTCGCTCCCATCCATGCACGTATCAATCTCCTTTCATTTTCATGCAATTTGGTTGATTATTTAACATAAGATGTAAAATCTTAGTATTATTCTATTAGTATTCATTAATTTCATTAAATTATACATTTATCTTAGCTTCCACACACACGCACACTAATTAGGTCAAACCCATTTTTCTTAAAGAATGGCCGACTCACCAATCAAATTGCTCCGTTAAGTAAATAAAGTACGATGCTTATTTTTCACTATTCTTACGTTACATCATCCATTGCAAACAATATCAACACATACTACTATTTACTAGTACTACAATTTTATTACTATTAATTTCATGTTAAGGTAATTACTAGTGAAATTTCATAAACTACATAATCATTATATAAACTTCACCTTATACAAGTTTTCCTAACTTTAAATATAATATCCATATTTAGTTTAGGGTGTTGATTAACTTACATCTAAAAAAACACGAGATTTGTATATCCAGTTCATCTTTCGACTACGTTTGGAGGCCGATGTCAAACTAATTTTTTATTTTCTTTTTTCACTATTTTCAAATAAAGTCTAACCCTAAATCCATTAGAATTAATTGGGCCTAAACGTGGGCCAATATTCGCCAATATTGGGCTTTTAAATATAGTCCATCTAGACATCACACTCCACCATAGTTAATGCAACTTACCACTTAAACGAATTAAACATTAATCGAACAATGGAACGATACGTGTAAACATAAACTAGGCAGACCTAGACGGGATTTTTAGAACACTGCATAAAACAAATCCAAACAAATTGACCAACACTATAAGCATGAATTAGTATACTATACTTAATATTTATTTAAAATTAAATCATACAACTACTTAAAAAATTGTTGGGGCAATTTAAAGTGTAGGGAAAAAGGTAAAAAGGGCATGTACAGTCAGCCTCTTTTTTGCCCCTGTTGCTTAGCTTAGCCTCTAATACTAAATACTCTCTCCGTCTCACTTCACTTTACTTGTTTAATTCGACACGAGATTTTACGTGCAGTGTTAAAAGTAAAAAGTAAGAAGTGCATATTGAAAAGTAATGATAATTATTTTCACTTTAGAAAATAAACCTATGGAAGTGGACGTCTCGATCGAGAAAGGAAGCCAGATGAGTGGGACATGAGTATTTTTTATCACTTACTCCCTCCGGTCTTTTACAGTTGAGTCACTTTCCCGATTGGGCCGGTCTCTCCTAGTTGAGTCGTTTCCTTTTTGGGTAAAAATTAAGTATTAAACACACAACTAATTGTACCCCTTATTTTACTTAATTAACATACTAATTACGCCCCAATTTCTCAATTTCTCCATTATCGCCATTGCCGTCTCTCGCGAAATAATTTTAAATTAATTTAAAATAAATTCATAAAAGTTTTAATTTTATAAAAAAAAAATCCAGAAAAGTTTTTTAATTTAATTTTAAACATCAACAATAATTTTATAAAAAAAAATCCAGAAAATTTTAAATTAATTTAAAATAAATCCAGAAAAGTTTTAATTTTATAAAAAAAATCCAGAAAAGTTTTTTATTTTAATTTTAAACATCAATAATAATTTTATAATAAAAAAATCCAGAAAATTTTAAATTAATTTAAAATAAACTGAAAAACAAAAAAAAATATTAATTAATAAAAAACATTTTTTATATTAATTAAAACAACTCTTCTCAATTATAAACATAATCTCATTCTCTTCTCAATTACCAAACATACTTAAAGTACTAAACAACTCTTCTTAATTCCCGTGTCGAAAAGTTTCGACTCAACTGTAAAAGACCGGAGGGAGTATTTTATTATCATCTTCTTTTTTAATTTCTGTTTTTTTATTTTTAGCTCTTACTTTTTCTGATCTCCCTCAACTACCCACCTCTCTCTCTCTCTCTCTCTCTCTCTCTGACACACAACACTCCTCTGATTCTCTCCCCCCCTCCCTTTGCATACAACAGGATATATAATACTCTTTGCAATAAATGGTGCTTCGCTTCGGATGCTAAAAAGCCCATTAAAACAGCCCATGGATTCCTTCTCCTCTTCTTCTTCTTGGTAATTGTATTCTCTCTCTCTCTCCCTCTCTCCCTCTCTCTCTCGGGGCGTAACCTATGTACATGGTTATGCAAACGTGAACGTATCCATGAGTTTCGCTTTGCTAATGTTGTGTTAGCGGGTTTGGCGATTTTGTGTTCAGGATTTGGAATGTGAGCGTCGTTTCTCTCTGTTGAAAACCCGAGCTGCATCCATGGAGTCTTCCGCCGCGGAGGGTAAAGATCCTTCCCCTCTCTCTCTCCTTGTTTATTTCCTGATTCCTTCCCTTTTCCCTTTCGGATATCTCCTGCAAAAGTTGTTCCCTTCGCGCTGTTCATCGACCGTTTTTCCGTTTTCGATACTTTTTATGCGAAAATTTCTTTGCCATTATTTCAGAACACAATTTTCTGAGAATGGGTGATTCGATTCTCGCTCGATCTGCTTCGATAGTGTGAATTCACGCGTGGATTCATTCATCTTTGATGAATTTATTGTTTTCTGGGATTTTGTTTTACCTTTTTTTGTGTGAAGAAATCCCTACACGCATGCTAGAAAAAACACACACACACACTAACTCCATTATTGCTTTTTTTTTTTTTTTCCTTTTTCTATTGATAGTTTGCCCGTTGATTGTTAGATAATGTTTAAGTATTTATTTATGGATTTTACCTACTGCGTGTGACTGGTTTTAATCACCACCTCAATAATTTCAAGGATTGAATAGGAACAAAAGTGATTAGTTATGAAGGTTGCCAACGAATTTCCAGCTGTTACTTTCTTGTTTTCGGTTGAATCCCTTTTCGTTCTTCGTCGAGCATGAAAGATTGATGAGTAAACTTGTGTTGGTAGTTGACAAGTTGGTGCTTTTCTGCTTAAAATATTGTCTTTGGTTGCTTGATTTGTCTCCCTTCGCGGAAGTTCATCGTGGGGGGCATTGTAAAGTCAAAGATTGAAGGTTTGGTGCTTCTGGTTTTACTTTTGCATGATTTCGAACGAACTTTTTAAGAAATTCGGCCCTTTTCCATTCGATTGATCAGCTTCTTGATTGTTGCGTTTCTCCCCCTTTGACACATTCTTGATACTTGAAATGTTGAATTGTATTTGGTATTCTTGTTTACACGAGTTGCTGCTTTTCTTTTTTCCTCTCCAAATTTACTATGCAATTTGGTTTTCTTTGACTTTATATTTATGTGAAGTGTGAAAACAAAAACGCTATAGTGAGGATCGACTAGTCTTGAAGGAGAGATAGCAGTCTCTGCCATGATGAACAAACGGAAACTTTCAGGGATTTCTTGTTGATTATTCCGTGGTTCCTCGTTTGATCTTTCTTTCAACAGTTTATCTCTGTGGTAAAGACTAAAGAACATGTGCTTTAATGGTTAAATTTTTTGTCTTTCATCTTCTAATACGTTTTTTTATTTATTTTCTCATGTGATTTTGGTATTTAAAATACTTTCTCTTGTTTTGACTCTAGATGTTTGAAGAGTGGTATCCTTTGCTCGATGATTCTTATTTGTTTTGCATCGAGCTTTGATATTTGATCGACGGAAGTGCAGTAAGTTGAGTATGGAGGAGAAGAGACAACTAGTCTATGAAATTTCAATGTGGCCCGAGGGCGCATCAGAAATGTTACAATCGTGGAGCCGCCAAGAGTTGATGCAGATCCTCTGTGCAGAGCTCGGGAAGGAGAGGAAGTACACTGGATTAACAAAGTCAAAATTGATAGAGAATTTGCTCAAAGTTGTATGTGAAAAGAGATCACATGAAACTGGGACTGAAAATGTTTCGGAACTGCAGCCTTCATCAGAAAACGGTGAAAGAACTCCAAAAAGGCAAAGGAAATCCGATCATCCGAATCAACTAATTGTTCCTGCAAATATTTCTACCGATATTGATTTGGATAGTGCTGTGTACTGTAAGAACTCAGCTTGCAAGGCTAAAATGAACAATGAGGATGTCTTCTGTAAGAGGTGCTCGTGCTGCATTTGTCATCTGTATGACGACAACAAGGACCCTAGCCTATGGTTAAATTGCAATTCAGACCCTCCGTTTCGTGGTCTCTCGTGTGGAATGTCGTGCCATCTTGAATGTGCCTTAAGACACGAAAATTCTGGCATTGCTCAAGATAGACAAGATAAGGGGATTGATGTGAGTTTCTGCTGCGTTTCTTGTGGAAAGGTGAATGATTTGCTCAGGTAAATATAACATTCATGATTTTTTTTTTTCGGTTTCCTGGTACTTGTTACATAATCAGATTATGTTTTGCTTGGGATTCACTAGAATAGTAGGTTATCTGATTTCGATTTTCGAATGTGTCTGCAATTCTGCTGATGAACTGTGGCTTAGTTTGTTAGTATGTCTGCTTTTCTTCTCGTTTTGCGGTCTCAAGACCTACAACGGTGGTTGAGTTAGCTCAAGACCTACAATGCTGGACCAAACTTAAAAGCTCCGATTATATGTTTTTAAATTGAACTGAATAATTTATTTTCATCAAATCATAAAGTAATAGTTCTAGAAGAAATAATGCAGTTCTTGGAGAAAGCAACTGGTAGTGGCTAGGGATACGAGGCGTGTTGACATACTGTGCTATAGGCTCTCTTTAAGCCAAAAACTTCTCGCTGGTACGAAACATTACCAGCACCTATACGAAACCATTGATGGAGCAGTAAAAAAGCTTGAAGAAGACGTGGGCCCTCTAACTGGCTTGCCTGTGAAGAAGGCTCGAGGGATTGTGAACCGGCTCTCTTCTGGACCAGTAATTCAGAGGCTTTGTGCTTCTGCTTTGGACTCTCTGGACTCCATGCTTTCTAGCAGAGTTTCTGATATCCCTTCTGGTATTCTCTCTCCTTCCGCCTCTTTCTCTCTCTTGCTTGCTTGCCATCTGATGCATATAATTCTACTATGTAGGCTGCAATGTACTTGGCCTGGAACTTGTAAGGTTCGAAGAGATCCGTGCTTCGTCTCTAATGGTGATTCTGAATTATGAAGATTTGAATATGGGAAATGTCTTTGAATTTACTCTATGGCATCGAAAATCTGATGACAGCGACTATCCTACAGAACCTACTTGTACAATGTTTAAACCTAACACTCACTTTTTGCTTTCGCGTCTGGTGCCTTCGACGCAGTATCTTCTGAAAGTTGTCGCCTTTGACATGGATAGAAGAAAACTGGGCTTCAGTGAGCTCCAGTTTCAGACACGAAGGTCTCAAGACGAGGCACCGAAATCCAAAATCCTGGAAGTGGAAAGAAGCCAAAGTCCACTTACCAACTGCAGCAGTCTCTCTAATCCTTCTTCTGTCGAAGATGAGACGAACAATGTAGAGAATCGACGAGAGGATTACCTTCCTTCCAGCCAAAGTGAAGAAAGAGATGATACTACTACTACTACTACAAATCCACCTAGGAAAAACACGACCGACATCTCAGATCAGAGCCAAAAGGAAACGACTTTGACTAGTGATGTAATCTCCTCGTTGCACGAAGAATGCAGCAAGGAGAAAAGCAGCTGCCCTTCGAATGAAGATACGATGTTGATAAACGACAGGAACAAGGAATCATCAAGCGTGCCAACAATTGAAGAAGCGAGCACTGATAATGTTTCAAACGATCCTCCTCAAACCGGGCTGGAATGCGTCCCTTATGTGAACACCTTACCCATAACTCCATGCAAGTTCGAGAATGCAAAAGACGAAGGTGGAAGGAGCAACAGGCCTAAGTTGGGAGAAAAAAAGGTCAAGAAAAGAACGGAAACGGGCACAGAGCCTCAAGCTGGGAGCTCATCAAAGAAAAGAAGCGTTGAAAGGAGAGACGACAAATGCAGTGGGATAGGAGATAAGGATTTCGAGTACTACGTCAAAGTGATGCGTTGGCTTGAGCGTGAGGGCCACATTGACACGAGCTTTCGACAGAGCTTCCTGACTTGGTACACCTTGAGAGCAACCCCACAACAGGTACGCGTAGTGAAAGTTTTCATCGACACTTTTGCTGAAGATCCCGAGAATCTTGCTGGGCAGCTCCTCGATTCTTTCTCGGACATCGTCTCCAACAAGAGATGTTCGAGAGTCCCTACTGGATTCTGCACCAAGCTTTGGCATTGACAGAATCCTTGATTAAAAAAAAAAAAAAAAAAAAAAAAAAAAAAATCCTTCAAAGATTATGATGAGCAGAGAGAATGGGAGGAGATTTTTTGTGATGCTTAATTCTTTGAAATTTTAGAGATTTTCTTTAGACATTCTTCATTGAAACTTTAGCATCATTCAAAGTATTTTATATTCATGCTTTCTTACTTTTGCAGTATGGCTTAGATATATGGGGGCTAAAATAGGGTGTAAAAGATAGATTTTCCGTAAAAAAGAAAAAAAAACGATGCAGTTTATGCACGATTATAGTGGACCATGCGTCGTAATGCATTCCCAGTACGATTATAATGTTTCGGTCATCATCATTATAATGCATTTTAAACTTTATTTTTGTTGAATTTTTTTATTAAAAAAAAAAAGGTTCAGTATACGAATTAATATATATATATATATATACCACTAAATGTAACACCCTAAATTTCTAATTTAAAAATGTTACCCTTACAATGCTAAAATACGGAAAATATGAAATGGAATAAGCGGAAAATCTAGTTAAGTCCTTACTAAATATTTAAAATGAAAACCAAACCATTGTCCAACCATAGTCAACTCCAAGACTAGTCAAGTTCAAAGCATAAGGGAAATATCTTGATCTCACAACTTTAAAAGATAACATTTTCTACTAAAAAGAGTTTCAAGTTCATTAATAAACATAGAAAACCCTAAGCACCATCGTCTCCTCCATGCGATTCCAACTCCACTACTAACCTGAAAACATTTAAAAAGTGGGGGTGAGTACACAAAAATGCACTCAGTGGGTGGGAAGATGGATCGTTCATACTTTTGTCCAAACATGTATTAATGCAGGAATAAAGATAACATGTAATATCTAACCACACAAGACTCTAGGCGTCAAGGCTGGAATAGATCATAATCATCGTGACACACAAGACTCTAGGCGTCAAGGCTATCAACAACAGTCAACGCATGCATGATCGAGAGACTAGATTAGGAAGAAAACGTGTAGTAAGCCTCTTATGTACTGATAAAAGAAAGATTTCTATCGTTTATGTATATAGAATTGATTCTTAGATATAGTCAGATTATGAGAATGGTATATTGTTATAAGTGAGAGTAGCGAAGTTTGTGTCTTGATTAGTCGGAATTTAGTATTAATTATATTATTTGCATACATGAATAGGTACCGAGCACTTAGGATCTCCGCCTACGATCTGAAGCCGGTGGGCATGTGACGCCCGGGGCAGAAGTACGGAGTGATCGCCGGTGCGCAGAAGCACGGACAAAGAGCGGCTCCTATAAGGGCTTCTAAGCGAAGGGGCACATGGATGAACCGAGACATGCCGGAATGAGAGGGATTCCGAGGGTATGCAGGAATGGGACTGCATATCCGAGGAGAGCTTAAAGGATTTGATTGGTGCTACTCATACCACAAGATGCATCTTCTTTTTCGGAAGCCTGCCTGCAAGAACTCCAATGTTAAGCGTGCTTAACTTGGGGCAATTGTGGGATGGGTGACCCCCTGGGAAGTTTCTCAGGGAGTGTGCGAGTGAGGACAAAGCACACTGAAAAAGATTCTGTTGGTCTGTGGGGTCAGCCGTCAGTCCGGAAGCCGGTCCGTTACAGATGCCACTAAATGTAACACCCTAAATTTCTAATTTAAAAATGTTACCCTTACAATGCTAAAATACGGAAAATATGAAATGGAATAAGCGGAAAATCTAGTTAAGTCCTTACTAAATATTTAAAATGAAAACCAAACCATTGTCCAACCATAGTCAACTCCAAGACTAGTCAAGTTCAAAGCATAAGGGAAATATCTTGATCTCACAACTTTAAAAGATAACATTTTCTACTAAAAAGAGTTTCAAGTTCATTAATAAACATAGAAAACCCTAAGCACCATCGTCTCCTCCATGCGATTCCAACTCCACTACTAACCTGAAAACATTTAAAAAGTGGGGGTGAGTACACAAAAATGCACTCAGTGGGTGGGAAGATGGATCGTTCATACTTTTGTCCAAACATGTATTAATGCAGGAATAAAGATAACATGTAATATCTAACCACACAAGACTCTAGGCGTCAAGGCTGGAATAGATCATAATCATCGTGACACACAAGACTCTAGGCGTCAAGGCTATCAACAACAGTCAACCGTGCACAGGACCTATAAAGCATATAGCTATATGCATCTTTCACAACACGTGTATCACATTCCAAAGCAAATAACACACGTTGGACATAAAACCTTTAAAACGTATTTTCTTTGCATCCACAATGCATCATAAACCATTTTCATTTGAAAGAAGTTTTACCCACCTCAAAGTAGAGCACAACACACGAGTATTCAAATCGTAGGCGGAGATCCTAAGTGCTCGGTACCTATTCATGTATGCAAATAATATAATTAATACTAAATTCCGACTAATCAAGACACAAACTTCGCTACTCTCACTTATAACAATATACCATTCTCATAATCTGACTATATCTAAGAATCAATTCTATATACATAAACGATAGAAATCTTTCTTTTATCAGTACATAAGAGGCTTACTACACGTTTTCTTCCTAATCTAGTCTCTCGATCATGCATGCGTTGACTTTAGAAAGCTTAGGAACAACTAAATAAAATACCTCAAAGAATTAAATCCATTTACGTAACTGGAAAAGCAATGCATGGGAAATATTGGTCATTAATATATATAACTCCAATACTAAACTCCTCTCTAATCAATTCCGCCATGCAAGTCTTCACTGTCAGACACGTAACTAATTATTCTTTTCAGGAATACAACTTCAAATTCTGTTCTTCAATCCCTATATAGATGTGATTATCTTATACTGTGGAGTCTAGATCTAGAATCTAATATACACCAAAGGTAGCCTATTTTATGTATGTATAACTCTAAGATTTCAGAAATAATACACACGGCTATGTACTCGATCAAGGAAGATTTCAGCGGCCAATAAAATAAGAAGAATTACCGTCTAACTCTCTATCCAATGTCTCTCCTCGCGAACGTGGTGTCGAAAGAAAAGAAATCCTATTCTCTGCAGACGAAAAACGCTACAGTTTAGAATCTATTGACACGAGTTTCATTCAAAAGATAAGATTCAAGATCTGAACGAAATAGTGATCGATACTTCGAAACTTGAACTTCGTCGCCCTCGAACGGAACTACGCAGATTGAAAGAGGATATTTGGGAAGTTTTGGGGTGCAGTGAAGCCGTAGAGAAAAAGAGTTGAAGTTACAGGTTTGATCATCAGTTGGAAAGAATGGACGTGGGAAAAGATTCTGACAGATTCTAACGGATGACTCGGTATATAGTTATCATATAACTGTATCTCCTAATCCAATTTGATTAAGAAAATCTACACCTACTACTGAAGGGTTCGTAGGTTTCTTACTCCTCACATGTATTGGGCCACTTAGCTTAATTAAGATTAGTAACCAAGATTGTTCAAGCCCAACAACTAATTTAATTTATGTATCCATAAATTTAACGAATACTTACGTATACACATATATATACATATATATTAAATTGATAACTTATACAAAAGTGGGGTGTTACAACCCTACCCACTTAAATAAAATTTCGTCCTCGAAATTGAATCTTACCAGTCGTGACTAAGGACGGATATTTGGCAAAAATCTCATCTTCACGTTCCCATGTTGCTTCTTCGGCTCCATGTCGGCTCCATTGAACCTTGATTAGCTCCACTTTGCGATTCCTTAACTGATGAGTCTTGCGGTCTAGGATTGCAATAGGCATTTCTTCGTAGGTTAGGTCTTTGTTAAGGGATATCTCCTCTTGTGATACAATGTGGCTTGGGTCGTACAAGTATTTCCTTAACATCGAAACATGAAAGACATTGTGTACAGATGACAGCTCGGGGGGCAAAGCTAAACGGTAAGCTAAGTCTCCAATCCGTTCTAAGATTTCAAAAGGTCCAATGAATCGAGGCCTTAGTTTCCCTTTCTTTCCAAATCTCAAAACTCCTTTCATTGGTGCGACTTTCAAGAACACTTTATCTCCTACATCGAAGTGCAGATCCTTCTTCCTTTTGTTAGCATAAGATTTTTGCCGATCTTGAACAACTTTGATCCTCTCTCGAATTTGTCTTATCACATCGACAGTCTTCTCTATCATTTCAGGACCTAAAATCTTCCTCTCACCAACTTCGTCCCAATAAACAGGTGATCTACACTTTCGTCCATAAAGAGCTTCATACGGCGCCATTCCAATGCTAGAATGAAAGCTATTATTATACGCAAACTCTATTAATGGCAAGTGTGTTTCCCAACTACCTCCGATATCTAACACACAAGTTCTTAACATATCCTCTAAGGTCTGGATAGTTCTTTCTGATTGACCATCGGTCTGAGGGTGATAAGCTGTTGAAAACTTCAATCTAGTACCTAGAGCTCGGTGAAGACCTTCCCAAAATTTTGATGTAAATCTTGGGTCTCTATCCGAAATAATAGAAGCAGGTACTCCATGCAAACGAACTATCTCCCGAACATAAAGCTGTGCAAACTGCTCCATAGAGTAGGTCATTCGTACTGGCACAAAGTGTGCGGATTTTGTTAATCTATCCACTATCACCCACACTGCATCATTGCCCCTAACCGTTCTAGGTAATCGCACTACAAAATCCATTGTGATGTGCTCCCATTTCCACTCCGGTATCTCCAAAGGTTTCACTAACCCCGACGGTCTTTGGTGTTCGGCCTTCACTTGTTGACAAGCCAAACATCGTTCTACATACTTCGCTATCGACCTCTTCATACCTCTCCACCAAAAATTCCTCTTGAGGTCCCGATACATCTTAGTGCTACCTGGGTGTGCGGTATACACTGTTCTATGTGCCTCATCCAAAATTTCTTTCCTCAAATCCTCATCCTTGGGCACGCATATTCTTTTGTTAAACACAAGTGTACCATCGTCCAATACTGAGAAGTTATGTAAATCTCCGAATGTCATCTTATCCCTCATCTTCTCCAAAAATCCATCCTTTCTTTGTGCCATTCGAATTTTATCTCGAAGGGTGGGTTGGATCACTAGGGCAGCAATAATAGCTTCGGCTTCTTGAGGAGTAGCCACAACTTCGAGACTCAACTTTTCAAAGTCTTTCACAATATCCTCCTGCTGTGTTAACACTCCCTTATAACTTCCTCCCATCTTTCGACTAAGAGCATCTGCCACAACGTTTGCTTTTCCTGGATGGTACAAAATCTTGCAATCGTAATCCTTAACCAATTCTAGCTACCTACGTTGCCTCATATTGAGTTCTTTCTGAGTAAAGAAATACTTAAGACTCTTGTGATCCGTATAGATCTCACACTTCCCGCCGTAAAGATAATGTCTCCATATCTTCAAGGCATGCACTACTGCGGCCAACTCCAAATCATGTGTAGGGTAATTTAGCTCATGGGTTTTGAGTTGTCTAGAGGCGTAGGCAACTACTTTACCCTCTTGCATCAACACACATCCTAGTCCTTGCTTGGAGGCGTCACTATAAATGACATAACTCTTCGTACTATCCGGAATGGTCAATACTGGTGCCGTCACTAACTTTTCCTTTAGAGTTTGAAAGCTTCTCTCACACTTCTCTGTCCACTCAAATGGCACTCCCTTCCGCGTAAGCTGTGTGAGTGGTCCCGCTATCTTAGAAAATCCCTCTATAAATCTTCGGTAATATCCCGCAAGTCCAAGAAAACTTCGAATCTCCGCAGCAGTCGTCGGCACCTTCCAATTACTCACTGCCTCAACTTTTGCTGGATCTACCTCAATCCCATCCGAGGTTACTACATGTCCTAGGAAACCAATTCTACTCAACCAAAATTCACATTTCTTGAACTTGGCATACAACTTTTCTTTCCTTAAAACCTCTAGGACAGCCCGTAGATGAGAATCATGCTCCTCTCGATCCTTCGAGAACACCAAAATATCATCAATGAAAACGATAACGAATTTGTCGAGGAATTGATGAAACACCCTGTTCATCAAGTCCATAAAGACTGCAGGCGCATTAGTCAGTCCAAACGGCATCACCACAAACTCATAATGTCCATACCTTGTTCTGAAAGCAGTTTTCGGTACATCACTATCCTTAACTCTGAGTTGATGGTATCCTGATCTCAAATCTATCTTCGAGAACACTCCAGCACCCTTCAATTGATCAAACAAGTCTTCTATTCTTGGTAAGGGGTATTTATTCTTTATCGTGAGTTGGTTCAGGTCACGATAATCTATGCACATCCTCATGCTTCCATCCTTCTTCTTCACAAACAAAACTGGTGCTCCCCATGGAGACACACTAGGTCGGATATGTCCCTTATCCAACAACTCTTGAATTTGCACCTTTAATTCTTGTAACTCCTTTGGTGCCATCCTATAAGGTGCTTTAGAAATGGGTGCTGCTCCGGGGATAAGGTCAATAGTGAACTCTACTTGTCTACTAGGTGGTAATCCCGGTATCTCCTCGGGAAAGACGTCCTCAAAGTCCCGAACGATTGGCACATCCCCAACTTTCGGCTCCAATGACGTTGATCCCACTAGATTCAACAAATAACCCTGACACCCTTCTTTCCTTAACATCTTCATTGCCTTCATTGCTGAAATCACTCGTGGTCGCCTCCCAATCCTTGCTCCATAGAAAATGAATTCCTCTTCTTGAGGCCTCTGGAACACTATCTCTCTATTGTGACATCGAATGGTTGCAAAGTTTTTGCCCAACCAATCCATTCCCAAAATTAGATCGAAATCACGCATTTCCAAAGTATACAAATCCGCTACTAATTCCATTCCTCCAAAATCCAAGCTAACATCCTTAGCTAGCATGTTCGTTCTTAAAGTTGCTCCTGAAGGAATTCTAACATCGAGATCTAAGTTCTCTACTTCTATCCTTGCATCTATTTTCTTATAAAGGTCGAAAGAAATGAAGGAATGCGATGCACCAGAATCGAACAACGCCAAAATTGGTATTCCAGAAATAGTGATCATACCTGTCATATTGCCACTCCCTTCGCCTGCCTCTTGCTGAGTGAAGGCAAACAGTCGAGCATTGCCACCCTTCTTTGGTTCGTTTCCACCTCCCTTGGGACATTTGTTAGCAAAGTGACCAGACTCATGACAATTGTAGCAGACTCCGGTTCCCCAGAAACACTTTCCAAAGTGATGTTTCTTGCACTGCTGACACATAGGTTTATCCACTGGCGCCGAAATTGCGGAACGAGGATAGTTTCTCTCCTTCTTGTTCGCAAAGTTCATGTTGACCTTTAATTTATAATAAACGTGTGGTGTAGATTTGCTAATTTCTTTATTAAACTGACTTTGTCTTTTATTTTATTAATAGATGTGAGGATAAAATTGTCAAGTTTTTGCTTATTTTTCTCTATCATGCCCATGATTTACGGCCCCACTCCTACAATTAATTATTTCCAAATATTTTTCAAATATAATTCTAGTCTCCATAACTATTTTCAGTGCTTTTTTTAATGCTTGGAATCAAAATCCTTTTATTTTCATAATTAGAAGCACAAGTTTGAACTTTTTAACAAGCAAAATTAGGTGGTAAAATGCACGTATTTTTGTAGCAACTAAATTACAACCAAATTGAAGCTTCTCACTAAGTATGGTTTTAATGAATAATAAGCATAATCAAATTATATTAAAAGCATTATACATGATTTTAAAGCATATTTGTTATCTCCTGAGTTAATTTAACATTTACGGTTTATATGTAATTATAAACAGTATAAGCATTTTAAGGACATAATAAAAGCATCATGGAAATTTTAAGCAAATTTGTAATATAATTTTGTGTGTAAAACTAAATCTCGAAATTAAAAACTAAATAATGTAAGGAGAAACTAAATCCTATCGAAAAAAATGTACCCTAGAAGAACAGGTAAACCCTAGGGTTTTGTTTTTCCCATAGGGTTAAATTTTTCACGGATGGGTTTAGTTTTCAATCACCGGTTTAGTTTTCCCGTGCTTAAATAATAGTTGCATAATGCTTAAATAGTTATCATTGCATGCTTAAAAAATTATTAACCACCGCCTAACAGAAAAGAAATTACATTACAATTAACTATAGTGTTCATAAATAAAAATGCATTAACGCTTAAATAATTACTACATGATACTTAAATGGTGTTAAAACTTTAAAATTGGCATTGAATAAAAGCAAATTTAGGTCCTCATAAAAGTAGTAAAGTTTACGTATTACGAGAATGCTTAAAAAGCATTTAAAAAAAGTAAAATAAGCATTAAAAAAAGAAATTTGTTAAAAAAATGTATACGTAAATAAGCTTAAGCTAGATATGTGTACTAAATAAGCACTAGGGCAACATAATTTAAGCATTAAAATACATATACGTTAATGCCCATCTCATCTGCACCGTATTTATTTTTATACATTTTGATATTTTTAATGCTTAAATTAATTAATCAGAAATATTTTAAATTTATCATTATGTTAATTATACACTAGGTTTTAATAGAACAAATCATAAATGCATTTAATTTGTAGGCACCATTATCGTATTACCTAATTGTCATATCAAAAAAATTAAAAGAAGAAGAAGCAGCTATTGATATTTATGCCGGGTAGTTGGTTGCGACCATAAGAATTCACAAAAAGAAAAAAAAAATATATTTCAAAAAAAATATAAATGATTTTAATCGAATACGAAACAAGATTATACGTAGTTGACAACAAGAGAGAGAATAATTATGTAGGAAATGAGAGAGAATTGCGGTTTCCATAATTTAAGGAGAATAAAATTAAAATTACTTAAATGTCCTTCCATTACCATAATAAATTAAAATAATCAGTTATTAAAATTTAATCTCAACCGTTGAATCCATTAAAATCCATGGATGAGAATGGTTCCTAGTTCTCACGAAATGAAAGGTTCCCATATGATCTATTCTATATATATATATATATATATATATATATATATATATATATATATATTTGAAAAAATCACCATTTTATTTTCTTTAAACTTTAATAACAGAGACGGTGCCGACGGTGAACTCGAACTCGGGACCACTTATCCCCCGAAACTTAACTTACGGTTACAGTTGATGATGATTTTGTATTATTTCCAGAATTAGTTAGAACCACTCGTTCCTTCTCGTTCTATACCCAAATAAATTAAGGTGAAGGGATAATTCAAATCGGAGTCGAACGGAAGAAGATGCCGACGTTGAATCTGTTCACGAATGTTCCAGTTGACGGCGTCGTTGCTTCCGACATCCTCAAAGATGCTTCCAAAGCTGTTGCCAAGATCATCGGAAAACCAGAATCTGTACGAATTTTGGTTCATTTCTGTTGATGAAATCACATGTTTGTTTTCGATTCCTCTTCGAATTTTCTACTTTTCGTTTTATATCTATCATGCCTGCTTTCTGTTCGACGAAATTCCTCTGAAGCATGTGAAGTAAGCAACTAGCTTTTTTTCAACTTGTAATGCGAAAACAAGAACGATTTTTGATGTGGCTGATCAAGTTCCGGTGCAGTACGTGATGGTGGTGGTGAACGGAGGGGTGCCGATTTTGTTTGCCGGGACCGAGGAGCCGGCTGCTTACGGCGAGCTGATCTCCATCGGAGGTCTTGGCCCCGCTGTCAATGCTAAACTCAGTTCGACGATAGCAGAGATTCTTCAGACCAAGCTTTCGATCAACGCCTCCCGATTTTATGTCAAGTTTTACGACGTTCAGGTATTTTCAACTAGAGCCTCATCGTGCATCTTCTCCTCTCTTGAAATGTTAAACTTTTCGTCTCCTGTTGTGTAGCGACCGTTCTTTGGCTTCAACAGCTCAACCTTCTGATCTACTAGAGAAGACGTCTCGATAGGGAACAACAAGGCTTGAGCTGGAGATGGTGTATCCATGGCAGCCCTCATTTTCAGTTTTTTAACCATTGAATTGTGTATTTGTTGCTTGAATCAGTTCATTATGTAAGAGAACATTTCTCTCAACACTTGTACTAATCTCTTCATCCGTAATATTTCTACAGTAGCTGGAAATTCGAAGGAAAATACTCCATTAAACTAAAGATCAACTAAAAACATGCATCTGCTCAAATTATACAGTTGTTCCCTGTTACACAATCAAACACAAAACAAATTTTACTAGGGTCCTAAGGCACGTTTCATGAGACAACAAATTCGAAAACCTTCGTCTCCACCATTACAAGGGATCCATCCACGCATCGAGATACATTCAAATCGAAGACTGGAGTTTAGTGAAGTGGGCCCAATGCTTGGTTGAACAAGTTCCCCCCTTCTAAATTCTGGATGAAATTGCAAGTATTAGACATTGGAAAACACAGACAGGTTGCACAAAACTGGACACAATCAATCATTTCTAGGATTTCGAGAAACTCATGCGTTGTTCACAAAGCAAACATGGCTGAGTAGGTAGGATAAACAATCTTGAACATGAGATGACGATTTCACGCTGCAGTTTGATTCAGAATGGACTAAACTAAACTACCTGTAGGCAATTTACCATACTGCCTAAGTTTTCATGTTTTGGATCGTAAATGGTACGTAAGTAAAAAACCCGAGAACACACAAGCAAATCAATAGTGTATTGAGGATATATGAAGTAACTAGCATGTAGATCAGGAATAGATCAGTATGTCGAACATCAACATTTCAAACCAACAAAATGAAAATCGACCAAGTATAATTTAGTTAGCGACTAGAATTGAATGCACAAAAAGGCCAGAATAGCAATTCAGAGTGAATAGGATCGGTAAGGAGGCTCGTAAGAAGTTCTTATAGCATCAATAGATGTTACTGTGAAACAGACTGAATGCATTGTCTAATCTCAAACAGCCATTATAAGTTGGAGTATAATCTCAACACTATCACTCAACGTAAAGTGCATTTGAATAACCGAAAAGTTTCAACAAATCAAATAAATAAACAAAAAGCAGTTAATCATGTGAAGAACAGAATCCCCGGACCTGCAGCACAAAATCGCTATTTTGATTGCACCTTCTTCCTCCGCTTAATCATGGTTGAGGGCCTCAACCTATTTTGAGCCTTCTTCCTCAGCTTCGCCTTTTTCTTGGCAGGTGGCATCTCCACAATCGGGCCTGGAGGAACTCCCTTCTTCAAGGCGCTGCCCCTTGGAGTAACTGATGGTGGCAGCCTTAAACTCTCCGGGGGCAAAGGAGTCTGTGGCTTCCATATTAAGTTATTCTTCATAGAAAACCTAACTTTCTTAGCAGCACTCTTTTCCCCACTCTTTTCACCGGCATCATCTGCAGTTCCATTAGTGCTTAGGTCACCGAGGTCATGGTTGTCTCCCACCTTTGCTCGCTTCGCCCTTTTGGCTCTTTTACTCTGCTTCTTGGTGATTACAGGAGTGGCAGTTGAATCCAAATCATCATCACTTTCAGAATCCATTTCTGCAGCAACTTTCTCAAACTGTCTCTGTAGATTCAATATCACAGTCTCGCTCAACTCATTCTCCATGTAATCGCTTAGAAGATCATCACTATTCGATTGCATATTCATGTCACCATTTTCTTCAGCTGCATCAACCATGGAGCTGGGTTCAGGAAGTGTACTCTCATCCTTTCTCTTCTTCCTTTTCTTTTTCTTCTTATCATCTCCATCTTTCCCCTTTTTAGCCTTCTTACTCTTCTTATCCATTTTGGTATCCAACAGATCTTCACCACCAACATCCTCAGTTCCCTCTTCTGCTCCTCCATCCACATTATCCTTGCTAGCATCGAAATCGATGGGGATTAACTGAGGCATGTCTGCATCATCATCACCACCACCACCACCATTGCCAGAATCATTGTATTCAGGTATACTAATTTCAATACCAGATAATTCTAATTCCTTCTCCAACTTCAGAAACTGTTCGTATAATCCTAATACAATCTTCCTATTCCCTTGAATGCAATCCACCGATGACGTAACTTCATACAGCTTCCCAGATAACCCCATCTTCAGAGCAACCACACCCAACAATGGATTCTCATTGCTCTCATCAGAATCCACACCCACCTTCTTCTTCGACAAAACTTCAGTCCCAACCTTCACCAACTCCTCAAAAACGTGACTCTTCACCTTCCCTAACAAAATCTTATCAGTTCCTTTCTTCATAACTGCAAAAAAAGGCCCCAAAATCACATCGACCACCTCCTTCCTCACCGGAAACCCGACTGCCGCCAGCTCCTCCAGAAACACAGACGCCACATGGTAATTCACACCGTTCCCCTGCAATTTATCATCCGCCAAAAACAAATCATTCTCCAAAACCCCAATATATTCCCCCAAAACATCCAAATCCCACTTCCTCAGCCTCATCAACTCAAACAGCGCATTCACAAAACGGCGTATGAGCAAGTAGAACTTATCCAACCTCAACCGGTCGATCCCTGACCACTCCCGCCGGAGCGTAACCAAAAATCCGCGGAAAAACTCCAACGAAACAGCCGGCTGCAGCGAGAGGAACATAGAAATCAGGCGATCGATGAGGGCTACCTGATTGGGGGTCTTGTCCGAGTGCCACAGGCAGTAGAAAATCCCCTTCCACAGCTTCTTAACATCGGAATCCGAGAGCTGCTGCGTTTCTGTGGCGAGCCACGACTGAATGAGCCGCAGGGATTGGGATCTGACGGCGGTGCTGCATGACGCCAAGTGCTTGATCAAGGCGGGGCCGGTGGCGGCGGCGAGAGCTGGAATCAAGGGCTTGGGCTCCCGGCTTCTCTTCTTCATCGAGGATTGATGATGGTGGCGTTAGAGAGGAAGAACCCCCTTTCTTTTTGAAGGAGGAGGCGTTAGGGTTTTTGAGGGTTTGGTGAATTAGGGCTTTTTTCCCCCACTGTTTATTTGCGATTTTCAATTTTGTTCAGCGCCGCTAATACAAAAATCCAGTATTAAATTTATTATCTTTTTAGGATTGTTACTAAATAAATTATCTAGCCAAATATCGACGTGCTCGAGCTCAACTTGTTTAAAATTCATCAACATCAACGCATCTTTGTAGGAGAGATACTCTCACCGTCCCATTTTAATTGTCTTGTTTTTCAAATCGGGTCGTCCCACATAAATTGTCCAATTGTCAGTATTTCTTAAAATGTAAAGAATTAACATTACATTTAAAATCTCGTGCCGAAATGAAACAAGACATTTATTTGATCTAAAATAGATGGAGTATTAAAAAGACCAACAACTAAATTAGGGGAAAATAATGCTCAAGTTGGTTTTGATAGTAAAAAATTCTTATTCAAAGTCACTAACGTATCCTTGCCAGCCAAACGAGCCCTCGAAGATTCGTTACATCGATTATTTCCGGTTTTCTTTTGAATTTCTTCGATCACTTACAAAAGCTAGAAACTATGAAGAGATGAATCAAACAGAGTAAATCGGTGTCGATCATCTGATAAGAGGAATGAGCAGATACTCTGCATAAAAGAGCTGCACAAAATACACAAGAATTTCAAAAAAATAAAAAATATATTGATTAGCAGTTTTAATTAGAAATCATAACAGAATTCATCAACACTTGTTTTCAGAGTCAGAATTATTTAAAAAAAGAATCGGGCCGGGCTGGTTTTTTCGGGCTTTACCCTGCCAGCAGCTCGACCGTCTTGCATGCCCGGGCCGTTTGTGCCTCTAGTTATGAATCATATAATGACTTTCGGTTCGAGTAAACATACATAATGATGCACATTAGACTGGGAGATATTGAATGTCTATTGCTATAAGGTAAAGAACAAGTTCCATGTAAAGATTCGGAGTATAAAAGTGGATGATGATGATTTACCTTCCATATGAACATGTAAAAGGATGTGATTGCCGTCTTGCTCTTGAAATCGATGGACTTTGCACGAATCCACAGGAGATAACCTAACACGCTATGACCTATCACCTGAAGTCAAGGGCAAGGGAAAAGATTAAGTAGTCCTCAAGTAAAATCAGAGTCATCATATAATCACTTGATCAACCCTCGTTAAGAGCAAACTCTTGGCAAAATGTTGCATACCGTTGCCCACTTGCTCCACGTGCAAGAAGATGTAGCTCCGACAAACAATGCAACAGCATATGCCATTTCCAGGAGTGATATACAGATCCAGAAAACCTACCATGATTACTTCGATAAAAATCAATCTAAGAAAGTTCGATAAAAAGCAATCATATAATGCTTGGGTGATGACTGACTGACCTTTTCTTGGCCTAGCCTGACAGTAAATGATTGAATTCCGAATATCTTGTCCCCAACAATATCAGGTATATCCTACAAACATGAAATAGTTTTATAGGAAACGAAAATTCATACGTAGGAAGAAGTTCAACCTGGTTCCGACCAGAAATACAAATGCTCTCGGATATACGTATAATATAACTACTTCAAAGTGTTGACGAGGTTGCTCATATGTGAAAGAGTTTCACACTTAAGTTAATCTAAAACTCAGATATAAAAAGCAAATCCACCTTAAACAATGCGATGACGACTGAGAAGAAGCTCATGAATGCAGTCGCAAAGATCACGGGCTTTGTGAGGGTGCCTGGTCGACCAAACACGTACATCTGCAAAATGGCAAAACACATTTAACTTTATTAAATGTTCAGCGCTCCGATATTGTAATATATTACTTGATTGTGAAGAAATAGAAACGTAATGAGGTGAACAACGACTTTTAACAACTTTCCCACCAAAGATATGTGCTGTTCATCCAAGGTAAAGCATGGAATACTTCATAGTGGAAACAGGGGTCGATTAGTAACTCATAAGGCGGCTTTAATAATTTCATCGATCAATTAAACTTATGTTCGATTGTAATAAACAGAGAGTGAGAGTGAAGGCAGGGCGTCTTATGACTTAAATGGTCAGACCATGAAAGTTTACATTACTGAAAACCTTCAAGGAATACGATTGACACAGGAAGAACAAGCACAGATATAACCTAACCTTTTATAATTTCAGAAGTAGCCAAACTGAATAGTCGGTCACGTTTTCATATAAAGAATCACATAGTGACGAGAAATATTTGCAACACGTAAAACAATCACCTGTATGTGCAAATAAAAAGCTATTTGAACGATCACTGCTCGCACAGCAAAGATGCACATCGCTGCAACTACAGCAAATCTTTTCCATCTCAGAAGTGGCACCTGCAAAGAAATGTATGCTTATATGCATAATTCTATATTACATAAATGGTTGAAAAACATGCATCCGAAAACCGACTTACATTAATTGAATATGCGGTTCCAAGCACGAAACTGATGAAAAGGGCCCAAAATAATGGCCATGAACCAACAATCCATCCAAGCCAAAAACTCTAACAACGGAGAAGTAGCAACATGGAGTTATGATTTGTGGTTGTGGGATGACATGAAAGAGATTAGTTCTCAGTAAACTACGTAAAATCTAATCACTCACCAAAATGCCAAAGGATGATACAATCATCACACCAGTTTTGACTGAATATTCTCCAGATGCCAACGGAAGGTATGGTTTGTTTACCTAAAACGGGATTGCTGTCAAATTTTCTTCTGAAATGAGGACCAGCGGTCACATTTAAGATGTGAACATAAATACTCCCTCCGTCCCAAACCAACTGTCCCCAACATGAAAATTATCCAAGATGATAGTGGATGATCAGCGCATAAAACTAGAGCCGTCAGTCCTGTTTTAAAGAAATAGCTTATCCTTGGAGCTAATTATGCAGGGAATAATTTTTTATCAGACAAGACCCGGAGGTTGTTAGGGGGATTTGAAACCGTGACCTATCGGTCACAGGTCGGCCCCTCAACCACTAGGCCACCCCCTAAGGGGTCTCAAGATGCAGGGAATATATACTGCAGCTTGTTTCATCTTCGTAACTTTATTCACCTACTTCAGTCTTATCAACGACCCAAATTTCAAAGTAAAACTCAGCCCTAGTGCATTGAATAATGAATACTCTCAAAATCAATGACTGACCATTTAAGAGATAGAAGGAAGTAGTATTTTCTCACATGCAGACATGGTTTCATTGATATAAACGGAAGCCAACCTTGTCAATTTCGATATCAGATATTTGATTTAAACCAACAATGTAAATATTCATCAACAGGGCAGCGACAATAGCCTGAAAAATACAGCATGGTGCACCGTTAGAAACAATAGACCTTCTTTTCGGGAAATAATAACAAAGTCTATACAGTACCTCTAACAAACCAGCAAAAAATAACGGGGAAAAATCTGATACATTCTGAACTGCAAGGAGAGAAACCGAGACTATGCTAAGTGCCTGCCCACAGGAAGAGAGTACAAGTAACTTCAATTAGCAAAATCAGCAGTATCAATCCGTTAACTGAAAAGGAAGTTTCCGTTTCTTTCTCTCTGAATGATGTAACACAAAATATGCAACCTAACTGTTCCTATAACCGTATGAGGCCTCGAGAACCTGTAGAAAGCATCTACAGCTTGGTGCACTGGATCCAAAGGGTTCTTAGAAGGTTCAGACTCGAGAGAATGTCCGGAAGCTGATTTTACTGCATACTTGGAGTCATTCTTCGGGTATACCGTGATACTTCTTCTCCTTATACTTTTAACATTTTGGAGTATCGAATTCTGTCTCCGCACACACAATCTCTCCGGTATCGCATAGAGTCTTCCTGCTTTGCTGAAAGCTTTGCATTTGAAATCGTTCCCTGCTTCAATGGAACCAATCAACTCCACATAATAGTGCAGTATCTGAATTTTCAGAAAAATCATTGCACCATTCATGCTCCATTCCTTAGAGTTTTACGAAGATCAAGAGCACACACACACACACACACACAAGCACACACACTAATTAGCCATGGCCAAGGAGTGGAAATGGGATCTGAGCATGAACAAATAAATTCATAACAAAATCAAATTCTTTAAGCAGAAGACAACTGAACACTAGAAACAGCATTGTTCAATTCACTCGAGGCCGCCAAAAATTAAGAAAACAAAAAGCAATTAAGAAATTATTTGGGGGAAAAAACAAGAAAAGCCCATACCCCCATTAATGAAATACAGTACGAGAAATCGGAACACAAATTGCATAGACGAAAAGGGAAAAAAAAAAAAAAAGGTGAGAACTGAGAACGTTAAATCGCCCAAATACATCACCGTACCCCCTCCGCCGCCGCCGCCACCCCAGAAAAGCAGAGATTAATGGAAAAAAGCAAGGAAATTTGACACGTACCAGTAGGAAGCAAGCATAAATCAGCTGCAAAGATCGAAGGTTTATGAAAAGACCCAATTAGCATGGACTCCATTTCTTCAACAACTCGTAGAGCTCACGAATGGCTGAAGTGTGAAAGAATGGAAATATCTCTCTCTCTCTAAGAGGAGGGGATGAGTGAGAAAGCCGGTGTAGTTGCATGTTCAACACTTTGTAGGAAAATATTCCTGCACTTTCGTATGAATATTCTAAATTAAATATTTATATTATTGAAATTTTGAAATAACTCGATTATTGTGAAATTATTATTATTATTATTAATTATTATATTTGAGTTATTAGTGCAATAAATTGAAATTAAACCGCATATTTGTGCTTAATTATAGTTGAATTATTCTTAGATGAAAAAAAAATGGGTCTATTGAAATATTATTAATTGTTTTTAACGTATTCCACTTGTCACTTATTCATAATTTTGGGGTTGGTGGGAGCCATGGACATTAATTATAATTTGTGATATATGTAGTTCAGTACATACCGACTCCGTCTCATTTCATTGGCCTCATATTCTATTTTCGTTTGTCTCATGTATCGTTTTCATTTTCTAAAATTTGCTCTTATTTCATCTGTGTTTTAAGTTGATAAGATTTTTGTGGGGGACTAATTTGTAAGATTATTGGCTATTTTAATAAATTTAAATTGTATGCGTTACGCATTATAATTCTTCCAAATTGTGGTAGTGGTAGTGAATGAAAACTTCTAAATTTCCTCAAAAGAAAAAGTATGGAAATGAAAATATTTCCTATTTTTTTATTGTTGCTTTTTATTTGATCAAATTTTTTAAAAAAATAATCCCATGAATGTATGATAGTATGATATGTGATGATGTGAGAAATCTATGTGTGAATGTGAGATGTGGGAACACTTCGACAACTGCAACTGTCGTGATTGGGTCCACTTCAATTTTACCCAACGCCACCTCACGTGTAGATTCATACTCCGTCCGACTCGTTCTAATTGATGCGTTTTGATACCTAATCTCGTGTCGAAATAAATTGGAACGATTGATCTGGGATTGATCTGGGGTGAAAGGAATAATTTCAATGTGACCCTTACTTTTCACTTTTCATATTTAACACCTGTGTGTAAGGAAACATAACTAGTGAAGTGGAACGGAGGAATACATATTTGTGTGCTTAATAGTAGTGGAATCATGTAAAAGCAATATCATACTTCCCCGTCCCACTTAATTAGTCCTCCTAAGATGTGATACAGAAATCAAGGAAAACACAGCCAGATGAGTTTTAAGAAGTGTTTCTGTATGTTAACTTATTTCCTTTTCAAAAAATTGTACTAATAAATGAGACAGACCAAAAGAAAAGAGACTAATTTAATCGGGACTAGGGGTGTATGTATTACTCACTACACCCAAATTAATGGAGATATATCGTTATTTTATATCTTACATATGTTCGGCAAACGTCTCATGCACAAATGGAGTATGGCGCCCCGACACACACGGGCCACATTAGCACGTGCCGAAACAATGAATAAAGAGAATAAACCAAAACACAAAATAAATCAATAAAAATGGAAAGCTAATCAAAGGAAACGAAATACTCCATCTATTTACTTCCATTTAGCCACATTTTTTTTATTGAGACGTTTATTATTAAAAAAATTAAAAAATTAAAATAAAAATCTACCGACACTAAAAGAAGAGGTAAAATAAAGGGGAGAAAAAAAGGCCAAATCATTGTAATAAATCTTACACACGACTTTCTTCTTTTTCCTTCACTCTCTCTCTCTAATTTTCCCTCTCTATTCATGTTTGATTGTTAACCGAACCTGAATCACAACTCACCACCATGATTTAGCTAAAACTATATATATATATGCATGCTGTAAACCCTACAGATTTCTACCAAGACTAGCACCCTAGTCCCTAGAGAGAGAGAGGCAGCAGGCTCAGGCATTACCACCAGAGAGCCAAGAATCATATTCAAGTATAGTTTCCGGAAGAGCTTACCGGTTGCAACGAGCTTCGTAGATCCAAGCACTTCCAGATAGGCTCCGAGAACGATTCTTAGCTCAGCGAGAACCAAGAAAGGCTCGCAGTTTCAGGATCAAACAACGGAGCTAGCTAACGAGAGCTCGTGAATCTCACTCAGCATCCACTCTTCTCCGGTTTGCCCTCCGAGAACTATAGCTCTCGTTCCTCCGACAATGCAAGTACTGTGGCCCCATGCAAATCTCGGGGGGCGTCCGGGTACGTTTAGTATCCTCCATGTTGGCTTTTCTTCGGTAGGGTCTAGTATGTAAAGCTGCGAAGCTGAATGAAGACCAGCCACGGACCCGCCAAATACGAGGATCCGACCACCGGGTAGACTCACGGCCACATGATCAAGTCTAGGAGGGGGAGCCAAGCCACCCGGATTTCCGGCACCCGGCATCCCACTACCGGTTACACTTCTCCAACAAGGCTCATCCTCACTCAAATCCATGGTGAAAACGTCGCTCGAACGGAATCTCAAAGGACCACTCTTGGCTAGACCTCCGAACATCAAGATTTTCCTTCCACCATAAACAGATAAAGTGTGTCCTAGGCGGGAAGGCGGGGTCCAGGTTACCGGAATCTCTCGCCACACAGGCTTGTCGATTGAGAGATCAAGAAGAAAAGTGTCGCTCAAGAGCACCCCAGAATCCGCACACCCACCGGAAACTATTAGCTTCGTCCCATCAAGGGTGCAAGAGCTATGCCACGATCGAGGAAGCGGTGGTGCCAAGCTCGAGATTTCGCGCCATGTAAGATTCTTCGCGTCTAAATCCAAGACAAAGACGTCGTTGAGTAAACCTTGTCTACCGCACCCACCAAATAGGACGAGATGGGAGCCGTTTACGCAAGAAAGCGTGTGGCCCCACCTCCCAGGGGGAGGAGAGCTCACTTTCACATGTTTCCACTCGGGATTAGTTGAGTTCAAATCCAATACAAATGTGTCGTTCATAGGCTGCATGTTGACGCCTTCTCCTCCAAAAAGTACGACGCGGTTTCCGACAGCACATGAACTGAAATTGCAACGTGAGGGCTCAACTCCGCCTCCAACTATTAGTTTTCTCCATGCGGCAGCTTCAAGAGTCGTGAGTTCCCTAGCTAATCTACCCCAGCCTAGTCTTTTAGCTCCGGGTACCATTTCTAGTACCCTAGTGGTTTCACTACCCCATGCATTTTGACAGACCATTCGCCAAAGATCTTCGTTCTTCGTTAGCTCATAAAATCGCTGACAGACAGAGCCAACCGATGCAATATCCCTTGGAGTGAGTCGAGAGAGAATCTTAAGAGCAATGACCTCATCGTTCAACTGAAATAATCCACATAACCCACGACTGACATTACGGATATCTCCACCAGACGAAATGTTAAATCTTAGTCTTTCGTATGGTCTGGAAGTTTCCTTGGCTGAAGGTCCAGGAAGGGGACCAAGATCAAGAGTTGCTTCTGCAAAAACTTGTATGCCGATTACATGTGTTACTATATGATCATCACCGTATATCGGGGTCATACGCAGCCTATTCATCAGTGGAGATCCATCTTTTCTGAAATTTAACAATTCTCCTTGGAACTCAACGCCTTCCTGGAGGCATCTTTTTATTTCAGCAACTACTGTAGAGTTCACAAGGGGATGTCTTCTCTTAGCAAACGGGCCTCTGCATTGCATGAAACGGCTGCAGCAATCCAGAAAAATCACAAGATGAGTAAACCATTGCAAATACATAACTAACATAATATATAGCTCACCCTCTGACCCACCCTAGCAATTACTATATAACAAAAATACAGTTTTCACGAAAGTGGCATTACCTTGAGAAAGGAAGAAAGGGAATGGAGAAAAAAACTCTCCATTCAATTTTTTTTTATATATACTTTACAAGAATATAGCCTAATGATTTTTCCTTAACCAGAAATTCAAGTCTTCTTAGCGTGACGAAAAGAGACTAGACATTCAGTTGTCGAATTCAAATTTACATGAAATGAGGAGAATATAAACTACGCAGAAAGAAACCCCTCGACAATTTTTATCAGACAAGACAAAATCCCCTATCAATACCTAACAAAGTTTTTAAAAAATCTCTTTTGAACTTTCCTTTCTAATGTTTAATCATTTCATTGACCTTCATACGTATCAGTCACTAACCATCCTCCCACCAAAATCATCTCAATCGAGTTGATGATTCAACTCTCATCCAGAATTCATCAACATACAAGAAATATAGCTATCCTTGCATCCCTTTGTAGTGATTCATATATTTATCATGCCCTCTCATAATCAAGATATCTATGATGAACAGCTGCATTCGATCACAGAATTTTGGGAATTAAAACAATGCTGCTACCAACATTTACAGATGGGTCCCCTCTCAAAAGTAAAAACAATAGCCGCACAGACGGTGACAGTGCCAAATATTGATAGCTAGCTTGAAAATAAGGAAACGAGCATACTACTGAGACATCTACCCACATGTGGCTATAAAACTTACCCACACACCCCTTCCCTCCACAGTCCACCCACAAAACAAAAAAATTGCAACAAAGAACGAAGAAATGCATCTGTTGTAACTTCTCAAAATGTGGTTATACAATAGTACACATATTTCAACCCTTTGAAAGTACAAATGAATCCAGTATACTCTCAGAGACCACAAATAAATTAACGAGATGGAAGAGATGCTAGGAGCTTCTCTTGATTCACGAAGTCAGCAACTCAGCATTAAGGAGTTACAATCCAATGAGATTGAGTCATACTTGACAAAATAATTAAGAGCCCAGATAGTGCCCCGGAATTAAAATGTTCTTGCGGTGCAAAACTAGGACAGCTAGTCCTGGGGAAAAAGGTATAGCACTAATAAACTACATTCATCGCATGATTCAAAACGTGATAACACGAGGATGCTAACAATTATGTCCGGAATCCTAACTGAAACGCAGAAAGTAAGATAAATCAAATGAGTCCCGAATCCTAGCACATAAGAAACGAAACTATCGTAATCCCAGTTATTCTTCTTATATCAGTTCCGCTTAACTCGACTCATGCAAAGAGCCAACTTCTATAGATCATCCCCACGAATTACAATTCATCACATCGAAAAAATTCAGCGAATATCGAAATCTCAGCTGGTTGAATCCATGATCACATCCAAAATTAACATCAATCCATTGCTCAAGAAAAAAACTACAGCCACAAAAACCCCTTATCCACACATCAAACACAGAAAAGGTAGGCAAACATGCGAAATCCGAAATTCAGGTGGAATCACTAACCAGTTACGACCGAGAACCTCCTCCGCCCGGAAGCCGGTGACCATCTCGAAGACGGAATTGACGTAAATAATGGGATGGTCGGGCTCCAAAGCATCCGTAACAACAAACCCACACGGCGCCGGTTGCAGAAGCGTGTCGACGGGGAACGGCAGCTGCCCATTTCCGCCCTTCCTCAGCAAAAACCCTAATCCTTCCTCTTCCTCCTCTCCGCCGCTTAGATCAGACTCCGTGTTGCTGTCCCACTCCATCATGCTTCGAAAATGCACAACACTCAACTCACCCCATACCACAATCAGCAGAAATCCGGTGAGGAATTGGGATTAAGATCGGGCGATTTAGTGATTGTGTGGAAATAAGTGGACGAGAAGCTGGCTCGTACAGACAACAAATAGAGAGAGCGGGACCAATCGAGAGAGAGAGAGAGAGAGATGAATTTGTTACTGTTCACCGTTTTCACTTCTTCAAGTACAAAAAAAGCAGCACCAAAATGAGATTTTTGAATGAAAATGAAAATAAAATCCCAAATATTTGGAGGGGTTGGAGAAATTTGTAGGGATGGATTGGAAGGAAGATTGAAGCAGGAGATAACGTGTTCTGACTTTGAACGTAAATATCTGCAATTCCGATTAGGGCAACAATTTAGGTCACAGTGGTGGTACACCGTGCATCAGTTGTTGTACATATAGCTATACATACTTCTCTTCTAATACCAAGATTTGGGGATGAACCTACTTGATATGGTATACAGTTAATTTATTTATTTATTTATTTATCGGTAAAAAATAATATATTGACTTAAACGAGTCGCGGTACAAGGGGTACCAACCCGTGCACTTCTAGGTTACATTGCACAACTCACAAAGACTCTGTTTAGTCCACTCAACAAACGAAGAATTGTGTTCTGCCACGCCTTTCACCACGCACCAACTCCAAAACCTACACTGATTTCTTCCTCCATTCGCCTAAAATCTTGAGACTCAAATTTTATTATATTTAAGGATCGCAATATGGAATACTCGAATTTGTAACATTTGGTCTCGAAATTTAACCTCGTATCGATAGGTCAGTCCACACACGAATAGTTCATAGGGGTGCTTAGTAGATGGTAGATCGTTAGGTGAGGTGATAGAAAACTCCAACAACTTCAAGACTTCTTATTAAATCATTAATAGAAAATTTGCAAACACCGTTGATAATAATAAGTAGCAACAAGCATCGAGCCCATTCGCACTACAACGAGGCTCGTTCGAGCCCATGGACGTTTGGTAAAATGGGCTCGAACGAGCCCATTTGAGCATGTGCATGCTTTGTATAATAAGGCTCAATCAAGCCTAATTCACCTGTTCGAGCCCGGTCGCACTCAGTACATTGAGGCTCGATCTGTTGTGGTTGGGATCGATCGGTTTGAATGGGCTCAATCAATCCTCTCTCATTCGGCTCAATCGAGCTCGAACATGTAACTCTCTTACAAGCTTCTTCATCTTACTCTCTTGCAACAAGCAACTCATAGAGCAAAGAAAACATCCTAAAACTCAAGAATCCCAACTCCCACAACATTTACAGCGCTTCCACAAAGAAATAAGCCATAAATACCCCCATTCGAGGAACGGAAGAGGGCTAACGGTCATCAAATTCCAGTCGAGAAGAACATTCAATGGCAAACAGTCCTTTACAAGGTAGGTGTTATGAGTACCGACACGACAAAGTACTTGCAGGCCATATTGTATAAACCGACGCGATATTCTCTGGAAAACAATAGTATACCCAAAGTTGTATATAAGCTGGGTGGATATTAAGTGCATTTTCATTAGCAGAGTATAATAAGGTAACAACAGAAGGCGAAAACTATCTACAGTATATAGCAGTTGAGGTTCCAAACATCCTTAGGCTTGAGGTATATTCGAGAAGGAGAAACCTTTATACCCCTTGTACGCATAATAGGCAATCCGCGTGTAGTAGAACCCAGGAATGAACAGAATCCCACCCAGCACGGAGAAAAATAATCCTGCGTAACCACCATCATAGATTAGAATGGAGAACATGGCGTAGTTGCAACTACGTCACAGACACACACGTACACACACAGAGAGAGAAGCCAAAATCTGAGAACTTAGCAGAAAAAAGTTATAGGAAAACCAATGCTGCAAATGAATGTTTCAGGCTTCGAGACAAAGTTTATCAAGAACGGAAGATCTCTAAATGTTACGACTTATAAGCATTGAGTTAAGGAACCGTATTACTAGAGTGATGGATGTGATGGTCCAAAAGTATTAACAGAGAGTTTCGACAAACTATATATACATCAGGTAGTCTTTCTAGATTCTCGATTTTCCTCAAACAACAAGAAACAACGGGAAAAGGTGCAAAAATATTAGTGGAAAAGAAGACAACGGTGAAGCCATTTTCGTTACCACCCATTGATTTTGATAAAGGTAGCAAATGCATTTGTTCTAAACATTCTTATCTTATGTAGTGGTTAAAGTCATCTCTGTTACAAACAATTTTACACATTGTAATCCATCAGCATCTCCATCGAAGCGCCATTTAAATCCACAAAACTCAGCCTTCTCACCCTAAAATCCTTTATTTCCCCCTCTGAATCTCACAATTCAGCAACAATCTACGTCCACGACCCGTTTCGAATCATATATCGAAAATGATTAGCAAATTACTACTACTATAGTTTATTTTCTCAGTGATTACTGATTTTGCCTTAGCAAATTCTGTTTCCTAAACTCGATCAATCAACGATATTATCATCAGTGCAGCAGATAATCAAGTTCAAATCACTCAATATCAAAAACTCATTAAACCGGAAACAAATCTGCAAAAAAACAAAGAGGAAGAACAAGGTAACAACAACCACAATGCCAAACAGCTCAAAAACCCCCAAATTCCAAAAATCAGAACAAGCCAAAGCAAAATAATGAAAAATACCATGGGCGCGGTCGCCGCCGATCCTGTTGACGGCCATGAACACACCGAGGACGATCCCGAGCGCGCCGAAGACAAAGAGAGCGACGGCGAGAGAAATCTCCTTAATCGGCGGCCTGTTGTTGACGGCGTACGAGGTTTCCATCAGCTCGTCATCGTACGAAATGGAGAAGGCGTGATCCACGTACGCCATTGTTTCCGATCCGATATGCCGTCGAGATTTCTGGCGCCGGAGCCGGAGATTTGGTAGAGAGAGAATGGAAGTGTAGAGAGAGAGTGACGAAATCTATACGAGTAGTAAACGACAAAACGAAGTAATTTATAATGAATCAGGCGATAATGTTCGATTAACATCTAGAGACTTTTAAAACATTACTTGTTGGTAACTATCAAGATAAGTTAACTTTTAGCCTTCTGATTATAATTGTAATATCAAACATCTCCGTCATAAGGCAAATAGGCTAGAATCTCGAAAGATTTTATCTTGATTCGTATGCTTGAGATGAACCTCATAGTATTGTCGACGGATTTCTTGATGTCAGGTACATATGTATATGTATATTAAAATAAAATCTTTATAATTTTGAGTCATGTTGCTACGTTACATGCAAAGATATAGGTAGACAGACCGAGAAAAACGTAACAGAACGTGCGATAGTAAATATTAAAGTCAACTTAGTAAAACTCATACTACGTACAAGGGAATTTAATCAATGGTAAAAGAAAGTTCCAAAGCTACACCAACCATTTGTCATATTTTCGAATTCTGCACTTTGCTTCACCCTTTCATCCTCTCTCCATTTTCATTTCCATATGCAAATATCACACACTTTACTTTTTAGAGAGAGAGAGAGAGATTAGATGCAATGTGCCATGCATGCATGTGGTTGAACTTTCCATTTCCCTTCACAATTTATTCGATCGACTGAAATGGGTTTGTCCAATTTCTGTGTAATTTTCTCGATCATAACCATAGCATCAGCCCGAAGAATCGCCCAGGAAGACGAGTATTATTACAAGCTCCCACCGCCGTCGGCGCCGCCGCTGCCGCCTGCGCCGGCCGCGTTCCGGCCGGGCATAACCCTGATCGTCGGTGCCATCGCCACCGTCTTCGCCATCACCTTCATGCTCCTCCTCTACGTGCAGCATTGCAAGACCGGGGAGCTCGCCGACCCCCAGGGGGGCCTCCCGCTCGCCCGGGCCGATTCGGGGGTGAACCGGAAGGTGATCCAGCAGCTGCCGCTGTTCCGGTTCGCCTCCCTCCGTGGCCAGAAGGACGGCCTGGACTGCGCGGTCTGCCTCACCCGGTTCGAGCCGGAGGAGGTGCTCCGGCTCCTTCCCAAGTGCAGGCACGCGTTCCACGTCGAGTGCGTGGACACGTGGCTCGACCAGCATTCCACCTGCCCCCTCTGCCGCTATCGCGTCCGGCACGAGGACGTCCTCCTCTTCGACTGCCATGGCAGCAACCACAAGGCCCTCTACAACTATCTGCGCGGCACTGGCCCAGGTCAGGTCACGCCACGTGTTAGCGGCGCCGGGGGGTATTCGAGCCGGCACTCCTCCGCGGGGGAGAAGAGCAAGGGGGTGCCGGCGCCGGGGAGTGAGATGAGGCGGCGGTTTTCCTTCGATAGTTGGAGCTCACGGCAGAGGAGGAGCAGGCATTTGTCGAGGAACGTGAGTAGGAGGGACGAGCGGCTGGGGGCGGTGGGGGATAAGCACCGGCTGGAGCACCAGATTATGGTGTCAGACAGCGGGACGGCGGTGGCAGCAGGGCTAGGGCAGCGACGGCAGGGCGAGGTAGATAAGGAGGAGGAGGTATTATACATAAGGACAGAGATGCTAATGGGAGGCGGAGACGATGACGACGACAATGAGGAAGAGGCGAACGAGGAGGAGTCGAGTGAGAGTAGCAGCGGAGGGCATCGGAGAGAGAAAAGAGTGATTAGAAAGACTAGGAGTGATGCAGGAGAGAGAAAGGGAAAAGAGAAAGAGGAAGAAGGGATAGTGAAGAAATTGATGGATTGGATTCCTCAGTTCCAACAACAGCAGAAACCAACTGCAAAATCTGTAGCTACTGCTTCTTCTTCTTCCTCTGCAACTGTTTAGAGAGAGAGAGAGAGAATCTATCTTCTATTGCAATAAGCATTGTAAGTATATACAGATACAGTTAACAGAGAGCTTCGCCTCCGAAGAAAACAACGAAAAAAAACACACTTTTTATTGACTAGAAAAAATGAGTGAACTGGTTTACAAAACTGTACACACATCAGACTATATATCCTAAAAACTCTGCATTTGCAAGGGTTTCTAACCACTCTGCTAAAAATCGACAGCCGAAAACAATGAAAACACGAATAAAGAAGAAACCCCGAAAAGAAGGAAGAAAGAATGCAAGCTCACAACAAACCTGGGACCGAAAGAATATCAAGCACAACTAAATCACAAACACGAAAAAATATATATTTAAGTGAGATTTCCTATGCATCCAAACTTCAAAATAAGTCGAAGTCGTCTCCAGAATGCAGGTGTTTACCAGAACGTGCTCCTTTCGCGTATAAATAGTGCATGCAGCATCCGTCTGAAACGAAGGGAGTATTGCATTTGGCAAAGTATACGGAGAGAGAAAAAATACCGTACAAATATGCAGCAGCCGTTGTTGATATCTTGAGTAGAGGACTAGAATAGATGGAGTGACATCTTGAGCTTGTTTTGTTTCCATTTAGGCAGCTTGTAGAAGGCGTCCTTTGACATCCCGAATTTCTCTTTGAACTCGGCTGAGGATAGATACGTCTGTGGAGGGAGACGAGTAAGCAAAATGTGTTGGAACATTATTATGGAGGCAAGTACTTAATAAATGTACTTGTTTTCAAATCTAGACCATGTCGACTTTTATGTTACCGTAACAGTTATCAACACGAGTATCACGTTATCAGAAAGAAAAGACGACTTGGTCTAAACTGTTGCGTCATATTGTCCTTTAAATACTCAATCTTATGTTGCTATCGCGTACCTCTCGTTTTGTCAAATCAATATCAGTAACCGGATCACTCGACGTCGTTTTGAGACGTTCGTAGGGATATACAGTGAGTCCTTCCTCATCCTCAGCTTCGTTCTCCTTCGCATCTTCCTGTATGGACTCAGGCTTGGGCTTGGAATTTGGGTCCACGGAGTTCTGCCTCGATAGTGGCTCGGGTTTTGATTTTGGTGCCTCGGGACTCACTTTGAACACCAAGGTAAAAAAACATCTCAATGAATATTTTCGACATCAAAAAACTACATTTATTATTAAGAACTCGAAAAAGCATACCTTTGGTAGAACGAGGTATCACGAACTGCCGCGCGGGCAGCGGTTGTTCAAAACTCGACGTCAAGGCAGCTATGGATGAAGATTTCGAGGCGTTCTTCGCGGAATCCGGCGTGACAGACTTCGGATAGACTTTTCTTACCATTGGAGGAGGTGTCGAGAGATTCCTTGCATTATTGGCATTCTCGAAAGTTGCAGCTAGAGCGTTGAATGCCGGAGATCGGCCTCTTACACGAACTCTGTCAGGGCTGAAAGACATGCTTCGAGAACGATTCGATTTGTCAGGTACGGCGGACCTTCCCCCATATGAGACTGGTGCTCTTCTTTTCGGTTTCTATCAAGGGAAATCGATGTAAGAAACAAAGCAAGAGAGACAACTTCCCTCAATAGTCATATAATTGAGCTCATAATAGAGTTTAAACCGATTAACGATGCCATTATCAAAGGGGAGAGAGGGACGATTAACTCACATCCATCACAGGAGTGCCTCCATTCTTAAGAATACTGAATTTTCTCTGGAAAGAATTACCATGCATCTGTAGCCATACAAGTTAGTGAGTGTACAGTGAAGATCTGAATTCCAATAAGGCGATATGTTCAGCAATACGACTTACTGCAGATTTTGACGAGACCCAAGTGAAAAAACGAGTGAAAAATGGAGGTTCGCCCCCTTCCATAACAATATACACTGGAGCTTGGGGTGATAATGTTTCATGAAGATAATCGCGTTCCAGAAATTTCTGTTAGAATGTAACAACACAACACTATCAGACTATCTTCAACGTGAACAGACGAAGGATCTATCTTATAAACACTGATTTCACAAGCTTGTATGAATAAATCAAACACGAAATATAGTTAAAGCTTACCTCTGCAATACTCAAAGCATTCAATTTATTCTTAGTCTCCACTTGTTGCCCAACCCAAACATAAATATCAGAATGGCAGTCGAGAATGAATATATCTTCGGTCATTAGATCATCCTGGTCGAAGTTGTACACCTCTGTCACCTGCAAAAATAGTGTGTGGTCGACTCTCAAATTAATATAATCGATATAAGAAAATAATAGCAAACAACAATTAGTGCAAATGCAGCGTCTTTTCCTCAAATGGTGAAGATATAGATACATAGGAATAATATTCGAAGTATTGTGTACCTTTAGATCTCCTGAAACCAGCCGAAGCATAGCCAAGATCGTACAAAGAAAGAACGAGACAAGTTAGCTGGTTTATCAAGGATAACGGAAGTGAAATCAGAAAGCAGACTCCATACCCTTTTTCAAGGTGCACGAGAATAGATGAGGATCGCTCTCCGCTTCTCTTGAGAATTTCTGGCTAGGATATTCAGACTTTCCACCTAATAAATCCCAAAACTGCTCAGATTCCGCACCTTCTTTATGTAGTTTAGACTGAGTGTTCGGCTGCAAGAAGTTTCACCGATTCAGAAAATATCCGGCATAATATGGACAACACACGATTTGCATCAAAGAGATAAAGCGCGTGAGAAACCAAAAAACAATAAAGTTTCCGGACCTTAATAAGATCGAGCTGCCTCTCGACAATCTCCTGAGCTTCGGGTGTTGTAAGGTTCCCTGACCATGTAAACACAGTGGGCCCACTATGCAGTATGTAACAGTATGAGGAATTCAATGATGAAGCCACCTGAATCAATTAGAATATGAATTCACATTGCATCGAGTGCATAATATATACCACGTTTACAAATTTAAAAGGTAAACAACATTAGTGCAGTTGAACATGCCCGAGGTGCTAAGATCAAATTCCCATGAAAAGCACAAAGAAAGGGGGAAAAAGAAAAGGAACATGCAGCATCGGACTTACTGGTTCGACTTGAATTGCTTGCATATTCTCAGGTCCGTTTCCCTGAACCCGAAACATAGCAAGTCCTTCCTCTGAATATGTATCATCCGGAAGTTCCTTCTCGGCTAGGTAGTTTTTATAGCCCTTACTAAGTCCACCCTGGTAATATGCATACTAAATCATTTTGTGACCTAAACAAAATCAAAGATAATTGAAAATAAAAAAATACACGAGAAACTCGACGTCTCTGTGTTTACTTAGCGAACTCCCAGACCTTGAAGACGATGAAGATCTGGAAAATCGCAAAGAACTGGATTGGTTCACTTCCTTCATAGATGCGAGCCTATTGACGCACCAAATCCAACTATTAATACAAGTGTAGGGATAAAAAGTAGTAGCATCAAAAAGTGAATATCATAATCAAATGATAAGGGAAAGTAAAGTGCCTGCGTAGGTAAGAACTTGAGAGACTCCACCATCTTGGTAGCTTGTGAAGTTGCCGATACCCTATCTTCCTACAGAGCATTATTCGCATTATCAGTAATTCCGTTAATAAATCTACAACAGCAGAAAAAACTCGGATCGCATGGCTTGAAGAACTATTCCAGGATAGCCTTTGATACTCAGATGTGGAGCTGCTTAAACAGATTATTAATGATTTTCAGCATACGAATATCCATACAAACATAAACCACCTTGATCGATGCTGTGAACTTTCAGAAGTAATTATCCCTACAGTTTGATGTCTGATTTTTCATGTTCAGTCGAATGTCCAATTTTTATGTTCAGTGAGGAAATATCAGACTGTTTATGCAACACAGCAAAATTAGTTGAATAAAAAATAGATTTCCTTTATATTGCAACGGTAAAACTCGACACGTTGAAATTTCCAAATATAGTAAAATTGTGAAATTAAGAGACTTTGCCAATATGAATTCTTCACCTCAACACTGAGCTTCCCGATCCATGTGCCTATTAGTTGCTCTTCTTTCTCGTCTCCAGGATAGGAATATTGAAAGATGTAACAATCTCCACTGTAGAACTTGGATAGATCAGAAGATGAAAGGACAACCTTGTCTTGACCTTCCACACGCCAAACCTAGGAAAAGAAAGCAGTCACGTAAGAAAATATTTGAAGCAGTGAAGCAAGAAATACAATTATAATTCATAGAACACTTTCGATTTCTCGAGAGAGAAACAGAAGAGGCACCCATTAAGTAGTATATGACAAACTACAGAAAATCTCCACAAGTAAGAGATCTCCAAGTAGAAAATTAAATCCTCTTATATGTTTCTTAAGCATTTCACGAAGAAATTTGACCAAACTTGATACTTAAGCCGTTATCCTACACTTCAAATGCTTTCCGGAAGTCTTCCCCAATGAATATCAATTACATTCTTTTCTTAATTTGCATCGGTTCTTCCGAAATTAATTTACTCAGCAATTATCATCGAAGTCATTACTTTATGACCCTTAACCAAGTAACTCTATTGCTGGACACAAGATGAGGTGAGTTAGTACATTGTTGTAGGTATTGAAATAACATATTCATTTCTCGTACAAAGTTAACGATACCATTAATTTCTTGTTTTGACGTTCTTTTGACTAAAGAAATTGAATCTTCGCCATCTTGCATTTACATGATTATATTGCAATAGATAATATGTAAAAGGCTGGTTAATGAAAACATTTATAAACGGAATATACCCTCCTCAGCTGTTTGCAAATCACCTGTAAATTCCCTGTGCAGTCTATAAAAGGTTGCGGTTCTTCTTTGGGAGTTTCAGCCTTGAGAAGACCCTTCACGTTAATCCCTTGTCTCTTCAGAAGTGCTAGATGCATCGAATCGAAAGCAAATGATAAGAACTCGACGAAAAATTAAAGGTATATATTCTGCAAAGTCAAGATGATGTCAAGAAAATATTGTGAGATGAAGTAAATATATTTGACTGACCTGCAACTTTTCCTCTACCGTCTTCAGACACAGCCACGCTGTTCGATTGGGGCCATGAGTTAAACTTTGAACGGAACGTCACAGTCTCGAACCCCTCAATCACACGGATTACATGAGCTCTTGGTCTATCTTGGCTACTCAGCAATTCCTATAAATGGATGTAAGAGATTTAATAGAAAATAGTTGGACTAGAAACCTTAATTCAAGCAGCTGAACTTACATCAACATCACTGCTTGCAGCTTTCCTTTGATCGAGAGAAGTATTTCTACCCATCCAAACAAAGACTTCATTCCCACAGTCAAGGATGTAGCATTTATACGTGTCCAACAAATCCCTTGTCCATTTATCATCCTCGATAAGTACTTTCTCTCCTTTCTCAACCCTTGAAATGACACAATTGTCAGAACCCTCATCAAAATTGTATAGTCGCAACAGGTAGAAGGCGCAATAGTATGTCCAGGGAGCATGCAATACATATAACTTCATGAATGAAAATTACGTAAAGGAATTGAAAAAAAAAATCATAAAGATGAATAAACGATATTATGCAGCTAGTAGAGGTAATCAAATACCTGAAAAGCTTAGATGGAACTGCATCAGTATTCTTGGATTCATCGACGGTGGATTTCTTTGGAAGTGGAGCAAAGCCACCAAAGAACCCCCAAAATTCACCAGTATCAGCATCAGCCATCAATTTCCCGTCGTCTGCAGTCGAAAAGAAAAGAACAGCATTCAAGCATCCACCTACAACTCAGTTACAAAACCGTAAAACATCCAACTATAAGGTACACTCACCAATAGCTGCTATTTCACATTTTCCGTCATGGTAAGTATCTTTAATATACTGCACAACCTCCAGCGCTTTAGCCCTCTCTTGAATGCAAGAGTTGGAGCCATTAAATTGATAAATTTTAGACTTTGTGTCGAGAATAAAGATATCATCGTGGTTGAGAGATGATCGAGCAAAAGGCACCTGTTGAATAATAAAAGAAAAGATTATGCAAATAAACGAAAACGCAACATTATCTGCTGACGAGGGATGATGAGTTAATTACCTCTTTCACATGAACAACGTGCCTTCCTTTACATACAAATAGACGAGTCTGGTACTCTTCAGCCTCAACATGCTTGAAGCCTGAAGCAACTCCACCTTCTTGAGGTATTATACATGGTTTGAAATACGAAAGAAACTTCTCTGTTTCGTGTCCTTGCACTTCTCGATATTGAGCAGCACGCCCACCCAGTGCTGCATCTAACTCAATAGTTTTGATCGCTGCAGTTCCAGCTTCATCCTGGAGGAGAAAATATTATTAGAATAAGGAAATATATCGTTAAAAAAACACGGATAAGGAACATCAGATAAAGACTTAACCTGACTCGTGTTTTTCCCTAGCCAATAATGAATATCATGGTGTAGGGCACCATTTTTTAAAGCTGTGGTCTGCAGCAAGAAAATAGTGGTCAGAATGAAATAGACATGTCAAGAAGAATCACATGTAAAGCAACTCGAAGATTAAACCGAATAAAAAAAGGAATTAGCATGGCATCTAATATTACAAACAAACTTAGCCAAATTATGGTTAACTTGAAATAAGGCAAATCGAGATAGAATTTTGACATGCTATTAGAGGAGATCGAGATAGAATTTTGACATGTCGAATACTCAAGTTAATCTGAGTAGAGATACATAACCATAAGTACCTTCAGAATCACATAGGAATCTCCAGTGCAAAATTTTCCATGTGAAGATTTTGGGATTGGAACGGGGCGAAAATTTTCGATTCGCCATATCTCAGTACCACTAGTCTAAAGTCAAGGACGCAAACAAGTTCAGAACTTGGTACTAATAAGTAACTGAAGTAAATGAACAAGCCTAGGAATTTGAGCTACGATATACTGTTAGTGTTGCATAAAATAGTAAAATTAATATAACACCATATTAACATGAGGATACGCCTTCTGTCCAGCACCCTGGAAAGCTGGATCCAAGTTCTTCATTGAAACAGCCATATTGTTTCCAGAAACTCCTAAAACGTCGTAGTTTCACAATCTATACCTGAAAAGCATTTAAACAAACTGTATGGTGTCACTGGCTACATAACAAATAAAAGAAAAGTACTTGTGCAATACTAGTTTTGGCATGACAGAAGCTGAAACGCACAACAGATTGCCTGCTAGAAACTCAAAAGTTGCACTAATTAGCAATCCAACATAGCACTTGATAATTCTAGATTCTACATTATAATAATGGACTGTGATCGAAACAACTTTATGTGGCAATATCCTAATTTCAGCATTTTCGTTCATGCAAATTAGAGCCTTCTCTGTACAATCATCAAAATAGGTCCTATATGCTCATCCTAAGGGCAAACATGAAACTCTGAAAGCATCTTAAGCAGGCCACAGATTGAGATCTTCAATCCAAATCTACCCTCGTAAACTTTCTCTCTCCAAGCCTGGGAATAACTACTATCAGCAATGCACTTTCTTCAGCATAAAACGTTTGAAACTACCCAAGTTTGTGCTGTTCAATCAATAAGTTCATAACAGAGCATCCAATGCCATAAAGAAGTAACTAAACTCAACCCAGAATTACATCCAATGCTGAAATGACAATTTTCTTCGGACAAGAAACTTCACTTGCAGGTATCCACTTTACAACGATGCCTCCGGAATTCGACAACTTTCTGGAAAGATCCCATATCCTAATCCAATTCGATCCATATTTTGTAGGGAAAAGGATCCCTCAAACCATTCATTACTCCTAAATGAAACGAATTAACAGAGGATGCAAAGTAATCAAATCAAGAATTCTGCACTCCCATACCACAGGAGAGACACAACATAAACTACATTTTCAGCTGACATCAAACAAATTCTTTCCATCACTCTCTCTCTCTCTCTCTTACTCTCTCTCCCACCATTGTCGAATTCGTCTCGATTCTCCAAATTCTCGGGAAGCACTGATTTTGAGACTATGCCTCTCACATCGATGCAGCAAAACAAGAAAACCACATTCAGACATAACAAAACCTCAAAAAAGGTACAATTCCCAATGCACCATTACTATTCTATACCAAGCAGCAGCAGCTTCCCCCATAACCAAGACTCGATTTTTATCACTCCCCACATTCATACACCATCAAATTAGAGAAGCAGATTCAATAAAGCTGTTAAATTTACCTTCTTCTAATCGGAATTCCTCGAGCCCGCTTGAAACCAACACGAACAGATCCAATCTAACAACTCAAACAAAAAAACCCTCGAAAAAAAAAGATGGGTCCTCGACAAGACACGAATAACCAAAAGAATTCCGACAGACGGCGAACTATGTGATGTAAGAGAGAGAGAGAGAGAAAGAGAGAGGGAGAGAAGTGGAGGGAATGATGATGATGAGTTGCCTGACAGGCGTGCCTATCACTAACAGCAGCTAAAAAAAGAAGTCCTCTTTGTCTCAAAACAGTAACACCTATGAACTGTAAAGATTCATCGAAACCATTATTGAAACTGCGACCAAAAACATTTACTACTACTTGAAATTAATCTTAATCCCCTCCCTCTTGGTAAAAAAAAAAAAAAAAAAACATAAAAAGAAAAGGGATACAAAGAAATGAAATGAAAAGAAAAGAAAGCAAAATTCAAGAAATGGAAAAAGACACGGAAAAATCTGGATTCTGGGTAATGTTGTTGACTTCCGAATTGGGAGGGAATGAATGTTCCAGCCTCCGAATCCTTTCAAATTACTTACATTTGGCTCCAACTCGTTTAACTACATGTGAAATTATCCAATTAATCGTTTTCATGAAAAGAGATAAAGAAATTTAAAAAAATATACTCCCTCCGTCCTCCATTTAGTGAAGTTATTACTATATTGGGACGTCCTCCATTTACTGACATATTTCGTTTTAGGACGTAGACCCCACAATCACTTTAACACTTTAACACTTTATACATCTACTTTTTATTATTTTAACATTTTAATACTATTAAACAATTCAAATGGACCCACAATTATTCCACTTTAACACTTTAACACATTAATTTATTATTATACCATAAAATGCGAAAAAACACGTGCCCATACTCCCTCCGTCACTAAATGGAGGACGGAGGGAGTATATCAAATTTACTGCTAAGATAAGTTTCGAACTAACTATTTCCTTCGTCTCACTTATATAAAGTCAGTTTCCTTTTTCTTTGTAATATGTCATGTTCATATGAGGTCGTTTAGTTTAATCAATTATCAACGTGTCTTCGAAAAAAAAGTTCTATATCGATGGAACGAAGAGAATCGAGTCAATTGACCAGTAAAGAAAAGAGATAGGGGGCGGCGACCGGCCATGATTCATGGTTGTCCACAAAGGGAGAAAAATGGGCCCTAATTTTATGTTTATTTAATTATTATTTATTAATTTTTACGGGAGAGAAAGGGAAAAAAGACCCTAATTTTCTTATTAGGGGAGATGCTCTTTGATTAGCTGCTTTTAATGGGACCCACTATACGAGAATGGAGGATACATGGTAGGACCCACTTTTATAATTTTAATATTATTTTTATAATTTTAATATTATTATACTCGTTCCGTCATGCATCAATGTAAATATTTCTCGTTTGAGACGGCTCTTAGTTTTTAATGATTAAATTGGAAAGATTTCCTCGGTGAAATTACGTTTAAATGTTATTAATATCTACTTCATTCGTCTCACTTAATTAGTCCACTTAGGATGTGTCACGGTAAATAAAGAAAACAAATATAGTAAGGTTTTAAAAGGTGTTTTGTGTGTTAATTAGTTTTGTTTTAAAAAAAGTAGACTAATAATGAAACATATGAAAAAGAAAACGTGGAATAATTATTGACAACGAAAGGAGTGCGTAATTGGTCTTTATTTCGGATGTTATTCCACTTTTACGTATTTTTCTTCACTCTTAATTATATTTTTCTTAAAATTCTCATCGTTTTTCTCTTCATACTAATATAGGGACGGAAGGAGTACAATCGAATAATTTTTCAACTTTCCTTCTCTCTCTCACATTCAAGAAATTTGACTAATTGTAATTAAGGTGACTCTCTATTTCAAATTCCTATAGTGAATTCCATTTCTTCATTTTTTCAATCTCTTCATTTTATTTTTAATGCTCGTTTCCATTTGTTGAATAATTAAATGCCACTAACATAAGTTTGAAAACGGCTACCATGTTTAATGTTGAAGTTTGATTTTAATTACGCAATAAAAACATGTATCAAGGATGGAGTTGATTCAATTCTATGTATTGATCGAATGATCGACTTAATCGGATTTTACATGATAAACAATTAACAGAAAATTTGAACGGAGAGTTACTGATTATTCAAACCTAAGACCTTTTGGTCTAATATATTAACATGGGATCGATTTTGACAATTAGTAGTATAAAGCACATTAAAAGGGAGGTTTAACCGTTTAAGTACGAAATAACTCAAACTACTTCAGGTAATTTATTCCAAATACAATATGTAAAAATATGCGAGAATTGTTCTGTCGATGGTAGAGTTAGAGTTTACCGAAAAAGTTTCACGTTCGAATCTATTGATTGGACTTGAAGGACTGAATATCACGTACTATAAAACGACGCTAATGTTTAATTTTGTTGAGACTTGAGAGTATACAATATACGAAGGGAAATAATGTTGTCACGATTTCGGCCAAACTCGAGCATTTATTTCCATCGTGTTATTACGTGTAATTTTTATTTTTTATTTATTATGACTAATCGTAAAACAATAATGCTATTTGGCCATAATGTGGCCGGCCACACAACAATATTTTTCATATTTTTTGTAATTTTAAAAATTGTAAATGATAACAATAATTTATTAATTTCATATTTTAATTTAAAAATATTTTTTCCCCAAAAATTACATATTTTTTTCATTTTTTAGGTAAAAAAAGGTAAAAAAAATACTTTAAATAGTAAAAATTATCAAATAATTAAAGGATTAATTTTAAAAAATACGTAAAAAATACGGAGTATCACTTTTTGAGTATTTTATAATCTAAAAAAGTTTGGCATAAATATATAAATTATTTGATATTATAAAAAAAAAACAAGTTAAATTATGGCCGGCCACATTATGGCCGAATAGCATCACTCATCGTAAAATATATATGCATTTTTTCATGAGTCATGCATGATTATTAAACATATAATTAAAATATATATATACAAATGGTATTTGAAAATTGTGGAAATATTGAAATCTACCCATTTTGAATAACACAACCCCAAAACTACCCATTTTTTTCCCCCTCATTTAAATCTCTACCCATTTGATAATTATTTGACTAAAATCAATAATTCAACAATATCACATTGAATTATACGCAAGTTAACTAAAATTATGCGTAATTCAACTAAAATCATACGTAATTCAACTACAATCATGCGTAATTCAACTAAAATCATACGTAATTCAACTAAAATCAACAATTCAACAATATCATATTGAATTATACGTAAGTCAACTAAAATCAACAATTAGAGCCATAAATCATGAAACCGGTCGACGAGGATGCCGGAACCATTGAAACCGGTCGAGAAACTCGCCGGAAATTTGAAACCGGTCGATCCTCGTCGACCGGTAATCATGAAAATGTATAAACCGGTCGACAAAGTCGCCGGAAAGTTGAAACCGGTTTCAACTTTCCGGCGACTTTGTCGACCGGTTTATACATTTTCATGAAACCGGTCGACGAGGATGCCGGAACCATTGAAACCGGTCGAGAAACTCGACGGAAATTTGAAACCGGTCGACCGGTTTCAACTTTCCGGCGACTTTGTCGACCGGTTTCAATGGTTCCAGCATCCTCGTCGACCGGTAATCATGAAAATGTATATCGTTAAATGTGAAATATAACAAAAATGTAAGGGTTGGTTCATATTGTTTTAGAAAACATGACTATTAACAAGAAATTAAAGATCATATCGGATGAATCGACTTCGACATCTTCAGTCTCGAACATTAGCTCAGTGTATCCTATGGGCCCGGGTTCAACAACACTACTTTGGCACCTGAACAAAAAGAACCCTATCTCGATTTCCATGTAAAACGGCGGGAGAAGTTTTGAACCGGGTAGAGAGAGAGAGAGAAGGGGGTTAGCTTGTGGCAGAAGAGGACAGAAAGGGACAGTAGCATTAAGGAGCAGTACATTGTTTCTGATGAGTTCACATGCTCATTCCCATCTCTCTCTCTCTCTCTCCATTTCCAAACGTTCGAGAATCGAGAAATCCAAAAGCAATGAAAAGAAAAAAAGGTGGAAAATATGGGGACGAGGGAGGCCAACAATGGCGGTGGGCCCCTCCCTCTCAACCTAAAGCGCGCTGCTGGATTACCATTACCGCTACCACTACTGTTGAGGGTAAAAACCATCCTCTCTAATAATCTCTCTCTCTCTCTCTGTTTATCGATGTATCTAACTGCGATTACCAGCTGAATTCGTGCTCAAAGGCAGTAATTTGAATATCTGGGTATAAGATTGCATGAGCGAGAGAATACTCAATTTGAAATGTTACTGTGGCATTATTATTCGCTGGTCAATTCTCACTCTCGTTGTCCATACAATATTTAATGCGTTGTTTAATTCTCTCTCTCCCTCTCTCTTCTTTTTGTTCTGCATACTCTCTTCAAGACAAGCAACCAGAAAACACTTTTCCTTGCAAGCCTCCTTTTCCACTCTCCAGTCTCAAGTGGTAATGTTCTTGTGTTAATTAGCTCCTTAATTACCCCTGCTACAGCTGCTTGCTCATGTAAGTGCTCTTTTGCAATATGTTCTACTGTTTTTCTTGAGGATATTTGCTAATTTTCAACTTATATTTCATTTTTATATAGGCTTTGATTGATTTACCGTGGTTTTGGAGTGATATGTATGTTTTTCTGAACTTGCTTTGTGTAGAAGATGATAAAGTTTGTTGCTTTCCTCCGAGTTTTGTGCATTACTTGCTGGAATTAAATGGTGTCAGAGGCTTGAAGTTGAATTGCTTGTGGGTTTTCTAAATTTTTGTAGAAGATAAGGTATTCTTTGCTTTCAAGTAGTTTTACTGAACTGATTTCTTGGATTCTAACATTAGTTCTGTGTTGTTTGGATTCTGTGCTGAATTTTTTGCTCTTCATACATAAAAATGGAAATGGGGGCTGACAGCTTTAAGTTGCATGTTCCATTAGTGAAAACTGGAAGAAGCAAGAGGATTAGGATTGACCCTTTTATAGCCTGTCCTCCCATTTATGCTGATTTTTCGGCTCGTAGAATTCTTGATGCGAACGCAGTGCCAAACATTGTATTTATGCAATGTTGTGACTATTTTAGGAGGTTTTCATTTTTTCCCCTCCATCTGTTGTGAACGAGGATAGTGATAGCAGCTATATGCTTTTGCAGTTGTAAATCTAGGACGGAGTCGAGAGGTTCCCGCTGGAAATTTTTGATGTTGTGACACCGGAAGCAAAGATAATGGGTCGTAACGTAGTTGTAACGTACAAGAGGAAGAGGCTTTTCTCTAGAAGTGACCATTCTCATATAAATTTGCTCTCTGATACACCTTCTGAGAGTGCAAAGTCAAAGATCTCGAATAATTTCTCCAAACATGAAGGATCAATCACTGAACGTACATTGCTGAACAATGATACGGTAAGATTTGTGAACTCATTTTAAGTATGTTTAATCAATAATATCAATGAAATAGTCGTTTTGAATAGGTTCTGTTTGTTCATGTAGTAGATGTTGTAATAGATGATTCTTGGCATGAAACATGAATATGATCTTGCAAGAATATCTTCTGTCTTTTGTTGCTTTATGACCTGCAGATTCCACGAACCTGGAAACTTTAGTGTTTTCAACTTGTTGTGGCTCCATGTCCCTTTACTTGATGCTTTAAAGAACTAAAGAATAAGATACTGATGTATGTGCGTGGGCCACTAAGTAGAATTTAATTGGCCTACTTTGATGCTCCCACAGCTTCATTTAATATCACTCTAGGAGTTGCCTCTCATTTTTGTTTTGGGGGTTTACGAGTTATAGCCTCTGAGCTTCAACAACATGTTCGATGCATAACTGATTCTGTCCAGAGTGGCTAGTGTGTATGGTAGAATGTCATGTTTGTAAAACGACAAGTAGTGCATCTTGTTAGCCTTCAGACGAACATCATAGCTCGTTGTATGTCAGTGAAGGTAAGTTTGTTGGATGAAAGTGAACACTCTTAAAAGTTTCAGTCTTTTTAACGGATCACTGGATGATGAAACATCCTACTTGATATGATTTAATAAAGTACTTTCGTGAACTTTCCAAGTAGTGATGTCTTCCATGATAAGATAATCTAAAATGGTTTGGTATTCATTCTCGTTAGTCCAAATTATCGTCAACTCTTATATCAGAGCAATTGTACAATCGGAATGATGATCTTATAGTAATGGTCAAGCAGTTTGTGGCTGTGTTCCCTATAGCTGCTTTCTTGATCATTTCGCCATGAAATTAATGTGATTGTGGTGCCTCTCTCAGATTTGTGTTTCCTCCCATAATCTCACGATACGGGCCATGGGATTGAAATTTTTATTGCTTGTCTTGATAATATTTGAGTAATTTTCTTATCCAAATTAATAAGAGACTTATTTACAGAATCGTGTACATTCCAAAGGCGAGGTTAGGGAAAATGTGCTGCGATGAGTAACACCCTTTCATTATCTCCCATCAGCAGTTGCTAAACTGATACTCTTAGTAGTTGATGAACCTCCATGTCGAATTCTTAAACTGTATCTATGTCTTTGTGCAGAAGAATCCTAGAAAACAAGAGACGCTTCATTCTGTATGTGCAGAACAGAAAGATTCACCAGTTTTAGTTGAATCTCAGAAATTTATACCTGAGATGAAATGTTCCTCGACATCTGATGCCGAACAAATTATATGTCATCCGAATACACTTTTCAATGGAAGTCCTGAAGTAAGATATAAGACTGATTCTTCTAGTCAATCTAATGCTGTGAAATTGGACTCGGAACGTGAAGATAACTGCAATGAGATTTTGACCGTTTCACAACCTCGTGCTGCATGTTCTGGTGCAGAACCAGATACTTTATCTATGAAAACTTCTGCTGCAACGGATTACAGCTCTCAAACGAAGGGGGAAAATACTTTGGAAGCATCTACATTTGAGGAAACATGCAAACTTAATGCAGATCAGTATAGTAACTTATGCAATAAATCAGGTGTAAAGCGCAGGTGGACCTCCTCATTGATTACATTCTGTAGAAGATCTAAGAGAAAGCGGGCTAATAATGCTGATTCTGCAACGCTATCCGCTTCAAATTGTTTGGTGGATCTAAAGAATGAGAAGGTTAGACTGTCAAATCCTGTTGCTGGTTATGAATACTGGCATTTGGTTTCTATCGTTTCCTATTTGCATGTCTGTCGAGATGAATTGTGAATTCCTCTCCTGTTAAAGATATACATATTAGTTAATTACACAGAACATTTGATTCGTTACATCATGTTAAAAGTCACTCCATTTGGATAATATCATGAGGTTGCACTGTTGAAGCTGTTGGTATGATTGAGTACTCGTACGATCTATTTTAAATTTGAGAAAATAGTTGTACTGGCAAGATGAAATTATCTTATTAAAGTGATCGAAGCCTTCTCCACTGTCTATATTTTGTGTATCATAAATATTTTCTTCTGGATCAATAATTGCAAAAACTTGATAGGTACCCTTTTCGATTAATGCTTGGTGAAGAGAAACTATGATAGCAGTCATGCATGGATCTATCGTAATCTTCTAGTTTTGATAAGAAACTAAATGTTCTACATGAAACCTAACGAGTTTCCTTATTTTAACAGGAACTTGCAAAGGATAATGATGGTTTATGTGGCGGTGATGATAATCACCACGTAAACATGACGAATCAGAGATTGTCTGATGAAGATGTAAAGAACCGGGACGTGCCTAGTGATGTTACAAAGAGGATAGATTCTGCATTGTCTCTGGATTTATCTGTCCCTCCATGTGGTATGAATTGCCAATCGAGGCACTGACAAATATTTTTGCAGTTTCTCATTTCGTGTTTCGTGTACTTTTTTATTGTTTTAACGAGGTTCTTTTGATACTGCAGCTTCTCGTAATATTGACTGCAATCTACCACTCGTTGCTGGTTCTGATGAAGCTCGACCAGTCGAGATGTCAGAAGTTCTTCATGATTCTCTAGCCTCGACTACTGAGATAAAGGAGGATATGTCGAGTTTGCCCCTGCAGCATGTAGAAAGTGATTCTCCTTTGACGGCTAGCAGTGACAAGGGAAAGCGTGTTTTGGATTCTCCTTCGGTATTACCTTGCAACTCATCCAATAACAATTATATTCAGGTAGATATCAGTAACTAGTCCAAAATTTCGGTGATGATGATACTTCATCTCAAATTATTTTTGCCATTGTTTTTATCTTCAAGAATCTCGATTTTCCTTTCTTGATTCTGTTACTCCGTGTTTCAGTTTTTCCCGGAATGCAGAGGTGAAGGCATGCTGCAGGTAGCTAATAACTCAGAGAAAGTGAGCCCTCTCCATCAATCAAGCTTACAGTCTTCAAACTTGATTGGTTTGTCTCTTCAACCGGAACAGTTTGTACACCCGAGAGAAGCTTTTCCAGATCATCATCTCTCCACTTCAGACAGAATGCAGTCGTATGCAAGGGACAAGATGATGCTGGAAAGCATCTTAGCTCGAGCAAGAGCTGCGAGAGGAAGCAGAAGCAGTTTCTTGGACAAATTCGAGTATCCAACCACGTGGCTAGAAGAGGAGCTCGATTCTCTCTGGATCGGAGTGAGGAGACACGGTAGAGGTAACTGGGACGCCATACTAGGGGATCGCAGGCTCCACTTCTTACCGTGGAAAACGCCTTGGGATTTATCCGAAAGGTGGCAGGTGGAACAGTCTCGACTCTTATCCAGTACGCCTCTTCCTCAAAGAAGATATCATGGGCCGCCAGATTTCGACGATGTCCGTCTCTCTCTCGGGCACTCGCGTCCGGTCGAGAAACGTCTTCGTCCACTCCGCATTGTGAGCGAAAAGACGAAAAGGGACATGTCCGAGGGCATTGGCTTCTTCTCAGCGGAGGAGTCTTCTTCCTCAACTGGTGGGCTCATGCAGGGCTGCTTGCCTCACTGGCTTCGAAGGTCGGCTGAAATTCCTCCCGGGCCCGCCCGAGTGGGTCCCACATGGCATAACCATCCTAGCCAGCAACCGTTGCTGAGCAACCGGTTTATCTCTACCCAAAGAAGGCCTCCTGAGGCGGAGAATGGTGGGAAGCGTCCTCCCCCCAGTCCAGCGCCGGTCGTGGAGCGCGGTGGGAAGGGACCAGACGAGGAAGCGGTTAGTAAGCAGGAGGACTTGATCATCATCCCTAGTGATGCCTCGTCTGAAGAGACAGTCTCCGACGATCATAGCATTAGGCCTTAGGAAGAAGAAAGTGACATCGAGTTGAGAAGAAGTGCATCTTTGTTTGTGTTCATGATTTTCAGTAGTAGATGCTGTATGAAAGTTGCTGTGAACTCTGAAAATCTTGCTCTGAAGCAATTCCAATGGAAAAAAAGGGGCAAAAGATTGTATGTTCATTACCCATTTGATTTTGCTCTTCATGCTATCCTTATTTATAATGCTGCATGTGATACTCCCTTCGTTCCGTTCGATTATGCCTCCTTATTTTTCTCAGTCGATCGATTCGTTCATTCATTTGAACCTTGAGTTTCAGAATGCTTATAGCTTCTCTCTATATACACCTAAATCTGTCTACATAAATGGTAAATAACTTAATAATTCAATGATGGTGTGATTAGTAATTATACAACATAAGAGATATGAATGCAAATGCTAGAAATCATCCATATCGTTATAATCTTCACTATTATAATTATATTCATCCTCGTAGTTTGCGTAGGCATCGTCTGTGACATCTTGTTCCGGATCTTCTTCATAATTATCCTCAGCCCCGGCCTCTGCTTCCGCCCCTGTCTCCTTCTCTTCCCCCTTCTGGTTTCTCTTGGGGCTCGATTCACCCTGATCAAACCGAAAGAGAGCAAAATTACAGATTGCATATCGCATTAGTTAACGCAACACTTACTTGATCTGCAGATTTCTGTTCTGGTTGATGAGTCCATTTTATGTATATATACCAATTGAAGAAATAATAATCTAAAGCCTAAGAAGAGAACTACACTTACTTGATCAATAAGCTCCTGCAGTACGTCATATCGAATCCTAGAACTTAACCTCTGCAATGTATGATATTCAACTGTGTATTAGTTAGGGGAAAATATATAGGTGAACATAAGTAGTGGCAAAATGGAACCAGAAAAAGATGTGTGTTCTGTGTGTGGAGGGAGAGGGCTCCGTAGTAATTTTTTTTTTTCGAAACGGCTTCAGCTGTACATTTATATGATTTCCTACTCATGGAACAATATTATCAAGAATCAGACCTTTTTATCCAACATTTGTTTGACTGCACCAGCGGTAGTTTCGGGAGGTTCAAGATTTTTCAACTCAGCAGCTCGCTTCTGGCGTTTTTCCTGCAATTGGAGATCATGTCCACAATCTATAATATAGTTTCATTTTTTTTTTTTATACAAATCATGATAAATAACTGGTTTAGCTCCACCATCCTAGACTAAGCCACGTCTATCATCAGGCAGCTCAAAACGAGTCTGCTGTTATACGAGACAAGTTCACCTTTTAGGTAAGTTGATCAACCACTTAGCAAACAATAACAGATAAAGACAGCTCAAGTCATTTATTTTAGCTAAACCTAACCCACGTAACAATATAGCAAATACAATTATCAGGTCTATACCTTTCTATTCTGTGCAGCTGCTGCTGCAGCTGCCGCAGCAAGCTCTCTTGCACTATCTACATCCCCTGAGCAGTTCGCGAAATTGGCTTCAAAAGCTTTCTTTGCAGCTAATGCAGCAGCTTCTTTTGCTGCCTGCTCCTGTAATTGTAATATGGAAGAAACAACTTTACCTCAATCATCATAAGCATAGATAGCATTTAGAAATACGATTCCTTACTGCACAAATATGATTGAGATGAGCTGTTGGAAATCATGTCCACAATATTATAATATAGTTTCTCTTTTGATAAGGATCATGATTAGTAACTGTTTTAGCTCCATCATCCTAGACTAAAGTTTAAGAGAGGGAATGGTCAAAATCGGAAGTCTGGAACCATTATTGAAATCATATCCAACTTTTTTTATGGATAGCTCCGCAGTTTTAAGCTGAAGGAATCTATGATCAGATATTTTTTGTAAGAAAATTAGCAAATGTCTCTTTTTCCCAGAGCTCTGCTGATCTCCTGTGGACTATTGAAACAGAGGCCGGACATTGAGAATCATTATAGTACCTCAAGATATTCTCTGTTAATCTCCTCCCAGACAGTCGTTTTCAAATTCTTCTCCTCCTCGGTATTAATATACACATCCACCTGCCAGTATTAATGTTTCAATTCAGTTCAATAGTCAAAGAATCAGAAAACAAGTACGTAGCTAACAGAAGAACTGCTGAGCTCATCAATACCAAGTGAGAATACATAGATCCAACTGACGATTCGGTAAGTTACATACACTCTAGAGAACCTAACGTATGTCTCAATGTAACGAAACCTTGTTTAAATTCAACTCCTAGTATAATGCAAATAATATATAATTTTGACCTTATGATTAAAGCTCCATAATTTTACCAGTTCCAGCCACTTGACAGTAAGTATATTAAGATGCAAATCCAACAGCATTTACTTAAATTAGTTATAACCCAACCAAACATAAAATTTTTCATACTTGAGCCCAAAAAAAAATGCCAGAGTGGATGATCAAAACTAGCAAAAAATATTATTTTCAATGAAATGAGCCCAAAAATTTACAAACCTCGGTGTCATCAATGTCTGATAAACTCTCTGACTCTTCAAAAGTAAAGTCACTAGCATCCATTCTGTCACTAATAGTATCATCAATGGTCTTCGACGGCAGCGTAGCTCCTGATATCATTAATAAAAAGTACGTTCTCAAGTAATCTAAAGCATACGCTGACAAGTCATTCAAATATCTATATATCTCTCTAATAAGTAAAAATTGGCATGCCTGTTGTACCAGGGTGTGCTGGTTGTGTGACATCACTTTGTATTTTATTCTTGATGCTTCTTTTTTCATTAGACTACAATATGCATGAAACAAAATATTAGTGTTACTTTGAATAGAGGAGGAATAGCAGAAGCCTATTAATTGAAAAGGGTAGGAATCCAAACTAGTAGTTCAAAGATGTCAAAAACACTTTACCAAGAAATTCAGAATTTTCAATCCACCATATACAAACAAAAAGGTTACGACCATCAAGAGATATGTGGAAAAAAGGAATATTTTAACAATGCTTACTTAGACGCCCCAACATAAAGAACAATTTGAAGTCCATTCTCATACCTTAATATAACCATGTCAATATTAGAATTAGTTATGCAGCATTCCAGTTGGCAAGTTACACCTCAGGACGCGTTTCAAACTGGACCTATTGTCTGTTTGATTTCACTTGGACCGTAACTAATATTTTATGTATTTATGGAGCATTTCAACTAGCAGCCTTTCCATTCCAAGAAATTCCTAAACAAGATTTGGATTTTTCAGAATGATATGCCAGATCGAGACAGTCTCAACAATATTTTAAAACGTCTACGGATTTGACATGAAGCATTCTGGAAAACTCCAAGTTTAGCAGTCATCGATTTTATATGGATTAATGTAGCATTCTCTGTATCTGTGGCTTTCAAAATTAGCATAAAAATTAAAGTACATTATGATAAGTTGAGTTTATATGATTTCATCATTCTAAAGGCTGGTCTACTCTATCGGAAAATAAAAATCAAATTTATCATTTTCTTTGCATGTAATTTGACAAAGAAATGTGAGATAAGATAAATACTCACAGTTTCCCTTTAGTTAAGAAGGAAGCAGGCATTGACAAGAAAACGTGATGCAAAAGGAGGCACAATTTGATAAAGTGTTATTATATATCACAAACTCTTAAGATAAACAAACAAGGACCACAGGGAAGGAGATTGTTAGAGTGTCAGAAAATACATTAATAAGTTTACTGTTGGTCTCGGCAGGGCCATGCAATGTTGATGAGTCAAGATTCTCAGAGCTATCAGCAGCAGCTTCCTCAGCCATTATTCTTTTCCTCTCAGCACGTTGGAAAGCTGGAGGCTCTGATCCACCATTAAGGCCTCCAGAAATTACCATGAACTGCAATAAGAAGCACAAGCGCTATAAAGAGTGATGGTGTAATAAAAGCCAAAATGATACACTGTGTAGGTTGACAATTTACCTCTTTGTAGCAGTCCTCACAAAGACCATGAGCAAACTGAGGTGTTCCAGCACCCTTATGAATACAGAGAAGTTCACCACCCTTAGACTTCATTTCCAACTCAACGTTGCCAAGCTCCCTTGCCTTCTTCTCAAACTCCTTAGACTTCTCCTCAAACTCCTCAATCTAGTTGGAAATTTAGAAAAAAATGTCTGTGGGTGGGTCCGTATGCGTGTAAACCAGTATAAGGTAAAGAACAAAACAATCATACCACAGAACATATATATGTAAGGTCACACTAAGAATCTTGCACCCTCAGAAAAAAAAAAGAAAAAAAAAAAGAAAGAATAAACTCAAAGATAAATTCTTATGGCTGCCTTCAGTGCAGATCTTTTTTATACCGAGTACAAATGTTATTGAAGACTCATCATAATAAAGTAATTCAAATAAGTTTAACACACCGTCAAACATCCGGACTCGGTATTCTCGAATTCAATCAACCGCTTAGTCAGTGTTGCTTCACAGATGTGGACTGTCTTAATCTGACAATAACAAAAACCTGAATTACACACAGCTTTATCAAACCAAGATATATTGCATAGTTTAAAATCTCAGAGACACAAGGAATCAAATGCAGGAAAAAACGCATAGATTATTGCGGGACAAACGAGCCTGTTTTGCTATTATCAGTAAAAGTGTCACGAAAAAGATAGACCACCTGCTTTCATTGGCCTCATACTCTTCATTTAAGTTAGTAAATGCAGAGGTGAGATTTAAAGGATGACAAATAATTTCAACCCTGATCAACTGATTCCAGTACATAGACGGCATGGCATACGCCAGTTTAGATAGGAGAGACTCAAAAAAGACAAACATCTTCCTAATGTAGCTACTGTCCAAACATTAAATCATGCCAAACAACACTCACAATCTCAGACTTCGAACAACTAAGACCATGTGCTAGAGCAGATATATAAAGTGCAGCTCCACACAGCCCACTTGGTTTCCTCCCAGTCTGCAAGATTTACAGGATAGGTTATTGACGCAGATATAACTAAGAGGTGTAATCACGTAAGTCGAGAAATTTTTGCCCCTCCTTTTCTTACCTGCATCCAGTCACGCTTCATGCTCGCAACAATAAGAAGTGCAGTTTTTGAAACATTTTGATTGCTGCCTTTAAAAAGTCCTACAAACGGAGTTCAAGTGTTGCTCTCAAACCATCTAAATTCGCAAGAGAAACAATAAGACACCACCTCCCCCCTCAAAAAAGGAGGATGACAAATAAGATAAGTTAAAGCTGCCCGAGAAAAGATGACTATCTATTAAGTTTTACGGTTTTAGCTTGGCAAATAGATTCATTACTGCTGCAGATCTAACATGTACGCCTTGATGATGAGGAAATAAAAGTCCAGCAAATACAAAAGGTCCAGAAAGTTAGTTCAAGGATCACCTATGTGTCTTCATATCAGCAATATTCTGTTAAGGTAGATTTAGGATAAAATGCACGAGCCTATCCTACTTTCAGAAATTACATTTTCCTACCACCAAAAGGCATATAATGAAAAATATAACATCAGAATATATGGAGTATGAGACTGAAGGTACGTACGATCAGCAAAACGGTGAATGAAAAGGCTTGGATCAACGAGTTTTTGAATAAGTGGATTTTCTTCGAGGCTAAAAATTTTGCAAAGCTGCAAAAAGACCGCACCTAGCACATAACTGTGATACATTACAAGGAGGATACACAAAAAGATTCATAATCCAAATAAACAATATAGATCTTCATTTTACAAACTTGTCATCATTTAGCGGAGGAGGAATGATTCTAAGGGTATGCTCTAAATGAAACTAGACCAGTATATCAAGAAGATAACTCAGCTATACAAGATATTACTTTTCTAGGGGACATGGTAAGAAAGGGTAAACAGATGATCACCCTCAAAGCAATCACTGGAAACATAGCATTTTCAACTCCATACTAGATTCGTTCAAATTAGTTCATTATCAGCATCCATGAATACACTGATGGGTAACATGTTAACTGAGTACAGATCCTTGAATGGTTCTTTAAAATCAAACTCATGATTGAAAACCAATCTTCCTACTGGACTGAACTCAAAAGCAAGACACCAAAGACACAGATTGTTCATAATACCAATGGTAGTGGGGATGGCAGCCAATCGCCTCCTAAGGCTAATGTTGACCATGTTTTTGAAATATACGTGTATACTTTTATGTATAAAGACATTTTAGACTACTAACTCTCCATCTTTACCTATGTTGGACATGTCATACACTCATCATACTTCCGTAAAGCAGACTAATGCAGCCCAAAATAGAAACAAACCTAGTTCCATAGTTCGTATGACAGAAAGAAGCACTCAAACTGAAATTTCAGCAAACCTCTTACTACATTTAACAACATTTCATGCTTGCTGCCTAACTATAACTCCATACTTGACATTACTTTTTATAATTACAGCTCTGAACTCGTTCACAAACTTGTTAAATGGGATGGTATGTTTTCTGGCACAATGTCAGCCTTGTTCCTTTAAGAAGCCTCTCCTAGGCAAACTATTTCACCTTAACAAAGTCTCAACATCTTAATAGATACATAAAGAAGAAACTGGTCATCACCATGTTTAAATACAAAGAGTACACTCCAGAAAATAGATCAACCCCCCACCGCATGAAACAAAAAACAAAACCACAAATACAAGAATAATTCTTTTCTAAAAGAAGGAAGATGGACAGGAAGAAGAAAGAAAAAGGAAATTCCACATACACATTTATCCTTAGGTGTTCTGAGAAATCAATAAGAAGATATGGTTTGGTTTCGGCCCTGCAAAACCAACAGAAAAAACAATTGAAGCTTGATTTTTAGAAAATATCTTTGAAGCTTCACTTCATTGAGCATTTATGCTTAGATAGTTGTCCGTCTTTTGGCAGCATTTATCTTCAACCTTTGATCTCATAAGTTCATTATACAGGAAACAAACTTGCACTTTAGTATTAACACACTACACGTCTGATTTCCCTTTTATAGTGAAAAAAACATCAAAAGATATGCTCTTGAAGAGATTCATTACCTACACACAATGTAAAGACAAGCAGCTTGCACTTGTTCTCTCCTGCGCCCCCTTGTGAAGTTCTTGTCAAGAGCCAGCTGTAATTTCCATAATAATTACTGATGTGGACTGCTGATCAACAAAATATCTAAGAATCTTGGATATGATAAAAGAGTAATACATCATACAAACGCAAGGCTTTATGAGCTATGGATTCACCGCCGTCAATTCCCAGAGCATACATAATGCTTTCTATTCCATAACGCGCTACAAAATCAAGGACATGACATAATAAATATGAAGGGATCGAATAAGTGAAATTTCACAACACAATTAACTGCATATAAAAGCATGTTAGATATGAGCAACAGAAAGAACCTTTTTTTGATAACCATCTTAGTGTACTTTACTACTTCAAGCATGCATTACAACCAAAACCAAGGGATTACCTGCATCTTTATATTACAAGTTTTACATAGGACACCAAATTTACTTTCATCTATTTTGTCCCCTCAAACAGCTGTTGCAGTTTGTACAAATGTAATAAACTACATGATTACATAGCTAATTGTCTGGAGCATAAATATCTTTAGTTTGTGCGAAATTTAGGAAGTTCAGCAAAATGCTTAACTATATTAGCATTACTTGATAACAACCAAGCCATTTTGAATACACAATCGGTGAAGGGGTAATTCAGAAGATAACACATGATCTTCACAAGTTAAAATTTTAAAATGTCACTGAGGAAGTGTCATCAATTGAGACTTGCAAATTACAATTACCAGAATACGACACAGATTGTCATATTAAGTTAGGCTAATGAATAAGGATATCATGTAAGCATACAGTATACCTTCATTCCTTGTCCTCTCACGAGATTCCGAGTGACCTTGGACAGACCTCACAAAGTTACCTGCCATTCGTGACTGTGGATAAATTTGAGTTAATGTTTATAATTTCAATTCCTTCTCTAAATCAAATCTAGACAAGCACCAGACCCCAGAGATCAGCAAACAAATCACCGAATTTTCATTTCATATGAGAAATAAAACTTTTTTTTTTTTATAATTCTCATTGACAATGCAATCCCTATTTCAACCTTAAGTCTCTGGGAACTGTGCAAAATAGCATCATAACACTAATATAAATTCAAAACCCACAGGGGGGGGGGGGATGGCGCAATAGGAAGATATAAGGTCAAAACATTGGAGTTCCCATTTTAAAAATCACTCTCTCATCATTTTGTCTCATCCGATGATCCTTTCAATTGTTGAAAACAAAAAATTGAATCTTCAAAATAATCAAGCACAGAATTTTGATTTACCAAAGCTAGTATACATGAAACAGAATTGCAAGCTACTGCCAGATGAAATGATGCTCAGGATTCAAATTACTCTCGATATCACAAACCTGTCCATTAGCTGATTTAACAAATGTAACCTCCTCGGCGAAGTTGTCCTCAGAAAGAACCCTCCCGCAAAGCTTACAGCATCTGTCAAACACAAACCATCCGTCATTCCACAAAATTATCAACAATCAAACAAGGCCTTACGGTTCATACACTAAGCCAATAGCAAACTCAGAAAATGAGCACGGACCTTCGATCAAAAGCAAGTAAACAGACACCAACAAAAAAAACGCCATAGCACAGAAATTAGAAAGCCTTACAATTTGCCTTCCTGATTATCGGTCCCGACATAATTAGCACAGTTATCACACCAGACCCGCGACATCGCACGGTTCGCACCTCCCTGGAAACAATCAAACCGCACATTCAACCACGCGCCATCAAACAAAAAAAATCGCCATTTAACAAAATCAAAAAAGCTACGCACCCCTCACTGGAAGGAGAGAGCCGATTCTCAGAAGAATTAAGGAGCGCCGCGGCGAAATTGGAAGTGAAATCCAGCCACGGTGCAGATCCGGCGGTGGAATAGGGCTTTGAAATTCGAGCAATTAGCTCAGAAATAGGCGACGGTGGGGGTTTTAGCACGATCGTGCTTTAGATAGCTGGGGTTCAACTGTCTGAAGCAGTTTTCAGTGGAACGAGGGAAAAAGAAAGCGGCGTTTGTTTAACTATCGCAGTATTAAATACTGACGGAAATGGCTACATTGACGTATATACCCTTGTGAAATACTCGTATTTGCTAAAATCTTCTTAAACACATGCATATAAAATCTCGTAAAAAAAAAAAAAAATGACTAGTGAAGTGGGACGGGAGAGTAAATAAATGTAGACGGCGGGGCAAACTGCGTTAAGGTTCACTTGCCCGCGAATAATTTGCCATTTCCCCACGCGCATCCTGTTCCAGTGACTGAGAGAAACTCTTTGAAGTTTGAACGAATATTAGGGCTAGAGAGAGAAAACCGACCGCTGCTCTCCACCGCCGTGGGGCGACTGTTTCCGCCACCAGGTTTGTTGCTGCTACTGCCTTTTCTTCTTTGATTAATCACCGCCGTTTACTTTCTCTCGGTGGACACGCCGGCAATTTCTAGAGGCCTCAACCTGAATTCTCTCCCGATTACATTTCGTTAAACTATCATTGATTTACGACCGAATGCTGTTACTTTGCTGCAGAATCATTCATGTTTGAGCGAAATCTTAGAATTTCTCCGACGAAATTCGTGTTATGTAGAATCATTTCATCTTAGGAAGGAGATGCGTGTATGTGTGCGATCGTGTTATTTTATGTCTGAATTGCAATTCTTCATGAAGAACTATTGCTAGTTTAGTTGCAGTACTTGCTATTTTTTTTGTTTTCTTCTTTGATTGTTAGCTTGTTTTCTGTTAACTGATTAACTCTAGCTTCATCAGTTGGTATACCGGCTCTGGCTAGCTTTTTCCATATGAAGGAAAGTTGAATAGGTCTGAGTCAAAGAGAAGAGATTACCTTATGAGAATCTTAAGTATTTTATGATATGATTATTAAGAAGTTAAGGGGGGCTTTCGAATTGGCTTTGTCTGATATGTACAAATTGTTGTTTCCCCTGATGTAACATCTACAAGAGGCTTTATTTGATGTTAGTATCATGTTGTTGCATTTGACATGTTGGGATTTTCTATATCTTTTGAACTATGTGCCGACTATTGATGTTGGAGCATGGAATAAGAATGTGGTTCCAATATGAAGCCTCGGTCTATGAATATCATCTACGAAGAATTTCTTACGTTGCTTATGCTAAAAAATGTGGCGGTCTATCATTTTTGTCCATTGAAACATCTTGTTTGTGTCTATAGTATCCTGGTAGTTTTCTCTTTCCGTCTATTTAATATCTCTCGTGTTAACAATGATTCTCTGAATTTGAGGATTCTTGGTCTGATACACGAGCCTTGGATAATCAGGAAATATGGATATCGACTCAGAAGAACCCGAACATGCTGCTTCAGTGGCTCAAGAGGATACAGTGGTGAGTACATGATTCGTTAATTCTTTCTTTGGATTTCTCTTTATGTGGTTACTACTTATTATTTATTAAATGATGTATGCTCTATTTGTTTAATTCTCAAAGACTAAGGATGCTGACTTCATATCCAAAACAATGGAGCATCTGAATATTGGAGATTCATCCTCAGGCTTCAAGAAAAAACCAATTATCATAATAGTTGTGGGGATGGCAGGTATTGCTTGGTTTGCAATAAAGAACAAAACACACACACATGCTTACGCAATTCAAGTGGCTATTTATTTATTTCAATCCTTACTATATTTTGAATATTCATCAAAATTTCTAGGATGTGGAAAGACTACATTTCTTCACCGACTAGTCAGCCACACCATGGCATCGAATATTAGAGGCTATGTCATGAATCTTGATCCTGCTATCTTGACACTTCCATTTGGTGCAAATATTGATATCAGAGATACTGTTCGATACAAGGAGGTCATGAAGCAGTTCAATCTCGGCCCAAATGGAGGAATTCTGACATCACTTAATCTTTTCACGACTAAGTTTGATGAGGTAATTTTTTTATGGAATTTGTTTCTTTTACACTCTTACACTATTTACCAGAGTACATCAAGTCGAGCAGCTATTCCCAAGTCTTGAACTTGTTCAGTTAGCACTTTCTCATTGGCTGATTAGCTTGCTTTATGCATATCACCTTTACAGCTTAGTAGTCTCTACCATCACCACATTAAGTGCTTACTGCATATACTTCCACTGTGCTTCTCATTGAGATTAACTTTTAGAAATCATTTTAGTTAATCCATGTGAAATAAAAGATCACGTAAGGTAATTGTTCATAATGTGGAAGTATACAGAGGTGTTTCCAATTATAAATGTGTCCACCTTGGAACTTTCTATATTGTGGTATTTTAGAAATTCAGTTTTGTACACTCCTTATGCAATTTTTATCGTCAACCCCTTTTCACTGTTTTACAAATTGGTAGGTCATATCAATGATAGAGAAACGAGCAGATCAGCTTGACTACGTGCTGGTGGACACTCCGGGGCAAATCGAGATTTTTACTTGGTCCGCATCAGGAGCTATTATAACAGAAGCTTTTGCATCAACATTTCCCACAGTGATCGCTTACGTTGTTGATACGCCTCGTTCAGCTAGCCCAGCTTCCTTTATGAGCAATATGTTGTATGCCTGTAGCATCCTCTACAAGACACGTTTGCCGCTCGTGTTGGTGTTCAACAAAACTGATGTAGCAGAACACAAGTTTGCGCTGGAGGTATATTTTTGTGGATGTTTATATAGGATATGCTCTTTGTTTTTCCCTTTGTCGTGCTCTTCCTCTTAACTTATTCATGTTATCTCCTTTCCTGGAGGCTTTTTCTACCATTTGTCACCAATCAACTTGCGGTTGTATTGTGCAGTGGATGAAAGATTTTGAGGTATTTCATGCAGCACTTGATTCTGACCATTCTTACACATCAACCCTTAATCGTAGTCTCTCCCTATCGTTGGAGGAATTCTATAGTCATCTGAGATCAGTCGGAGTATCTGCAGTCACTGGTTCAGGGATGGACGCCTTCTTCAAGGCTATCGAAGCCAGTGCAGAAGAGTACATGGAAACTTACAAGTACTTAAAAAATCTGCCTACCAAAACTAGCTCAACTTCCTTACTAAATTGAGCTAACATCACTCGCAATCTCTTCATTACAGGACTGATCTTGACAAGAGACGAGCAGAGAAAGAACATCTGGAAGAGGAACACAGAAAAGAGAACATGGAGAAGCTGAGGAAAGATATGGAGAAATCCCAAGGGGAAACAGTGGTATTAAGCACAGGCTTGAAGGATAAACCCATGGATGAGAGATTGGAGCTCGATGGGGAAGACGAAGAAATCGAGGAAGATGATATGATCAGTGAAGATGACTTCATAGACGAGGAAGATGACGAGGATGAAGAGGTAGGCCGTTTTATGTTTTGAGACATAGTTCAGTATCTGAATATACATCCTTAGCAGTTTATTAGACTAACCTTTGATAGGAGTACTAGTTTCCTAGTGAGAATGAAAACACAGAATTTACTAGGCTCACATTACCTGCACAGTATAAAGTAAGAGATAAATACTCTCTAAAATCTAATAAGATTTGAACTGCAAAAGTAATAAGTTCATCCATAACAAGACAACTGAAAGAATATCTTGAAATCTCACATACATATAACTAATACTAATATATAAAAATATAATCAAAAACAGACAAGATAATCTTTATTTATTTAAGGATGAGAGAGGATTCGGTTTCTTTTTAAATCTGGGACCGTTGGTTTTAGGTATTAACCTCCTTAGCACTTATTTAAGGATGAGAGGATCCGTTTTCTTTTTGAATTTGGGACTTTCGGTTTTAGACATTAACCCCCTTACTACTCGGTCACACACACATTTAGCTGAAAGGCAAAAAAACATTTAATAAATTGCTAGTAGGGCAGTATTTATGACCGTAACGTTCTCCTACCTATCCTGGACACTCTTAATGTGTCCACAGCTGTGGCGGTGGTAGAGTTTACTTTTTTTAGATAGATTATAACGCTATTGGTGAGCATATTAAGAATGTCTACGGTTGGTAGGTATGAGAACATTCCTCCTATATACGAATACTGGTCATTAATTCCAACAAATAAAAAAGGAAAGACAAGGGGGAACTGTATTTACTGCACAAGAACAAAGCAACGTTCATATTGGCAGATATTAGAGGCTAGTGGCCAACCCACTTTCGGCTTACCAAAAACCCATGCAAAGCTACAATCCAAAATTAATTTCTACTCTATTAATTATGCCATTAAACTATAGTAGTATTTGTCTACCTTTTCATTCTATTCTATTCTATTAAATTATATAATAATATGTTACATTGATGATGGCTGTAACTTCTTTGCACATGCCTACACGGTAAAATGTTTCCAGGGATGAACAGTAAAAATTTTAATTTTAGAAAAATGAGGATTGCATGCTGCTACAACTTTTTCAATAGCCAAATGTGATTAATTCATGAGGATTGGACCAACCAAAAAGTTCTACTATTTCAGTACGCATGCAATGATTTCCTTTTTGACCATGCAATTTACATGAGAGATGTCACCTTTTGTTACGTGTGTAAAAAGTATTTCTATTAACTCTTTCGTCCCACTTTATCGGTCATATTGGAATATGACATAGTAATTGAGAAAAGGAGATATTAATGGTTTAAAAATGTTTGTTAATTTGTTTTAAGAACACTGAGACTAATAAATGGGACAGACGGAAAAGCAAAGCGATACTAGTGAATTGTAACGGAGTGCCATTTTTCTCAATTTCAAAACCAAAAAAAGGTAGAATTTTAATGGTATCAAACATAATTATTTCCACATAACTCATCAGTCATCACAATAATGAGTGTATTACTTTTGTGTATTTGAAGAAGTATATGAAAAAGGAATTGGCTGTTTTATTATTGTTATTTCCGTCGATCTACGTGGCATTTGTTTACTCCCAACTGGGTAAAAATCCACCACGTGGGCCGACGTGGACCGTTTTTGTCTTACGTGGTTTTTGGTGACGTGGCCTCTGCCGCAACAGTACTCGATCCGGGTTTTGTATTTCAACGGTATTTTCTTTTTAATATATTTAATTGACTATCGTGCCAGATACAGTACACATGAATTTCATCAATTTAACTATGGGAAGATCGAAGAAAGTTAATTAACCACAGTAACTTGTACTCAGTAAATAACAAGAAAAAATTACCAATAAGTAACATTAACAAAATCAAGCGGAAAAATACATTATATTTGAATTTGTATATATGTATATGTATATTTAGATTAATATATTCCTACTGTGTATAATAAATACTGTCATTCAATATTCACAATTTTCTTAAATAAAATTCAAAATATTCAAAGTCTACCATTGGCCGTAAATTTCAAAATTAAACCAGCTCCTCAAAGGCTCCTCCTCTTCTCAACTTTTCCACCTCTATAAATTCCCCAACAGTTCCCACTCACTCACACTCTCTCTCTCTCTCTCTAACTCAAACATCTCTCTCCCTATTCGCCATTTCTGTACCCGAAAAGGGGGAAAACACAGAATAACTCACACCATTCTTCACCTTTCTTTTCAGATCCTTTGAAGAAAAATCGACTGTCAATGGCGAGGAAATTGACAGTGGAGATATGCAACGCGAAGAACCTGATGCCGAAGGACGGCCAGGGCACGGCCAGCGCCTACGTCATCGTCGATTTCGACGGCCAGCGCCGCCGCACCAAGACCATATTCCGGGATCTCAACCCCCAGTGGGACGAGAAGCTCGAGTTCCTGGTGCACGACGCCGATTCGATGGCGGCGGACACGCTGGAGCTCAACGTCTACAACGACAAGAAGACCGGGAAGAGGAGCACTTTCCTAGGGAAGGTGAAGATCTCCGGTAGCACTTTCGTCAAATCCGGAGACGATGTGCCGTTGGTTTATTATCCGTTGGAGAAGCGGAGCGTCTTCTCTCAGATCAAAGGCGAGATCAGTTTGAAGGTCTCGTACGTCGATGAGGATCCGCCTCCGGCGCCGGCGCCGGAGAAGAGCGACGCTCCTCCGCCGGAAGAGGAGAAAAAGGAAGAGAAACCGGCGGAGGAGGAGAAGAAGAAGGAGGAAGAGAAAAAGACCTCGCCCGAGGAGGAAAAGAAGGATGAGAAACCAGCTGAGGAGAACGCTGCCGCGCCGCCTCAAACGCCGCCGCCTTCCACCGAAGCAGAGCATCCGCCAATCGCTCAGCAGAAACTCGTCCAGGAGAAATCGATTCCGGTAGATCACTCCAAAAACATGGAGATCGAATCCAAAATCTTCCGCAAAATCACCAGCAGCAGCTCCGATCGACGAATCGCATTCGACCTCGTCGATCAGATGCCGTTCCTCTACGTCCGAGTCGTGAAGGCGAAGATCTCGAATCCAGTTGCCGATTCCTCCTTCTTCGCGAAGCTCGTGATCGGAACTCACAGCATCGCCACGAAATCGCTTTCCGCCAACAACGAATGGGACCAGGTCTTCGCCTTCGACAAGGAAGGGCTGAACTCCTCCTCTCTAGAAGTTTCAATTAGGGCGGAGAAGAAGGTTCCAGACAAAGACGCAACCGAAGAAATCTCCGCCGGAACGGTGTCGTTCGATCTCCAGGAGGTGCCGAAGCGAGTCCCCCCGGACAGCCCCTTAGCACCGCAGTGGTACAGCCTGGAAGGAGAGGGCTCGCCGGGAAATGACGTCATGCTATCAGTATGGGTGGGGACTCAGGCCGACGAGGCATTCCAGGAGGCTTGGCAGTCGGATTCCGGCGGGTTGATACCGGAGACCCGAGCCAAGGTATACCTATCTCCGAAGCTGTGGTATTTAAGACTAACGGTTATCCAAACCCAAGATTTGCAGCTCGGTTCGGGCACCCCTGGCCCCGAGCCTAAGGTTCGGAGTCCTGAGCTCTACGTCAAAGCTCAGCTCGGCGCGCAGCTCTTCAAAACAAGCCGGACAAGCATCGGCTCCGTCAATCCGACCTGGAATGAGGACCTGGTCTTCGTAGCCGCCGAGCCGTTTGAGCCGTTTCTCACCATAACGGTGGAGGATGGAACAAACGGGCAGTCTATAGGGTACGCTAAGGTGCAGGTTGCTACGGTGGACAAGCGTACGGACGACAGGTCCGAGCCGAGGTCCAGGTGGTTCAATCTGATTGGAGACGAAGCAACCAAAGCCTACGGAGGGAGAATACACGTGCGTGTCTGCCTGGAGGGTGGGTATCACGTGCTTGACGAAGCTGCTCACGTGACCAGCGACGTTCGAGCCACGGCTAATCAGCTAGCCAAGCCGCCGATTGGGCTGCTCGAAGTTGGCATAAGGGGGGCCACCAATCTGCTCCCGGTCAAGACCAAAGACGGCACACGTGGCACCACCGACGCCTACGTGGTGGCCAAGTACGGGCCGAAGTGGGTCCGCACACGAACGATCCTCGACCGGTTCAATCCGAGGTGGAACGAGCAGTACACGTGGGATGTGTACGACCCGTGCACCGTGCTGACCATCGGCGTCTTTGACAACGGGAGGTACAAGCACGACGAGGCGGATGCTAGGAAGGACGTCCGCCTCGGGAAGCTGAGGGTACGCCTCTCGACCCTCGACACCAACCGGGTGTATGTCGGGACGTACTCCCTCGTCGTGCTCCTCCCGGGCGGGGCGAAGAAAATGGGGGAGATCGAGATTGCGCTGCGGTTCACGTGCTCCTCGTGGATCAGCCTGCTCCAAGCGTACGCCAACCCGGTTCTGCCGAGGATGCACTACGTGAAGCCCCTCGGGCCGGCCCAGCAGGACATCCTACGGCATTGCGCGATGAGGATCGTGACCGCCCGGTTAGCCCGGTCCGAACCAGCTCTTGGTCAAGAAGTGGTCCAATTCATGCTGGACACGGACACCCACATGTGGAGCATGAGGCGGAGCAAGGCCAATTGGTTCCGAGTGGTCGGGTGCCTATCCAAGGCCGCCACCGTGGCTCGTTGGGTCGACGGGATCCGAACGTGGGCCCACACCCCGACTACGATCCTCGTCCACGTCCTACTAATGGCCGTCATACTATGCCCGCACCTAATCCTCCCGACCGTCTTCATGTACGCGTTCCTAATCGTCTCATTGAGGTTCCGTTGCCGCAGCCGCGTCTCCTTCACGATGGACCCGAGGATGTCGTACCTAGACGCGGTAGGGGCCGACGAGCTCGACGAGGAGTTCGACGGGTTCCCCAGCAGCCGGTCGGAGGACCAGGTCAGGGTCCGATACGACCGGCTGCGGGCCCTCGCGGGGAGGGCCCAGACGCTGCTAGGGGACATGGCGGCGCAAGGGGAGAGGGTGGAGGCGCTGCTCAATTGGAGGGATCCGAGGGCCACCGGAATATTCGTGGTGGTGTGCTTGTTGGCTTCTTTGATGTTCTATGTTGTGCCGTTTAAGGCCTTCCTGCTCGGCTCCGGCTTCTACTACCTCCGCCACCCGAGGTTCCGACACGACATGCCGTCGCTGCCGCTCAACTTTTTCCGGCGGCTGCCGCCGCAGTCCGATCGGATCCTTTAGAATTTTAATTAATTAATTAATTAGTAATTGTTTAATTTGACGCACTTTCCCGGTGTCCTCCCTAGGAGTTGGTGGTGGTTTTTGATTCTGTAATCCTGGAAAATGGTGAATTTTAAATACTAAGAAATTTTATTTATTCATTTATTTATCCTGCAACAATGAAAAATTGCATCAAATAATTTAAAAGTATTCGAATTAAATAATACGGAGTATGTTGGTTTATTTAATTTTAGGCCCAAAAAATGACCGTTGGGATTTGGAGTATTGTCCCTTTCCTTTGTTTGGTGGGCTTCAATTTTGGTATAGTAGCTAATTCTTTAATTAAATGCTGTTACCGTTACGAATGGATTCTAATCTTCGAGGAGCGTTTCGTACTTCTTTTTCCTTTTTTTCTTTCTAAAAATATAAATTAATTAACTCTAGATTTTTCGTAGTCCACGTTTTAAAACTGAATTATTAAAAGAAGGTGAATTATTTGTTGATAGTCTTTTGTAAAAGGTATGAGAAAATTGGAGTAAGGTTATAGTACCTCATCCGTCCTCCATATTAGCAAGGTGAGAGAAACGATACATGTTTTAAGAAAATAATAGTTAAAAGTGAAGACGATTACTTCCTTTGTATGTAGTTATGAAATAAAGATTTCACCCGATAAATAGTAAGACAAGTTTATGGACCGACCGGTTTAACTGCGATTAATCCGGCATGCAAAGTTGTCCCAATTTCTGATTGGCCGAATTTTATAAGGATTGACTTTGCAAGTGATGTTTTGACGTCTCATTGTAATTTTCATGTGATGCTAACACCACTCCCACGTAAAGACCCATATGAACTCAATAAAGGCTAACTTCTTATTCCATTTATTATTATCATTTAGTGAAAACTAAGTAAATTATTACTTAATTAACGAATCTTGCTTCACTTTGCTTGAATATCAATCTTTTTAGTTACTTGTTAAATCATTTGTGTTTTAATTTAATCTAATTATATCTTGTCCCTAAAACTCCTTGGAGAAAAAAAAAAGCCTTGGCTTTTCAAATTCATTTTTAGATGGTCCGATTTAAAATATATTGAAATATATAAATGTTTGAGTGTTTATAGATGAGAATTTATACGATTCAAGATTGACAGTAAAGCCAATACTTATTCATTGTTTGATCAAATTAAATTTTGTTCATTTCGAAGAATAGTTTCGTGTTTTGATTAGAGAAAAAAATAGCCCATTAAATTATTTTCATGTGCAATTCAATTGTCTAAAATATATGTAACTAGACAAATAATTTTAAGAGTTTTGCAGGATTTGAACGACTTGGGCTACTATAACCTATTCGCAACATTAACGTTCGTGTGTTAGTCAATCAGTAGAGGGTTAAGTTTCGAGGTAAAAAATCTTCGGGTTCTTTATAGCGCAATCTTTAAATCTAGCAACATTTTATATCAACTTGCAATATAGATAAATTGATAAAATATCAAACTCGTAAAAGTGTCACGATAAAATGGCCGGAGAAAGTAGAAGCTAAATAAAAATATATAACAATTATTATTGAATCAAATATATTTGCATTGAATCAATAACAACATCATAGCTATACAAATCCACTAACACTAACCAAAAATTCACGATCAAGACAATCGACAAACTTATAGAATTATTATTTATCAATTTCTTGATCTTCATTCTCAAATAATACGCATTTTTATTTATTCATGAATGTATATTTATACTTATATAATCCTTGAGGAATAAATACTTTGACACGACATATAATAGTAAACATATAATTACCCTATAAATTCAACTAGTATATATTGAGAAAACCCACCAATTTGAATCGCGGCTCTCATTTTATGATTCATCAAATTTTATACCCAAAAATAAAAATCAAACCAAACCTTATAAATTCCCCAATATTAAATACCGAATTCCTCCTTCTTCTTCTTCACGCGTAGTGGCAGAATCCGTAAATACAGTACTCCTTAGCGTCGCACTTGTCGTGGCACGAGCCGCAATGGCGCTTGTCGAAGGCGAGGGACACGCACTCCCCCGCGCAGCACGTCTCCGTGAAGACGCACTTCTTCTTACACGCGCCGCAGTTGTTGTCGTCGTACTCCAAGTCCATGCACTTGTTGTTGCAGCAAGTGGCGTTGCGGGTGCCGCCGTCGAGGGTCAGGTTGCACACGTCGTTGTCCTTGCGGCAGTGGTCGGCGGCCCTAGGGTTCTTCTCCTTGGCCTGGAGGAACCGGCTCACCCGGGAGGTAGCGAGAACCGGTTTCAATGGAGGTAGGGCCACCGTGGACGGAGGAGGAGATGGGTCAGAGTTTTGCGACGTGAGGATTAGGGTTACGGCCACCGCGAAGGTGACGAGGGTGAGTGTGATTGCTTTGATCACCTTCATTATATGAAAGTGATGGAGGGATCGATAGAGCTATGTAAGAACAACTTCCTTTTCTTTTCCTTTTTAAGAAAAGGTTTGATTTATTTTTCTTGAGAGAGAAAATTGAGGATTGTGATTATGGAGGAGGGAGAAGTAGGGTTTATAAATGTAAGAGGGGAAGAAGAGTTGACGCGAAAATGGTGGCAAAGGGCCGTGTTTCTGCATGGAGTGTGTTCTAATTTTATTTTATACGTATATACATATTTTCAATATACTACTATTTATTATACACATACTTAATCAAGAATCCATGTTTTTTTCTTCAACCTAGTGTTACATATCACGTAGGTCAGTAATCGATGGTTTCGTTTTGTTAATTCTACTTGACACGAACGTAATACGTTAAACATATCGAATAAGAAGGAAGAAATAGTATGCATATATGAAATGTAACATGATAGGATTTATTTTAATTTATGAAAATAATAAAAACTAATTATATCATGTGGAATGGCAAAATAGGAACATGTATTCTTCGTTGACTTTTGAGGCTATGAGTAGTAAATTTATTTATTTAATTTATTTTATTTTTTTTAGTATGAAATGCCAACCTCTAAAATGTAAGGATTAGGGCTGCAAACGAGCCGAGCTACTCGGGACTTATTCGGTGCTCGATTCGGTAAAAGCTCGTTCGAGCTCGAACTCGTTAACAAACGAGCCGAGCTTCGAGCCCGAATTCGAGCTCTGTTAACTTAACGAGCCGAACCCGAGCAGTAAGGTGTTCGGCTCGTTTTGCTCGCGAACGTGTTCGGCTCGTATGTTAATCGAACATGTTCGCGAGCCTGCTCGCGAACTCTTAATCGAACCTCTAATCGAGCCTGTAAACGAGCTTTAGCATTTATGTGTAAAAAATTGTAGGTAAGAGAATTTGAATTATTGTCAAATGTTAATGATTTGAAATTAATTTCAAATTACAACCAAAACTAATTATGGACTATACCATAATTAAAATTAAAAAAATATGTATATATGCTTTGTTCTTTTTGGATTATATTTTGTGTTTTGGATGAATTTCATTAGGTGGATTTTTATTTGATGAAATTCATTTTAATTTAAGTTCATTTGAAGTTTTAAAAGAAAAATTAAATACGTTTATATCATGTTTTTTAAACGAGCTCGGACTCGAGTTTTTCATGAGCCAAATTCGAGCTCAAATCCGAACCGGGCACGAGCCGAACTCGAGCCGAATTCGAGCTCAAAAATTTTAACCCGAGCCGAGCTCGAGCCCGGATTTAAAGCTCGAATCGAACTCGAACCCGAGCCTGTCAAATACTAAACGAGCCGAACCCGAGCAGACCAATACTCGATCAGGTTCGGCTCGTTTGCAGCCCTACTAAGGATGCTAATAGTAGAAGCAAAGGAGGTCTAATTATTTTTTATTTTATTTTTTTAATAAAAATAGGGGGACCTGAATCAACGCGGAAATCGTGTTTATGTTAATTGTTATGTTTCAATTAAGTGACGTTTTATATAGTTTAAGTAATTTATTAGTAATAATAGTTATTTTATTTAATAAGTTGAAAAGCTTCTAGACTCAACTAAAATCTCCTCCTACATCGACAGGTGCAATTTTTTTGCACTCAAATACACGATATTGCAATCACAAGTATTCTTTCAACAAATTAACTTGGTTTTGAGTTTAACAATATTTGGACGCCACAATAATTATTACAAATAATGCATGCATGAGATGAGAAGATTTCGTGTACAAATAAATCGTGATGTGAGAATAATGAGAAGATCATTAGTCATAATGATATGAATTTCGTGCTTTAAATATGCATATGCTCGTTGAACAATTATGCTTTTTATGTACAAATTGATTCTCTCTTCATTCTAGATGAATTGTCATGTTTCACGAAATTTTAGGCACTCATAAAAGTGAAAAGGGATTAGCGTTGAAAAGTAAGGTTATTTTTTATTTTTTTTCATTTTAGAAAACATGACGTGGACGAAGCGGAAGCGAGAACCTCAGCTTGAGTAACACAAACATTGGTGAGAATTCAATGCCCCGAAAACCTAAGGGTTCCTCCGCAAGGTTCATCCACGGAGGGTGAGTCAGGGCCTGAGATCAGGCCGAAAGGCGTAGTCGATGGACAACAGGTGAATACTCATGTATTGCCCCTTGTTGGTCCGGAGGGACGGAGCTGACTAATGGGTGTAGGACGGCCTGATTAGGGAAATAGATTAACTGAAATGGTACACAGGGAATACTTATATACAAGCACATTCACTGTGTCCTATATTATGTTTAAATCAACGATAATCACAAGATTAAACTAAAATTAATGGTCCAGATCCAATTTTATTTCTATTTCTTACGTCAAAACTTATTTCTATACGAATCAAGCTCTATATGCAGAATATATGTATCACGTCGTTCACGTATTTTATTGCGGGCTTATGCATTCAACTGCAACTTCATGTACTCCCTCCGTCCTCCATTTAGTGACGGAGGGAGTTTGGGCACGCGTTTTTTCGCATTTTATGGTATAATAATAAATTAATGTGTTAAAGTGTTAAAGTGGAATAATTGTGGGTCTATTTGAATTGTTTAATAGTATTAAAATATTAAAATAATAAAAAGTAGATGTATAAAGTGTTAAAGTGTTAAAGTGATTGTGGGGTCTACGTCCAAAAATGGAAATTGTCAGTAAATGGAGGACGTCCCAATATAGTATTAACGTCACTAAATGGAGGACGAAGAGAGTATAAGAAAGTTTTGGATTTCTTGAGTTGCAAGTATTCTGGGACTTTTTAAGGGATAATAAAAATTAAGTCGAAAAGAAAAGGGAAAAGAAAAGTGTATGTGAAGGTTGGGACTTGGAGTTGAAAATAGCACCGATTAAGTATGATTTTGTCAAATTGGAATGGACACCTCACACATGATTTGAATGCAAAAATTAAAAGTCAAATATTTTTTTATTACACAGGGTTTTATTTTATAAAATAAAATTCAATTGATGTAAAATCGTCTGATATCGGAATCTGATTCGTCAGTTCCAGTATCTGGATCGGAATTAGTAAGTTAGATTCACATGCTATTTTTATTTTTATTAATCATATTTTTTTGACATGAGATTTTATGCTCAAAGTGTTAAAAATGAAAATAAGGGGTTACCATTGACACGTAAGAGTTAATTATTTTCATTTTAGAAACATGACTGCTAAAGCAGACTGACCAAAAATAGCATACTGTCTACGTCCCATTGGGATAAAGACATTTATTTTCGGCAAGGGAATTAAGACGATAGTGATGATAGTGTGTTAAAGTAAAAGGTAATGAATTAAAGTAATGTGTCAGAATTTTATTGGGTTACAATTTTCTATATTAGGAAAGATCCTTATATCAATGAGACGCTTCGAAAGGAAAAAGTCCATTTATCAGTGGGAAGTCCATCTATGATAATGAGGTAGAACTAAGGAAGTGTACTACTTTAAGAGGCAATGGGTTTTTTATTATCTTCCTTTTATTTTTTTTAATGGGTGTAATAATAACATTCAACTTATTATTATTATTATTATTATTATTATTATTATTATTATTATTATTATTATTATTATTTGTTGATGAAGACATATCGTGGAATTTCAATAGGCCCAATTACAGATAAGCCCAACTAAGTCCAAAAACACCCCCTAGTCCTCTCTCTCTCTCTCTCTCTCAAGGTCCCCTGATTGATTCAGTGTATGGAGTAGTTGCAGGAGGTCAACAGTTAGATGAACACACAAGCCCCACATGCATCGTATAAGTAACCTAATTTAACTTTCTTCAACAAGACGTCAAAATAAAATAACATTCTAGCAAAGACTTTCATCACAAGGGGGTATGTTCATATGGTTTTTCACGGTGAATAATCAATCACTTCTCATGCTAAATCGTGGGTGTCAAGTAATTGAATCATCATTCACTGTAGATGAGGAGAGTTCAAATGGGAATACCTGCAAAAGTAGCTCCTCTTCAAGAATCTGAGACTTCATTTCCAGCAAAAATCGACACCCTTCACGTTGCTCCTTAACTTCGTTTCTCTTACCCCTGCATTTCGATCAAAAGTGATTTCTCGATGCAAACACGAGAAAGAAATGGTTCTCCCTTAGAGATGAGCAAGAGGAGCTTACTCTCCGAGATCTTTAAATACCTTTTCTGTATGCAGTTTCTGCTGATCATAATCCTCGAGCTATATCTCGTTGTTCGTGGTGTCATATCAAGTTCAGAGAATCATCGTTTTCACCTGAAGAAATGGTACTTCCCAGTCCTCTCATCGACATTTTGTGCAGGAATCGTAGGGTTTTCATGGCAATTATTCTTGAGTATCAATCCTTCGAAAACATTCAAGGCTGCATTCGTCGTTAGCCCTCTTCTCACTGCCGGATATGGGATTTTACTGGTCTGCATAGGTTCGAAAGGAGGTGCAGCAGCAGCTGTATTTGCTCTCGCTTCTGCTGTATTCCAATCGCTGTACGCATGCTGGGCCCATCCCAGGTTTCAGCATGCTATAAAGATTCTAGATGTTTCCATTGCAAGTCAACCTCCAGGAATCAAAACTGCAGTACCTTTATCACTACTCGTTTGTACCTTGTATTCCGTTTTCATGATGTCCGGAATCGGAGGAGCAACTGCAACTGGTACGAAGCTCGACATTCTCTTCATATTCATAAGCATTCTAAGTTTCATTTGGACACTGCACGTAGCAAGAAACACAGTGTTTGTCATCATATCACACATCAAATTTATGAGATTCGCTAGTGGAGCACCAGTCGAATTTAAAACAGTAAAAGACTCTGCTAAGCACTCAATTGGAAGTATATGCTTCGGCTCAACTCTTGTACCAATTCTGGGTATCATCCGAGGTTTAGCTCGTTTCGTAAGTCTAATTTCTGGAGACGTGGATGAATTCATGTTCTCGTGTGCAAATTGCTGTACTGGAGTAGCTAAAGGGCTTATATTATGTGGAAATAGATGGGGTTTCGTGCATGTAGGAGTTTATAACAAAGGAATCATACAAGCTTCAAGGGATACATGGGAGATGTTTAGCAGAATTGGAATCGAAAAGTTGATCAACACTGACCTCACTAGTTCATTCTGCTTCCTCTGTGGAGTTGCAGCAGGATCAATTTGTGCACTGATATCAGGAACTTGGGCTCTTTTCATCCATAAAAGCTACGCAACAGAAATTTCTCTCTACACGTTCTTAGCCGGTTACTTAGTGGTATGAACTCATAACCTACAGACAAAAAGCATAATTTTGCTGACTGCAAATTAATTTAACTTTTTACAAAATGCAGGCTAGAGTGGCCATGGCATGGGTACAAGCTAGCGTTGCAGCATATTACGTTGCTTATGCAGAAAATCCACAAAACCCACAATTTGATGTTACGATTCCAGATTACATTCAGGCCCTGCAGAGATTACAGGCATAAGATTGGAACTGCAAATAGATTATATGCATTCATTTCTCCTTAATTCATCACCTTGTACAGAGAAGAGTCATTCACTATCTTCAAAGAGTTCATTGGTTTATGTTTTGTGGAACACATTAGTTCGATTTAATGGAGGTGATTCAAATTTTTTGTATTAACCATTTGGTACTTTTCTTAAGATATGAAGACTTATTAGTCGAAAACAAAAGTCTAGAAATGCAACGAACTCCTAAATGCAGCTGTACTACTGCAGAAGATACTATTATCATATGTTAATTCTCAACTCAACCAAAATAGCATACACGTATATCGGAACCTGCCTAATTTCTTTCAGGAATTCAACATATATGGAACCTGTAAACCTAGTGATTCTAGACACATGGCATAAAATTCAAACAATCTCTAATGACTAGTTAGTTTTGATTGTAACCGTAAAATGTTCTTCACAAATCAAAAATGCTAAATCCATTACTCATCCTGCGTTTCTCCATTGATCATCAATCAAATTATTCCAGCTCTAACGCTGAACTTGAACCAGGGAAAATACCAGCATTCCGCAGAAACCGAAATCCAAACAATCCAATCAATTATAAACATTCATTTCACCAAATTGCAGATTCATCCACACAATTATTCTTTCAATCAATCCGAACATAATTTCAAGTTCAACAATGAAATGAACTCAGCTCACACTCATCCCTCATTTCCTTCATCACGTTTCCATTTTCCCCCAATCGATTCAATCTCTCATTCACTTGCATTTTGCGAAACACAAAAACCATATCATCAGATCACTACCACACACACACACAAACATAACCTACATTTAGAAAACCAAAAATCCATGCATCAAGCAACTCACGAACACGATCTCTAGCATTCTGCAGACTGCAGCAGGTTGGGAGTGTTAAGGCCCATTAGTAATATGTATTAGGTTATCTCTTATGTAACCCTAGCTGTATAAATACCCTTGTATATTCATTCTATACAATCAATGAAACACATATTCAGCTCCTACATGGTATCAAGAGCCTAACCTCTTTTTTTTTTTCTCCGCTGCCATCTCTCCCATCAAAACCTAGCCGCCTCAATGGCCCCAAACACCGATGCCGCCACCACCGTCGTGCAGCTCAACGCGCCGACGCACTTTCCCATCAAATTGACCCCTACGAATTTCTCCGTCTGGAGTCGTCAGATCCAATCCACTCTGATTGGACTCGATCTTGTGGGTCACATCGACGGCAGTACCGCCGCCCCATCTCAAACCACCGATAACAAAGAGATCAATCCTCTTTATACACTCTGGTATCGCCAAGACCAGATTATTGTGAGTGCCCTTCTCGGAAGCTGCTCCGAATCCATACAGACGCTCATCTCCACCGCCGCCTCCGCTCGAGATGTTTGGACTCGGCTGTCCAATACATATGCAAGCACCACGCCTGGTCGTGTCCTCTTTCTTAAGGCTAAACTCGCCAAGAACCCTAAAGGTACTCGCACCATCACCGAATACCTCAAGGAAATGGGTGATATCGCCGACTCTCTCGCTCTTGCCGGGCAACCCATCTCCGACTCAGATCTAGTTGCCTCTATTATCACTCAACTTGGCGATGATTATCGATCTGTCTACTCTGCTCTTCGTGTACGCGAAACAGCCGTTTCGCTTGCTGATTTATCCGACATACTTCTGGATATTGAACGCCTAATCACGACGCCATCCGATACTCCGCCGCTGCTTCCCTCGGTGAATCAGACCCAGCAACGCTCCAATTTCATCTCCTCTGATGGCAATATGCCACATCCCTCAGGTGGACGTCGCGGTGGTCGTGGTAACCGTGGCCGTGGCGGTCGCAATGGTGGTAGAAACTACAACAACAACAACTTCTCTAATGGGCAGTCTTCTTCACCAACTTGCGATTTTTGCTCCTACTCCGGTCACACTGCTCGCGTCTGTCGCAAGCTTGCTGCCTTCCTGCGTGAGCAAAACATCATGGTGCAGTCTCCCCCTCAGGTGCACAATACACAGCCGAGTGGCGCTGTCCCTTCTCAGCCTTCTTGGATTTTTGACACTGGAGCCTCGCACCATACGACCAACTCTGCGTCTCATCTCCATAGTTTTTCCGATTACGGAGGACCGGACGAAATTCAGCTTGGCAATGGTAATACTCTCCCCATAACCCATATTGGTAACTCTATCATTCCTACTGAGTCTCGTCCCCTGTCTCTCTCCCGTATTCTATGTGCTCCTAGTCTTAGCTGTAATTTGGTCTCCGTTTCCCAGCTATGCCACACTAATCGTTTCTCTGTTGAATTCTTTCCCTCTCATTTCCTTGTCAAGGACCTGCGCACGGGACCACTCTTCTACGGGGGCGGAACGATAATCATCTTTACACCCTCCAAATGCAGCCTCCTCCTCGCAATCATATCACCACCCTCTCGGCCTCTGACTGGCACCACTGCTTCGGTCATCCTTCTTTGAGAGTCTCCAAGTTTTTAGTCAATAATTTTGTACCCTCTTCAAATTTCCTCCAGACTTTCATTGTGAGTCTTGTTTAGTTCATAAGAGTCATAAATTGTCGTTCTATGATAATTCCTTGCATAGCACAAAACCGTTTGATTTAGTTTATACTGATGTATGGAGTTCCTCGGTTCGTTCTATCGATGGTTATCTATATTATGTCGTCTTCGTCGATCATTTTACCAAGTATGTGTGGTTATATCCGTTGAAACATAAGTCTGATGTGTCTACGATCTTTCCCCAATTCGTTCGTTTAGTTGAGCGTTTCTTTGGCTTCAAAATCACTTCACTCTTCTCTGATAATGGTGGGGAGTTCATTAAGCTCAAACCTCTTCTTAATCAGCTGGGTATCACACACTATACGTCACCCCCTCATACTCCCGAACACAATGGGTCCGCCGAACGACGACATCGCCACATAGCCGAAACCGGTCTGTCACTCCTTCATCATGCCTCTCTTCCATTATCCTACTGGTCTCACGCCTTTCAAACGGCCGTCTATCTCATAAATCGACTCCCTTCTTCGGCTCTAGCGAACCTCTCCCCTTATCAAGCTTTGTATCATGTCGAACCCTCCTACACTAAGCTTAAACCATTCGGATGTCTTTGCTTTCCATGGTTACGTCCTTATAGATCCACGAAACTCGAACCACGCTCCTCTCCGTGCGTGTTCTTAGGATATTCCATGGCTCAGTCTGCCTATAAGTGTCTCGACATATCCTCTAATCGTCTTTACTACTCTAGGCATGTTAGGTTCGTCGAACACGTGTTCCCCTTCAAACGTCCAGCTCCTTCCATGTCCTCCAGCAGCTCTCCATCTCCCATCCCTCACAGTCGTTTCTCGCGAACTTCCCTAGACCAGCCAGCTCCCTCACCCTCGTCGTCTCACCCAACTCGCCCACCGGATACACCAATCTCGTCACCGGCACCCACCCCACCTCTTGCACCTACCCCTGCTCCTAACCCGCCTAACCCGCCTGCCCAAGCTCGCCCTGCTCGCGAGCGTCGCCCTAACCCACGATACTTTAACCCTAACTTTGTCAACAATACAACCCTCCACCCTTTACCTTCTACTCTAGAGCCTTCCACTGTCACTGAAGCTCTTCGTAATCCGAATTGGAAAAATGCTATGGATGATGAGTACAATGCTCTTATTCGGAACCAAACATGGGAGCTTGTTCCGAAAAATGGTCGTCCTACCATAAGTTGCAAGTGGGTTTTTCGTGTAAAACGTAATCTTGATGGGTCTATTGCCAGATACAAAGCTCGTCTTGTCGTTCGTGGTTTTCTGCAGAAACAGGGACGTGATTACTCTGAAACCTTTAGCCCAGTTGTCAAACCGGTTACTGTTCGGTTGGTTCTCTCTGTAGCTCTCTCTGCGAGCTGGCCTATCCAGCAGATCGACATAAATAATGCTTTTCTGAACGGCTCTCTAACTGAGGAGGTATATATGGATCAGCCTCGAGGATATCGAGACTCCTCTCGCCCGGATCATGTATGCAAGCTTCGCAAATCTCTATACGGTCTCAAGCAAGCCCCTCGGGTATGGTACCTTGCTTTATCAGCTTTTCTTCTACAATATGGTATTCAGCGATCTGTTGCCGATAATTCTCTCTTCATCTATCGTAAGAACGAGATTGTGGTATACTTCATTGTATACGTGGATGACATCATATTAACCGGCAATAATCCAGATTTCTTGGCCAAGTTTGTGTCGAAACTTGCTGATAGATTCTCGTCGAAAGAGCTGGGGCCTCTCAGCCATTTTCTTGGTATTGAAGTTATACCCACGGCGTCGGGATTGTTCCTATCACAGCGCAATTATATCACGAATATCTTGGCTCAGTTTAACATGGAGGGATCAAAACCCGTCGCTACTCCCATGGCTCCGAATGCTAAACTTATATCCACTGAGGGCAAACCATTGTCAGACGCTAGCCTTTATCGTCGTGCTCTAGGACTTCTACAATATCTCTCATTTACCAGACCGGATATCTCCTTCGCCGTGAACAAGCTCTCCCAATATTTACATACGCCTCGGGAACCGCATTGGGATGCGGTGAAGCGCGTTCTCCGGTACCTTAAGGGCACCCTGGATCTTGGCTTCTTCCTTCATCGACGTGCTGCCCCCACACTAACTATCTTCACCGACGCTGATTGGGGCGGCTCTCTCGATGATGGCCGATCCACCACAGGCTATGCTATCTATCTTGGCCAGAATCTGATTTCCTGGAAGTCCTCCAAGCAACGGTGTGTCTCGCGATCGTCTACAGAGGCGGAATATCGAGCTATCGCCAATGCCTCCGCCGAAGCAATTTGGGTTCGCAATCTTCTCTCGGAGATTGGCGTATCTGCTCGCTCTCCAGCCACTCTCTTATGTGACAATCTTGGAGCTACCTATGTCTGCAAAAATCCCATATTTCATTCTCGCATGAAGCACCTCGCCTTAGATTACTTCTTCGTGCGTGAACTTGTGCAACGTGGGTTCCTATTGGTTTCTCATATTTCTTCCGGCGATCAAATCGCTGATGTGCTTACCAAGCCGCTGTCTACCTCGGCGTTCCAACGTTTTCGATCCAAGCTGGGTCTCCCAAACGGATCCTCCATCTTGCGGGGGCGTGTTAAGGCCCATTAGTAATATGTATTAGGTTATCTCTTATGTAACCCTAGCTGTATAAATACCCTTGTATATTCATTCTATACAATCACCCTTGTATATTCATTCTATACAATCAATGAAACACATATTCAGCTCCTACAGGGAGAATCCTCGAATAACTACATACGGAGAGAAGAGATTGAATAGAAGCACTAACCCGATGTATAGCGCGCGATAGCTGAAAGGGGGGAAAAATCTCGCGCGCTGAGAAAATTGAATCCGACGCCATCATCGGAGCAGATTCCGCATCCTCATCGGAAAACAACAACGGTGAATTACGGCAGAGGCTACGGATAATTCCTTCCTTCTTCAAAATTCAGCTTCAACTCTGAAAATCCATGATTCTTCCAACTGCTTAAAACGCAGAAATATTTTTCAAAAAGAAAAAAAAAAAACGCAGAAATTAACCAGCTGAAAAGGGAGTATAAAATTGGGCCTAATTGTTGGGCCGAAATAAGGCCCATAATTTTTATTGGGCCTAAAAAGGAATTAAAGAAACGGCCCAACACCAAGGATTTTTTTATTTTTTTTTAATTATTTATTTTTGTGATGATGTATATCAACTTATCAAGGCGATTAAATAAATTTGTATTCTTTATCTTTTTCTTTCGGATATGAACGACTCTCTCTCTCTCTCTCTCACTAGATTTTAGATATTTGTTGGATTTTTCACGATTCACAATCAAATATATTAAGTTAAGAAGCTTATCGAGTTAGGCAAGACGGCTACAATTAATTTTCAATTTAATCAGCTAGACAAGTCGAAGTTACACTCGACTCTTGAAGAGTATAGTTTTAAGTAAACCTCTTAATTTTTATTTCTAACACTGCATGCAAAAATTTACATCGAAATGAAACAGAACAATGATCCGGGAAGGTTGAAGAGGGAGTAGTGTACACAATGCTCCTTTCGTCCCACTTTATTTGGCTTCCTTTCTTAATCTGAATGTCCCATTTCAATTGATCTGTTTTTTAAAATGGAAAGAACTAATCCTTTCTTTTCAATGTAGACCCCTCATGTTTTATATTTAATATTTCGTGTCAAAATGAAACATGCCCACTGAATCGGGGAGCTGAGGGTGTAATTGTCATTGGATTTTTTGGAGAATTTATTTCGTTTACTGCACTTACTCTCTTCAGTCCAACCACAATTATTACAATCTTAGTCCTTTGTCAACTTTGGAAAATTCGTGTCTCTTCTTTTCTTTTTTATGTTAAAATTAACTATATTTAGAGAGGAAAAAAATTGGAGACCCCTCAAAAAAAAAAAAAAGAGGATAATTGCATATATTACATTAAGAAAAGGTTCAAGACATTAATGCAGATAAATATACAACACGTATGGTTGGGAAAAATCAATAAATAAAATATGAAAAAAAAAAAAAAAGAATCTTTAATTAAATAGTCCATGATTTAATTAGTGGGATGTGACATAATAAATTCTCAAGAACAGTAGGTGTCACACTACTTGACTATTTAATTTTGTAACAAGCAATACTATTCATGCCTTTTTTTTTTTTCAAAAATAAATAAATAAATAAAAATGTTCATGTTTTTATTTATTTATTATAGTTGAAATGTCTCCCTCTTTTTTGTATGCCCATTCATAACTATTCACATGAAATAAATTGGGGTGGGTGTTTATCATTGAAAGTAACATGTGAATATTTATAAAATTTATGCAAGTGGGATTATTTCTTCCAATCTTATTTCAATTTTATTAAGTAGTTAGAACAATAAACACATTAATTGTGATTAAATAAATACATTAATATATTTCCCCAAATAGTGAGTTGACAATTTTAATTAAATAAATACATCAAGAGTAATTAATATGTTTTCCCCAAATAATAGTAAGTTGACAATTTAGATACGTATATGTAAAATGATTTTAAATGTGTATCCACGAAGTAGAGACATAACCTAATGTTTAATATTGAATTCAAGGGAATAATTACTCCCTCGCCCCTCCGTCCGTCCGAGACAACTTAACTCATACTCCCTCCTATTTTTTATAATAGTCATTTTAGCTATTTGCACAAGTTTTAAGAAATTTAAATTTTGTCTAAAATACCCTCAATTAATATTATGTGTCTATTTATGAATGAAATGAGTTCAATGCATAATAGAGGGAATAAACATAATTTAATAGGGACATTATTGGAAAAATGGAGTAGAATGACATATAAAATTTAAAAAGTGAAAATCCTAAAGTGACTATTATAAAAAATAGGAGGGAGTATATATAAACATCTGTGTGTTAAAAAGCATAAACGAGTTAAGTGGCATGAGACGAGACGACGGGAAGTAATTAATTAATTTCATTATTATCTAGGAGTATTTATTTGTGTGGGAACTCTCTAGAAATTCAAGAAACAAGAGTTGACTTTTCGGGGCATAGCTGTAGTTGAAATTTACTTTGATTATTTAATTTTTATTTTATTTTATTTATGTTAATTCAACCCCTGCCCTTTAAATACCAATAATATTGAGTGAAAATTCTCAAACCCCATTTTCTTTTTTCCTTGCGAGGAAAAATACATATAACAAGACAAAGAACGGCGGCGGCGGCGGCAGCGGTGGTGGCGGATGGCGTTTGGACGGCGGCAGATTGCGGTGGTGCTCCTTGTCCTCTTCTTGGTGGTGGTGTCGTCCACGGCTGCTCGAGTGTCAAGTAAGGCTTCTCAACTGAGTGTGTTTGAGAGAGAGAGATAGAGAGGTATGAATTTGTTTATCATTCAACTCCTTTTGTTCAACAGGAAGCTTCAAGACTCCAGTCAAGAACCATGTTTCATTCGGCAGTTTCCATTCTCAGGTCTCTCTCTCTCTCTACACACACATGCTATGTTTACTTTGCAACTGTATACTACATGTGATAAGTATTATATAATCTGTTCTCCTTGTTCTGCCGGCTTGACGCGTTACCCTTAATTCACATAAAGTATAAAATAACGAAACACATAAAAACTCTACATGAATAGAAGAGTGTTACCATATACACGTTTTGATGTCGGCTAGTCGGCTAGATGATGAAATAGATCCCAAAAACAAGATATTTTACCAGAAATGCCAACCACGTTTATGAGAGTTCAAAAGCATGATTTTTCCTTGCTTATCTTCTATATATATATTAATTATTTTTCTAACACAAACCAAACATATTTTATGCTCCATATAGTATATATATATATATATATATATATATATATAGAGGATGAATCATATAGAAATAAGTCCTGATGTGAGAAATAGGAATAGATCTGGACCATTGATCTTGATTTGATCTGTGGCTGTAATTGATTTAAGCATGATTATAAGGTATCATAAGCATGAATAGGTTTAAGCATGAATTTGTACATTAAAAAGCATAATGGTGTTGTAAGCATAAATATATACTGACTTAAGCATGATTTTGTATAGTTTTAAGCATCTTTCTCATTTTCTAAGTCCTGATGTGAGAAATAGGAATAGATCTGGACCATTGATCTTGATTTGATCTGTGGCTGTAATTGATTTAAGCATGATTATAAGGTATCATAAGCATGACTAGGTTTAAGCATGAATTTGTACATTAAAAAGCATAATGGTGTTGTAAGCATAAATATATACTGACTTAAGCATGATTTTGTATAGTTTTAAGCATCTTTCTTATTTTCTCACGCAAGGATTTATTTGCACACGAACCACTCCCTATATATATATATATATATATATATATATATATATATATATATATATATATTCCACATATTTTAAATTTTTTGTTGCAAAAACTAGCCCTCAAAATCAAAAATATAAATAGCGACAAAATTTTTGACTTTAGCAACGAAATTTCCCGTCGTTATTCCTGACAGTTTTTGTAGTGTTAGTGCTCCCACAAATTAAAGGGATTGGAGAAGATGGTTTCTAGCCTAACTATTTGAGATGATGATGAGTATATAATAGTTGTCCACTTATATTATGGTTGGTATATATGAATACTACTCAAAACCTTCCTAGCTAGTTCTTATCCAAAATCTCTTTGGTTATAATATCGTCGTAATAGAAACGGATTATGTTACAGTATCACGCTAAATAATCAGTTTGCTATATAGCCGCACGAGTAGTGCCCACTAAGTAGGCAAACGCCCATCATCGTTACATACCATTTTTCAATCCGTACAACATTAGTACCATATATTATACGTACCTGTATTATATTAAATTAATTTTTTCTTCTTCTTCTTCTTCTTCTAATTTACAGGATGTTAGAGATGTAGAGATTGATGAGAAGTTGTTCGAGAGATTGTTGGAGAGGCGAATGGACATTGAACTTACGGATTATCCGGGGACGGGAGCAAACAATAATCATGATCCGAAGACACCCGGAAGAGTCTGAATATTATTACCGTTTAATTTCCGATTTATTAACGATATAATCGGAATTAATGTAATAATATTAGTTACATGCATCACTATTATACTATAATGTACTTGTGCCTAATTAATCTCATTTCTTCTTCTCCTAATGTAATATGTAATCTTTATTTATGGGTTTTGGATTTATGGAATTCACTATTTCTGTGCAGTTTGTAAATGAAACTTTTTTTTTTGCAGCTATTTCATCATTTATTTATGGGGTTTTTAAGTAAATAAAAATCCCTACTACTATATGAAAAAAATTAAATTGCGAAGTTTACAATTTTTATTTTATTATTTTATTATTTTTTTTTTAAAAAAGGAGTAATAATAATACTAATACATACATCAGGCCCATCCCATGATTTTGGGCTTTGTATCAGCCCACATTAATCTCAATTGGTTTAAATTCATTCCATAAATTTAGAGGCTATGTAACAATTTGGTTATAACTTTGGACTCTGTTATACAAGATCAATTATACTAATAATCAGCAAACTCGTTATTAACAAGACGAATATAATATATTACTATTATTATTGCTGATATTATCATATATATTAGTATTCCCTTCGTCTCATTTACGTAGAGATAAATTTTATTTTTTTAAATGATAAAATATTAACTCATTAAAATCTAATCATACCCACCACTAGTACTCTCGTCTTAATTCTTGTAACGGAAAAAAGTTAATCTCATATAAATGGGAGTAAAGGAGTGTTATTTATTTTGGGCTTTATAATAACAAATGCTTTCCTAATAGTGGTTGCATGTCTTGCCACATACTAGCAAATAGGATTTTAGTATATGTAAATATTATTGTACACAACAATTTAATTTAATTACGTGACACTACCATATTAGTACCGTCTCATAAGTAGGCATAAATTAATTTTGTCAATACATTTTATTTTTGTCGCAAAGTACAAGTGTCGAATTAATCAACCTAGTGAAGTTGACAAAAGTGGAAAGCTACCAACCCCAAAACAATTACTAAATAAAAAGATTAGAATACTAAATTAATGGACAACGACCAAACATTTAGGGTTGAGCTTTTAGGGCACACCCCTTTTCCATCCTACAACTTTTCACACTTTTGTCCCGACACAACGTGTGCCTTGTTCTAAACCCATTCACTAGTAGTACTATTATTCCTTTAGCTTCTGTAACCCTCGAGAACGCAACGATACAAATTTCATACATTCAGCGCCCGACCCAGAAAATAATATCGCTAACTTGCGTACGAACTTCCCTGATAATTAGGGGGCCGGCTCCATCCCACCCTTAATTAGGTAAACAAGGGGCACACCACGGTATGTCAGATTGATATCATCGATCACCGCAGAGTCGGGCCCAGAGAGTGAGGCATAGCCGCTAGGGCTGGGGAAATATACCGAAAATTCGGTATACCGTCCATACCGTACCGAAAAGTTACCGAAAATACCATAATTAAGGTATACCGAAATTCTCGGTAAGGTATCATACCGTACCAGAAGACAAATGTAAGGTAAAGGTATCAATTTTTGAATACTGGGGTATACCGTTACATACCGTTATCGAGGTATATACCGAAAATAAGGTATATACCGGTATCACGGTATATATCACTATCGCAATATATACCGAAAGTAGCGTAGATACCTTAAATTATGTATATACCTTAAATTATGGAGTGAGATTAGAAAGTTTTTTAATGCTCTCATTGTGTTTTGAATTTAGATGTTTTGGATTTGAATTTGATAATATGTTTTGTTTTGAAGAATGTTGAGTTTAAATATTTGGGTGCTATATATTTATTGTATTGTAAGTTTCTAAGATATGAATTATACATATATTGATTTATTTATTTATAATTAATTTAAGGTATACCGTGGCATACCGGCTTAAGGTATGGTATACCGAAAATAAGGTATGGTAAAGGTATGTAGCTTGCTTCATACCGAAATTAAGGTATACCGGTTTAAGGTATACCGACAAGTAAGGTAAGGTAAAGGTATGAAAAATTAGCATACCGTCACTTAAGGTAAGGTATAAGGTATGACGAAAATACGAAGGTATACCGTACCGACCCACCCCTAATAGCCGCCTCCGAGCAGTTTTGTTTACTCATATATGAAACCGTCAAATTATTGGTACATTGCACATACAAATGACCGTGATACAAATGTTCTGCTTCCACCCCTGTATATATATATATACCATCACAAGGGTAACTAATACTCTCCCCGTCTCCTATCTTTGTATATAAGATGTCTTTCGTGTATTTAATTTCTTGCAATAGTATAGTATAGAATACTATGATAGCGATGGTTGTGATGATAAATATTAATGTAGTCAATCTTAATTTTTATTTTAATAGGATTGTTTATAACACATTAACATATAGAATGAATATGTAACAATTGTGCCTATATATGTAGCTAGTTAGATAAGGTGTTAATTAATTATTGTGGAATATATAGAGAGATGAGCAAGCCGCCGAAAGGTAGGGCCCAAAGGGTTCACTTCAAGTACTAATCACAACTAATTATTAGGATTAAGATAGTGATTATGGGAAATTATTAGGGATTAGCCAATTAGTGTCATGTGGGGGTTGTCTCCGATCCGTCCATTGTAAGATGAGACGTTTCTTTTTGTGTCCGAAATTTAAGAAAATGTGGATTTTGTTTGTTAAAATGGAGAGCGCGTGTGTAAAAAGTGTTTTTCCCAATAAGGAAAAGTATCATCTTTGCTGAGAACATACTAAAAAGGAAAACGTATCTTCTTATGAGAGACGGAGAAGTATATATTTAGGTTCCTTTTTTCTTTATTTTAATGGTAAATTTCCACAAGACAAGGGAAAATTTCATGTAATATGGCTTTTAAAGTTCTTCTTTTATCCCAAAGGCAATAATCATTTAACTATTACTCCGTATTTGTTTAAGAGTACTCCATCCGTCTCATTTATAAAGAAATACGTTTTATTTTCGTCCGATCCACTTATATAGGAATAATTATCTTAAATAGTAAACTTTTAACCAATTAAAACTCATTCGCGTTACTTTATCCACTACTATAACCCTCATCTTAATTTTCGTGACAGGAAAAAGTTATCTCTTTAATTATGAATAGAACTGAGGGATCGTATAAATAAGTATGTATATGCTCTAGCCTTAAACACACACATGGGAGGTCTCCACTATTGCATGGATTTTGAAAGCTAGCTAGCCTTCTTTCTATTTATAACTTACATATATACGTATGAGAAGCGTTCGTGTATAAATAAATCGTAGCATACGAATATGAGCTATACAAAGTCCAATAGAATATTTTGGTTTAATTTATGTACGTAACTTAATTACAAGATCTAAAATCATATACATCTCAAACTTTTTATATATACAACTATTTTTATAAACCTAGCTGGAATTTTCCAGTATCCTAGCTAATATTCTCCAAAACCTGCATACCCTAATAAGGGAAAGGAAATTTCCCAATTTCTTAGAGGTGCAGAAATTTCTTGATAAGCACAAAATCAACAGCCAAATTTATTTATTTATTTATTTATTTATTTATTTATTTATTTATTTCATTATCACTTACAAAAACAATACTTGAAAAACATCAAAACTCGTACAGCAAAAACCGTGTCTCACGTACCAACAACCCTAGTCGGTTTCATACTCTGTCCTTTACTCTCTCTCTCTCTCTCTCTCTCGATTCATGTACTGTTGATTTGGACAAATTTATACAGTTGTTCGAAGTTGAAGAGCCAACCTTTTCATGTCCTCTCGTTTATTATTTTAACGAAGAAACTGGGAGTTCATCTCTGAAAAAAAAAAAAAAAAAAAAAAAAAAAAAAAAAAAAATTGGATTCTATGGATTTGCGCAGATGTTTTGGAATTTTCTTTTCCATTTTTCTCAAAATTTATGAAAATAAAATCGTATATATCGAGTTTTCCGAGCATTTTTTATCCCTGGCCGAAACCCTAGAAAGTTACGTTTTCTTTTCTTTCTTTCACATCAGCTCAATTATTGGTATATTGACGTTTTTAACCTCCCTCTACTTGGCTAACAAGTTTAGAACTTGTAAAATCGATGCTACGTACGACTCTTATATTAATACAAAAATGTCAGTACGTTACCGCGTGAAAACGTGTAAGGCGGAATGTTTTTACACTCCACCTAGCATCGATTTCACCTCTTAAAAATATTGGTTGAGTGGTTTGTCTTTATTTGGTTTAAAATGTTACAGGCTTATATAAGTTTTACTACTCGTTGTCGTCGTTGTAGATCAGAATCTATATATCAAATGCGATAGTCGCACAAGGGCACCGGAGCGCTAAAGGTTTATCCGATATACACCGAAAATAGAAGTCATCCCCTGTTCATACGAATTTATAGTATAAAAAGTTCAAATTTTGACAAAATTTTCAATTAGGGTTTAGCCTTTTTAATAAGACTTATTTTTAATTAGGGTATTTTTTTTTTATAGATAAAAAAATTTCTTGAAGTCTCTGCTTCACATCACATTATATATATGTATTTAAAATTGAAAATTAGTACTATAATAATGTATCTAAATTCTTGAATTATTTAAGAATAAAAAGCTAGCATTGCTTCGATCGTATGTTGAGACCAGTGTTCTAAAAGACGCCGCCTAGGTCCGCCTAGGCGGCGCCTAGGCGCTAGTCAGTACCTCGCCGCCCGACTAATAAGTAATCCGCCTAGGCTCTATGCGATACCCAACGAGCCGCTCTTGTAGCTTAATCAATAGTCTTTATGTGTTAATTAATCTATGTTTAGGCAAACTATGCTACTCTATGTATGATTTTGGATTTATAATTATGAAACTAACATATCAATTGTCATAGTATGTGTATTTATTATAAATTTGGCAACAATATTGTAAGAATAGTAAAAATAAGCATTATAGTTCGAATCCGCCTAGGCGGCGCCTAGGCTCCCGCCTAGCACCTAGGCGCTAGTCACCCCTCCACCGCCCGACTAGCGCCTAGCGCTTTTTAGAACATTGGTTGAGACAATTGAACGTCAAACATTCTTGGTGCAATAGTATTATAATGGAATAAGGTTCCAAATTTTACAGTCTAAATGTTTACAAGTCAAAGAAAATAATGAGATATTTGTCGGAAAATACAAGCGTGCAACTGTCCACTTAATTGTACTAAAAGCACCGGCAACCATCATGCCATGTTTCTCTAATTACTCGTTTCCGATTAATCTCGTTTGGCTCGTTTGTAAAATATTATAACATATAAAGTAGAAAATAATACCAGTATGTAGAAAATCTACTTAATTATTATAATATTAACTATTTTTGTTCCGTTCACTTAATCTGCTCCTTTATTTTACATCTCACGCCTGTTCGTTCTACAGGTCTAATGAATGAAACGGAAATAGTACGATCGAAGCATGGAGACTCAACTTAGATGTGCATGTGTGTGAGTGTGTCTATGTTGATGAACTTTTGGTGGTCGACAAAGAAAAAACCCCCAACAATAAGTGGAGGGAATTCTTTAATTATTAATTGTGAATAGGGAATATTCAACGTGACATGCACCTAATTAAACATGTCGATATTTTACTTTATGTTTGCCTCTTATTATTTTTACTTACTATAACATGAAATCTATAACTTAGTTAATTAATTAATTAATTAATCATCCCAAAAAATGAGAAGGCAAAGAAGGGAGAAAACTTAATTCAATGTTTGCGGCTATGTGTAAATATATTGTCTGAACCTGCAAATGTTTCAAGACAAGGCTTCAAACTTGAGATGTGTTTTTTCAATTAATTAATTAATTAATTAGTTTTGATTGAATTAAGCAATATTTAAATCTGGACCTCGTGCACAACGTAATTACTCCCTCCCTTTTTCTTTATAAGGGATTTTCGACTGTTAGTTCTTATTTTTTTTATAAGGTGTTTTATATTTATACATAAAATTTTCAACTTCCAAACCACTATTATTCACCTTTTCTCTCATTTTCATTACCTTCATTCTTCACAATTAATGTTTATCTCTTCTTTTGAAATAATTTGATTTAGTTTTACATGAAGAATGTGACTAATTACGAGAAAAAGAATTAATATAAAATAAAAATCATATATTAAATTTCATTAATTTTTGTGTGTGAGCTGAAAACCCCTTATAAAAAAACGGAGGGTGTATTAGTTTAGATCTAAGTTACTATTTGGGAGAAATTAATTAAATTTTAATGTAAATTATAAGGGTACATATTAATTCCCTATATAATTTAAAATCTCAGTACTTGTTGGAATTTACATCTGAAAATATATAAAGGAAAAAGAAAAAAGAAAAAAAAAAGAAGAAGAAAAGAAATTCTTGATGATGAAGGCAATGGCAAAATGGACATTTCACTGGTTCCGACCGTTTTTTTAATCAGTCAAACACAATTCATACATAGTTAAGATGTTTCGAACTCCGACATCATAATTGGCAGGGAGTGTCTTACCACTAGACTCTCCGTGCATTTCCTCCCCCTTTAAATTCACAGTCCACCTCCAAAATCTCACACCTCCACTCTTCCAATATTAATTTTTCCCTTCCAAAATTAACCTAGAATACATCCCATGGAAGATCCGGCACGCGCCACCGGGTCACGGCAGCAGCACGGCGGCGGCGGAGGCGAGCACCCGGTGCGGTCGAGGTGGACGCCAAAGCCGGAGCAGATCCTGATCCTGGAGACGATCTTCAACAGCGGCATGGTGAACCCCCCAAAGGACGAGACCGTCAGAATCCGGAAGCTTCTCGAGAAGTTCGGCTCCGTCGCCGACGCCAACGTCTTCTACTGGTTCCAGAACCGCCGTTCCCGCTCCCGCCGCCGCCAGCGACAGGTCCAGGCCAACCTCGCCGCCCCGCCGCCCCCGCCAACTGATCACTACGATCACCACCACACCTTCCCCGCCGCCGCTCCCAATTCGCCTTCTCCATTCTCTAACAATTACAGCATGATGACCTCAAACCCTTATTCCGGCCCGTCTTCGTCTTCGTCTTCGTCTTCTTCGTCTTTCGAGCTCGACTCGAGCAACTACTTCGGCCTCTCGACGTATCCGGGGCTGATGCAGGAGTTTGAGCAAAACCCCATTTTCTCCTCAGCTCAACCCCCCATTCAATCAACCGGTAATTAATTAATTTAATACATTAATCATCTCTTCTTGCATGTTTAAATTACTAGAAATGAATCAATCCTAGTATTTGAAAACCCTAATTAATCATTTCATGCATGAATAATTGATCATTACAGAATCGAATTTCGTGTCGTTTGATTCAGAGGTGGTGACGGTTTTCATCAATGGAGTAGCAACAGAGGTGGGGAGAGGGCCTTTGGACATAAATTCTGCATTTGGAGGAGATTATGTGTTGTTTCATTCTTCTGGAGTTGCTGTTGAAACCAACGACTATGGATTTGTGGTGCAGGGTTTGGAGCATGGTCAGAGCTACTTTCTGGTAATTTTACACCATTCTGCATACTATTTACATTCGATAACGAGTCCACTGAATATCTATCGGTCTAATAGAGTATTAGACGACTCATTCTATCATAAACGGTCATATTATCAACGGGACGAAATGAATAGTGTCGGCCCAAAATTATGGAATTGTTGCATTGGAAATTTAAGGTTTGGAAAAGTTTATAACGTCACCTCTAATTTTTTAATCCATATGTGCACTGAATCCCATTGTGATTTCCATCGGTTTCTGCTTATTTTAAGGCATGTATAAATGCCTTTTTTGTTATTATTAATTTATGACTATTTGTTCCAATAACTATAAAAAAAGTTTTATAGTTTCAACTATTAATTTTGATTAATTAGATCATAGCTTGCTCCATTTTTGGATACTTTTTCTGCTTAAATAAAAAGTATATATAAACCTTTCCAAGATTTTTGTTTTTTTGAAAAATTGGTATATATGCATGTTTAAATAATGCATACTGTATTATATATCATCATTGTGTATTTTATTGGTTTATATCCAGTAATTTTTTTTTTAATAAACTAGCTAAATTTGTAAATAAAACCTTTTTTATTTCCCCCATGATTATATTTAGATAATTTATACTCTCAAATTAACTAATACTAATACATGGTATAGTATAAATCTCTCTATCTCTTACTGCTTGTTTACTTTACCGATTTTGTAGTTAACAATTAAATGGAACGGGGAAGTAATTTACAGATAAAACCTTTTCTAATTAGTGGAATTATATATTTTCAGGTTCCAAGGAATCCTTGAGTCTCTGAAGTCAGCTGCTTGTGGGAGATTGTTACTAATACTTAATATAAGTATAAATTAATTAGTACTATAAAACAAATCTTCTAGAATTATAATACCTTCATATTTGTACTTTTTTTTTGTTACTCTATTGTTCTTCTTTCAGCTTACTGAAGATAAATATTACTGAAGCACTCTCTCTCTCTCTCTCTCTCTCTCTCAGCTAAACCCTGTCCATTTTTTTCAGTTAAACAATATTTTCTATTTGCTAGGTAATATTTAATTTATACTATTATTTCTCTCTAATTAAAGCAAAGTACTGATCACTCTATGAAAATTAATTTAATTAACCCTACTTCATAAGGTAAAATGTTGTGTGTGACTGAAGTAGTGCATGCATTCTCTTTGATGCGAAAGAAAAGAGATATTCACTCGTTAAATCTTCTTTATTTTTTTCGCGTTTTCTCACATGTACTCTTTTTTCCACTTTATTTGCTAATGGAGAGAAAATATTATCTCACCAATATGGCATTGTAAATATTTATTCAATTTAAGGAGATAAAGTTCTTCCTCATTAAATAAAAGTTGATAAAATATGACGAAAAATGTAAGAGTTAAAGGGTGATCGATTGTCTCTTTTCTATCTTATTCTTTCGCATTAATTTTAAGAATGCACCCTAAAATCTAAAAATGAACAATGTAGACTCGAACCCTCTACCGCTAGGCTAACACACTAACACTACTATTACTATTATTATTATTATTATTATTATTATTATTATTATTATTATTATTATTATTATTATTATTATTATTATTATTATTATTATTATTATTATCATTATTATTATTATTATTATTATTATTATTATTATTATCCCTTTTAGTAATGAGTGAAAGTATTTTGAAAGTTGCACGATTGAATATGGTGATGTACGTGCAATATTGCTTTGTCTCTGCATAGAAATAATGAGGAATCAAAGAATTTAAATAAAATTAATGTGTGAATATTATTATACTATGATTGAAATCCGGAATTCAATGTAAAGATTCCGAACATGGTTCTCAGCACCGACAACTATAACCAATCTATAAAGCTGACTATATATTTTGATTTATTCGACTCTGATTAAGGAAAAATAAACTTAAACCTCTCAAGGATATTACGGGAATGGATGAATAAGGTTATTTTCGAAAGGAAACGACGTAAGAAGGAAAGAACAGTCGAAGAAATAAAACGGGCCGGGACGAATCTTGGAGTTCATACTAGTTTTTCGTTTAGAGAGTGACAATTAAACGTACCCTAGAATTCGTCCCGTAAATTCTCGATCTTTCTTGTATGTTGTGTTGTTCGGTACTACTTGTGCGTATTTTTCTATTTTTATTAATCCTTTTTAATCTTCTACACACTAGAGCTACTAAAATAATTTTATACTTCTTCCGTTTCGTTCATCCAGAGATAACTGTTTTCGGGCACGAAATTTAAGACGAAGATGATGGTTGTGAATAAAGTAGTGTTAATGAATTTAATTTTTTACCATTTAAGTTAATAGGGTATGGTTCTCATGAAAATTAATGCTTATGTAGGAAATAAGAATAAATTTGGTTCATAGATTTACACAAAATCAATGGCCCAGATTAATACTCACATTAAATGATGCATGATATGCTTTAATTTGATGCACTGCCATTTTCATGCATTACAATCAATAAATTCATGCATCATCTTTTTGATGCATTGTGTGACTTAATTCAATGCATCGGTCAATCTCAACCGCATATCTTATTTTGATCAAGGGTTCTGATATATTCTTATTTCTTACCTAACAGTTTATTCTTATTTAATCTTCTTCCTAAGTTAATATACCTATATTAGCGGGATAAACGAAAATAAAACTTATCTCTAAATATATGAGATGGAGAAAGTATAAAAATAAGCTCTAGGGCTCCAACGTAGCTAGGGCAATGATACAATGATGAAACTTCCATTATATATACTAACATAAGAAAATTAATCCTAATTTCATGCATGTGTAATAAATATGTTACCCTAAGTTTTCGGCTTTGCACATATTAATAATATTTTGTCACATTAAATTAATGATTTAAGTAATTAATGAAGAATCTCTATAATGAGAAGTGCGGAAAGGTAAGGGGTTCTGTACATGCACTACTCATAATAAATTGAAAGTTTAATTCGAATATATTTTTTTTGCTTCTTCTTTTGTAATCCATAGTTTTTGGATTAGTTATATGGTTATGTGTATTTATAAGTAAAAATAATGAGTGTTTTACAATTTTCGGATAATCGGGTTATATGTTTGTTGTTGAGATGTCATTCATTTGTTTTGATTGGCTTTTCATCAACTCAAAGAAAATGTCTTTATATTTCAGAATTTTATGTTTATTTGATTTTGATGCATTCTTAGTTAATTTGTTGCGACGGCGAAGCGAAGCACAATTGGTAAGACACTTTCTTTTCAACTAAGATGTTAGGGCCAGGTTCGAGTCGCCTCGAATGCTTATGTATATGAGTGTATTGTGTTTGCCCGATTAAAAATAAAAAATGTTAATGCACCTTGATACGAAAAATATATTAATAGTGGTAGAAAAAAAATGCTTGAATAGATTGGGTTACAACTAAGCCCAGGCCCAAACTTAATACAGTATATAATAACAATTTTCATCATGCACTAACTTTTACCTAGATTATAATTATTTGTTCAATATTTATTAGGGGTTAGCAAAATTGAACCGGTCCAAAATTTAAACCGATTCTTTGTAAATCGGTTTGTTTGGATCGATTATTTGTAAATCGGTTAGGATCGGTTATCGTAAATGAAAATCAACTTTTTTTTCAATTTGGATCAGTTCTAGAGGTCTGATTTTTGGTTTCAACTGATTTTATATTATTTAAAATACTTAATATTTGTATAATATTTCATACTTGTTGAGTTGTTGTAAATTTAACTTATTTTGATTTATATGCTAATGCTATATAGCTTAAAAACTTGAAGTATTTGTTGCTTTAAGAATCAACCACTAATAAAAGTCCAGCCAAACGAAACCAAACACAAACCTAACCAATGTTTTCGGCTTGGTTCGGGTCATTTCTCAAAATAATTTGGTTTTGATTAGTTATATTTTTCAAATTTTGGATTTAATCGGTTTTATTATTTTGGATTGGTTTTGACTCGAACCATCCGATTGCTCTGCCAAATCTTTATTGGCTACACATATTGAAACATATACTATAATATTGTGTTTAAAGGTATTTATGATTTCAAATCAAATTTTTTATTGCATTTTTAAGCATGACTTTCTTTTATTGCATCGACCGATTATCACCATGCGTGAGAAGTATTTTCAAAAAAACCCAACAATATTTTATAATGGGCTGGCTATAAGAGAGGAAGGAGCCCAACAATTTGAATCTTGGCCCATACCATACTCCAAATTATATTATTAATTAAAAAAATCCAATTAATTAATCTTAAAAGACTAGAAATTGTTTTTTTTTTTTTTAAATTCAAAGGCAAGCCACGTCATCATCAGTTCGGCGCCACCAACGGCAACGGTTGCGACGTCTCCCGCCGTAACTTGTTGGCCGGCGACTGCCTTCCGCCCACGACCACCGCGACCATGGGCGGTCCTTCCGCCAATCCCGCCGCCTTGTCCGGCTGGCTGCTCACCGGAATCATCCCATTACTCTTCGTCTTCCCCTCCGGCGCACATCCTCCCGTCTCCTCCCCCTGCGGGCTTGAGGCGGCGGCGCTAACTCCCGACGACGTGTCCGCGGCGGCGACGCTCAGCCGGCTGCGGTGGAGATTGCCGGCGCCAAATTTCCGCTCGGAACTGGAATCCTCATCGGCTGCCGACGCCATTGCTTGAGTGGAGAAGCTCTCGATCTCGAAGAGATCCGAGCTGGCGTCGCTCCCCGCGTCGTCCTCGCGGGCTCGATCGGAGATCGGGAAAGCGAAAGCGGCGGCGCCGTTGATGAACGGCCTTCCCGTTGCAGAGATCCTCTGCTGGCGCGGGAAATCCATAGCCCTAATTTGACGCGCTTGAACGACGTCGTTCGCGATCCTAGGGTTTATCATCTGTTCCCGACGTTTCGATTTCTCAGTATCGATCAATACAATCGGCACCGTCTGATGATCCGAATTCGACGCAGCTTCCTTAACTCCGACCGATTTCCCATTGACGCAGCAACAATTCCTCCTGAAAAACCAGTTCTTAGCAGCAGACCACCTTTTACTCGGAGCGAAACGCTTCGAGAGGAGGGCTCTTTGGCTATTCCAGCTGGATTCGGACGAAGCTGACGGTGTGGATTTCGCCATGAAGCTCCGTCCGTATCCATCGACAGAGGAAGGAAGCGACGGCGATTTTTGAAGAATCTGCCGTTGCTCCTTCGATTCCTCCTTAATGCTTTCTTCGCTGAAGTACTTCTCAGCATCAAAAATGCTAATTTCTCCATCTTCGGTGAAACTCACATCGTTCTCCATCGAAGATTTGCCCTCAGGTTCAGTAGCTGCTGCTGCTGCTGCAACATTGAACATAGGGTGCTTCTCTCTGGTTAGTGAATCCATCTCTCTCTCTATATATCTCTCTATGCTTCGATTATCCGAAAACAGAACACATTTAAGTGGCATGAAAAGTTTTCTACCGGGTAAGAAAAAGAAGTTCTTTCCTAACATCAATAATGTAATGTTGGATTTGGAAAGTAATGTAAAATGTATTTTTATGGGGGGGGGGGTCCCTCCCAATCTAACGAGACGTCAGTCCAAGTTCGTTGCCGGATGCATGAATCTTTGCTGTTTACTACTAAACTGGTAAAGATCGACTTCTGAGCAGCCTCGTAGAGGGGTGGCCCGATGGTAGAGTGGCTCGTCTTTTTGGATCCGAGTCAGTCACACATGTATGTTGGGGAGAAGGGAGTTTACAGAGCTAAATTGAAGAGGCTGCATGCATGAAAAAGTAGGTGTGCGTGAGTTGAGATATAAAATATTGGCAACAGTTAATTATTAACAACATTAACAACTAAGTAGAATAGTTAGATGCCTTCCTTTAAGCTTGATTTTGATTGTTGAACTAACGACTACCCTCTCTCTCTCTCTCTCTCTAGATCGACAATAGTTCGGTAAGCATGTTAGTTAGGACTGTATTTGCATTCAGGTGGAACATACTAAGCCAAGTGTTGTGTTTTTTTAAAGAAGGCCCCATGAAATAGGAAATAAGAACGTGAGTTGGAGAAGTGAAGCGTCAGTTTCTTGGACAAATTTGTTAAAGATGATTATTGATATTGCAATTTTTGTCAAATTTGTTATCTTATCACCTTTTTATGGGACAAAAATAAAGAAAAGAAAAGAAAGGAAAAGAAAATTTTAGGGCCATTCCAAACTTTAGCCTTTTTATGGTCTATAATTTTCGAATGACCCCTCGTTTCATGTGCCGACGCTATTGTCCGCCATGCTTGCTCAGTTGTACCTTTTAAGCTTTTGAGCAAATGTGTCAATAATGTCAAGTTCTTCGAATTCTTTCACTCTTCGTTTGGTATACAAAAACCCGTATTAATATGTATAGTTTTAAGAATTTATAAGGGACAGGTTTGCAAAGAACCAACTTTTAAAGCACTTACCTGAACAAAACATGAAGAAAAACTATGGGCAAAAAATAAGCATTAGAAGAAGTGATGGAAAAGATGGCTGAAGAAAGCACAACGATGACCAAAATACGTTATAAACCACTTTCAAATACGGAGTCTTCGAATATGGAAATGATAAAACTGTCTCCGAGAGAGATGGAGGAAGGATAAGCACACTGCCAAAATCTACATAAATAAGCAAAGCAAATGCCCAGGTTTGTGAAGCAAACTCCATTCCGATCACTGCAAGAAGAGTAAACCAAGTGTCAAGGAACTAACGATGAAGCAAGACTTACTTCAAGAGGGTCTGAATGACTAGTGAACTAAAAATGGAGGCCAACGAGCAAATAGGGCAAGATGTACATACTACCCCTACGGGAACGGTTTATATATTTATTAGTTGCAGTAGCCAGATTCTTCAAATGTAACAACCATTATGTTTTTCTAAATCTGCAGTATTGATTAATGATAGTCTATCTAAAGCATGGTATTTCGAGATCTGTCTGTGAGGCTCTCCTAATAATGTACGCACCACATTCTTCGGTATTCCATGCATAGACTCATGGTCCACTGGTAAGCATAACAAAATAAGTAAGATTCATCAGTATTAACACTTGTCTAACAAAGATCCAGTCATTCCGGACATCTATTTAGGTTCGTTCTTTTGATATCAACCTTCAGAAACTAAAGATCAGACCGAGCTTGAATTCCATATCGTCTCACAACATAACAGTAACGTTTTATTAGAGAAACTAAAGTTACCAAATGTTAACTAATTAACCTCAGTCCTCCCCAATCATTTCCTATCAAGAGTTGATAATAAGCTCTCAAATGACCTAAATTTCGACGGCATACATCACTAGCAAATCCTTGAGAACTTCTACGCTAAGATTGGGTTGATACTTCACACTAAATAACTACTGAGCAATATGAGTATCATTTCAACTTCAGATCACAAGGCAGGCAACCAAAATAATAGAGAAAACAGAGTATAGATCAAAGATACCTGGTTCCAAATCTACTGATCCATAGGCGGCCTAGGATGACCATGGAATCCTCTGCCTCGCCCTCGCTTTCGCCCACGTCCCTGCTGTCTCATCTGATTGGGAGGTCCCCCTTGATTCCAACTCACGTCCATTCCAGATCCCATGTTCATCCCAACACCATAGCCACCCTGCACAATCGGTCCTCCGAAACCAGGCACCATAGCAGAGTTGTTCAGCAGCCCTGTGGCTGCTGCTCCCACGACACTGATTGCCCCAAGCAGGCTCAATGCTCCTACCGCAAAAGGGTCTATATTCATCTGTGTTGGCGGTTGCTGCACCATAGGAGACACCTGCACATAAGGCGACGGCACCATAGGCGAATCAGCCACACCGTAAGCCATATCCTCGACATATTTCAGACTCTTAGATGCGTTCTTATGAGGCTTTGGCCCGTCGATTGCTTGCTGGCAATACAATGTGACCCCTTGGAATTGCTTATGAGGCTCGACTAGTGCGGATTTCGCGCTCTCCGCAGTTTTATAAGTGAACAGACAGAATCCTCTTAGCTTCCCTGTTTCTCTATCGAGCCCTAAAGGCCCCTCCTCGATTTCGCCATACTGGGAAAAGAAATCCTTTACCTTCTCCGGATCCAGTTCCGCCCCCGCATTGCTGACGTATATCTTCCTCGCCGTGCAATCCAGTTGGTGCTGCGGTGTCTCCGTCGCAATGGGGCCCAGGGATGCCAGCTGGGAACACGTCATTCGTCCGTTGATCGATTTCTGAGGCTCCTCCAGTGCTTGGCGAGCTGCGCCGCAATCTTTGAAGAGGACGAAGCCGTAACCCTTCGATTTTCCGGTGGCCCTGTCGGAGATGACGCGGCAATCCTCGATTTCTCCGTATTTCGCGAACGCGGGCAACAGATCCTCCGACGTAGTGTCCCACTTGAGGCCGTGGACGAATATCTTCCGCAGGGAGGGGTCCACGTACGCCGACGCCCGAACCCTAGCCGCCACGTCACCGTGGAGCGCCGCGGCCTCGGAGAGCAATTCGACCAGTTTCTCCCTACTCAATTCAGCTAGAACGCTCTGGATCGACTTCTCTTCCTCTCCGTCGCCGTCGCCATCGCCGTTGCTCTGAATCGGCTCTTCCGCGCGGCCGCCGTTGTTGTTGCTCTGAGCTGGCAAGGCTTCCACTGCACCGCCGCCTACATTGTTGCTCAGGATCGGCTCCTCCTCGACGTCGCCGTCGTTCTGTTGATTGTCTTCATCCACCTCCTCCTCCTCCTCTTCTTCTTCCTCCCCTGCCTCCTCCTCCTCCTCCTCCTCCTCTTCCTCCTCCCCCTCTTCCTCTTCTTCCTCCTCTTCTTCTAATTCAACTTCTTCGTACTCGATTTCTTCTTCTTCCTCTTCTTCTACTACTTCAATTAGCTCTTCGGTGTCTTCTTCATCTTCTTCACCGGCGATTATTTGCTCCTCCTCTTCAACTAGTGAGGGTTCCGACTCGAGCTTCCGCTTCTTCGCCATGGGAGGTGAATCGAGGGTTTTCGAAGCATTCTTTTTCCGCTTTTTTTTTGAACCGTTTATATCAATGCTTTAAAAACCGTACCGAAACACCGGTTAAATCGGTGCAATCATAAACCATTTATAATTTCGGTTCGTGGTTTTTTCGATAATTTTCGATTTTAGCCAGTTAAATCACGATCCAATCAAAAAAACCATTAACCGAAGGCTTTGTTGGTTCGACCTCAGCTAAACATTGGTTTATATAGTAAGTGACGATCCAACTTTGATCCCTTAATTATTCTATAAAAATATCTAAAATTGAAATAGGAATTTAACAAATGGGCCGCACATAGCTCAAGAAAGCCCATTTAGGCCCAACATCGTATCCTTCCGGCCCATTATCGGCCCATCTTCTGTATATAAACCCTTCCTTTCGTCTAGGGTTTCACCTTCCACCACTCACACCGCAAATCCAGTTTTCTCTCTCATTATCCCCAACTCTCAGCTGCAATCATGGCGGATAGAGGCGCAGGCGATCGAGGCGGCTTCGGCCGTGGATTCGGGGACCGGGGCCGCGGCGGCCGCGGCGGAGACAGAGGCGGCCGTGGGAGAGGCCGCCGCCCCCGCCGCGAGGCGGAGGAGGAGAAGTGGGTCCCCGTTACCAAGCTCGGCCGCTTGGTGAAGGAAGGGAAAATCAAATCGCTGGAGCAAATCTACCTCCACTCGCTCCCGATCAAGGAGTACCAAATCATCGATACCCTAGTCGGCCCGTCGCTCAAGGACGAGGTGATGAAGATCATGCCGGTGCAGAAGCAGACCCGTGCCGGGCAGAGGACGCGATTCAAGGCCTTCGTCGTCGTCGGCGACAGCAACGGACACGTCGGACTCGGCGTCAAGTGCTCGAAGGAGGTGGCGACGGCGATCCGCGGCGCCATTATTCTGGCCAAGCTGTCGGTGATCCCGGTCAGGAGGGGTTACTGGGGTAACAAGATCGGGAAGCCGCACACCGTGCCGTGCAAGGTCACCGGAAAGTGTGGGTCCGTCTTGGTGAGGATGGTTCCGGCGCCGCGTGGTTCTGGAATTGTGGCGGCGCGTGTGCCGAAGAAGGTGCTGCAGTTTGCCGGTATTGATGATGTCTTCACCGCTTCCCGTGGATCCACCAAGACTCTCGGCAACTTCGTCAAGGTCCATTCATCTTTCTCTGATTCGATTGAATTTATTGATTTTGAGCTGGTTTAATTCTTCAATGTTATTGCCAATTACTTGTGATAGTTAGTTCAGTCTTATACATGATTACTCGTTATTAAGTCTATATAAAATAATAGAAACGTGTCGAGAAAAATGGGACGGAACTTAGTATGGAGGGATGAGTGTTTCGTTTATCGTGGATGATTTATCGCTTTCATAGGTGTTTATAGTTAGTTTATGGCCTTGTGTAGAGACTTACCTCAACTACTTTATCTTTCTATGTGAATTAGACTGTTATTCAATTTTATATGGGATTAAGTCGATTTGTAACTGAAGAGTTCGGTTTCTAATAATACTGTGTTACTTGCATTGCTGAATCTATATTCCGTTCGGCTTCAATATTTGCATTGTAGCACCTTTCGATGATTATATCTCTGAATTTGATCATCTTTTCTACTTCTTTGAATTGCATTGCATTGAATTGGAACTCTACATCATTCATCATTGAATTTTTCATACGAGAACGTGTTTGTTTGTTTGTTTATTTGCTGTTCGGATGGAGTAAGGTTTGGTTATTAGCCTGTCCATCAATAGTAGCTTACCTTCAACATCTCTGATTTACTGGCATAATCAAAGTCGAATCTTTTCCATCTTTGTTATTAATTATTGAAACTGATTTGAACTTGGTTCTGTACAGGCAACGTTTGATTGCTTGTTGAAGACATACGGTTTCCTAACTCCAGACTTCTGGAGAGAAACTCGATTCTCGAAATCTCCCTTCCAGGAATACACTGATCTGTTGGCAAAGCCCACCGGCAAGATCCTACATGTTACCGATGATGTTGACGCCTAATCGTGCTTTTTGTTAGAACGTCTCGTTATAGATTTTCGACTTTTAATTTTGTAATTTTGGTTTGTTTGTTGGATTGCTTCTTTACATTCTGTTTTATCTGAAAACGGGTTTTTGTTTCTCGTGATTTTGTTGGGTTACTTTTGCTTCAAATGCAGAGATTTTCTTCTGTTATACATCCATTTTTTTCCTTGCTTTATTTGCCTGCGTTTTACTTCTAATCCCCCCTTCTTTTTTCGTTTGTGTTGATTGATGACTTGTTTGTTGTTGAATTAGTGAAAGAAATGTTAGTTACTTCCTTCGACCCTTTATACTAGTTACGTTTTCCTATTTAGTACATTTTGCAGAAAATGTTATGTTTCTTTATTTGGTGAAAAGTTACACATCAATTGGTATCATTTTCTCCAAAAGTAGTGAATTCCTGAAAAGTAATCTATGTCCAATTTCAATTGTATTACTTTCCTAATTGAGTCGTTTTATACGAATTATCTTGTATTTCAAAACGAAGATAATTAACCTAAACATCTTTGGGTTAACACTTTTAACATTGTATTTAAAATCTTGTGTCAAAATGAAATATGATAATTGATCCGGGACGAAGAGAGTATTTATTGGCCGAAAATGAGTTTTTAAAGTTATCAAGATCTGATCTTGATTGATTCCACTTCTCTTGGAGTTGATAACCTTTTATAGATATATAAACACCCACATGTATTTTGGGACTAATCCATTTTCATGAGCAAAACCAACCCACCATTCATTCCTTTCCTTTACTACATGTATGTATGAACCAAAATTTCCAACACAGAGAGAAAGTATTGATAAAAATTTAAAGAACTTTGAGCTAAAGTTACTTAATTGGTGCAAGCTAATATTCCAAATTTTAATGTATTTTTCGTTTTATTGCAGCAAAAATGTAGATTTACTTTTCATTAACACACTAGTATAAAGTACTACCTCCATTTCACTAAATTAGCCTCATTTGCTTTATTGACTTTTTCGGCACGCGTTTCCAGCGAAACCTAGTACGAGTTTTAAAATATAATTTCGAAGTATTTTTTCGTTTACGGAATACATCGACACTAGATTTCGGTGGAAACGCGTACCGAAAAATTGAAACCCACAAAAATGGGAACAAGAGTTAAAAACTCGAAAAAAATGGCAGCTTTCTAATGGTGAGGAGGCAGCACAAGTACCGGTAACAAGAATCAAATACTAAAGTAAAATTTGTTATTTTAATTTTATAAATTACATAAAAATAAAAATTTTAATCGTCCATTTTCGTTATAAAAATTAATAAATGATATAACCATAAATTAATCTCATGTTTACATTATTATATCCACACCATTCAAAATTAGCATTTCTTATTTAATGTTTTTTTCCTATGATGTACTGTACATAGAAATATAGAATATGACACACAAACTCTGTCTCTCCCTCTCTCTCTCTCTCTCTCTCTCTCTCTCTCTCTGCTTTTGTTATTTTGTCCACATGTATCATTTAGGACTCAGATTTTGAGCTCAGGTTGTATAAGCATGGCTTCTGGGGATTTTGTTCTCGCTTAGAGGAATGTTCGAACACCTCTGGAACCATGCCACCTCAATTCTCGCTTTCGGACTTGCTCTCTCTTTCTTGGATTCTTGGTTTTTTTCTGGTAAGGTTTTTGCTCCCTTTTCTTGATTTCTTCTTTTAAATTCATGCATTTTCTTGGATTTCACCTCTTTCCGATTCTGGGTGCTCAAAGATTCGATCTTTACTGCGTTTTTCTCTTACAAGATTTTCGCTTTTGATGGGCTTTCTCTGTTTTTCTGCTTTGGTAGATTGAGTGGTTTCAATTCTTGCAAGTCGAAGGCTTTAGGAATTTGTTTGGTACTTCTAATTAGGAGGGTTTATAGGGTTTGTGTCCTGAGGAAGTTGAATTAAGGTTGTTGTGTAGAGAGAGAGAGAGAGTGAGTGAGCAGAGAGAGAGAGAGAGGCGATATAGACGAGGAATGGTAGCTCAAAGAATGGGATCTCATGGGGGTGATGGTAACAGCTCTGTGAAAACCCAAACCCAAAACCCGAACCCGGACCCGAAATCGAACCAATTGAGTAGGCAAGGCTCTTTATACAGCCTCACTCTTGATGAAGTGCAGAATCATTTAGGTGATTTGGGGAAACCCCTAAGTAGCATGAATCTTGATGAGCTTCTCAAGTCTGTGTTGACAGTTGAGGCTAATAATCACACAGTAGAAGGTGATGTGTGTGAGCAATCAGTGCCTGCATCCGGCTCGTCCCTGACTAGACAGTCGAGTGTTTCTCTCTCTAAGGATCTGAGCAAGAAAACTGTTGACGAAGTGTGGCAAGATATACAGCTGGAGTCGAAAAGGAGCAGTCTTGATAGAAATGCTACCCTCGGGGAAATGACGTTGGAGGATTTCTTGGTTAAGGCTGGAATAGTTGCTGAGTCCGCTCCAGAGAAGAAGAATCACGTGCCCGTTTTGGGTGGGGTTGATTTGGTGGTATTGCCTCAGCAAACTCCGTGGATGAGCTACCCGATTCCTGCAGTTTCTCCTCAGCAACAGAATATGATGCCTGTTTACAGCCATGGAATCCAGCAGCCAATTCCTTCTGCGTTGGAAACTGCTTTCAGTGAAAACCAAATGATGGCTTCTTCTTCGCCATTGATGGGCACTCTGTCGGACACTCAGACTACGAGAAGAAAGAGGGTTGCACCGGAGGATGTAGCTGAGAAGGGCGTTGAGAGAAGGCAGAAGAGGATGATCAAGAACCGAGAATCTGCAGCACGCTCACGAGCTAGGAAGCAGGTGCTTTTTTGTTTTATACTTTGTGGATGTATTATTTATCGAATATTCATTTTATCTTATTTCTTTGTTGATGTGTAGGCATACACCCATGAACTGGAGAACAAGGTCTCTCGCCTCGAGGAGGAGAACGAAATGCTCAAGAAGCAACAGGTTGGCTTTTGCCCCTCTACACTCAACACCGTCTTTCTTTGTGTAATTATCAATCACTATCGTTCATTTCTTGCTAATTACCAGAGTGGAATTAGTAACAATGTTAAAATTTGACTGCTGAAAATACCATTATCTCACGTTTGTTTGGTGCTCAGCTTGTTGGGTTCTTATACGGTTAATGCATTATACTACTCTTTTTTTAACTGATATATTATATTTATGTGTCTGGCTATCGTACGTATCTCTAGTTTGATGGGAGATAGACGAGGAAAATCAGAAATCAGTCAGCTTTAAATGGCATATTTTGAATCTAACGGAACTGATATATTTATTGCTGAGCATAAAGTGCATAATCTGGAATGCATTATGTTAAGTAAGTGCTTATAGAATATGTACGAAATCAGAAATCATTGTTTTAACAGATTCTTCGAAACATAGAAATTAGAAGTTACAAAATCAGTGCTTATATTTATAGGTTACAGAATCAGCCTTAGCACTCCCTTTTGCCTCCTCGTATTAGTACTTTTAATGACTTTCCTTGTTAATCTACTTTACTCGTGTACTAGTTTCACCTGCATGATAATTACCGTACAGATTGAAGACCACTTACTTTTGTATTTTCATCTTCCGTAATTGCTTACCGGACATTTCTTCACATGATAGTTGATTTTATTCTACTCGATTGCTACGATTAATCCCATCTAGCATGTTTAGCATTCCATTTAAATTGCTGGGGTTCGAGGAAGATATCATGTCTGACCTATTGATCGTGGAAAACGTTACATCGACATTGTTGACATTGAAAATTCGGAAAGTAAATCTCAATGAAGGTGCTAAAGAAGTCCTTTAATTCTTGGTCATATTATATTTTACTCCTTATCATATGAGCAAACTTATTATGCTTCATCATGTTTTGATTTCGATATTGAAGATTACACCTCATTCGTGCAATAATTGGCCTTAAAACTTTACTTTTTGCTTGCTATCGTTATTCAGCATTTGAGCCAAGCATTTTGAGACTCTTCGATTCCTGAGATTAAATATTAGTCGCAAGGATCAGTAAGTTCTTTAGATCTCTAATTTGAATATGCCACATCTGTTTCTAGTAATCCATGTTCGGCTTATAAATGTTAGTTGACCATATAGGTGAATAAGGTGTTCGGATTTTCTGAACCGAGAACTGTCTCATATGCAGGAAAGCCTATATGTGATTTGTTTGTGCCGTTGCATTGCATTATTTTGGATCCAATTCTTTTCTTCGAATCTGTTTCTGCTATCTTTGTTCGTTAGCTTTTATGGTAGCAAACCCCCCATCTCTACCGTTTTAGCTTTTCTTTTTAGACTGTCTTCAAAAAGTTCAAAACCTCTTCTTGGAAAAGTCGATCTTACTCCCTTCGAATTATGGATGATTAAACATAACGAATCATTTGAGCTCTTTTTTCTTTCTTCTCTGCTTTTCTTTCGGAACATCATATTTTCTGGGAACATCATAACGATTTTCTGGGAACATCATCTACGAGCTAGAAGCAGTAGAAATGAAGCACACGGCCCAAATGTTTTCATATCCACGATTTTCAGACTGTATGTAATGTGATTGTGCTTACTCTTTGTTCACATTCCTATTCGTTTCCTCGATTTTGCAGGAATGGGAGAAGGTGCTGCCTACCATACCACCACCACAGCCAAAGTTTCAACTGCGTCGAACGAGCTCAGCCCCCATGTGAGAATCATGTAGATTGATCTCTCCTTTCTTCTCTTCTTCCTTTTTAGTTGAGATACTACATTAGTTAGTCTAATTAGCCCTTCTTCTTTTTTCGTGTTTTCTTGTATTCGTCCTCGTCTCTCGATAAAACACAGCCTAACCATACGATCTTGTATGTACATTTTTACAGTATGAAGCAACCTTCGAGTTTATAGTTTGCCATGAATCTTTGCTCCATAATTTTTTACATTACCATATTATGTACTTCCTCCGTCTCAGATCTGCATGATCAGGTCTTACTCAGTACATTATATAAAACGAGATATAAATTATCTCTTAACATCTGTTTTTTGACACATTGAAATGCGTATCGAAACGTTATTTCTCCCCGTGACAAAGAGATTGAATTCAATGTATCTACCTAACACAAACACACAAATTTAGGGGGGGCCTAAATTTATTTTGGTAGTGCTTTGAAGGGCAATAGGTTTCACTATATAGGGCAATTTCTACCACTTTTGCTCTCATTTTTGTACTATTGATTTTCAATTGACATAAATCATTTTGTAACATATATCTTATGGTACCAAAATGGGCAAGTAATACTAGGTGTCTTCAAAAGTTAGTGGCCCTTTATTCTATTTTCCCATGCCATCTTTTGACTATACATGCATGGGCATCTTTTGTTACGTCTTCGGTTCCCGTCCCGAACGAAACGCACCTGTTATCTGATGTTTTACGAGGGTTTTTAAAGTGGGGATTGGTTTCGTTTGTGACCGGAAGACGACCGTTTACATGCATTTTAATATGTCGAAGGATGTATGTTAAGATAAAATTCGAATCCGACGCTCACGATGCAGCCACGTCATCCTAAGAGGGAGAGAGAGAGAGAGAGAGAGCAGTGCTTTATGCTATCTGGATTGAGAAAAAGGAAACAGTCCTTTTTTATCTCTCGGAAGGGACGACTGGACATCCATGGCTATTTTGGGAGGGATGAATTAATGGCGATGGATGGGAAGTTACGAGGATTGGCACGTATTGTGGGGAACGAGGGCGAAAGTTGGTTGTGCCGCTTTGCAGAATATGGAGATTCCTTCACTGTAGAGGTGGCGTGTACAACTGTTCGATGTAATGCATGAACCAGGTATTGAGGTGTGGCCCTGGCCCTGGCCCGATCGCTGCTCCTTCCCTCGCTATAAGAAGGGGGCATGGCTTGCTGCTGTTCTGCACACACAACACACTCAATGAAACCCTAATTACTGCTTGCTGTCGATGTCCTTTGAAGGATTTCCGGTGGGGGAAAGGGAAGATTTTGAGATCTGATCGGAAGTGTAGAGGTGGGGGAAAGGGATGATGAGAGACAGAGACTCAAAAGTTGACAGAAGAGAGTGAGCATTCGCAGTTCAATTGTATAGAGATTATACATTTGCTAGTGCGTGTGCTCACTACTTTTCTGTCAGCTTCTCTCTCCCTCTCTCTCTCTACATTCTCCGTCTTCTTCTCCTCCTCCTTTCTGGTTTCTACTCTCTCATCTCCTTCCTGCTGCAACTTTGCATATCTGGTTTCTACTCTTCGCTCTCTCTCTCTCTCTCTCACACACACCCCACTCCCTCTCTCTCAGAGGCCAACACCTGCCCCCTGCTACTATTTTGAACATTAATTATTCAAGGTTTTTTGGGTCCTCCATATATGTTGTTTGCTGAATTTCGTTGGCATTTTCTGAATTGATTTAGTTTCGGTAAAGGTCCCTCCTTTTTTATGATTTGTTTGATTTCTTATGCTCGCTCGATCAATACTGTCCTTTTTATAGTGTACTTGTTGTACTGCTGTACTGTTCTTGTTATTGGGAGCTGTGAATCTTTACCTCTCATTTGTTTAATCATTTTTTACTGTTTCTTTTTTTTTTAACAGCTCGGCTGAATTGGTTCTGCAGTTAATATTGTTAGCAGTAAAAAGCTTCATGGTGTTGTTCTATTTGCTCTTAAAGAAAGATGGTACAATTTTTTCTTGATTTTCTGTTTGAATCTTGTGTTATCTTTTCCATGAGTGAACTCTAGCTGATGCCTTTGTTTAGTTTTATGAGTTTCTGAGTACAATGTTTGGAAACAGACAAAATGATTTATTGATATTGTTATCTTTGTTATCACTTTGTTCAAATGAGTTTCTAGCGTGTCTTGTAACGTATCGAAATGGTGGGAAATAGCTACGTTTCGTTTGCAAAATAAGTTAAGTTCCTATTTTACTTGTAGTACGGAAGTAAACGTGAGGCGAATGTCAAGATGAAAAATCTAAACACTCTTGTACCTTCATTTTTTTGTCTGATTTTATCTTCAACGAGTGACACAGTATATGAAGCAGTCTAGATTGGCTTCATATGAAGTGGATTAGTCCTTCTGAGTTAGTTACGAAACGAGGTTGGTAATATTGAAATCCATCATAGTTTGATCCCATCCTCCAGCTACCTCAATTGTAGCCGACCTTTGCTATGACTCTGTGTGGTTCTTGGCTTTCTAAATCACGAATTCACGAACTTTGTATGTGGATTATTATCACACTGAATTTACATACTGGCCTGGAATTGATCGATGCAAGTTAGATAGGATATCGTGGAAAAAGGATGTCTCCAAACTTCATAGGCTGAAGTGTTTCAGATGTATGATAATTAATGATGCTAGTTAGTTTAAAATTCCATTGAAAATAAGAGATCAAAGATGAGAAGACTATAGGTTGTTCATAGCTATGATGAGTTCAAGCATTAAATAGTTGAATGTATGAGCTTATTGTATAACCAAAGATGCGGTTTGAATTCATTATCTTTGTTTTAGCACTGATTCTTGGCGAGCCATGACGTTCATCTTTTTTTCTGCCTGCTACGTTTCATGGGATTGTCTTCTTGTCCCAAAGTGTGTGCTTCTTGTTGATTGGTGACAGAAATTGGAAAGTTATAATTGAAAGCATGGTTATGGCATTGTCGTTCATGTTTCATTAATTCTCGCAGGCCATGATTATCGCGTTCCATATCATGGATGGCATAACCTTGGAGTTATATATAGGCTATTTAAAGAAAGCTGAGCCATCTCTGGAAATTCCATTTCAACCAAGAAAGGACGATTGTATGAACTTCATACATGTATCCTGAATAATGAATGAACATGCATAGCATTCGCTGGAAGGGTGTGTTCGTTCCAACGAGCAAATCTCTTGTAACATAGGACTTAGGGTGTGTTCGTTCCTTCTATATGTGCATCAAATTTCATGTTATATCTGGTGGAGCATTCGGGTTGCAACTTCTACTATTCATTTGCTTTTGCTTTGTCGACCCTCTTATATGTATGAATGATGGATAGTATATAGCAGTAACCATTCTGTAACACAGTCGTTAAATGTGCAGGGGGTGCAAGTTGATCTTGTCATCATGTTGCAGTAAAGATGTGCCGATCCCTTAATGTGCATGTGTTGCAGTTAAGTATCTACACGTCTATGCTTCCCGTTTCTCAATTGCATCGCCCAATTGCAGTTTTCTCGTAGTTCCATATGGCTATACTATCTCTGGTTCTTTCTTGTAAATCTTTGGTACATGCCTCTTATACAATATATGTTTTTCATCTTCTCCTTTCTTCCTTTGAACCCTCCTTTGAACCCGTGTTTCACAAGTATGCTTTACGAACTATGAATTGTGATCGAGCATATTGTCATTATCGTTTCCATCAGCATCACCATCATCTAGACTTCCGTCCAACATGAATGTTTGCAGGCGCCTACTTCACGTCGTGGTATTTCTATCAGGAATCGGAGATTCCGTCGGCAATTTTGTAACAGATCTTCAAGACTTTTGTAGTTATTCTGAGATTTGTAGTGCTAGCATTCCATGTAACTCCTCTTGCTCTGTACATCCATGGATACTTTTGCTTTTGTTCTTAAATTTTTTGTTTAATTTCATTATACTTACTACATCTATGATTTATAAATATAAAACTAAAATAAATAAATAAAAATAATACTAAGATCCAAAAAAAACAATGTCTAAACAAATACTAAATCTAAGCACTACACTATTGTTACACCAAAGAGTTTGAGGCCCTTGAATGAAATAGAAGGCACATTCTCCTTCATTTCTTCCCTTTGTTGTATATCCATAGTACCCTCCATCTTCATCGGCGACGACACGTCATCGTCGGCAACAACGGGCCCACCTCGATCCCGGTCATCGTACGCTACGTCTAGTATACACATCTTCCGGCCGTTGGTTTCGTAAGAAGAGAATATAACCCTATCCTTTGATCTCAACCCTTTCTCCTTTGCAAACCTATTCCACCCCCTTGTGAATACGAAACTCTGGCTACTCTTCCAATAGCAGTACCTGAAATTCCACGACCTCATCGACCGGTCGAAGAACAAGAGCTCGACGTCGTCCACGTTCCCCGCGTTTCTCTCCTCAATTCTCGGGAAATACTTCAACGCGAACTTCTTTGGGATCACGAGCCTGTTGAGCTTGCTCACGTCGCTAGGCGTGAGCTCCTTCTGGAAAAGCTCGCGTAACCGGGAGGCTGGAGCTTCATTCAAGGGTAGGAAACGGAGGCCCTGGTTTCGATCTTGGCCCATCAAATAGTCTGAGAACTTAGAGGCGTAAGACCCGTCTTTGATCATGGTGAGGACGGCTTCCGTAGTGAATTGATCTTGGAAGCTTGGCTCACGGACCGTGACTTCAGTCCACGGGAAGTTTCTGGAAGTGAGGCCGTTTCGGAGCTTCATGGCTGCACTATCGTACGCCATGGCCGCGTCCGTCTCCGATTTGAAAGTGCCAAGCCAAATGCGCTGATGGTTAGCGTAGATTTGCGCACCCCAATGCCCATTAGGCTGGCTCACGACGCCTTTGAACTTCGAAGGTGCGGCTGCAGCCCCCACGGAGCTCGTTTGATGCTTTGCGGGGAAGCTGTAGCTGCTGGTGCTGTTCGAATCGGAGATTTCGCCCAACAGATTTTTCGTAGCACCGCTTGCTTCTTCCATGACAATCTATTCAACCAAGGATGAAGAAAGAGTCGATAAGAGAATCAACGACACGATAACACAAAAGGCAAATGTAATAAATCGTGCGATCAAAACAGATTTGCACACAAAAGAAAAGTACAGAAATAGATGGAGCTTATAAATCCTAGTAACTTCACATTAATCGTTACACGAAAACCGGGCAATAGATCAATGTCGAACATGAAAAGAAAATATCAATAACAAGGTCTCTTCTTAATGCTATATAGTGAGGAAATGTAGGCATGGATTTCTTTCCCTAAAGCGAGATTCAGTCGACCGTTGAACACATAATAAGATACTAAATGAATCTGGATTCGACACTTTGCATTGAATGTTTTTCAAATTCAAACTTTTCTCGGAGAGGGAAACACGAAAAATGTATTTATACAGCAACCAATTCGGGTTCAACACAAAACGGGCAAGTATCTGCACATTCAATTCAACTTCAAGAATCGTATTACTCTCTACAAGAAAACGATAGAATCTCCCCTCACGAAAATCCCTAATAATACAACTTACCCAACTCCCTAAAAAACAAAAGAAAATCAAAATGAATAAAAGAAATCAAGTAAGTAGTATCATCAACAATTAGCATAGCCTCCTATAAAAATCTTTCATACTTCAAAATTCTCCATAAAGGCTTATATCGAAGGACGAGACAACGCCTTTTAACACTAAAGAAAAATAAAATCTGAAGTAGTTTTTTCAACACAAAGTTTATAAATGATGTTATGCGACATTCGTGCACGTTAGATACACAGTTTTGTTTACTAAGTTATTTTTCTGCATGCATATAAGAACTGGACAGGTTCTGGACTAGCGAGAAGAAAACAATCCTACGTCTCGACTGGAGATTTAAGATGTATATTCCCAAAACATATGATAAACAAGCACTCTTCTATATGAAAACACAATTTCGAACCGAAAATTCTTATATGGTGTTCAACACTTGATTTAAGAAGACAACTATATATTATGAAACAGATTTATTCTTGTTGGGGTACTTTTTATACCTTCAAAAGAATTAGGGCTATAAAATCGATCCGAATTAATGCAGAAGCCTAGATTGAGTAAATTCCAACACCTAATCTAACTTATATGCACTTACTAAGAACCGTAAACACCCATTGATACACGTCTAGTTCCAAAACAACAAACTTTGTAATCAGTTAGCGAAGAACCAAGCATCTAATACCGGAACCAAGCATCCAGCATAGAACAAATTAAAAACCAAGACAAGGCAAAATAATAGTAATAACATCAAGGAAGAAAATCTAGCAACAAAAGAAAATCGGACCGATGCTACACTCTTCAGTTCTGACTTCTGAATTCAACTTCAGAACCACGATAACTTCAGACAACTTATATACTCGATTATGTACGATCTTTCTACTCGATGCTTTATATAATAAGGCATTGTATGCAATTTCACATTCAGATGCACCCTAATACCACAAGATTATGCAAATTTCACTCAATTGAATTGCAACAACAACAAAAAAAAGAACATAACTTTGATCAAAATCTATCATGACATTACATAAATAAAAGTAAATACCACAAACACCAGAATTAATTGCAATAAAAACACAAAGCAATCATCTTTTTAATTCCTTCAAAGTAAAATCTGATTTTTTCGGGAAAAGAAAGAAAAAGAGAATACCTGAGAACTCAAGTTTCAGCCTCCAGAAACAAGCAGTAATTGCTGTCGAAGAAGCTTAACGCAAGAAGCAAGTATATAAATAAAGTGGGAGAAGAGAAGAAATAATTGGAAGAAAGGAAACAAAATAAATCAAGAGAATATAATTAATAAAAAGATCCAATTTTTTTTTTTTAAATTTCCAAACCTGCATACAAGAGTTTTCCATTCTTGAAATCATCCATAATTTGAAGCGTATCAGCTCCATCAAGGAAACAAAAATCTTTCCTTTCCTGAGTTGCGTCCACTGCCGTGACATACTTCCTCCCACCCATTCAAAATTAAAGAATTTACCTTACCATACACAAAACCTAGAGAGGGAGAGAGAGAATTAATCCAAAAAAAAAACATTTGGTTTGGATAATGCAAAAAATACATAAAATATGGTGAATATATTCGGAAACTCCATATTTTCTGGAGATATAAAATACTACTACCAATAATCAAACTCCTAAATCCAGAAGTGAAAAAAAAAAAAAAAAAAAAAAAAAAAAAAAAAAAGCCCAGATTTTTTTAGAGCGAAAGAGAGAGGGGGAAAGCCCAGATTGTGGTTTCAAATTTTCAATAATTATTTGAAGAGTAGACAGGCGTACGTACTTACCAAATCTTCATTACCTTCAACATTAACATGAAAAGTCACGCCCAAAAAACATTTTTATTTAAATAAGTACAAAAGATTATTGAAAACAAAATCGATAATAATTAGGGTTTCAAAAATCAAAATTAGGATCATTCCAGTTTCATTTTTTTTAATTGAGGAAATTAATTAGGGTTTCAAGATTCAAATTTTGTTCAACATATATGAACAGTTGAAGTTAATATCAAAGAATTAACCAGAACCAGAAGCTTTCTTCAGTTGTTAACAATGAAAAGAAACTCACACAGAAGGATGGTGCAGTGAAGGTAATGATGGAAAAATGGTGGAGAGAGAGAGAGAGGGAGCTGACAGGGAGAGAGGTGTGCTCACTCTCTTCTGTCAGTTTTGAATTCTTTCTCCATCACTATTCACTGCACTGCACCAAATTAATTAATCAGGGAAAAAAAAAAAAGGATTGCATTTTTCTTGATGAATTTTGAGCTCAAGAAATGAATGTATGAAACAATTGTTAATAGGGTTTTCTTGGGCCTTGGTTTCTATGCAATTACTACTAATTTCGACTTTTCAACAAGCTAATTCTCTCTTCTCTCTCTCATCTTTGCATGCTTTGCAGCTTAGAGAGAGAGAGGCCGAGGGCATCCCCCACCCCACCATTTGCTAGCTCTTGTTTTTGACACATCAATAATTTTTACAAAAGGAAAATAATATTTGTGATGATTAACCTACTCGTAAATAGATAATTACAAAATTGTAAAAACTACCACTCCGGTCCTAGGAAGATGACTCCTTTTTTTTTTTGCTTATTCGGCACTCATTTCCACCGAGAGTCCGAGACGTAGTACGAGTCTTACGATATAATTTGAAAATATTATTTCTTTTACGGTATATTAAATGCGTGCCGAAAAGCAAAAAAAAAATGAGTCAACTTCCTAGGACCGGTTTCTTTTGAAACAAGTTAACACAAAATTCGCATAAAAAAAATTATCCGAATCCAAGATTCATCTTCTTCGTATCTATCGTCTCCTCTCCTATCCTTTAATTACATCATACTCCCTCCGTCTTTAAATAAGTGTTCTGAGCCGCCAAAAATTTTGTCCCTAAATAAGTGTCCTATCACATTTTTCCAAGCAAAAATTACACAAAAGTACCAAAACTACCCTTCTTGAAAATCTAAAAGTGGGAGAAAGACAAAAATAAATAAATAAATAATCAAGGATTTTAAGGGCATAAGTGTCTTTTTAGCATTCTCCTTTGTTTTTTCAAATTGGCAGCTCGGGACACTTATTTAAAGACGGAGGGAGTATACATTTTTATCTTACATGGAAAAGAACTCTCGAAATGGTATCCGATAGTTAAGTTTTCAACGAACAAAGTTTCTATAAATGATATTAAAACGCAACTCAGTTGGTAAAAAATTTTGCATCGTAAAAGTTTCGACTATTGTATACGAATTTTATACGGGCATTCGCTAGCACAAGTGCACGGCCCATCTCAGCCTAAAATACGGGCCCATTAATTTTTTTTGTGTGTGTGTGTGAGAGAGAGAGAAAGACACACACATACCTTAATTAATTAAAATCGCCAAAACATTGAATGCGACTTTCTTCACTAAATCTCCAGAGCTAAAACACCCCTCACCGCCGCCGCTGCCGCTGCCGCTCCGCCGTAATTTTACCCTGACCAGCCGTTCTCCGGCCTAATCGCTAATCGATCCCCTGGGATTTTGGATTCCTTTCCCCCCGCCCTCTCTCTCTCTCTAAACGACGACTCTCTGTCTGTCTCTTCGACTACACCAGCTCAGCCCTACCTCCGACGGTTCGGGTAAGGTTTTCTCCCCGGTATTCTAACGATCGTTAACTAGTTTTGAGTTTGAGTTTGGTTATGAAGTCGATTTCTCGATTACGATATTGATTGCTGAATTAGAAATAGGATTGTAAGGTGGAAACTCATGATATGCTGTTTGGGGATGAACAATTTTAGCAATTAGTCCTCATCTGAGTAGTGTTTGATTTGTATGCATTGCTTTCTGCAAGTTTATCATGATCTGAAATTCTGAATAGAAGCAATTTGCTTTCCCACCATTGAGTATCAGTTTGGAGGGGTGCAATGCTTATTAATTTCTGTAGTCTGAACTTATTTTGTAAAGGAAAATCCACCATTATTATCAATCCAGTATGAATAGAATTCGTGTTTACGATTTATCGCCTCGGATCATGATTGTTGTGGAACAATTCTGCATTTAGTTCTCATCTGATGATTGGACTTGTAAGCATTGCTTTCTAAAATTTACTCTCCCACTTGATTTGGCTACTTCGTTTGAATATGATTTTGGAGGGGTTCATTCAATATTTTGTATGTAGGAATTATGAATTGATTTTCGCCGCTGTGATGCACAATATGCCGTAAAAGATTCATATTCTTATCAACTGCAGAAGGAGGTGATGAACATGACATGCTTCACTATGTTTTTCTTTATCTTGACACAATATTTTAGCATAAAATGGATTTTGGATGTCAAATTTCTCACTGAAGCTAGTTCACTGTGCGGTCGTGTATTAACATTAGGGGAGAAATCTTCATAAAATTGGAATGGAAACTAACCAAGAGAAATGGTATTCAGTTGTTGCAAGAACATCTCATCTTAAATTCTAGACATTTAAATATATATGAGGTGAGGCTTCGTGTAAAACAGATGGTGGGAGCTCTGTGTAGGGAAGGACTCTGGAAATTATGTATTTTGTGATGGCTGGCTTTTGCTCAGTAGCTTTGATCTATTTGCTCGTACTTTGTCTTCAGTAGATATATGAAAGCGACTCTCTGTTATTTCTTCTTCATTTCATAGAAGTATATGAGTTATCGTTTTTGCTTTCTTTTGAATATAGGCCATCCAATATCTTTACTCTTGTATTTATACTTGTGGTGGAAGCACATTTTGCTTTCTGAACTATGCATGTTTCAAGCTTTGCCTTGTAGACTTTGTTTATGTGGCACTAGAATATCGGAAGTGTTTTTTCACTGTCGAAGACCCAAAACATCTCAACTTTCTTCACTTTGCCATGCCTAATACAAGAAGGAACCGGTAATCTATGATAGGAAAGATAAAAGAACAAGGTTACTATTGATGGTGTTTCCTATAGATTCCACACCCATTTATAAGCTTTAGAATTGGTAAAGTTGCGTCAGCTTCTCAACACGAGAATGTGTAAATGCTTGTAATATAGAACATAGACTTCGACCATTAGTGTTCTGGAGATGAAAATTTTAAAAGAGATGGATATGTTTGATTGTTGCAATAGAAAATGTTCAGATGGCAAAATGCAAGTTCAGTCAGCCAAATATTTTCACCCCTAAATGAACTAATTTCTTGCTTTTAGAACGTGTCGTATGTTCCACACGATATTCCGGATGTCTCAATAACTAACTCCTTGTTAATTTCACTTGACAGCTACAATCTCTAGACAGGGCGAGTTTTCTTGTCCAGCACAAACGTACTCCTCTCACGCTCGATGCCACTCCGAAAGCCCCCTCTCCCTCGTCTCCTCCTCGACAATGTCTCGTGCATGAGAAATGCTCAGCAAATTCTCCGCCACACCAACGCCTCTCTCCACGATGGCAGCGCACTCATTCTCTCCGGCGCCAACGGCTCTGGCAAAACCACACTCCTCCGCATGCTAGCTGGCTTCAACAAACCCACCGCAGGCCAAGTCCTCTGGAATGGCCACGACATCACAGTCTCCGGCGTCTTCCATCAGTACAAGCTCCAACTGAACTGGATGGCACTCAAAGATGCGATCAAGGACAAGTGGACAGTCATCGATAATGTTCAATGGTACGAGTTTCTCGAAGGGAAGGAAGGGAACTCGCAACCTGCTCTAGAGCTAATGGGGCTGGGGAAACTGGTGAAGGAGAAGGCGGCAAAGCTGTCCATGGGGCAGAGGAAGAGGCTCCAGCTGGCCAGGCTACTAGCCATGGATAGGCAGATCTGGTTGCTCGACGAGCCCTCGGTGGCATTGGATTCCGAAGGCGTGAAGCTGCTTGAGTACATCATACACGGGCATCGGAAGAAAGGGGGGATTGTGATCGTGGCTACTCATCTTCCGATTAAGATGGAGGATCCGATGGTTCTCAGGCTGAACCCTAGGTTTCCGAGGAGGGCGACTCATGTCGAAATGCTCGGTCGTGGTGGGTTCGATTGAAAATAGGTACGAAGTTTGTGTGTTTGCTGCAAGATTGTGTTGTGTTCAGGTCGAGAGAGAGAGAGGGAGGGTGTTGTGGTGTAGAGTAAGCAAGCAGAGTTCATTTTTAGTAGACATACACACACTATTCTTATAAGCTTCCATTTGCTTAAGAACTAGATGCTTCGACCTGTAATTCTTACTTTCTCATGTTTATTATTGTGTCGGACATTAATAATTTCTTATCTAATACTCCCTTCCCACTGGGATAGGGACCTTTTATTTCGATACGAAAATTAAGACGAGAGTGATGCTAGTGTGTGTTAAAGTGATGGGTAGTGGGTTAAAGTGATGTGTCTGAATTTTGTTAAGTTATAATTTTATATTTTGGGAAAGGTCCCTATATCGGTGTGACGTCCCAAAAAGAAAAAAGGTTCCTTTATCGATGGGAACAGAGATAATAATAATAATAATAATAATAATAATAATAATAATAATAATAATAATAATAATAATAATAATAATAGACCAACAAAATCTATATCTATATATATATATTAAAACAAAACGAAATTCAGTTTTTTTTTTGCCGCCAAATTTAGGATATATTACTCGTAGTTATTTACATTGGAAGAAGTTATTTTTAAATTTAGTTGATAATGTTATTTTTCCTTTTATTCTACCAAACTTTCGATATTTTCTCTCATTTACAACTAATATTTCAATAACTTCTACATTTTATTTCCGATATATTCTCTTTCTATCTCTCATACTCATTCTTTTTTTCTTTTTTTTTTCCTTTTTTTTTTGCGTTTGTTGTGTTTTTTTCGTGTATTATTATTCTGAACAAATTATCATGTTTATTGAATTATACTCTAAAACAAACAAACTACTTTAATTACTTCATTTATAACTCTTTATTCTTAATTAAAAAAAAAAAAAAAATATTAGAGTAAGTTTGTAGTATATATTTTCTTCAACAAAAATAAACTATACCTCAAAGATATCGTATGCATTATGAAAAACTTTATACTAAATCACTACATGTTCTCAATAAAAGTTGAGAGATATATGAAGTCACACAAATATAAAACACAAGTCCAATGCCTGATTAATATGGAGGAACGTGAAATTGAAATGGATATTAAAATATATTTAGTTGAATTTTGAAGATATAAATAAAACGATAGACATGATAACTAAGCTTGCTTTTAGTAGACTATCAAAGAATGAATTAAAACTATACTCATGGTGTCTTTTTCTAAATGACCTATTTTATTATTATATATGCGCGTACATCGTGCGGGTGAACGAACTAGTCACACTGTAAAACAAAATACTATTACTCCCTCCGTCCTCCATATATTGACATAGTTTTATGGGCACAAGTTTTTTTGTATTTTGATGGTATAATAATAAATTAATGTGTTAAAGTGTTAAAGTGGAATAATTGTGGGTCAATTTGATTTTTTTAATAGTATTAAAATGTTGAAATAATAAAAAGTAGATGTATAAAGTGTTAAATTGATTGTGGGGTCTACGTCCTAAAATGGAATATGTCAGTAAATGGAGGACGTCCCAATATAATAATTATGTCAGTAAATGAAGGACGGAGGGAGTACTGTTATTAAGTTACTCCCTCCGTCCTCCATTTAGTGACGTTAATACTATATTGGGACGTCCTCCATTTACTGACAATTTCCATTTTTGAACGTAGACCCCACAATCACTTTAACACTTTAACACTTTATACATCTACTTTTTATTATTTTAATATTTTAATACTATTAAACAATTCAAATGGAGCTACAATTATTCCACTTTAACACATTAATTTATTATTATACCATAAAATGCGAAAAAACGCGTGCCCAAACTCCCTCCGTCACTAAATGGAGGACGGAGGGAGTAGTTAAATTAGACTGTTCTCCACCGCGACTACGTAATGACCAAACTACCCTCAGCCTGAAGGGTATAAAAAAGATGGGAACGGAGGAAACCTTGTTGGAGTTGGGTAGGGCACTGAGAATGACCCGACCCGTATCTTGGCGGGGCGACTGAATGTTTGCAGCCATGGCGGTGTCGCCTTCTCTTCCCCCTTTTGTTGAGGGTGTGCCTTCTCTTCCTCTCTCTCTCTCACTCAGACTAAATACACCTTGGATTCTCTCTCTCAAATACAGTAATAATAATAATAATTAAATTGTCGGTTCGTTGAAGGTGTAGGCTGTGATGATAACCAGTTTTCGTCTGAGTTGATGACGATGATGGCATGAATCTGCCCAGATCGGAGCAGCCCGGACGGCATGTGCATGTTCATGTGCAACCGGTTGTTCTGATTTTTGTATCTGAGCCTTCAATCCCTTATTTATTTTTCTATCTAGGGCAAGGGGAGAGAGAGATTCAAGTGAGGAAGAGAAAACCCCCAGTTTCACTCGAGAATCCACCTCAACTGCCATGATTTTCGGAAGATTTCTCTCAAATTCGATCAGATCCACAGGTCATTGCTCGTTTCTTGACGTCAGCCACTCAATTAGATTCTTCTCCGCCAATTCCCAGATTCGATTTCTGCTCTATTTCACACACCCTTGTCGTCAAGAGGAAGGGATGCCTTGTTGCGCTTCATCTGTTCGATGATATGCTTGAGAGGGATGCGCCTGTTTAATAGGTACACCTTGACTATTGGGATTCATTACTTTCGCTGTTACGAGCCTGATGTTGTAACATGCATGAATGCATCCCGCATCTTGGCATGGCAATCTGGAAGGCATCTGTGTCCTCTACAGATGCAACCGTGGTTTTGCAGCCATGGCGTGGTACTGGATGAAGTTTTGCTTCCTTTTGAACAAAATTCCTGCTCTAGGGTTTGTGTTGCTATATCATTTTATACAACACAATGCTACACGCCTTATTTGGTGATGGCAGATGTGAAGACGGCTTGCAGCTGTTCGAAGACATCTAAGATCTACGCCTGTGTCCTGATAGACAGGGCTTGTACTATCTTGTTGGATGGCTTGTGCATTGCTCGTCGTCTTGAGAGTATGAAGGATGAGAATGCAGCCATTGCCAACCATTCCTAATAGCCTCCTAAACTTGGATATTGAATCGTGATTGGCAATGGGGCGAGCAACCCGCATCTTGGCTGGGCAACCCGGAAGGCAACTGTGTCCCCCTACAGATGCAACCGTGGTTTTGCAGCCATGGCGTGGTTGAGCTCTTTTCTGCCTCAGTTTCTTGGAATATTGGCTTTTGATGGATTGAGCTTGTTTGAACAAGCCATGGATTGCCAACCTAATCTATTATTCAGATTGAACACCCCCTTAATGGTTACCTTTGCCATTTGAGCTACAACATAGAAAGGTAGTGTGGAAGTTCATATGGAGGGCCAATGATGAGTTGTTGGATGATATTTGGGCAAAAAGAATCCGATCCGTATATGGGCCGAGCACCCCGGATGGCATGTTTGTGCAACCGGTGCCATGGTGTGGGTTGGCTTTCTTTTTGCCTATTACAACTCTGAGAGTCATTCCCTTATTTTTCAAGTCTTGGGTGACATTGGATTCTGATCGTGTAGTTTCTCGTGTGCATTTGTTATTTGTAACAACACTATCAATTCCCTAAAAATGGTGGCATATATTGAGATCCGATGAGAGGCAATTAGATGGAAATCCCAACTCAGGAATGAGGCAGGAAAGAGAGAGAGGAGAGATGAATGTTTTAAGGGCGGTTCCTCTTCTCTTCTTGCCCGTGATTTCCACTTTACAAACAAGAGAAGTGAGTTGGTGTTTCCACTCTTCTCCTGATTATAATTAAGCCTTTGCTTCTGCTTCTATCAATTCCAGTTCTCCTGGGACCTTGATTCGAGTTTGCAATGGCTGTGGTGATGATATTCTTTGAGTAGCGACTGGAGTTTTGCAGCCATGGCGATGTTGCCATCTCACCGCTTGTTTGTTTCCGTATCTAAGCCTTTGAATTCTTTCTGAGTAATAATGATGTGAAGGTAGGTTGGTGGAGACGGAGACGGAGGCGATGATGATAATTCCAAGCTTCTTTCTGAGCAATCTGGATGGCATCACTGCAACCGGTTGTTCTGATTTTTGTATCTGAGCCTCAATACCTTATTTATTTATTTATTTATTCATTCATCAGCGCCGAGTAATTGGAAATAAGCCCTTATAAAAATTGGATCTTGAATTGAATCTCGATTTGGCAATGGGAGGCAATACAACCCGTATCTTGGCGGGGCAAACCCGGAAGTCTTCTAAAGATGCATCCGTGGGTTCTGCAGCCATGGCGTGGTTCTACTCCTTTCTGCCTCAGTTTCTTGATTCAAGCGTGATTAAACAAGTTTGAAGCTTGTTTGGTCGGAATCCAATCCTTCAAAGAGAACAACGCAACCTTAATGGCATCGGAATCGAACCCACCCCACGACCTTGATCGCTAGCATGTGGCTTTCATTAGTGAAGGAATTCGGTCCCATCTAAAAAGCTCGGTGTATGGAAAATGAAAGGGCAATGATGATGTATATTTGGCGGGGCAACCCGGATGGCATTGTCGATGCAACCGGTGAGTCCGTAAATCTGAGCCCTTGATCCCTTAATCATTTTCAAGTCATGGTAATGTGTAAAAACAGCTTGAAAGCAGGGGCAGAAATGTGAAATCACTCGAGTAGATATCTCCCCATAAATATTCATCTTCTTCATCTACCTCATTTACTAGTTCAGATCGGGGAAGAATGAGGGTTTTGGAAATGGGGAATTTCAGAAGGGCGGTTGACCCCCCTCTCTCTCTAAAACCCCATGATTTCTTCAATTGAAAAGCCAACAGCCCTTGCAAAGCAAACAGGAAACAGCAGTTTTCGCTTCAAATATTGATCTATACTCCCTCTGTTTAAGATCTCAGCTCCGAGCTTTTCTGCATCTGAGCTGAGATCCCTCCTCCATAGACCCTTCCATCGAGGCTGTGACGATTGTTGTCGCTCTCTTTCTCCCGATCTGAGCTGAATTCGGGTACTGAGAATGCCCGGCCCGTATCTTGGCGGGGCGAGACCCGGACGGCGTGCGGACGGAGGTCCGCATGCAACCGGTGCTTTCGCAGCCATGGCGTGGCCGGATTCTCTTTACCTGCTATAACAAGATCTGAGCCTCCTCATCCTTCTCCTCCCTTTTATTTTATTTTTGGAAAAAGCAATTAAACAAAAAGGCTTCGTCGTCGTCATCGTCTTCATCTTCTCCTTTAGAATAAGGGTGTGTTTGGCTATAGCTTATTTCAAAATGCTTATTATATCGATGGTCAGAAGAAAGAAAAGAATGAGGGTTTAGAGTGAGAATTTGGGGAATTTGTTAAGGGTGGTTGCCCTTCTCTCTCAACCCTATGATTTCTCAGAACAATCCCAACCGCCCTTCCTTTGCTGAAGAATAACAAATACTGTACTAATACTATCTACTCTCTCTCTCTCTCCGTCTCCATCCCCAGAAAAAGAAAATTAAGAGGCTGTGACGATCACGGATTCTTCTTCTGAGCGAACGGATCGGGCGAGGAGAGACCGACCCGTATCTTGGCGGGGCGACCCGGATGGCACTCAGATGCAACCGCTGGTTTTCGCAGCCAGGGCGGTGTTCGATCCTCCTTTCGCCCCTTCTCTGCTGCTAATTTAGATCTGAGCCTCAAATCTCTTATCAATTTCTTTTTTTTTTTTTTTTTTTGCTGAAGAATAATAATTTTTATCAAGGAGTAATGGCCGATCGGAGACGACGAACATGCACCAAAACGTCGTCGTATAGTTGTTTGAGCTCCTCCAAAATCTCGCATTTCGATATAGTGGTGTACAGTAGGAATAAAAGTAAATAAGCGAAGTGACGAGTATATAAACACTAGATTAAGTTCTTCACCAGCTCAAGAGTGAATGAATGAGGGTAGAGATAGAGAGAGAAAATAGGGTATTCTTCAAGGGCTGGTTTCCCCCGTCTCTCTCTCTCTAACCCAATGATTTCTAGTCTGGAGAGAAATAGAAACCAACCCTTCAGCAACAAATTCCAAACAATTCTATACACAGCCCCTTTTTTCTTCAATTCCGCTTTGCATTTGGGTGAGGCTGTGAAGATAATTCTTGTTTGTTGGATTCCGACTTCAGCTGGTGAATGGGGCAATGAGAACTATCCGACCCGTATCTTGGCGGGGCGGGGCGACCCGGACGGCGCGTGGGGCGCAACCGGCGCCTTCCGCAGCCATGGCGCCGTCGGACTCTCTTTTGCTTCTTCTCCATTATTACTACTCACAGATCTGAGCCTCCATTTTTTAAAAAAAAATTCAATTTTTATTTTGGAAGATTTTGATTTTAGAAAATTACTGACAAGTGTTTATTTTATTTTATTTTATTTTAATTTCATAAATTTCTTTTGGGGTTTTAATTAATTAATTATTTATTTATTTAAAAGAAAGTCCTCACTTTCCAATCACACTACACACAAAAATCGGAAATGGCTCTGTCCATCGCCAAATTCCCAGCCTTTCCCTCCGCCGTCACCTCCCGCCCAGCCACCGCTCTCCGCGCCGGAGTTAATCCGGCGGGGAAATTGTTCAAATCGGCGCGATTCACATCCAAACCCCTCAGATTGTCTATTAATCGGAAAGCCTCCGAGGAGGAAAACAACACCGCGGCGGCGGAGGAGGAGGAGAGGGTTCCGGCGAAGGATGAAATGGCGGAACTGGGGAAGGAAATCAAGCAGGCGATGAAGGAGAGAGAGGGGAAGGAGGTGGGGTTCGTGAGCGGGGTGGTGGAGGAAATAAGAGAAATTGAGTGGCCTGCCTTCGGTAAGGTGCTGGGGACCACAGGGGTGGTGCTGGGGGTCATCGCCGGCTCCAGTGTCGTTTTGCTCACTGTCAATGCCGTTTTGGCCGAGATTTCTGATAGGGTTTTTGCTGGGAAGGGAGTGCAGGATTTTTTTGGCTAGGAGAGAGAGAGAGATTTTAGTTTAATCCTTGTATTATTTCTTGTACCCAGCTTTACATTTCTAATTATTTTTGAAGCACTATTTAATTTTTGAAGCTCTACCATTTGGATAGTGAATTAGTACTTCGTACTCCCTTCCCTTCGTTCTTTTTAAACGTTACCCCAAATAAGAAAATATAATATCTTCGTTCTTTTATAAACGTCACCCCAAATAAAAAAAAAATATAACATCTTCGTTCTCTTATAAATGTCACCCCAAATAAGAAAATACTTATAACATCTTCCACGGAACGTACCAAAACGAAAACGATTTGCCCTCCTTTGCCCCTTCGTTTACTCTGATTTGGCCTCTTTCGTCTCAGGATTGAAATTACTTTATAAACACTATTTGTAAATATAAAGTATAGTCTTTGTTGGAAGGAAAACAAAAAGGGCGAAGAAATAAGAATGGGGAGAGTTTAGAACAGAATTGAGAAAACACAGTAATACTGGGAGGAGTAGTTCGCCTTCCATTCATTCGATTCGATGAAGACGATTCTTCTCTCTCTCCTGAAATTTGAATGAAAGAACGCATTTTGTGATTGGGGGAATTGATCGAGTGGAGATGAATTCCGGCAACCTTAAACTGTGGCAGAACAGATCCCTAATTCTCCGAGAAGGGATTCGAAATTACAGCTCAAAACTGAATCTGGGCGATGAATTGAAGAGGCTAAGGCCTCTGATAATGAAACGACTCGAGGAAAATGCCAGGGATTACCCCCTCCTCAACCCAACGCTCCTGGCGGCGCGCCAAGTCCTCCGGGCCCGGAACGACCTCTACGGCGGCGTATCGACCCTCGTCCGCCACTTCCCCGCCTGGGCTTGCAAGTAATTGTACTCATCTTACCCATCTTCTATTTAATTTTTGATTTCTGATGTTGATGAAATGAATTTGCTGGTTTAGATCTTCGAAGCATTGATAGTTCTAGGTTAAGGTTTGATTATGGATGTTAACGCTTAAAATGCAGGCATCACTGTAAATTTCTTGCTATGGACCATAATCATTTCAGTTTAGGATTTTTTTGGTTGTGAACTGAATAGAATCCAGAAACCTTGTACTTATTCTTGTTCGAGATTAGTCGAGTAATTTGTATCCGAAGGCTTGACCTTGAAGCTTCTTCTTGTTGGAGATTATTCGAGTAACTTGTATCCGAAGCCTTAGTTTTTTGAAGCTTCTTCTTGTTGGAGATTAGTCGAGTAATTTGTGTTTGAAGCTTCAGTTTTTGGAGCTTCTTCTTGTTGGAGATTAGTGAGTTATTTGTGTCCGAAGCCTCAGTTTTTTGAAGCTTCTTCTTGTTGGAGATTAGTCGAGTAATTTGTATCCGAAGCATCAGTTTTTTGAAGCTTCTTCTTGTTGGAGATTAGTCGAGTAATTTGTATCCGAATGCTTAATTTTGAACAAAGAGTTTATTGCACTTGATATTGGTAGATCTAGAAGAAACTGGTTTCCGTTGGAGCTGTAGTTAACACCAAATCGCTTCTCTCGTGCAATATAATCTTATTAATTTCCCTTTTTTTCTTGTCAATAGATATTGCTCCGAAGTTTACATAGGAGAAAGTGGTCATCTGATCCGAACATGCCATGGATACAAGCATCGTTACAACAATAAGGTCCACGAATGGATTCAAGCAAGCACAGATGACATCATAGTCAATGTAGAGTCTTTCCATTCACGGAAGAAGGTCCAGACCGTCTTCAACCTTCATGAAAGATTCGATCTTGAACGAATCCCTGCAGTTGTGGACCTCTGCCTCCATGCAGGGGTAGATTTCAACGATCAAACTCTTTCTCCAAGTGACGACAGTGGCAGCTCTGGTTCATTCCCAGGTGATGATCTGAGACTTACAGCTCGACGAACTATAAACGCATGGGAAACACTTCGATCCGGAGTTCACAAGTTACTATCAGCATATCCTTCAAGAGTTTGCAAACACTGTAAGGAAGTCCATATCAGGCCGTCGAGGCACGAATCTCGAGGATGCGGGGTGTTTGGTTGTGAAAATCATACGTGGAAGAAGGCGAGGGTGGATGACTTGGTCCCGCCTAACGTGGTTTGGCGGAGACGAGGCCATGACCCGAGCGTGCTTGTGGATAACGGCCGTGCGTACTACGGGCACGCTCCTGTAGTTGTGGATCTGTGTAGTAAGTTTGGGGCATTGGTGCCTTCTAAGTACTATTGCATGATGAAAGTGGATGGTTTAACTGCTCCTCTTCCCTCTTAGTCGTTAATTATCTTTGATTTCGGTTCGCCATTTTTTCCCATTTTGAATATTTCAAACTGTAAAAGCCATGAACCGAAAGTCTTGCCGGTTCAACCTCCAATTTAGTTTGTAAAATATTGTTTTTTCTACTTATATTTATTATAATGGGTACTTATAAATGTCCGATTTATCTCAATTGACCCAATACAAATTAATAAAATCATCCACTTATTGTGTGTTTGTGTTTAGTCAATCTAAAGGGGGTTAAGTTTTAAGACTAAAGGTATCTCAACTTCGAGAAAACAAGAAAAAACGTGAAACGGGATGAGTTTTGCAGTACGATTGGAGCCACTACGCCCTCAAGTCACGGTAACTCAAATTAACACTTTTTACAATGTTTTATGTCGGTACTTGCGTACTCGTTTTCTCTTTATTATTTGTTTCCCGATAAAAAAAGAAGACACTCATAGTCATAGAGCTCAACACAATTTCACGTAAAGACACTAGTAATTCAAATGCTTAGTAGCGAAGAGATAGAAAACTTTGTCCACTTCCCACTAAAATTCAAAATATCGTAGAGAAGAATGTATATTCCCTCCGTCCCTCGTAAGAGGCTACGTTATCTTTTTTTTTTTTTTTTTGGTATGTTTCTAGCAGAATAGATTTTTTTAGCATAATAAATTTTTTTATTTGATAAAAAGTTATTAAAGGAAAAAACACTTTTTGTACGAACATGCTTCACTTTAACATACAAATTCCACATTTTCTTAAATCCAGTGCCAAGAAACGTCTCGTAACAGTGTTACGAGAAACGGAGAATTGAGTTCAAATTAGAATTCTAGTAACACCTCAAACCTTCTCGCATCTTCAAGAATCTCTCTCATAACCGTGTAAGGCTACAAACGCGCCACGTCACCCCTCCTCTTTTCCCACCATATCCAAAAATACAGAAACCAAAAATCACCGATAAAAGCAGCAGAGAAAAACCCCCCAAAATCCCTACACCAACAGCGAAGAAGAAGAAGAAGAAGAAGAAGAAGAAGCAGCAGCGAAAATGGCAGCGGCGAAGGAGATGCAGGTGGTGAAGGGTTTGGACATCGAAAAGTACATGGGGAGGTGGTACGAGATCGCCTCGTTCCCGTCGCTGTTCCAGCCGAAGAGCGGCGTCGACACTAGGGCAACCTACACGCTCAACGCCGACGGCACCGTCCACGTCCTCAACGAGACGTGGACCGACGGGAAGAGGGGATCCATCGAAGGTAGTGCCTACAAGGCCGATTCCAACAGCGACGAAGCTAAGCTCAAAGTCAAGTTCTACGTTCCCCCCTTCCTGCCGATTATCCCCGTCACCGGCGATTACTGGGTGCTTTACGTCGACGCCGATTACCAGTACGCCGTCGTTGGCCAGCCGTCCAGGAAATATCTATGGGTAGGTTAGGTCAATTTTCACGCTATTTTTTGGGATTTTTCGAATTTTTGGCTGAGATTTATCGATTTGTTACAGATTCTGAGCAGGCAGTCGCACATCGATGAGGAGATCTACAATCAGCTGGTGGAGAAGGCGAAGGAGGAAGGATACGACGTGAGCAAGCTGCATAGGACAACTCACTCTGCAACTCCGCCGGAGAGCGACGCGGCGCCCAAGGATACGAAAGGTATTTGGTGGATCAAATCGATATTTGGGAAATAGAAAGGATGGATTTTGGTTGTGTTTGTGTAAGAATTATGTACGGATGAAGATGATGAAGATGTATTCATGTTTTAAACCTTCGTTTTTCGGTTTGTTTATCTTTTCCCTTGTGCAGAATATATAAAATGTTTGTAATGAATTTCAAAATTTTCTTGTGTTAGAGTATATAATGCTAATAGTATTTTGTAGTTTAATTACGCCCGTCTCGTCTGATCTTCGTGTTTCGTCTCTCGTTGTTTTACATGGCCTACTTGTTGAATATATAAGCGCTGACGCTGAGTATGAGTGAAATGTGACGGATAGAATATCACCGATAGTTTTCTCTTAGTGGGCTCGCCAACGACAGCGTATTGATCGTTGGGATCGACGTAGAGAATCTAGTAATTTTCGACATAGGGATAAATGGGGAAGATGGGAGGGAAATGGAAGTGGGAAGGAGGAAGTTACTAATGAATATGATTCAAGATTGAATAAAACCCTTGGTTCTAACATATGAGTACTATTGAATATAATTGAGACTAGAAAGAAAAATTCGGAATCTTTGGAAAGTCGACGCTTTCATTCCCGTCGTTGGTATCTCACGCTGCAACAAATTGATGACGGAGAGGGTAAGAGCACAGAGGAGGAGGAGAAAAGGTTAGGGGTAGATGCTCAGCGGGGCAGTGGGTCGACCGGATGAAGTAGTCAGAGATGATGGCAGCAGGCAGCGAGGGGTGGCTGCAAAATAGCAGAGGGCAGAGTGCACTGTGAAGCTAGCAGAAGACATCTACAGCGAGTTCGGAGAGGATGGCAAGGGGGGCAGCAATGAAGGCAGGGCGAGCAAAGTACCGAACACGGGAAAATAAGCCAGGAAAATATAGCTCTTTTAAGGGCAAGAAACAGAAATAACTAAGACACCTAAGGTGGAGAGTGGACTACTTCTGAAGATAAATTATTGAAACAAAAAATAAAAGAGAGCATATTACATAAAGGAGTTGAATCTCATATCGTAGAGTAAAACATCAACAGAAACAAGGACAACATACTTACATTATATAGCATTATAGCCTTAAATCAATCAACATAGTAAGATGGTGATCAAAGAACAATCACTATATTTGCATTGTAACATATCACAATCCACAACCTTTTTCCGGTGCGAAACGAAGATTTAGGAGGGGAGGGAGGGACAAAGAGAGATTTGAGCCTCACAACATTACACCAAGCAATATAAACAATGCCAAGCTTCCACATGCATGAGATAATAATCCTCATCTTTATGAAGAAGCATTTACAGTACAGTACAACATTGATTGGTCTTCTTCGCCTGCTTGTAGAACATCTGTTTCAACAATCCCAGAAAAGTTCTAGCATCAGAATACGATCAGAAAAGCACAATTCAACGGATGCATTTTCAGACACTCGTAACTTGTTATACTCATCAATCCACAACGAGGCCAAAAAACAGTCAACTAATCGGTTAATGCCAAAGTGAAACTTCAACTGGTTGAGTCAAAAGTCAGACGAGTAATAAGAGCCCGACTAATTTAGGGTTTCAAGAGTGTATTGATGCTAAAGCCAGATCTGGAGTAAGGTTGATAACAGAAACATAAGATGATTTGATAAGAAACAAACCTGAGAAGCTGCACTGAGATCTGAACTCTTCTCAACCAAACTATCGAGCTTCTCACCTCGTTCTAGCACACTGTCAATAGTCTTGTGCTGAGATGAAAACCAGATACAATTATATCAGTCTAACAAGCTTAATATAAAGAAGTCTGGTGACACTATAATAATGAGCCTACGGGGACATTTACTGTACGTGATAACGGTGGATTGACAAATTTTATCCAACCTCCCATGTTTACTTAGTGAGGTTATAAATTAGGGATATTGCAAGACCCGCAACAGGCTTGCACTTTATCCCTCTATTTGAGACTAAACATGGGATATGAATCCCACCCAAACACGTGGATAATTCTAATTCATATCCCATCTCATATTTATCCCACAATTTGCCAATCCCAAAATTAAGACATCCCTCATGTAAATGCTCTCTTGGAGTATTAATTTGAATGCGCGATTAATGCATACAATGTCTACAATTGCAAAAGTTTTAAGCATGTTCATTGCAATTATGTTAGCCACATAGTAGAACAGGATTGCCAATAAAGTTAGACAAATATTTGACATGCCACAGAAAGTAATAGTAATATTAATATCATTAGTTGGCAATTACATCACACGGAAATACGATATTTCTGATTACTAGTGAAAAGATATCAAGTGCATGTAAAGCAGGGAAAATGTCTACTCATTTATGGCAATCCAATTGTTTATTTTTCTCTTAACAAGGAAAGATTTTCCATTACTCACTATATGTAGATTGTAACTGTGTTATGCAAATTATAGCAGTTCAAAAGGATAGTATAATTGGAACTGTATTTTAATCAACTGCAATTTAATAATATTTTATGCAGTCCGAGCAACATATTGCAATATTTTTCAGCACTAAATACATCCCAATCATAACTACTAAGGCAGAGGTTATACCCAGCCCTTAACCAAGTACTAACAATTCCCCACTAACTACAAACAATCACATGTAATTTCTAAAATAATACAACAAATCGGAAACATAAAAAGAAAATTCAATTGACATGCAGCAAAGTTGAGAAAATAAGTGAAAGTAGACATGATCCAGAAAGTTCGAATCATAAAATTTAGTTACTTAGAAAAGATCACTTACAAGAATAATTTTAGTCTCATCCAACTCCCGCTGGATCCTCAGCAGCTTGTCAGCCTCAGCAGGATCCTAAACAGTTACAAGGCAAAAAAATTAGCTTCTTAATACGAGAGAGAGAGAGAGAGAGAGAGAGAGAGAGAGAGAGAGAGAAAGAGAGAGAGAGAAGAATGTTCATAAAAAAGTTAGCACCACTGATTCCCATCAAAGAGAAGCATACCTGAAATTTGGTTAGTGCCTCAGTTAGATAAGGCCATTCTTGAGTGTTATCAGCTTGAACAGTTTTCCACGAATCGCCAAATTTCTTTTGGTATTCATCCAAAACCTGACACACTCAAACTTCCCCATTGAACTTCATAGTATAGAAAGGTCTTTCACCTTGAAACTTACAGAACATTCACACTGTAAAATGAGCCAAGTCGAGCCTGGATACCTGATTGAGCAGCGAAAATGCACTTCGGACAGGATAGTTGTCATCCATAAACCCCAACGAAATCAAGCCATTTCGGTTATAAGAATGAACCTTGTACTCTGATTTAAATATCAAGCAAAGAAGATGTTAAAAGGACTTGGCTCTTCATACACTAAACTAATCCATCATAATTGAACTTCAACGGAGAAGGCAAAAAAATTAGTCGAGAGACAAAGCTCAATCCCCAGTTCGAAATCACAATTTGAAGGGCTACACAACATGCTACTCGATTATCTAAGCCCGGAATCTATCGTCTGCTATGGTGATTATACGATCACCCCATAAAGAACTCATACATACCAAAGTCAAATAATTCCAACCACAATTCTTCATGTATACATAAAAGATCAAGACACAACAAACCGAAAAAAGCCTCTGTCTTCTACCAATTCAAGCATGAAATAAATCAATATGTAATCAAACCCCAGAACAGTTCGTAAAGTAAAACGAGAGGAAATTAGAGAAAACGGAGAACACAATCCCCAATTCTGCAAACAAAGTCCCCGATCATAACCAATAAATTCAACACCAAAACCCTAGAAAAATTAAACCCTCTGAAATCACCAGAATCCGCAGTCCAAACAACAAATCGAGGCAAAAGAACACACCTTCATGCTGCACCGACTGGCGTTGGTTGGGCGGCGTCCGTTTAGCTACGGTCCGACCCACGAAAATGATGAACTCCCTCACGCTGGGGCGTTGGAAGAATCCGAAACTGCTTACATCCGTAGCGTTCACCAATATAACCGGATCCGCACCCTCCGGAGTGCATTTCAGTACCATCAGCGCCGTGATCTTCACCATCCTCTCTCTCTCTCTCTCTAGGCAACCAACAACAAAGCAAAGCAGGAGAGAAATGAATTAGCCCTGCGTTAACGTTACTCGTTGAGGAAGGCGAAAAACCCAAAACTAAACGAAGTAGAAAATTCTTTATTCTTCCTTCCCTTGTTTTTTTTATGTTGATTTTTGATTTTCTTTCGAAATGGGAAAGTTCTTGAATGGATCTGATGCTCTTTGCTTGGCTTTTCTTCCTCTCACCCATTTCACATTATTTTATTAATTTTAAATTAAAAAGAAAATATTCTTGTTTATCTATAATTAATTGCAATTGCAACATATTGAAGCAGATTGAACCTTTCCGTATTTCCTCCGTCTCATTTTAATAGCCTTGTTTCATTTCGATACGAAATTATTTTAGGCGCAATGTTAAAAATGAAAGTAAGGGTTCCAAAAGTAAAAATTCATTCTTTCTATTTTAAAAAACAATCTAGTGTTGCATTGGACAATTCCAAATAAAAAATGAAGTCACGAGAAGTGGGATGAAGAGAATATGAAAGAACATATTTTATTACATCATGTTTTTATTCATTAGAATGTGGCTAGAAGGGGTGGACCAGGGGTAAAAAGGTCAGAGAGGAATAATAACATAGAATTCAAATTACTCCTTCCGTTCCGGTTCAATTGATTTGTTTCATTTCGACAAGCATAAGGAGTAAGAATTAGTAGTAGCTCTTTTCATTTAAAAAAAAAAAAGTAAGTTAAAATGAGACGTCTCGATTAGAAAAGGAAGTCAGACGAAATGAAACAGAGAGAGTATTATACTTCCGTCTAGGGCTGTCTATTCGGTTTTTGGTTCTCGGTTATACCCGGACCGAACCGGAACCGAAACGGTTCCGGATAACCAAAAACCGGATATTCGGTCATTGGATCGGTCACGGTTCATATATTTTTGATATTTTCGGTTTTCGGGTTAACCGAAACCGAATGGTTCCGAACCGAAAAACCGAAAAAAACGATTTAATTATACATATAACATATATATATTATTATAAAATTAATGTATATATATATATGTAAAATATTCTCCAATCGGGCAACTCTGTCACTACGAGATTCAAATTATTCAAATTGGTGAGCACTGAACTAGTGAAAAGTTAATTGACATCAATGATTTTATTTGATGTATTGGCATTAATATTTTGATATTTTATGTTTTTTAATTTATTCTAGGTATTTTGATATTTTATGCTTTTTGATTTAATCTATGAATTTTGATATTTGATGCTTTTAAATAGTTAATCATGCATTAAAATATATATATATATAAAATCTCGGTTAACCGGAACCAATCGGAACCGAACCGGTTCGGTTCCGGATAATCGAAATTTTATTTGGTTCGAATCTCGGTTCTAGGGTTGAGGCAATTTTCGGTTCGGGTAACCGAAATATTCGGTCCGGTTAACCGGACCGAACCGTTTAGACACCCCTACTTCCGTCCCGTCCATTTCACCCAGTTTCTTAAACGGTCGATTTTTTTTGGATGGAAAAGGCCTAGCATATTAATTGCAGAAGGGCAATAAACAGTAGAGTAAATCAAAATATTTTGCATAATTAGGAACTTTAATGAAAATGGCATAGAAAGTGGATCCATGATCTAAACTAAACTAAAGCATGTGAGTAATTAAAATAATGGATTAGTGTGGAATTTAAGAGGAAAAAAGGGAAACTTTGATGTAATACTCAAAAAAAAAAAAAAAAAAAAGGGGAGGACAGTGGCTGACATTCCACAGAGACAGCATTTCTTGATTTTATTCAACGATTAAATTTTTATTAAAAAAAGAAAAGGAAAATACAGTTAATGATTGAATTTGTTAGTATGAGACAGTAGATGCAATACCAACTGCTGAAGTTGCATTATTAAAGAAAGTAGCAGTAGTAGTGATTCATTCATCTTTACTCTTGGTTTGGAGATTCAAAACCCACACACAACACAACACAACACACTACACTGAGGTTTAGAGAGAGAGAGAGAGAGAGAGATGAGATGGTGGAACTGGAGGAGTGGTTTGGTGATTTTTGCAGTGGTTTCAGCTCTGTGTGTTTGTGGGCCAGCTCTGTATTTCAGAGTGAAGAAGGGCTTGAAGGAGAAGGGGGGGATTTCAGCTTCTTCTACTTGTACTCCATGCATTTGCCATTGTACCCCACCTCAATCCCTCTCACAGATTGCTCCTGGTACTCTTCTCTTTCTTCTTCAATCTCTACTTCTTTCTTTAAGGGGATCTTTGATTATTTTTACAGTTTCTTGTGCTGTTTCTGGGTTCTGTGAATCTAAGAATGTATGGAATCAACATACTTTTTCTTGCCCTTTTCCATTTTCAACCTGAGCTTCAAGAATAAAGATTAAATCTTTAATGTAGGGGGAGAGAGAGGGAGAGAGAGAGAGAGAGAGAGAGAGAGAGAGAGAGAGAGAGAGCATCTGAAAATCTGGGAAATTAAGTATGAATTTTTGAATGCTGTTCTTGAAATATATAGACAATTTGCAGTTCTGAAGCTCAAAAATCTTGTGTTGTTGTTCTTGCAGGTTTGGCTAATCTCTATGTTACAGGTGAGAATACATTTGTTTATGATTTAATCTTGATGAACATGTGTGAGGATTCAGTTATGAAGATTCTCTCTCTCCAATGGCAGATTGTGGGAAAGATGATCCTGATCTCAAGGAGGAGATGGAGAAGCAGTTCGTGGACTTGCTGTCGGAGGAGCTAAGGCTGCACGAAGCCGTGGGTAAAGAACGCTCCCTGCACATGAACATCACTCTCAACGAAGCAAGAAAGTCGGCCTCCCAGTATCAGAAGGAAGCCGAGAAATGCAACGTTGCCACGGAGACCTGTGAGGGAGCAAGGGAGAGAGCGTCGACCCTGCTTACCAGGGAGAAGAGGATGACGGCTCTATGGGAGAGACGAGCTAAGCTTCTCGGTTGGGAATGAAATTACTACTTTAGAAACTGCTGTAGGTACTCCGCCCTTTCGATTTTGCAGTAATCTCTAGCATTTTTCTCGCCCTGTTCTATCTTTGCTCGACTTGCTATGCTTTCGCTTGGGGTCGAAAACAGAAATTACAACTTTCGTGTAAATAACAAGAGAATTGATGAAGAAATAACAGAAATCTGAAATGGAAATGGCCAATGCTGAGACTTTTATTCGTAACTACTCGAAAGAAAGTGGAAGTTCATCCTTGAAGCAACTGGGGATTTTTACACGAGGAAAAACTACGAGTTCTACGATCAACCTTGCTGAAAGGGATCGGAGAAATGATAATGAGGACGTTAAAAAATATAGTTACAATCTTCGAGAGAGAAGAGGTCCAATTTCACCCCAGGCTCGTACGTCTTCTTTGTCATATACCTGGTCCGAAAGAGAAATCATCAAGCGAGAACTCACCATTCGTCCCCGTCCCATCTTGCTCCTACGAATCGAGAAAAAACATCCCACATTATGAGAAACAAAGAAAGAAACAGAAAGAGACCAAAAGGGACAAACTTTTCTATGATAGTGGAGTAAGATTTATCATAATCTTTTGATAGTGCACTTCCCACTTTCAGTAAAAGAGATTAAGCAAAAATCTTTCGAGATAGAGACGAACGATCGTTTACCCTCTTGATCATCGCGTTCACTAGTTCATCCAGTGAATCGTAACCTTGAGAAGCAAACCCTCGTTGTAACTTTGGTTGCTCGAAGACAAAATCCTCATTAGTCCTCGTACCATCTGGATCCTGCCGCATAAGACTTCCACCTGATCGCCCATCAATAAACGTATCCTTTTTCAGATTCGAGATCCCACTACTCTGAGAGCTGTGACCATGGTTGTTATGCCGTTGCTCTACCCAACTTTGGCACTCTATTTCTCTTGCATCTTCAAAAGGCGGTAAGGCCATTCCAGAGGAAAGATCTACACGATTATTCTCTCTCGAAACATGTAGTGGCAGCTGATCACGGCAAGGCTCACCAGAAATCAGAGGATCCGGGTGCATTTTACATGTGTCGACAGAATTATGCCAGTTATCATTGCATTTACCGGGATCGAGCAGATTTGAGGAAACAGAAACACCATTGTGCAAGGATTCCAAGGTGAAAGAAGCTGCACTATGAGTAGATTGATTACCAAACCCTCCAATTAATGGCTGTTGTGCATTTCCATGAAGCATCAATGTATTGTTCGAGCTGGCTAGAGCAACTCCATCATCTGCAAACGTATTCCCAGTTTTGAAAATTCTCGAGTTGTTGATATTGTTGTAGTTTGCAGTGCCCCTATGCTGTTGCAACTGATCCAGTTCGATGGAAGACTGAATTCCATGAAGTAAACTTGGATTTTGAGTGGAATTCGGATAGACCAGATGCATCCTCCCGAGCGAATTGATGGAGTTATTCAAGTTTTGAGCTTGACTAGGCTGGACAAGCGTAGATGGGGTGAGATTACGAAGATTCACATTACTAGTACTGTTTAGTCGACTGAGCATGCCATTGTTTGCATAAGGAGGTAATGCAACATTATTTAGCCTTGCTCCAGAATAAGATCGAAAATCTCCGAATCCATCCAATGAGCCCATGTGCATGAAACCGGCATCTTTAACCCCAAAAGCAGCTGCCATGTTTGCTTGCTGGGATGCAACCGTGCTAATTCTTTTTAGATAAAGCCGATACTTCTGCAATGACAACAAAAAGAGAGGATAATAAGCATTTCATTGAACGTTGCTTATTACTTTTCGAAACTCTATATTCAATAACCCTTCATAGCATTCTCGAGGAAAAGTCAGGCATGACCAGCATATGGAAGAAATAACACATTGAATGACATAGTCAGACGATTAGCAGCCTAACATGCAAAATGGCGAATTTAACAAAACGAAAGTATTTTCACATGCAAGAGAGAAAATAGGTAGAGAAGGATAATTGCCTGGAGATGGCTGGCCACATTTTCCCGGCTAAGGCCTTCGACGTCCATCATGTCCAGAATTCTTTTGGGAACAGCCTCTAAAATGAGAAAAGTAACCAAAATTAGACATCGGGAACGTGAAATAAAAACATGCAGATATCCAAGAGTAACGAGTTAGAATAGAAGGTCTCACTTTCGATCCCCAACTGATTAACTGCTGCAACAAACTTCCTGTGAAGATCTATAGACCATACAACCCTAGGTTTCTTCTGTGTTCCGGGTTCTTCATATTCATTTCCATCATCTTCAACCTCATCTTCATCATCCTTTCTCTTTCGATTAAATTTTCCGTACTGATTGCTGTTGTTTCCTCCCAACGGGGTCACAAAACCTTCTCCACTTTGATTAGATTTGGCTGGATTACTCGATCCATTCTGGCTCTTGGAGTCAGCCTTCTTTCTCCTTAGAACATGCTGCCAAATATTCCTCAGCTCCTCGATTCGAATAGGTTTCACCAAATAGTCACAAGCACCATGAGTAACCCCTTTCATCACAAGCTTCGGATCACTATTTGCCGACAGCACTGCAACAAAAGAGACAGTTTATATAGCAAAATCATGAAAAGGCTAGAACAGAAGAGGAGATAAGGAAGAGATGGTGAAATTACTGATAACGGGTAGATCCAATTCGAGACCAACAAGCTCGAGAAGCTTGAAACCATCCATGTCAGGCATGTGAACATCGCTGATCACAAGGTCGAATCTGTCCTTCTCTTCCCTTATCATCTTCAACGCGACTCTTGCCTGGTTCGTTGTAGTGACTGCAGGAAACAATGCATATCTTTCAAGAAAACCGCAAACGCATACCAGTAGAAGCACATTGAACAAATGAATCAAAATCCTAGATCAAAAAAACGATCCATCAAGAAAAACCAGTCAACAAACACAATCTTCCGAGACGACGAACACGACTATACATGAAAATCTGCCATCACTGAAGAACATACCACTGTAGAAGAAGCTGCAATTCCAATCCTAGGGCTATTTTGTATAATCATACTCTGTAAAAGTAGCTACTTTCCCCCTTCTTTTATCAAAGCATATGTAAAATGATGCATTCTAGTTACATAATTCAATTTCATTCAAAATTCACAACATTCTTCTCAACTCAAGTCAAACAAAACTTGAATTGATACAACAGTTTTCAGAAACCCAGAAAATAAGCATCAATTCATCTCAGATTCTGACAAAACATAACAGCAGAGAACAACAATTCAATCCATACTAAAAAAAAACAATCTTTTCAACAAGAAGAAGAAGAAGGAAGCAAAACCATTATACTGGCATTTTCTGAGCAGAGTATCCAACAGCTTCAAGCAAGTGGGGTCATCATCAACGGCAAGAACACGCATCCCCACCGGAAAATTCTCAGCGTCGCCCCTAATCTCCTCCACAATCATCTTCCCCAGCTTCGAATTCTTCAACCCACAAACAAATTCCCAGAAAAACCCAGATGCAAAGAGAGCTCCTTTTACAGTTTTACTGCCCGGGATTCAAGAATTGACTCGAGAGAACACAAACGAAAACACAGCGTGTGCGTGAGTGTAGAGAGAGAGAGAGAGTGGGAAGAAAATGATGGTGATTGGGGGCAGTGCAAAGTGAATGGCTTCAACCCAACAGAAACACCAAATCGTATCGCTTTCCTCTTTCTTTTTCTCAAACCAGTGATTCGTGATAATAGGCGTGATTGCGATAGAATATATATATGTGTGTGTGAAGAATAATGGAGATTATATACAGTCTCCTATGCTCTGCTGCTTCCAACTTTCTCTCTCTAGCCTCTCTCTAGCATGCAATTTTTGGTAGTGGAAGACTTTTTGGATTTAATCCGGTGCTACGAATTCAGTACACCGCATGAATCTCGACCGTAATTTTGTTTTCGCGCACGTGCTTTTTTAGCTGGTTCCGAAATTTCAGTTTCATGTAATGCCCAATTATTTGGAGGTTATTTTGGGGATTTACTATTTAATTTTAGTCTAGTCAATAATTTTCCATTCTTGGAAATCATTTGAATCTTCCACTATTTACAAAGTTACCCTTTTCTTAATTAGGAAAAAGGCTCCCCTACTGTAATGAAGAATGAAATCTCACACCAAATTCCAATAATATATTCTCTTCAAATAATCAAATTATTAATAAATACTCCCTCCGTTTTTTTTTATAAGTCGTTTTTAGCTCAAGCACACGAATTAATAAAACTTAATGACTATTCTTTATTGTTCATTTTTTCCTCGTAAATCGCATTTTTCAGATAAAAATAGTTGAAATTATTTTGGAAGAAGAGATAAACATTAATTGTGATAAATGAAAATAATGAAAACAAGGGAAAAAGTGAAGAATAGTTAGTTGGAAATTGAAAATCTTATCTTAAAATATGAAAACGACTTATAAAAAACAAAACAAAGACAAAAAGCTAAAATGACTTATAAAAAAAACGGAGAGAGTATAGTACTACTGCTTGTCTTTACTTTCTAGGCACTTGCCACATACTCTGCTAAAATCAATCCTCACGAAAACACTAATACTCACCAACATACAAATCACCCTTTTGCAAATAGTATCTTAGATTACATGCAGTAGCTACGTACTCTATCTAGGGGTGAGCACAATTGTCCGAAACCCGAACCAAAAACCCGACCCGAAACCCGAATGCTCACCCCTAACTCTATCCAAGCAAGAATCATCGTGGTTTATCTTTAGACTCCTCCAGGTACGAGATTACAAGATCAATCCTCCCTTGTGGTTCCCTAGTACGAGGGACGGAGGGAGTATTACAGATATATGCAAACAGAGGCTCTCAACTCAACTATAAGACACCACAAAACAAAAACACATACACACACACACACACAAGGCCAGAGCCCTCCACCAATTAACGGCTGTTGTGCATTTCCATGAAGCATCAATGTATTCTTCGAGCTGGCTAGAGCAACTCCATCATCTGCAAACGTATTCCCAGTTTTGAAAATTCTCGAGTTGTTGATATTGTTGTAGTTTAACTGATCCACTTCGATGGAAGACTGAATTCCATCAAGTAAACTTGGATTCTGAGTGGAATTCGGATAGACCAGATGCATTCTCCCCAGCGAATTGATGGAGTTATTCAAGTTTTGAGCTTGACTAGGCTGGACAAGCGTAGATGGGGTGAGATTCCGAAGATTCGCATTACCAGTACTGTTAAGTCGACTGAGCATGCCATTGTTTGCATAAGGAGGTAATGCAACATTATTTAGCCTTGCTCCAGAATAAGATTGAAAATCTCCGAATCCATCCAATGAGCCCATATGCATGAAACCGGCATCTTTAACCCCAAAAGCAGCTGCCGTGTTTGCTTGCTGGGATGCAACCGTGCTAATTCTTCTTAGATAAAGCCGATACTTCTGCAATGATAACAAAAAAAACGTAGTATTCAAGAATTGATTACAAAAGAGAGGATAATTAGCATTTCAATGAACGTTGCTTATTACTTTCGGAACTCTAACATTCAATAACCCTACATAGCATTCTCGAGGAAAAATCATGCATGACCAGCATATGGAAGAAATAACACATTGAATGACATAGTTAGCCGATTAGCAGCCTATAAAGAAAAACGGCGATTTTGAGAAATAAAAAGTATTTTCACATGCAAGGGAGAAAATAGGTAGAGAAGGATAAGTGCCTGCAGATGGCTGGCCACATTTTCCCGGCTAAGGCCTTCGACGTCCATCATGTCCAGAATTCTTTCGGGAACAGCCTCTAAAATGAGAAAAGTAACCAAAATTAGACACCGGGAACGTGAAATAAAAACATGCAGATATCCAAGAGTAACAAGTTAGAATAGAAGGTCTCACTTTCGATCCCCAACTGATTAACTGCTGCAACAAACTTCCTGTGAAGCTCTATAGACCATACAACCCTAGGTTTCTTCTGTATTCCGGGTTCTTCATATTCATTTCCATCATCTTCAACCTCATCTTCATCATCCTTTCTCTTTCGATTAAATTTTCCATACTGATTGCTGTTGTTTCCTCCCAACGGGGTCACAAAACCTTCTCCACTTTGATGAGATTTGTCTGGATTACTCGATCCATTCTGGCTCTTGGAGTCGGCCTTCTTTCTCCTTAGAACATGCTGCCAAATATTCCTCAGCTCCTCGATTCGAATAGGTTTCACCAAATAGTCACAAGCACCGTGAGTAACCCCTTTCATCACAAGCTTCGGATCACTATATGCTGACATCACTGCAACAAATGAGCATCGGAATAAATTCCAGTAAGAGATACAGTTTATATAGCAACACGATGAAAGAGGCAAGAGATGGTGAAATTACTGATAACGGGTAGATCCGATTCGAGACCAACAAGCTTGAGAAGCTTGAAACCATCCATGTCAGGCATGTAAACATCGCTGATCACAAGGTCAAACCTGTCCTTCTCTTCCCTTATCATCTTCAACGCGACTCTTGCCTGGTTCGTTGTAGTGACTGCAGGAAACAATGCATATCTTTCAAGAAAACCGCAAACGCATACCAGCAGATGCACATTGAACAAATGAATGAAAATCCAAGACCAAAAAAACGATCCATCAAGAAAAACCAGTCGACAAACACAATCTTCCAAGGCGACAAACATGACTACACATGAAAATCTGCCATCACTGAAGAACATACCACTCTAGGAGAAGCTGCAATTCCAATCCTAGGGCTATTTTGTATAATCATACCCTGTAAAAGTAGCTACTTTCCCCCTTCTTTTATCAAAACATATGTGAAATGATGCATTATAGACTTTATAGTTACATAATTCAATTTCATTCAAAATTCAAAACATTCTTCTCAACTCAAGTCAAACAAAACATGAATTGATACAAGTCATACAAGTAATACAACAGTTTTCAGAAACCCAGAAAACAAGCATCAATTCATCTCAGATTCTGACAAAACATAACAGCAGAGAGTAACAATTCAATTCATACTAAAACAAAATTCAATCTTTTCAACAACAAGAAGAAGAAGAAGAAGAAGAAGAAGAAGGAAGCAAAACCATTATACTGGCATTTTCTGAGCAGAGTTTCCAACAGCTTCAAGCAAGTGGGGTCATCATCAACGGCAAGAACACGCATCCCCACCGGAAAATTCTCAGCGTCGCCGCTAATCTCCTCCACAATCATCTTCCCCAGCTTCGAATTCATCAACCCACAAACAAATTCCCAGAAAAACCCAGATGCAAAGAGAGCTCCTTTTACAGTTTTACTGCCTGGGATTCAAGAATTGACTCGAGAGAACACCAACGAAAACACAGCGCGTGCGTGAGTGTAGAGAGAGAGAGAGAGTGGGAAGAAGATGATGATGGTGATTGGGGCAGTGCAAAGTGAATTGGCTTCAACCCAACAGAAACACCAAATCCTATCGCTTTCCTCTTTCTTTTTCTCAAACCAGTGATTCGTGATAATAGGCGTGATTGCTATAGAATATACTACCTCCATCTCGTTAAAGTAGTTTATCAATAAAGAAGAAATTACGTGGTTGTAATTAATTAGGGGGAGAGAGAGTTAATTGTAGTAAAATATTTTTTACCATTTTTAGAAAGTAAACTAATACATGAGACGGACCAAAAAGGAAAGATGAACTACTTTCGTGAAAGGGAGGTACTATATACTAACTCCATCTCATTATATTAGTCCACTTACGCATTGGCACAATAATCAATGCAAAGAGGGATATGTGGTTATAGTTAATTGAGAGGGGAGTGTTAATTGTGGCCACATATTCTTTGTCATTTTTAAAAAGTGGACTAATAGATGAGATAGACCGAAAAGAAAACTTGGACTAATATAACGAGATAGAGGTAGTATGTGTGTGTGAAGAATAATGGAGATTATATACAGTCTCCTCTGCGCTGCTGCTTCCAACTTTCTCTCTCTAGCCTCTCTCTAGCATGCAATTTTTGGTATGGCTGGCAAAATAAGCCCGGCCCGTTGGGCCGGCCCGAGGTTTATGGTTGGGCTGGGCCAGCAAAATTTAGGTCCATAAGAAGTCAGGCCGCAACGACCCGTCCATATGGCCCGCCGGGCTGACCGGGCTTTGGGGTTAAAAAGCTCGTGGTTTCCGGGCTAAAATGTTCCGCTCATATCTTTGATTTTATTTAATTATTTTTAATTAATTACTCTCAAATTCTAATTTTAAAACCCTATTTTTTATACTATTTTTCTGTCACGCTACTTTATAATTCAAAACAGAGATTAACGACAATTTTTTTTTTTTGTTTTAATTTAGATGATCAATTGGAAGACATTTAGTTAATTTTTTTTGTCTTATTAATTTTATTTTGGGATTTTTGGTATGACTGTATCATGTTACTACTTATTTTATTTTATTTAACTTGTTACATAATTTATTAATTTATTTTATAGATTATTTAATACCTCAAAATATAAATTTTTAGAAAAACCGCCCGACAGCCCTTAGGTGGCCGGGCTGGGTTCGAAATGTAGCAGCCCGAAATTTTATGGGCCGGGCTGGGCCTACATGGAAAAGCCACAAAAGCCCGATGGGCCAGGCCGGGCTTGGTCTGGCCCGCTACTTTGCCAGCTCTAATTTTTGGTAGTGGAAGACTTTTTGGATTTAATCCGGTGCTCTGAGTTCAGTACACCGATTGAATCTCAACTGTTGATTTTGTTTTCGCGCACGTGCTTTTTTAGCTGGTTCCGAAATTTTTACCTCCATCACAAAAGTAGTCCCACTTTCCTTTTTTGGTTTATCTCATATATTAGTCCACTTTCTATAAATGGTAAATAACACTTGGCTATAACCACAACCACACATTCTACTTAAAATTAACTACAACCACACATTCTACTTTTTCTTAAATCTTGTGTCATTTAAAAGTGGGACTATTTTTGTGAGATAGAAGTAGTACTATTTAATTTTAGTATAGTCAATAATTTTCCTTTCTTGGAAATCATTTGGAACTTCCACTATTTACAAAGTTACCCTTTTCTTAATTAGGAAAAAGGCTACCTTACTTTAATGAAGAATGAAATCTCACACCAAATTCCAATAATATATTCTCTTCAAATTAAAAATAAATAAATATTCTCTACGTCTCGTTTAATTACGTTTTTTTATTAACGGATAGGAAGGGGGAATACTGAAAAGCTCGATTTCTTAGTTGGAGAAGAAATGTCTTACCAACTGCATTGCGCTTCATCAGCAGCTATGTATTCACAAGAATTCAAATAAATCTTAAGAATATTATCACAACAACAACGTTAAGTTTTCCATGCTACTACTACGCTAACTCTTGCAGCTAAACAACAACAAGCATTCTAGTATACACGAGGCGAGAAATCGAGTGTCGAGTCCTCTTGCAAGCAGTTCCGATTACTAGGATCATCTTCGATTCTTGATATCTTCGTCCTTTTAAGCAAGCCTCCGCAGCTTCTGATTCGGACACTCGTAACTGCATTTCTGAGGTGAGATTTTGAAGTGTGGGGGCTATTTCTTTGCAAAGATGAGGCATTTGTTGCTTTTGAATTCAGTCGAGGTTGGGCCAGGATCGGATTGCGCCTTGTTCCTTTTCGAGAAGGAATGTTTTTCCATTGCGTTTACGAACTTCCTCAAGTGTTTGATGTACTCCGGGAATGTTTCTATGTTGCAGTGGCCAGCACCCTTCACCCATAACGGGTCGTATTTCTCCTGGGCAAGCTCCCATAGTCGCTTGCCATGAGAGAAATCGACAATCTCATCATTTGTGCCCTACAAGCAAGTATAGATACGAGTTGTCACTAAAGAGTGAAAAGGCAGAAAACTCGACTGCACGAAAAAGCAACATATGTTATCAGAAACTTAAAGTGTAATCAGCAAATTATGTTAACTGATCGATTGGAGATGAATAAGAAGATAATCATCAGGGTAAACGAAGAACCCAACTTGTTCCAACTCGTAATGCCACAACAAGGTTCCAGTTTCATGTCTTAGTCTAAAAGCCACGAAAGATTTATTGCTAAAGGAATAGGCATGCTCAATCGAAACTATTACAATATATCGAAACTTCTTTTCTGGATGCTAACTGTTGTTTCTAGTTTCTCTTTACAGAGGCACGTTGAGAAATTCGATATACTACCAGAAATGGAGCCCCAACAACCCCAGTAAAGCTCGTAATTAGAATCTAGAAAGCCATTACTCGTGAGCCAGGACAAAAACTAAATACGAGCTGAAGTTATCGAGTCAAAACCTCAGTTCTAAGCATGGCTTTTCAGGTCATTTTTTTTGTCGCAGAATGTTATTACATCAAACCACAGCAATGTGTACACACTTCAAACGTAATTTAGAGGTAAGGGAGATAAATGGCAAAGATTTCTTACGTGTATTACTAGAACCGGGCAGTTGACATTCCTTATTTTGTCGATGTTCTGCACACAGATTATCAGTCAGTCAGCATAAGTGACGGTATAGCAGCAGAAATCTGTTAATATGGTTCCGAACTTACTTTGAAAATGTCGAACCAGAATGTGACCTTAACATTGTAAAGGACTCGTATGCCTGAAAGAATTGCACTATGGAGAACTATCGCTCTCAACCTGGGAAGGCGAGATGCGAGATGTAATGTGGGACCACTCCCTACAGATTGGCCGTATAGTATGACATCCTCTTGCTTGATCCCATACTCATTCTTCAAACAATCGTAGACTGCCTCAATGTCGTAGTATGTGTTTAGCTCAGATGGCTGCAGTAGTTATATCAAAACGTGAGGGTCGTCATCTTTGTACAAATTATTTTTACATTTGCATTACGTTGCAACGTGAATATTGACATCAACCATGATTAAAAGAGTCTCACCTTACCAGTGGATGCTCCATATCCAGAATAATCGTAGCTGCAAAGAAATAAAGGAATTACCAAGTATTCAAGAATGAGGATAATGCTCTAAAGTACTACACTAAACCCTGTCCAATCCATTTTCAAAGAGTACGAGAGTAAGATGAAAGCGCTTATGACCATGGCGATTAATGCAGGCAAGTCTTTTCTTTCCGAAGAATCTATACATCCCTCATCGGAGTAGAGATAGCTACTCTTGAGCAGAGGTTTAGCAACTAAGCCAGTCTGAGTACAGACAGCTGCTTTTTTTATTGCTAAAGTTAGATGATCGACAGAGGTTGTATGAACCACAAAATTCCGGCCAAAACCCTTATCTATTCGTATTGTTAGTGCTCGATAATGTGAAGAACTAAGTACCCCGTACTTACATATTCATATATATCATGCCAATCAGATTGCAGAAACGATAAGATCGAAACCATCAATTCACCATCAATTCAAGAAAAGGACACACAGTGATAAAGATGAACCCTTTCCTAAATCCAGAAACTCGATTCCTCACACATGAACAACTGAAATTACCAACTCCTCCCACAATCGAAGAACAAAAGGAGGAATAGCAGTAGTATCATTTTAAGCAGGGAAAAAGCTTCTCTTCAACATTCTCTCTCTACCAAACACCAAAAATCCACAGACAAAAACCCAGAAGCCATTTTTAGCCATTTTGGCGCCACCATAAGGAACTCAAACAGCCCATCAAACAACAACTCAAACATCCAAATTCAAGAAACAAATCCACACACCTCATGATGTTGACACGTAGATGGGCCCGGAGCTCGAGGAAGAGCTCGAGCATCTGGCCCAAATCGGCGGCGTTGCCGTGAGAATAGAGCAGCGTAAACCTCCCCGCCGGGTGCCTCCAGAACGTGGCCACGACCTTGTTTCCGCCCTTGGTGTCCAGCAAGTGCACGTCCACGTTCTTCTCCGGCGACAGCCCGCTCATCACCAGCCTCCCCTCCGCCTCGTCACTGAAAACGTCGTACGTCGGCGGCTCCGGCGGGAAGAACGCGAACTTCGCCGCCACGCTCGATGTCACATTCCCCATTTATTTATTATACTATTGTTTTTCTAACGAAATTCTCGCCAAGATCCCGGCTTTCAACATAAAATACCAGGAATCCGACCATGAACGGAACCCTTCTTGGATTGTCGAATCTGAGTTGGGCCCCTCCTCGTAATTTGCTCTGTTTCTTTCTTCCTCCTCGTTGAATCCCCCTTCTCCTTTGTTAATCCCTCTTCAAATTCTCTCTCTCTCTCTCTCCTCTTTCTGGAATGGAGATGTTGGAGGATCCGATCTCAGCGGAAGAAGGAGGCAAGAGAATCGAAAGACGCAAAAGAAACAAAGAAGAGAATTGGGTCTGTTTCTGTTTCTGTTTCTGTGTGTTGCATGTTTCTTTCTTTCTTTTTCTTTTCTTTTCCTTTATTATTATTGTTATTATTTTTTGGAGTGAATTTCAATTACCAAATAAATTATTAATATTTTATCAAAAAAAAAAATGTTAGTGTTAATAATAAATAATTTTTAATGTTTGTCATGGTTTATGGGCACCCATGAATTCAGTAAGTAGACAACTTTGCCCTTGATCCAAAATAAATAAATAAATAAAATGAGTTATGTACTTTAATTTTTGAGTGATGGTGGAATATATATTATTGAAATTGGTAGCTAGATTGCCTATTCAATTTAGGATTAAATCTCAAAATTTGAATGTGCTAAAACAAATAATTTGGTAATTCAATTAATAGGAACAAAATATAAATAATTTGCCCTATATGTATATGCTACAAAAAACATTTTTAAAAAAACAAATTGAGGAAATAAAATATTTGTGAAGAAATCGGCCGTCTATACTTTGTCTTGTCTTGATTAATAAATTGTTGGATGCTTCTTATTGGTTGATTTGTTTTAAGAAGCATGACTAGCAATAAACAATAAACTATTATATGCAATTATTGATTTTATAAAAAAAAAAACATATGATTGATTGATCATGTAGTATGTTAATGTTAGTAGATTAGTGAATTACTCCCTCCCTTACTAATTAAATGTCATTAGTTGCCAAACCACCAATAAAATAGGTGTTCTACCGGAGACGATAAAGACATAAAGTGTAGTACAATTGGTAAGTCGTTTGTTCTCCAGTTAGAAGGTCGGAAGCTCAAATCACCCAGGATATGTGTGTAAGTACATACTAAGATCATAACATGTCAATTTTAAAAACTCCTAACATACATAACAATGTTCACGATAAGCAAGAGTTCGTTTATGGTGTATTTAAATAGTAGTACTCCCTCCGTCTTTAAATAACTGTCCCCAATGTAGTGCAAATTACACTACATCGGGGACACTTATTTAAAGATAGAGAAAGTACTTTAGTATATCTTAATTAAAGGGAGATGGGGTGGAGTTAGTTAATGGTGACATGAATGAATTATGATTGGGAAGAAAGGTCAAAGGTGGTCGTTGATGAAGATGGACGGCTGAGATTCGGTCAAAGGCTGCTAGGAGAATTACAGATTGGATATGTCAGTTCGTCAATTGACCTTGTCAGAGTTTATACATTCCTTTTTATTTTTATTTTTATTTTTCTTTCTTTAATTATTTTTTTTATCGGGCAAATGTTAGTTACTACAAGCCACCTTATAACTCTATAATTCGTTCCTACAAGGGATCGAACCCGGGTCCCTTATTAGAGAGAGAAGCCATCATTACTTCAAATTTAGCTTAATCTTGATAAGGGTTTATTTTAGTATAACTATCATCCTGTCCCATTTTATTAGTCTCGTTTTCTTTTCATATCTATTTCATTTTATTAGTTTCATTTCTTAAAATAGAAATAAATTAATATTAAAAAAAAACACTTTTTAAAATCTCTCTATTTCTCTTTTCCTGAACTACAACATACATCAATGGAAATAATAGAGTGAGACGGAGGACATAATTCCATTGACGTGAGTTTAGTGTCTCTACAAATTTTGCTTTTATTCTACTAAAGTACAATTAAATTATGAATTAGGACCACAAAATTTATGAATGATGAATGTAGTTTCGGATTTATCGAAGTTGGGAAAAATGAATAATGATTGGGGTCAACTACTCATGTGATAACTTCTAATGAATAGTCCAACAACTTTTGTACGTGCCCAACTATTCACGTTGCCTTCATTTTTACTCCCTCCGTCCTTAAATAAGTGTCCCGAGCCGTCAAAAATTTTGTCCCTAAATAAGTGTCCTATCACATTTTTCCAAGCAAAAATTACACAAAACTACCAAAACTACCCTTTCTTGAAAATCTAAAAGTGGGATAAAGACAAAAATAAATAAATAAATAATCAAGGATTTTAAGGGCATAAGTGTCAATTTACCCTTCTCCTTGGTTTGCACAAAATGGCGGCTCGGGACACTTATTTAAAGACGGAGGGAGTATTTCATTTTGGGTGGAATAAGAAAATAAAATAAAATAAAATCCCGTGTCGAAATTCATTACTACGATAACAGAGATTGTACATTGCTTAAAGGAATCAATAAATGTAATTTATCTCCATATAGCAAAACAATGAGCATTTTGTTAGCAATTGGGAGAATGGCTGGTCTACCAATACCAAATAATGCAGCCATATTAAGTTTCGTTCTTGGAAGTGAATTCGACACTTGAGATTTCTTTTGGTGGTTGATGTTCTAACCATTTTTCTGTACACCGTCAATTTTGAAACGAGACAGTTTTTTTTTATGTATATCCTTATCATTGTAAGAGATTCAAATACACCTTACACTCGCACTAATACCCTATGCGTTCTTTCAAAATGATCACATTCTTTTAGACAATCTTTAAGAAATGAAAGATCAGTGTATAAAGATAGTGGGCCTCACATGAGTTTGTAGAGGTTAGAGTTGATTAAGGGGATAATTGATCATCATTATGGACTTTACATGGGTTTACTCGGCCAGAATACGAAAATAATCATTTCAAAATAACACACTCCAAAATGGGAACATGGTCATTTTGCAAAAAAACGAAGGGAGTAGTTATCTTTGATCTTTCAAAAAAAAAATGTAGCCATATATAGACATGAGTTCTAGCTCACTTTTTTGAGCGGATGCAGAAACCATGCAGAAAAATTACTACATTTTTCTCATAATATTAATAATAATCAACAAAACACAGTCTAATAGTAAGACACTTTCTCTCCGACCAAGAGGCTAGGATTCGAGATATTGTGTGCATGTGAAGTGTATAAGTTGTCTTTGGCCGAAGGGGGGAAAAAAAAAAAAAAAATCGAGTCAAAAAAGGGCATGTTGCATGGGAGTTGATGCAGCACCATTAAAAGAAAGGGCCTCGAGAAAAGCAAGGATGAAATAAGAGCTTTATTTTTAATTTAGGAAAGAAGAAATGGAGCCTTTAAAAGGGCCTACCAATAGCATCAAGCTTATTTATGTATACTTAAAAAAAAGGGCAACATTTCCTTCTTGTAGTTTCACAGCAACGATCACTTTTGAAAAAGTCCACAACAATCAGTTACCATAACTTGTATATACACACACTCTCTCTCTCTCTCTCTCCCCTTTTTTTCACATAATAGTAATAAAGAGAAACATGCCAAGAACAAAAAAAAATGCAGGTAGATAGATTGTTCCAGCTTTGAGCAAGAACAGCTGTAACTCATAATTTGATACCTCTACTTTGCAATAATAACACAATAAATTCTTTTGAAGATTTAATTTCAACTCCTACTCATGTTTTAAAACCAAGTCTGCATCGAAAGTTGAGTCATTTGTTGAATATATGAGAGACGTATGATAATGAAATGACTTAGCTTCGTTCGGACGGAGGAAGTAATTAATGCTAATCCATAAAGGAAATTTTGATTTTACTGTGCACTGTATGTGTTTGGATTAATTTAGTGAAATTAGAGTCTTGGATAATAAGTAATACCTGGCTACAGCCTGGTTCCTTTGCTGAGCAATACAAGCTCCTCCTCTACTCTGACTTCGTCTCCGATTACTGAAACCCAAGTTTCGACGATTTTCTCCAGACTCCCGTCTGATGTATCAACGACGGTGAAGGCTCGTAGAGTGCCTGCACTGTCAGATGCAACGCCTTCTTGCTTCATGATTTTTTTAACCCTTGGAACGATGGCCCCATTGAGGTACACGGTGTTGTCGTGCCCGACAACGATCATTTTTCGAAGACCATTTCCATATGCCAGCCCTTTATGCATGTGGCCAAACACAACTAATTTGATTGACAATTGGGTGGTTGCTTTTAACTGGGATATTGCATGTGCCAAATCTGTGCATCGATCGCATTAATTCATTGTACACCGGACTTTCAGAGTGTAAAACATCGTACAAGTAGAAAATGTTAAAAGTAGAATTACCAGGGTCGCCATGATCACCATCTCCAGGTATCCAATCCCTTCCACAGATGTCATCCATGTTGGAACCTAGGCCTGGATGAGTTACTCGCAAGTTCAGTATGAAGCATCTCTTAGGTACCACGTAAAAAAGACGAACTTTTCATCACAAATTCATCCACCTGTGGGCCCGTTATGGGCAAGAAATATAACAGAATGATCAGGTGGAGTTCCTAACGAGGCTTGATAAATCCTCTTTGCGCTTCCATCCATATCATGGATGCCATATCTGTGGATGCAATTGCAACATGATGAGACGGAAACATATACAGAGACAATGAGAGGATGGTAGGCTCTATATTTACTGCAGTAATTAGAAACCTAGAAAGTAAGGTTGAGATTGCATGGCCTACAGTAATCATATGATTCCCTATTCATCAATTGGATCCATATGTAAAATATTATCAGAGAGAAGAATATATTCAAGATGAATATTATAGTGGGAAATGAGTAGCCACAACCACCAAATAAAAGAGAATGGGAAAAAAAATATTGTGAGAAATAACACTCAAGATGAACGACGATTATTTTCTGGCTTTGCTCACACCAGATATGAGTGTTAAATGATTAGGTGAAAAGTGCAAGGAACCATGACCAGCACATACATTTGAGCTTTTTTTATCAAACTAATGAACGGTACTTCATATATATACATACATCAAATGTAGTTACTACAGAGTGGAAGTGATTGCTTTGAGATACTATACCAAATCATAGAGAAACTCCTGTAGGTTTTTCTTTTGAAATACAATGTTACTACTAATCAAAGTTATCAAAGATAGAAGACCCATCGTTTCTTGACTTTCTGGTGCAACACTTTTGTTGATATTTTCTTTTCCTCAAAAGAAGTTTAAGAACTTGAGCAAAACAAAAAGTAGGAAACCAATATTTTATATTTGAATGTTTTATTAAAGATAGATTTTAATACCTTCTAAAAAATATTTGTTCTCCTTCAAAAACTATGAAAAGTATATTGGCTTTTAAAAGGAGTAAGATGCATATACTAGGTGGAAAATTAATTTGAGAAGTGTTATATACAGACTACTGACCTAGCAGTAAGAAGTTTTTTCTTGAACAGATGTTGACCACCACAAGAAAATGGTCGTCCACCAACTATACTCAACTTCAGGTTTGGAAAATCCATGCGCCGATAGCCAACATGCTCATCACCTAGGCTGGTTTTTATCCAAAATTATTGAAAGTGATGATGATTTCAAGATATCAGGTAAAAATATGGAGGGGCATGTAAATTTACAAAATAAAAATTTATGAACTTACAATTCAAGCTGCCGCTGTACAGCATCTTTTCCCCTGCATTAAATAGTTTGAAGCATTTGGAACAAATAAATAACTGGTGCAGAATGAAACGATGATGAATATAATATTCACCAAACAAATAAGTTAAAGACGCAAATTGCATGTCGTATACAAAATAGGACAAAAATACTTTCAAGAGATGTGGGGTGAACAAGCAAAGCTGAGACATGATGTATTGAGTAGGCTAATCATGTTTCACGACCATAAGCTTTAGCAAGACTAGACTGGAAGAGATTCGCTATTTCCAGAAATCGATACACCATATACTTCTAAGTTGCAGTTTCAGAAGTTGAATCATGTGTATACTCACCTTGTTGCACATAAAGCAAAACATTCTTGCCAATCACAACATATATGTGTTGAGTATCTGAAAAGTTATTGCTATCTTAGAAGAATTTATTGCAATTTACAACATATTGGAGTGCTTATAAGCACCGTCATAGTGTTCGGCCAACATTCTTTTGAAGGATCTTATTTGTCCCAAAACAAGAAGTTGGAAGCTGATAGATTCACTCGAAGAAAGTTAAGAGGAACCCAATTTTATTTTGATCTGACATATTTTTTTAGAAACCCCCTGTATTTTAGTCACCGTAATTACAGCTTTGGCAATACTAACATCTTATAAGCTAAATCATCCAAATACTATGCCAACTTATTCTCACAATAAGTCTCGACTCTCGACATCTTCAAAGTTAAAAAAATCTAATAAGATGGAAGAGCATATAAGCTTTCATGGGAAGCCTATAGGTAATTACCAATCCAGAGAAAGACGCTTCTCAAAAGCATACACTAAACATACACCAACGTTATGAAGGCTGCACATATTTCCAAACCTTCCAACCTCAACCTAAAACCCACACAGAAGAGCGAAGAGTGATTTTCACTAAATTTCTGTGAACACACTCAATAAATCGATTTCAGGGATTCAACACATCATTTAATCATACCTCGATGAGAAATTCTGAGTGTTCCAGGCATCATGGTTCCCCAAAATGACTGCTTTTGCGAAGTCAACTTTTGAAATACTTTCAACAAGATCAACATTCTCATTGCCAAAATCACCTGAAGAAAACTCCCAAAGAATAAGCAAAACCAAAAAGGCTCCAAGGTACCCCAGAAATTTGTCTAGATAAATGCCGGAGCAGATGACTCAGCTGGCATATTCATCCAAAAAGAGCACAGAAAGTGAAATAGAGAGCACCTGCCTGTGAACAGCACGAGATCCGGCTGCATTTTCCAGAAACACATATTACAAGAAGAAATCCGAGAGTACACATCAAGTGAAAGAATAGGAAAAAAAAATGATTAAATGTAAGTATGTAACAAGTGAATGTCACAAAGGAACAAGGGATGCCAAACAAAATAGCAACAAGAGTGGAGAACTAAGTGCACTATCACACATCCTTATGGCAAGAAAATTGAGATGAGATTCGAATTCATTGTGGTTTGACACCAACCAACTCCAAATTAATCTTTATCCTAAACCTCATAAAGAGATTCCTCTGTATTCTCAAAAGTTTGTAATCATTCCTAACCATAGGGACCAACGGATAGGCAGGGATTATAACGACTCAGACGAGAAGACACAAAGTGTAAGGTGGGAATTCCATAGTCTGCTCAACTTTCTTCGTAAATAAGTTAATGCAATAGTATTCTGACAACATTGCTAGACATTTTAGTGCAAAACAAGAAATCGAACTTCCAAATATGAAATGAATTACTATGTCATAATGCAGTTTTTCTCCGAAGACAATAGTTTACAACATGCCAGCTCAAACAATGGCAGGCAGCGAGCAGCATAATAATTCTGAGACTGGAATTAGCCAAACATGTTCTAACCAAAATCGCCATTTCAACAATAATCTGATGATAACTTCATACCGATCTACAACTACAGATCACAGATAACGAACAGTTTGCCTCACTCTACTAAGAAATTACTTCGTCTATATCGGAAATTAGTCATCAATCACATGCGGAAAAATCACTGAAACAAATTAAGGCACCAATATACTTGATCATTAATTAAAGTACTCAGAGAGAGAGAGAGAGAGAGAGAGAGAGAGAGAGAGAAACCTTCAACAGTTGCAGAGCTTTGGTATCCTCCTCTAGGCTCCACTCGTCATGCTTCGGAAGTAAATGGAAAAAAAAGATAATTAAAAAAAAATTACAGAAAAAAAAGAGTACAATCGATTGTAAGCTGATAGAAAGAGGAAGAGAGATTACGACGTCGCCGACGACGGCGATTCGGTAGGAGTTGGCCATGGGAAGGTTACAGCTACAGAAGCTAGTAGAAGGTCGGGGAGAGAAGATTCCACAGCGGAACAGCGGCGCGTGTAACCACGTGCAACCGCTAAGTACTAACATGTGTGTAAGCTAACGCGCTTCATATTCATGCCTGCCTTTTTAGATGCCAAATTTGGAAATTTCAAAATAAAATGATTTTTAAGAGGGATTATATTCCTTCACTTGCTTTCTTTCCTAGTCGGGACGTAAATCACGTGCTGAAATGAAACAAATTAATTAAAGCGATACGAAATAGTACACTAAATACAATTTTCAAAATTAATAATATCACTTGAAAATTGGAATTGGAAAACTTCTACTCACTTCAACTCAAACGAATTTATTAGTCAACCTGCAATAAGATAAAAGGAGAATAGTTGAATTGAATCTAATAACAATATAGAACTACGACTTAGTTAAACATTTTATATTTTACTAAATAATTTACATCGAATAAGAAATGGCAAGATATTCAAAACAAGATTATAAAATATTTACAAAGTAATCATAGCCAAAGTTGGGAAATTAAGAATTCTGTATTCCTCCTTGATTTAATGGAACCTACTACTATGTATTTATTCTACCAATTGGCCCAATTAATTTCTAAGCCCAATCTCCTTGTTTTGGGTCCATTCACATGTATTATGTATACACCATAGATTTGCGAATCGGATCACATATTGCATTCGTTATGTTACATTTTTATTACCTGATTAGATCATATATTGTACGTCGGTTTGATTGTATTTCATTCGTGGATAATTAACACGTAACGAATCCTAGGGTTTTGAAATTTAAAAAGGTTATCATATATATATTTTCCTTATTAGAATCTTAATTGTAGCATTGTGTTTTGGACTGAGGTTAGAAGTCCACTTTAACCGTATCCTTTGTGGTGTTAAACCTATTTATGGTTACACCGTGTTTTCTGCAATCATCGAATATAGAAATACAAAATTGAAAACCCTCGCCGATTTGAAGTTCTTACACACTCGAAGTGTAATTATCAATATGTCGCAAGATCGAGGCATATCAACAAGTGTCCCTGATTTTGAATCCTTCATCGATCACCAACCAACTTTGCAAAATGTGTAGCTTGCACGTTTAATTAATTTCAACCTCCCCTTTCCTAATCATATCTTATGATGTTTAATTTTCCAAATTTCCTATTAATCCCTTGCTAATTCCTTCTAATTGTTGCTTAAAACCCATCACTTCAAACTAACTACATTACTTAACGTATAAAACTTGTTATTAATCGTTAAACATCGAACTATTCATTCCATTTCTTGATTGTATTTTGCAATGACAACTCTTTCATGACACAATATACCAACCACAATTATCCAAACTAGTAACAAATTGATCCTCCATTCGTCATACGTACTCGTACGAGGATAACTTTTTCCGACACGGAAATTAAGACGAGAGTGATAGTGATTAAAATTTTGTCATTTACAAGATGATATACCTATCTATATTAGTGGGACAAACGAAAATAGAACTTATTTCCGAACGACAAGAATGGAGGGAGTATAATCAAAGTTACACACTATTAACAAATTACATATCCAAATTGAAAAATAGAGGTTTAGTGAAAATGGCGAGAGAGGAATTGAAAGTGCTAACGACACTCGATTCCGCCAAAACGCAATGGTACCATTTCACGGCGATAGTGATCGCCGGAATGGGGTTCTTCACCGACGCCTACGACCTCTTCTGCGTCTCCCTCGTCACGAGGCTCCTCGGCCGCGTATACTACGGCCGCCCCGGTGACGACGCTCCGGGGACGCTCCCTCAGAGCGTCTCCGCAGCCGTCAACGGCGTCGCCTTTTGCGGCACGCTTGCCGGCCAGCTCTTCTTCGGGTGGCTCGGGGACCGGCTAGGCCGGAAGAGGGTGTACGGCGCGACGCTCGCGCTGATGGTCGTCGCCTCCGTCGCCTCGGGGTTGTCGTTCGGGGACGAGCCGAGGAGCGTGATGGCCACGCTCTGCTTCTTTCGCTTCTGGCTCGGCTTCGGCATAGGCGGCGACTACCCTCTCTCCGCCACGATCATGTCCGAGTACGCCAACAAGCGGACGCGCGGCGCGTTCGTGGCCGCCGTCTTCGCCATGCAGGGTTTTGGGATCCTGGTGGGCGGGGCGGTGGCGATGCTCGTTGCGGCATCGTTCAGGGCCGGCGCGGTGGCCGATGATTACGCATGGCGTTTGATCTTGATGTTCGGCGCGCTCCCGGCTGCCCTTACGTACTATTGGCGCATGAAGATGCCGGAGACCGCCCGCTACACTGCGCTCGTGGCGAGGAACACGAAGCAGGCGGCTTCGGACATGTCGAAGGTGCTCCAGGTAATTTTGAGAAACGAAAGAATTTCATCTCACCTAAAAGTTAACTCGAATCTAGTATAGAGAATTTGATCTTTATTATTTTAACTATAAAAAATTATTTTCTAAACCAAAATTCAATGACATGGAGAGGGTATTATATTTCTAATTAAATATTGTCCTCTTTGTGGGCTCGATTTTCAACTCTACCACCTTTACCACTTCGCTACTACTGCAGGTAGAGATAGAGGAAGACGACGGGAAGATTCCAAAAGGGAACGATTTCGGGCTATTCTCGAAGGAATTCCTCCGTCGTCACGGGCTCCACTTGCTCGGCACGACGAGCACGTGGTTCCTTCTCGACATCGCCTTCTACAGCCAGAATCTATTCCAGAAGGACATATTCACCGCGATCGGATGGATTCCTCCGGCCGAGACGATGGACGGGCTCGAGGAACTCTACAGAATTGCTCGAGCCCAAACCCTAATCGCCCTCTGCAGCACGGTCCCGGGCTACTGGTTCACGGTCTACTTCATCGACAAGATCGGCCGGTTCACGATCCAGCTCGCCGGCTTCTTCTTCATGACGGCGTTCATGTTCGCGCTGGCCGTGCCGTACGACCACTGGACCCACAGGGACAACAGGCTAGGGTTTGTGGTCATGTACTCATTGACTTTCTTCTTCGCCAACTTCGGCCCAAACTCCACGACGTTCGTGGTCCCGGCGGAGATCTTTCCTGCGAGGCTGAGGTCCACGTGTCACGGGGTGTCGGCAGCGGCGGGGAAGGTTGGGGCGATAGTCGGGGCGTTCGGGTTCCTGTACGCCGCACAGCCGTCGGGTATCGGGGTGAGGAAGGCGTTGATCGTGCTCGGGTGCGTTAACACTTTAGGGATGGCGTTTACGCTTTTAGTGCCGGAGACGAAAGGGCGGTCGTTGGAGGAGATGTCGAGGGAGAATGAGGAAGAAGATGGAGTGTTGAGGTCGGAGAATGAGATTAGGGCTGTTGCAGTTTAATACATGCATGCATGCATACCAAAATTTTAATAACTAAATAAAATTTATCGACGTGACACTGTCATATCAATTATGGATACATTACCGAGTCCAGTTTTTGCTTGTTGTATAAAATTCATCAACGTGAACAACATTATCGAAACATTCCGACACAAATAATTATAATGTCTGAGTTATAATACTATTGTAGTATTTTCCGATCGACCAACATGCCTTGTTTCCATGTACCTAAGCTTCACGGATGGTATCCTTTGTTCCGAACGAAGGTCCACCAGAAGTGTCGGGTTGAGTGGTTAATGCAAAACGCACCCCTGGAAACAACATAAAAGAAAATGTTTAAAGTTTGGAAGGATGAAATTTTAGTTCATATATTCTTCAATCCATATATATGTTGATATGTGGAGTAGGCTAGATTGAAGCAAAGAAGCTGGAAAAATTAAAGAGAAATGATCACTTAATAATTACGTACCGGTAGAGCGCGCTTGGCGTTTCGCAACATACTTTTCGTCTAGTGGCACCGGAGGTAGAAACGAGAAGTCCGACAACCGGATATTATCTTCCCGATACCTTGGATTGTCATCGAGATACCTTAGATTGTACAAGGGTTAAAATTTATCATCGAACGAGATAAATCTCGAAACAACATTGGAGATCTCAACAAGACTTTAGGGTTTAGGGTTAGATCAACTATAATGAGAAGTTGGACTCGTTTAAACCCGATTGGGCCCGGTCCGAACCCCTACAGCCGTCCCGACAAACCTGGTCGGGACGACAATATTGTTGGAAACTAAATCCAAGTTTAATTATACCTGTTAAGTTCAACCATGGAGCGTAGCCTCTTGTTTGAGGGTGAAACATAATACCTATCAACAAATCAACAAAAAAAAAAAAAAAAAAGATTCAAATAACTTAACTCGATTAGAATGAAACGAATGGAATAGAAAAAAGAACTGACACGTCGGCAAACTTAGTGCCTCCTTCGGCTCGAATCCTGAGAATCCTTTGCCAGCCGGGAGGGGTCCGAGGAATGTTGGGGCGGTCCATGGCCCACCGGAACTTGCCATCATCCTCGGTGAGGTCGGATTCATGATGGCAAGAGATGTTAGGCCTCCACTCTCTAGCTCTCTCGCACTCAAACACCTCCTCCCCCATCTTAGCCCTAATCTCTTCATATATTTGCTTGGAGGGGATGAGCCTCCACTTGGAGCATAACCCACACCTAATTGTGTATAACTTCACCGATTCCCACACCTTCTTCGCTTCCATTCCCTCTTCTTCCATAATAATTAATCCCTCAATAATACTAATATATATATATATATATATATATATATATATATATATATTCCACTAATTCATACTACTATATACTATGATCTCTTATAATAATAGTATTTAATTTAATTAACAGCTGTATTTATGTTTTTATGAAATAATCTAGGTAAATTATTGATTTTCCAAAAGAGGGTTGATTAATATTTGTGTACTCCTACTATTATAAGTGGTGGTTATTTGCATAGCATGCATGTATGGGATAATATTGAAAGGCATTCAATTGTAATAAATTGAGTAGATTAATTCGACTTTAATTTTCGTATCTTCGAAAACTGCAGCTAATATATATATATATATATATATATATATATATATATATATATATATATATAGAACCCCATCTAAAGTTGAGAACTAAGAACCAATCTCCACCACCCATTTTATTAGATTAGCGGTTCAGATTTTAAGTTGAAAACTAATTTATTAATTTCTGGCAGTTACATTATAAGAGGGGTAGTAAAGTAAAATTTGCAAAATTATAATGCGTAGGAATTGAATTCTATTATTCCTTAACCGTTTAATAGAGAGAGAAGATTAGTAATTAATTAATACCACTCCGGACCACGCTTCTTGACTCATTTGCTTTATACACGGGAATTAAGACGAAAATGTTTAGTGTATAAAGTGTATTTTGTAGGGAAATATAATGTGGTTTATGTATTTAGACATATTTTAGAAATAGAGCATCATAGATGCATAAAAACATGTTCTTGTCTGATCTTAAATGAAAGATCGTATCAAGACCTTTAATTTGATATAAAAATCATAAAAATCCGATAACAAACGAGCAAGTTATAATAATTTAAACTTTCAAAATTTAAATTATATTGAACTACGTGCAGAAAAATGAGTGGATGAGATTTAAGTATGAAATGTTAAGTGTAATAAGGGGTTTACTAATTGTACTTATTATACTCTAATTATTTCTAAAAAAGGAAATGAGTCAATATGTGTGGGACGTCCCAAAAAGGAATATGAGTCAAGAAGCCTGGACCGGAGTGGTACTTAATTTGATTGCTGTCTTTTTTATTAATGTTATGCTGCTTTTTATGTTTTTTTTTTTTTTTCTTTTTCGCACATGCTTACTTGCTTAATAATAATTAATGAATATGCAGTGTATGAAACATAAGCAATACACAAGAGTTTCAACATTAACCGGATAATATTTAAGCATATATTTGTTTTTTAATTACAAGTCTATTGCTCGTATATAAAAGTGTATGTAATTCTTAAATAGTTAATATACAATTCTTAAATAGTCATAAAATTATGCTTTTATTACGATCATGTTTATTTAGATAAAATTATTTATTTTTACAATCATGCTTAGTTAGAAATGAAATTATGCTTTTTTACAGATATTAAAGTGCTTAACGTGTTTTTCATGTATGCTTAAATTATAACTCTTTCTTGCTTTTTTACATATAAAACTATGCTTTTTTACATTCATGCTTATTTTGGGGGTGAAATTATACTTTTTTTTACAAATATTAAAATGCTTAACGTGTTTTTCATTTATGCTTGGATTATAACTCTTTCATGCTTTTTTACGTATAAAACTATGCTTTTTTTACATTCATGCTTATTTAGATATAAATTATGCATTTTTTTTTACAATCATGCTTAGTTAGAAATGAAATTATGCTTTTTTACAGATATTAAAGTGCTTAACGTGTTTTTCATGTATGCTTAAATTATAACTCTTTCTTGCTTTTTTACATATAAAATTATGCTTTTTTACATTCATGCTTATTTTGGGGTGAAATTATACTTTTTTTTTACAAATATTAAAATGTTTAACGTGTTTTTCATTTATGCTTGGATTATAACTCTTTCATGCTTTTTTACATATAAACTATGCTTTTTTTTACATTCATGCTTATTTAGATATAAATTATGCATTTTTTTTTTCTTATAGACGTTAAATAATATTATTGCTTATTTTATTATAAATACTTACATTCTAATTTTTCAATTAGTTGGAAGATAATTTTTTAAAATTTATTGAAGTGGTGGCGTGAATTGTGGAGGATCCAACTGTAATTTTGCAATAAAATACCCATAATACCCCACTTTCATATTAATAATACGAATTGGAGTTAATTAAGAGAAAAAACTGATTATTTATGCACCACACGATTTTAAAAGATTAAGGGCTAAGATTGGTTCTTAGTTCTCAAGTTTAGAGGTGGTACCCATAAGAACCCACCCCTATATATATATATATATATATATATATATATATAGAGAGAGAATAGATCATATGAGAACCCTTTTATTGGTGAGAACTAGGAACCAATCTCATCCATCCGTTTATTCAAAATCGATGGTTATTAATGATTACTGAAAATTAGAATTTTAATTTGATTTCTTCCGTATTTAATGAGATTGGGGGCATTGTTGTCTACTTCTTTTTATCTCATAATAAATAATTCCTATAATTATGGAATTTTGAATGGTCAGTTACCATGTTTAAGTGATGTACGGTTATGTTCCTTTTTTTAATCATCAAAGTTTACATCACAATAAATATTATTTTATTTATTTTTCTCCAAACCGTAAAGTAACTTCTCCATTTTTTGATTCATGAATTTTTATAATTAACTGTTTTGTTAATTATGCTTAATTTATTTGGATGTAATGCTTTAGACTAGGTCATGTTAAAGCTTAGGTTATCGTCTTTCTCCACTACATGATAATTTGTGTACAACAGGATCAAACTTTCTCCTCGGCTATTTTGTCTATTTTGTTAATACATAATTTTTTTATAAGCATCAAAATGCAAAATATGAGGCACCAGAAGCATGAAACATCATATAACTCAAGCATATTATTAAAAAAAAAAAAACAATTTTCTTCTTTTCTACCTTTTCTTGTTTATGAATAATAGTTATATTAAAAATTCACTAGTTGTGTTATATTATGCACAAACATGAAAAAATAATACATAAATATTTCTAATTCATAAAGGAAAACAACATGTTTAAATATTTATGTGTATTGACTAGAATTTTCAATTCAAATCAATATGCTTAAAAATTCGAGAAAATCATGCTTCGGAAAATATAATAAGCAAACTCGTAACATTTGGAAAGCAATGCATTAATATTATTCAAGCACGAGTTCGATAAAAAGTTACATTGGGTTTATTTGCTTATGAAGCATATATTTATTGTTACTTAAGCATGAGTCGTATCAGTGCTTGAATTTCGTAATTTTTTAAAGCTTTTTATAATTTATTTGATGCTTAATTATTATTCATATTTGTCTTACTATTGTTTCAAGGTTTAGGGTTTAGGATTTTAGGGTTTAGGGTTTAGGTTTTAGTACTTTTTTTTGAGTTTAAGGTTTAGGGTTATAGTGTTTAGGGTTATGGGGTTTAGGACTTATGGTTTAGGGTTATGTGTTATGGGGTTTAGGGTTTAGGATTTAGGCTTTAGGGTTTAGAGTTATAGAATTATAGCATTAATTGCTTTTTAAAATATTTTTTGATGCTTATTACTATTAGCAACAATGTTATGTATAAGAAAATGATAGGAAAAAACATGAACATGTTGTTTTGATTTACGTGTGACTTGTATCAATGCTTAATTATTATCGGTATTTGTCTTATTTAATATACAATTGCTTATAAACAAACAGTCTTGTTTATTTTTATAATCTCATCTCGATTATCAATGTAAACGATATTGTTATAATGAATGATAAATACTAACAAAAGATGATTAATTAGTAACAAACAATAAAGAAAAGAATAAGCATTTTGAACTTAAAAAATAAGCATTGATATTACATTTCAAATTATGCTTAATATCTTGAAAAGTCATACTCAAATAATCTTAGGGATGCAATGATAAATCGTCCTCATGCTTATTATAGTAAGCATTGTGAGATTAAAAAATAAGCAATGATATTATATTTCAACTTATGCTTAATAAGTCGAGAAATCATGCTTTTAGCAGTCATTAAGGGACATTAAATTGTTCCAATATATATTTTTTATTTACTAGTAATAATTTTTATTTAGGGTTTTGTGTTTAGTAATTTACTAGTAATGCTCAGGGTTTAGTGTTTATGGTTTAGTAATTTGTGAAGTGTTTATGAAATCAATAAGTTTATAATCATATTTAGGGTTTATATATCTCAAATGCGCTTCTTATTTCAAAGTTTCATTTAATTTTTATTTTTGTGTTTTTAAATGCTTAAATGATTCTGGCTTGATGCTTATTAGTTTATATGAAATGTTTAATTATACATAAGTACTTAATTATGCATACAATGTATGTGTATGCGATTTAAATTAGTATCTAAAGATGCTTAGTCTACTTTTTTTAAATGCTTTTTTAATTCTCCTATCCGTTTCCAACTATTATTTTATAGATTATATTATTTTTTAAATGCCTATTTTAATTGTTTTGTAAATGTCTTTTCAATTCTCTTAAAATATTTATAAAGTACTATATTTTATAATAGCATAGGTAATTTCAAGCAAAGACAATAAACTAAATAAGCAAGGACCATTCAAATGAAATTTTAATAAATAAAATGTATTTGAGATTACATTTTCAACGGAAGAGGAATTTATTATATTAATTATATGGTAAACGATTTTGTAAAGATTTATAGGAAAATAATTACTATTTATAATAAATGAGACGGATATGGGGGCCGAAAATTATGGAAGGATTTGTTACATGCATAATACATTTACTAAGATGCCCCTAACGGTTACTAATAATTATAGATTTTGATTTTAATTAAAAAATTTAGATCGAATCCACACCATACAATTTAAGAAAATGAACGATTTTGATTAGTTCTTAGTTCTCATGATCTAAGTAGTATCCATGAGAACCATCCCCTATATATATATATATATATATAGGGGTGGGTTCTTATGGGAGATGGTATCAATCTTGAGAACTAGAAACCAATCCTATCCACTCCTTTTATAGAATCTAATGGTGGATATTAAATCTCAAATTATCTATTTTACTGATTTAATGATTTTTTTCTAATTTTAAAGGGTAGTTTAGGGAAAAGAAAAAAAAAAGATTACGCGTTCCAAGATTCTCGTCACTTCCTCAAACTAATTATCCTATTAATTAGCATAAATTCGATGCAACTAACACATATTTATATGCTTAAATAATCATATTTACATGCTATCTTCATATTTATTTATGCTTAATAACTTGTATATGAAAAAATTACATGCTTTTCATGTTTTTTTTTTTTTTTAATATCAATTCATGTTTAAATATCGTGAATGGCGATGACAAATTGTGAATGACAATGAATATTCGAATGCAATTAAGACCTATTCCTATGCTTAAATAATCATATTTATATGATATCTTCCTATTTATTTATGCTTAATAACTTGTATATGAAAATTACAAAAAAAAAAAACAAATAGAATAAAAAATCATAGATGAATATTCGAATATAGGGGTGGGTTCTTATGGGAGATGGTATCAATCTTGAGAACTAGGAACCAATCCTATCCACTCCTTTTATAGAATCTAATGGTGGATATTAAATCTCAAATTATCTATTTTACTGATTTAATGATTTTTTTCTAATTTTAAAGGGTAGTTTAGGGAAAAGAAAAAAAAAGATTACGCGTTCCAAGATTCTCGTCACTTCCTCAAACTTATCCTATTAATTAGCATAAATTCGATGCAACTAACACATATTTATATGCTTAAATAATCATATTTACATGCTATCTTCATATTTATTTATGCTTAATAACTTGTATATGAAAAAATTACATGCTTTTCATGTTTTTTTTTTTTTTTAATATCAATTCATGTTTAAATATCGTGAATGACGATGACAAATTGTGAATGACAATGAATATTCGAATGCAATTAAGACCTATTCCTATGCTTAAATAATCATATTTATATGATATCTTCCTATTTATTTATGCTTAATAACTTGTATATGAAAATTACAAAAAAAAAAAAATTGAATAAAAAATCATAGATGAATATTCGAATGGAACTAAGACATATTCATATGCTTAAATAATCATATTTATATGTTATCTTCCTATTTATTTATGCTTAATAACTTGTATATGAAAATTACAAAAAAATAGAATAAAAAAACATAGACGAATATTCGAATGAAACTAATATCTATTCATATGCTTAAATAATCATATTTATATGTTATATTCCTATTTATTTATGCTTAAATAACTTGTATATGAAAATTACAAAAAAAAAATATACAATAAAAAAACAGCATATTTTTATGCTTAAATGATCATATTTCTATGCTTAAATAATCATATTTATATGCTATCTTCTTATTTATTTATGCTTAATAACTTGTATATGAAAATTACAAAAAACAGAATAAAAAACATAGATGAATATTCGAATATAACTAAGACATATTCCTATGCTTAAATAATCATGTTTATATGCTATCTGTCTATTCATTTATGCTTAATAACCTGTATATGAAAATTAAAAAAATAAATAAATAAATAAATAAATAAAAACAGAATAAAAAACCATAGATGAAAATGTCAGAATAGAAGAAGAAGAAGAAGAAGAAGAAGAAGAAGAAGAAGAAGAAGAATTAAAAAGAAGAAGATTACGGCAGACTAAACGTATGAGAGAAAATTAAATGAGTAATAAATCCCTTGAAATATGGAACAAATAATTGAAGATTGCATTAATAACCTTTTCCTAAACAAAATATGTCTTTTTTAATTAATTTCCATGAATAAATCCTAACCACTAATTAATTGAAATGGAGGGTCTAGATTAGTTCTTAGTTCTCACGAACTAATATGGTTAGCATATGAACCAATCCCTATATATATATATATATATATATATATATATATATATATATATATATATAATTATTATATTGGGTAGATTAATTAAAAAAATTGCAGTCTGGTCTTTTTCTGTATTTTTTTTATAATTGGCATGATTAGCGGGATAAGTAAAGAAGTAATTAAAATTTGATTGTTTAATTATATTGTGGATCTGTGTTTTGTGTGGATGTCTGTTTTTGGTTGTCGGTATCTTCTTAGCAGCTTTCTTCTATTAGATGAAAGATTAATTATATCCACTCACTGATTAATATACGACACTCCTTTCGTTCCTTATATTAACGTGAAGAGAGAAACGTTAGTGACTTTGTCCACCGTCTTAGTATATGATACACATTTAATTAAGTGAGAATTAGAACTGATAATTAAATTGAAGGATACGTTTGTGACTTTGTCTACGTACCTACATGCATATAGGTTTAGAATTTCTTTATAAAATTAATAAAAATGAAATAAAATAATAAAACCGGTTTTGAATGTTTTGTATGGGATATCCTCTGTCCCGAAATTGGTATACTAATGGTGTACCCGATACAAATTTAGGAAGTTTAATTAAATTCTCTAATTAGTGGTCATTTTGAGTTGATTATTAGTATGTCAAAACTTCCTAATTTTGTATCGGGTACAACATTGGTACACCAATTTCGGGACAAAAGATCTCATCCGGGTTTTGAATATTCAGTAATTAATTGAATAATTTATTAATTGAATAATTTATTAATTGAATAATTAATTAGGCCGGCCATGAAAGAAATATTCAACCCCCATGCAATATTTATTCACATTTTCTCAACTTCAAACGTAACTACTTTCACTACATGTAAACACTTCCATCCAAATTCAATCATATTCTATCTACACCTCTCTCTCTCTCTCTCTCTCATAAATACACCATGCTACATTTAGCTTCCAAGTCGCAACAATGGCGGATTCTGGCACACTCTGCATCTTAATCACGATTCTCTTAGCATCTTCTTCTTCTTCACTATGCATGGCTGCTTCAAAGCCTATGAAAGGCGTGTACTATGCTGCATGGTCTACCGTCGACCCTTCCTCCATTAAAACTAAGCTTTACACTCACATCTACTACGCCTTTCTCACTCCTACCTCCGATACCTTCACCTTCCTAATCGATCAATCCATGGCTTCATCCCTCCTCAACTTCACCTCCACCTTCCATGCAGCCAATCCCCCCCTCACCACTCTCTTCTCCGTCGGCGGCGCCGCCGAAGGCCCCGCCCTCTTCTCCCGCCTCGTCTCCACCTCAGCCTCCCGCGCCGCCTTCGTCCACTCCAGCATCGACGTCGCCAGAAAATTAGGGTTAGTTGAGTTAAACCCTAATTTTATAGCAGCGTTGGTTATAAGTTTTAAGACCAAATGTCTCGAGTTCGAATTAATATTGAATTTTACATCTTGAGCAGATTTGATGGAATTGATCTAGATTGGGAATTCCCCGAAACTCCGATGGATATGGAGAGGTTAGGGCACCTGCTCGAGGAGTGGCGCGCGGAGGTGGAGAAGGAATCGGCCGCCACGGGGAAGCCGCCGCTCCTCCTCACGGCGGCGGTGTACTACTCAGCCGACACGTTCCTCTCCGGCGAGCGGCGGTCGTACCCGGCTGCTTCGGTCGGCGAAAACCTCGACTGGATCAACGTCATGAGCTACGACTACCACGGGGCGTGGAACACGTCCTTCACCGGCGCCCAGGCGGCGCTGTTCGACCCGAGGAGCAACATCAGCACGAGCTACGGCCTCGGGTCGTGGATCCGGGTCGGGGTGCCCCGCAGCAAGCTGGTCCTTGGGCTGCCGCTGTACGGGCGGACGTGGCAGCTCAAGGACCGAAGGTCGCACGCCGTGGGCGCGGAGGCCATCGACGTGGGGCCCGGGTGGAACAAGACCGGGGTGCTGACGTATGCTGAGGTGTTGGAGTTCAACAAGGCGAACAGGGCGAAGATCGTGTATGACGTGGCGACCGTCTCGGTGTACTCGGTCGCGGGTGATTATTGGGTCGGGTACGACGATAAGCGGACGGTGGGCGCAAAGGTCGATTACGCTAGGAGCCTCGGCTTACGTGGCTATTTCTTCTGGGCCGTCCACGGCGATTATAAGTGGAGCATTTCCAAAACCGGTAATCAAAACTTTCTAAATGGTGACAGAATTTTCGCCTTCTGCAATGAAATTTTTTGTCACTGTATCCGAAATTTCTTGTAGCGTTTTAATACCTTTTTTTTTTTTGTTATTCTTTTTTGCAGCATCAAAACATTGGCGTCACTGAAAATCGAACGAACTGAGGTCGATGGTGGTTTTGGATTCAAGATTTATGAGTGCATTTTTGTTATAGATTACTATTAGTTAATTATGAATTGTTTTTTCATAGATTTCTTCTCTCTACATCTCTCTATGGATATTTCTGTGTATTCAGTTGTGTTTATATAATATATATGCTGCGTGCATTCAATTAATTATACAAGTGTATATAAGATAGAAATGACGTAATGCTAAATACTCCCTCCTTTCGTCCCATTCATCTAGCGATCCCGACACGCAAGTACAAGTCCTTAATACAGATAATTAATTAAGGAATTAACAACAAATTATATATAAATCACCATCAATTCCCACTGTCCCATGCCATAGAAGCTGCAATGCACAAAACAAATACTATCATAAACCACCCATGTATGTATTCAAGCGAACGAGTCAAATGAAATGAAACGGAAAAATTACCTGCTTTAGCAAGTGTCCAGTTGCTGTCGTCACCAAGCGCCCAGAAGAAATACCCACCAAGCCCCTGAGCCTTGGCGAACCTAACCTTGTACTGAATCGAAGTGACGTCATCGTATCCGATCCAGTCGGTCCCGGAATACGAATACGTAGATACGGTCGTGTTATCGAACACCACCGTCGCGTTATACGCTGCGTTGAACCCCACCACATCCGAATACACCAGCACCCCTCCGCCCTGACCCGCCCCCACGGCCGGGGCTCCGATCCCGTGCTGGTTCGGATCCTTCAGCTGCCACGTCCTCCCGTACGCCGGCATCCCCATCACTATCTGCCGTGGCCCCACGCCGCTCCTCCTCCACTCCGCCACCCCGTAGCTCGTGCTCAGGTTGCTCCTGTCGTCGTAGAGCAGCGCGTGCGCCGCCGTCGCGTTCGGCTCCCACCCGCCGTGGTAGTCGAAGCACATCGGGCTCACGATGTCGAGAAAACTCCGAAATGAGCCCCCCGGGTAGGCGCGTGGGACCGGGTAGGCCATCGCGGCGGAATAGTAGACGGCGGCGGAGAGGAGGAGGCGGGGCTTGCCCGATGTTACCGATTCCCGGCCCACGGCGGCGCGCCACTCCCTAAGGAGGAGGGCGAGGTTCGACATGTCGTTTGGGTTGGCGGGGAACTCCCAGTCGAGGTCAAGGCCGTCGAAGCCGTGGGTCCTGGCTGCGGCGATGGCGGAGCGGATGAAGGCGGAGCGGGCGGCGGGGGCGGCGGCCATGGCGGAGAAGGTGGTGGGGTCGGCCCCGGCGCCGCCGATGGAGAGGAGGGCGTTGGAGGCAGGGGTGGCGGAGTGGAGGGCGGAGGCGAAGGCCGACATCCATTGAGCATCGTTGTCGTTGACGACGACTTTGAAGGTGGTCGGGTCGATAAGGAGGAAGGCGTAGAAGACGTGGGTGAAGTAGGGAGTAGGGATGGATGAAGGTGGGAGGGAGGCAGCCTGCCATGAAGGCCAGTATGCAGCTTTGATGGCAGCTGGAGGCTGAGGGAGAGAGGAAGCTTGGTGGAGAGTGATGATGAGGAGAGTGAGAAGAAAGAGGAGAGAGAGAGGTTTCTGAGTAGCTGCCATGGTTGGGTTGAGTTGAGTTTCTGAGTTTTTTCTGGAATCGTGCATGGGTTATATATACAAGTATGCATGTGGTTTTGTACGTAGATTGAACGGAAATTCGAATCGTTGTAATATTAATCCGCCTAACAAGACATGAACAAGAACTAAAGGCTTTTGTGAGGGTCGACTCAAACTCGGGACCTTTGGTCCAAAACTTAAACCCCTGCCGCTGGACCAACGCACGTACACAAGACTTTTTGTGTTCGTTGTCTGTGTCTTACTATGAAGAGAATCTTGTTTGAAGTGAAAGACTTGCTCAAATTCTTACTCTTGGTCTGAGTTAAGAGTCAGAAAACACTGCGAATTGATATGGAAGTTCGTTGTTTGCTAAAAATGTTTATACAAAAAAGGGGTCAAAATCATTTTACGCATGTACTCCCTCCATCCCTTTATAGACGTTACGTTCGTGTCCCAAAAGAAAAGAAATGTAACGTCTATAAAAAGATGGAAGGAGTAGGTCTGAAACTGAACGTTAAATACCATTTTATTTACAAATTATGAGCCCATTAAAAACTAGCCCACCTCATTAAGTGGGCCATATACTAATCCTCAACCACTAATTAACCCATATTCTCTCTCTCCCTCTCTCTCTCTCTCGTAATTCTTCATTTGTTCGACAATTATATGAACTCAAATCATGATAAAACACAAATCCAATGATTTTTCCAGCATGATTTACCTATAGCATATTCACTACAAATATGCTACTCGCTTTACAACAAAAATTTTAAAGGCAGTTACGGAGGAACACATAAACCAGTCATAAATTGAAGAACACAAGAAAAACTAAACCAAGCCACTCGCTTTACAACAAAAATTTTAAAGGCAGTTACGGAGGACTCGGCAATAAGACCCAAACATGGTCGCAAGATCAGGGGTGGATCCAAACATGGTAGCAAGAATGCAAGATGCTTCGAAACTTCAACAAGATACCAAACATTTCGCTAAAACCCGAGCATTTCACAACACAAATTACAAACAATAAAATGCCTTGAAAATAAGAATTCGAACTTTGAATCGAAAAAGAGATTGGCAAAACTGCATCAACGTATCACATTGGAACAAAACAATCCTTTCACATCAAAGTCTAGCACTAGCAGTTATATATACCAACTAAACTTCATGTAAAAGGGAGAAAATCAGCAAAAAGAAGAAGAAAACCTCCATGGAATCCAATTTCCCAATTCACAAAATAATAAACTCATGAAATTGCAATGAGCAGCTTTGAACAGAGCTAATATCCCAAGCATTATTCATCGATACGCGATTCGAAACATAGAACGAAAACAGAGGCAGCTCAATTCAACTGAATGCAGAAAGGAAACAGGGCATAATCCTTGAAATTTCAAATTCAGAAATCAATTTGTCTCAGAACATTCATTACAGACTTAAATCTATTGAAGGTAAAGTCGACCACACCTCAAAACCCTAGCTTGGTGCGGCGCCAATGCCTGCGCTTCGCATTGTACCTGCAAAAAACACCATCGATCCCCAATTTTTTAACAAAAAAACACAATTTCTGCAAAAAATCATCGAAAGTAAGAAGAATACCTGATGGTATTGTCTGTGCGCATGCGAATCCAGTAAGGAATTGGCCTGTTCTGCCGCTGCTTCTTCGCCAGCTTCTTCTTTATCATGAATGTCTTGTGCGACGGCTGTTCACAACAATCCGCATAGTTACTTTTACAGAGAGCAAATCAATTCAATTAACTCCGTCTAGAGAGAGAGAGAGAGAGAGAGGGGTCACCATTTTCTCCGAGGGAACTGCAGCTGCGAACGACTGTCGCTGGATTGAGATCGCAATGAAGATGAACCCTAGGCAAAAACAAAAGAGGGCTTTTGTAGAATATATTTGTGGGCTTCATTTATTTTATTTACAGCCTACTTAGCCATCTTATCGGCCCAAATTCGATTCAATCGTTTTCTATAGTCTATACTTCCCGTCTCGTCTCGTCTTTCTGTAAAATGGAACGGAGAGAATATCAGATCATATCAAAAGACTATATACTTTGTCCGTAATTATTCGATTCATAGTATCTTAAGTTATTCATTTATTTTTTTTTTTTTTGGTCAGAAAGTTATTCATTTATCATCCATCAATATATCATTTTTTACAGGAAATTTGAGGTCAAAATCGTTGAGCTCGTACTCCGTTGACACATAGTCAAATACTCCATCCGTCCCACTGGGATAGAGACTTTTTTTTTAGGCGCGGGAATTAAGACGGGAATGATGATAGTGGGATAAAGTGAAAGGTAGTGGGTTAAAGTGATGTGTCAGAATTTTATTGGGTTAGAATTTTCCATTTTGGAAAAGGTCCCTATATCAGTGGGACATCCCGAAAAGGAAAAGGTCCCTATATCAGTGGGACGGAGGAAGTATGTTGTTACTAAAAAAAGAAACTAAAGGGTTGGGAAAATATTCGATCGACCGCCATTGTAGATAGGCAAAGCAGTAGCTGAAAATAGGCATATATAAATATAAGGTGTGGCATCTAACATCAAGTTAGGGTCTCCCTCTCATCTGAAATTTCTTCATCTTTCCTTTTGAGGTTATTTTGCATGGGAGGCCGGCACATTTATTCATTAACATAACTATTATCCATTTCGTGAGATCATACCCTAAACCTTTTTTTTTGCAGGGAGGAGGAGAGAGAAGTATCTTGAATGCTTTCAATCTTTCTTCCCAAACCGGTCTCCTCCTTTAGTTTTCCTTTACAAAAAAAAAAAAAGAATGTCTGAATTATCCATGGAAGCCATCAAGAATGAAAATGTCGACCTTGTAAACATCCCCGTTGATGAAGTTTTCAAGCATTTAAAATGTTCGAGGGAAGGTTTAACATCAACCGAAGGGACGAAAAGGCTTGAAATTTTTGGGCCTAATAAACTTGAGGAGAAGAATGAAAACAAAGTTTTGAAGTTTTTAGGGTTTATGTGGAATCCTCTCTCTTGGGTTATGGAATGTGCTGCTGTAATGGCTATTATGCTTGCCAATGGAGGGGTAAATACATATTCAAATTCATCTAGCATTCTGGTTGCGAAATACGTCGTAACAACTAAATTGTTTCATTGTCTCCGTCTCTGATTAGGGCAAACCTCCGGACTGGGAAGATTTTGTTGGCATCACAGTTCTATTGATTATCAACTCCACCATTAGTTTCATCGAAGAAAATAATGCCGGAAACGCTGCAGCTGCTCTCATGGCTGGCCTTGCCCCAAAAACCAAGGTAGGTCCCTGCATTTCTTTCCACCACCCTTTTTTTCATTAATTTTTTGATGTTTTTTCTTTAATAAAAAAAGGTTTTGAGAGATGGAAAGTGGAAAGAAGATGATGCATCTATTCTAGTTCCAGGAGACTTGATTAGCGTAAAGCTCGGAGATATTATCCCGGCTGACGTTCGTCTCCTGGAAGGAGATGCTCTCAAGATTGACCAATCAGCTCTCACCGGTGAATCTTTGCCAGTGACTAAGTGTCCTGGTGATCAAGTCTACTCTGGCTCCACTTGCAAGCAAGGCGAAATCGAGGCTGTCGTCATCGCCACCGGCATCCACACTTTCTTTGGAAAGGCTGCACATCTTGTTGATAACACCAATAATGTAGGACATTTCCAACAGGTAAGGTATATATGTGCATTAATGGTGTAAAAATTTAATTTGTTCAAACCTAATTAACATATATGCAAATTAAAGTAAACCTATTTTTGGTGGTGATTAGGTGTTGACATCCATCGGAAACTTTTGCATCTGCTCCATTGGTTTGGGGATGTTGATTGAGATCATAGTGATGTACCCCATTCAAAAGAGGCCATACAGGCAAGGAATCGATAACTTGTTGGTCCTATTGATCGGCGGGATCCCAATCGCCATGCCCACGGTATTGTCTGTGACCATGGCAATCGGGTCCCACCGGCTATCCCAACAGGGTGCCATCACGAAGAGGATGACTGCCATCGAGGAGATGGCGGGAATGGATATCCTCTGCAGTGACAAAACCGGAACTCTCACTCTCAACAAGCTCACAGTGGACAAATCTTTAATCGAGGTCTTCCCAGAGAACCTGGATGCCGATGCCCTCCTCTTAATGGCCGCTAGAGCATCCAGGGTAGAGAACCAGGATGCCATTGATGCTTCGATAGTTAACATGCTCGATGATCCCAAAAAGGTACGTGGTCTTTCGACTTTCCAGAAAACCTAATATTTTAAAACAATAAAAATTTGCAAGCTGTTTTTTCTTTTAGGCAAGGGCTGGAATCACGGAGGTACATTTCCTCCCTTTTAACCCAGTGGAGAAACGAACTGCTATAACATACTACGACTCTGATGGTAACTGGCACCGCTGCAGCAAAGGAGCTCCCGAGCAAGTAAGAAGCAACGAGCTTATTATTTTATATTTATATTCAAATTTTCGTAAATTCGTTTCATATTTTTGCAGATTATAGAACTCTGTGAGCTGAAAGGCCAAGAGCTAAAGAAGGCACAAAAGATCATCGAGAATTTCGCCAACCGCGGCCTCCGTTCTCTCGGCGTCGCACGCCAGGTAATTGTTTTACAATTACTTAACAAGAAGAATAAACATAATTGATGTGGAGTATATGATCTATGGTAATTTAATGTGCTTGTCAGACTATACCGGAGAAGGCGAAGGAGAGCAAGGGTGGACCTTGGGAGTTTGTAGGATTGTTGCCCCTATTCGACCCTCCGAGGCACGACAGTGCAGAGACCATAAAAAGAGCTCTTGATTTGGGAGTTAGAGTGAAGATGATCACCGGCGATCAACTAGCAATTGGGAAAGAAACGGGACGTAGGCTTGGCATGGGAACGAACATGTATCCGTCGTCTTCTCTACTTGGGCAGAACCATGACGAGTCTGAAACTTCTATTGATGAACTCATTGAGAAAGCAGATGGCTTTGCTGGTGTCTTTCCCGGTAACAAGCTTTACAATATTACAATGATTTGGATCCTCAATTGCATTTAGCGTGAATGTTTGTCACGTGTTAAAAAATTTTCAAAACCAACAATTTTGCTAATGAAAATCTTTAATTATGGTTGTTTTTTTTTGTAAAATGACAATACTTTTGCACAATGCTACAATCCAAAATGTTCTAACTTGGGTTAATCAAGATTTTGTTAAAACTGACAACAAAACATATATATGTAATAGAGCACAAGTACGAGATCGTGAAGAGGCTGCAGGAGATGAATCATATTTGTGGAATGACCGGGGACGGCGTGAATGATGCGCCGGCGCTGAAGAAGGCGGACATTGGCATTGCGGTGGCCGACGCGACCGATGCTGCTCGGGGCGCATCCGACATCGTCTTGACGGAACCGGGGCTGAGTGTGATCGTGAGCGCTGTCCTGACAAGCCGAGCTATCTTCCAGAGGATGAAGAACTATACCATCTACGCCGTCTCCATCACAATCCGCATCGTTCTAGGGTTCATGCTCATTGCCCTTATCTGGAAATTTGACTTCTCTCCCTTCATGGTGCTCATCATTGCACTCCTCAATGACGGCACCATCATGACCATATCCAAGGATCGGGTGAAGCCGTCTCCGGTGCCCGACTCGTGGAAGCTCAACGAGATCTTTGCCACTGGTGTCGTGCTCGGGACCTACATGGCCGCCATGACCGTTGTCTTCTTCTACCTTGTGGCTGAAACGGACTTCTTTACTGTACGTTCCAATCATGAACTCATACATGCAATTATTTATTCTTAGAAAATGGTAAATCTCTTATTCTAATATGATCATCAAATCATCCCAATATTTCCTCCGTCTCTTCTCGACAAATTTCTTAAATATACGAGTATAAGATAATAGAAACGTGTTAAGTAGAACTGGACGTAAATAATACTTATATTGGTCGAATTCCATGTGCGTGTGATAATTATTAATTGAACTATATATTGTTTGTAGGACACTTTTGATGTTAGGTCAATAAGAGGCAACACAGATGAACTAACTGCTGCACTCTACCTACAAGTGAGCATCATCAGCCAAGCTCTTATATTTGTGACGAGGTCACGAAGCTGGTCGTTCGTGGAACGACCAGGTGTTCTACTTATAACCGCTTTCTTCATAGCTCAGTTGGTGAGTAACTAAAGTTCATATTTTGATTTGATTTGTGTCATCTTTTTAAATGTTGAGATAATTTTGTTTAGATGGCAACACTAGTGGCTGTATACGCACAATGGGAATTTGCAAGAATGAAAGGTATCGGATGGGGATGGGCAGGAGCTATTTGGGCTTACAGCATTGTTACATACTTCCCTCTCGACATCCTCAAATTCATTATCCGGTTTACTTTAACCTCTGCCCACGACGGCCACGTGGTATGTCGACTGTCAAGTAAAATCGAATTCACCGTTGGATAATCTTAATATTAAGTCGTATATATAATGATGATTCGTGAATTAGACCCCAATGAAGAGGAACTACGGTGAGGCCGACAAGGAAGCCCGACGATCCCTTAACGGCCGTCCCTCCACTTCTGAATATTGATGAGGTGACACAACATTATACATGATCAACAGAAATCCAATAATAGAACAACAGTCTTACATGAAAATTCATTCTGCAGGTTTGAATATGGCAATCATTCAATCCAAGAGAGCTACATGTTCTTAAGAGAGGAAAACATAAAATATTTTGTTGGGGATGAATTTTGAATAATACATTAAGTTGACAATGGTGCGATATGATTGAGTGGTCTCTCCGTTTTGGATATTCGGAGTATTAGCAAGAAAAATATACTATGAGATTTTTTAGATTTTTTAGATTTTTTAGTTTGGAGGGAGAATATGTGATTCTCATGAGTAGATAAGGATTATTAGAATCGAGGTTTTTGGACATTTTTGTTAGAAAACTACTTGTACAATTTTGTACATATAAGTTTTCTAGATCATATATAGGCTTTGGAAACAAGGCTCCCCACAAGTTTTGAGCCTTTAAATCTTTTGTCTTCAATGTTAAATAAAGGTAGCAATTCTATTTCATGTTTTATAATTCATATTTTCTAATTGTTGTTCTAATGTCATCAACATTGTTTGCTTAACCATACCACAATTGTACGGTTACCTTCGATCGTTTATCGTGGACACACGTAAATTTTGTTTATCGGTGTAGGTAGCTAAACAATCACGTGAATATCAATTGAAAGAAGAAAATTCGACGTTGGTGTCCTATTAAAGTTTGATCATTTCATATATGAGACCGATTTCAATTTCAACCAAATGAGATGGAACATTCGTCTCCTTCTTATTGATCCATCAATTTTATTTAGTTTTCTTCATATCTAAAGAGATATTTTTCAAAATTATAAAACAAAAATTTATAAATTTTTTTCGTAAAATTATACAAAAAATTCGTAAATATTAAAAAAATAATAACAATTAAATTATATACATAGGAAACAATAATTACCGGCTGTGAGCAAAATATACGAACGTCAATGTGCCACGTCATCGACCTTCTCAGTTTCCCGCCAATTCAGAATCCGCGCGCTATTAAAATGTGCGCCGCGCCGCCCAACAGTAACCGCTGAAGAATCTAGAAGAGTTTGCTGTCGGAGAAGGGAAGGCGCCGCCGTCGGAAATGGGAAGTCCGGGAGAAATGACCGAGTACGAGCGGCGGAGGCTGGAAAACATAAGGCGGAACGACGAGATGTTGGCGGCGCTCAAGATCCGCTCGAAGCTCAGCGACCTCTCCGCCGTAACGGCCAAGCGCCCCAGGTTTTTCTTCTTATCCTTATCATTGGTGGTTTGTTGTGGCATAATTCGGTGGCGGATTACTTGTTTGATAATTTGTCTGATTGAATCGCTATTTAACTATTGGAAAAAAAATTGTTATATCTTTGTGCATTAGGGCAATTTGGGGCGTGTTTTCGTGGTGTATGTTTGATTCCTTGGTTGTTCTGGTTGGATCCGTGATTTATTTGATTGAATCGAAAAAATGCTTCCTCGTTGATGAATTTGTGCAGTTGCGAATGTGTTTGAGAGGGTGAGTTTGATTTTTCTGCTTACTGTTGATGAATGTTTGATTTGGCAGCGTTGAGAGCAAGTCGTATAAACGCAGTCCAGTAAAGAAGGCCAAAACTGAAGCTCCGGTGGTACTGCGCCGGTCGCTGAGGACGCGTGGGGTGCCGCCTGATTCTGCAACTGCTAGTGGTCTCGATGATGATATTGATACCGGGAAGAAGAGCAACAAAGCCCAAAATAGTAATTTCATATCAGTACCCAGAATCTCCCCTCGAGAGCAAGGACCTCTGAGAATGAAGGATGTTTATAAAAGCAGTGATGGTGATGCATTGGACAACAAACTTGTAGAAATTGTTTTGGGAGGTGCTCGGGAAGTCGAACTGTATGAGAGTAGTTCAGTCGATGGCTCTGGGACTTCGAAAATTGGAAAGAAAGTGTGGGGATCGACGGAAGCGATGCAATTGAAGCCTGAGAATATAGCACGGGTGGTTCCTGGGAGAATTATGAGCTTGAGGTGTTTCCCATCTCGAGACATGCAAATGGTTGCTGTTGGAAACAAATTTGGTGAAATCGGGTTTTGGCACGTAAATGGCAAGGAAGAGGATGGTGATGGAATTCATTTGTACCATGTTCATGAGGGGCCAGTTTCTGGAATCGCGATAGACCCTTTTTCTATATCAAAGGTTCGTATTATATGTATGAATACCTTGTGATTTATTACATTTGATGAGTAAATTGTCAAATATGAGTTTCTTTATAGTAAGTTGGTTACTTGGGGTTGCCTTAGAATGTGCTTTGCTTCATTTAACAGTCCAAGCATTGCTGTTTCGTGTAATCTGTGAATAATGTGAACTTCTTTGCATTAAGATTATTCTAACCTCTGGACCTGGTCGTTTGATTATGGCGTATTGTTTTATGTGCTGGTTACATGTCTGTTTTCTGGACAAATGTGTCAACTGCTGCATTTTCTTCCTTGTCTCTTTCTTATAGCTTAATCTTGAAATTCCGTTGTTGTTGATGGGGCAACATTCCTCTTGTTGTTTGTGCAGATGTATAGCTCATGCTATGAGGGGTTTATAAGGATGATGGATGTCGAGAAAGAGGTGTTTGATATGGTATATCATACTGGGCATTGTATATTCTCTCTGAGCCTCAGTCCCCACGATACAAAGTCCTTATGCTTTGGCGAGGGCAGGGGAGAGTTCAATAAGTGGGATTTGAGAGCAGGAAGATCTTCTTTAACGTGCGATTTACACGAAGATAGAATCAATACCATAGACTTCAACTCTGAGAATGAGAATATCATAGCTACGAGTTCCTCTGATGGCAGAGCTTGTATATGGGATCTAAGACTCATGAATAGAGATAACTTAACCCCGTTGAAGACTGTTAATCATGAAAGACCTGTACATGCTGCTTACTTTTCACCCTCGGGGAAGTTTCTGGCAACAACAAGGTGGGTTTTCGACTCTAGCTTCATTTTGGGCAATTCTAGTACAATACAATCCTAATTCTAATCATTTGCTGCAGTCTTGACGACAATGTTGGCTTATCGAGTGGAGAAAATTACGAAAACACTTCTATGATATACCACTACAACCAAACAGGCAGATGGCTTTCCCAATTCAGGTATGACACCTCTATATAATCTGAAAAGGGATTTGAGAATTCGTACCCTTGAACTTCATCCTGTCGTTTTTCTGAAAAACTACATAGTTCAATCGGCGAACAGTATGTTAGTTATATCCTTTGATTCTTCTTTTACGCAGAGGCACGTGGGGTTGGGACGACTCGTCCATCTACATTGGTAACATGAAGAGAGGAGTTGATGTCATCTCTGTTGCAGAAGAAAAAGTTGTTGCAACCTTACAAAGTGACATGATGACAGCTATCCCATGCCGTTTTGATCCGCATCCATACAACGTCGGTATGCTTGCAGGTGCCACGAGCGGAGGTCAGGTTTACATTTGGAGTCAATTGTAACGCGACGGTTTGCTCTTCAAGAGGATAACGTTTTGATTGAGATAGCATCCTTTGTTTGCAACTTTCTTGAGCACTACTTTTTATTGTCGAACGTACTTGAAAACTTCTTCCTCCTCACACCTTTCCTTTGTTTAATGGCTGAACCTTAATCGATATTTATTGATGTAAAAATGAAACTTATAAAAGAAATCATAGTTATTGGAGCATTTTATGCTTCCATGAAGTTAATTCCACAGGAAGCAAATCCTCATCACATGAAATCACAGCTTGAGCCAGTAGTTTTCCCAGCCAAGCATGGTAAAGCAGGCCCCTCGCTCCGAGGCCCGTAAACAGCCAATATTTGCAGAAGTGGTTTCCTTGGACGTAATTATCCATGCAACCTAGAAGGGGAAGCGATCCATTGGGAGTGAGAGGCGGCATTCCTCTTAGACCTCCCACAGTTCCTGTTACGGTCCAATTTTCTATGTCTGGGTATAGTGATGATGCTTTCGGGAGAAGCACTTTGATCGCCTTGGAAGCTTCATCAACCGAAACTTCTCTCGAGTAATTTCTTGATTCCCAGTCCCATGTTGATCCCAAATCCATATGGCGAGCTCCGTGCACAGCAAGCCACGCATCCGACAGAATCGAAGGGCTGTGTTGTGGATATTCTTCCCTGAGTTTATCAAGTTTAGAATGTTATGAATGTTCAATGCTGTAGACCATAAAAGAAGAGGTTCCTACTCTTACGGATGGAATTGCCGACTATTTTAACAAAATCTCAAAAAGATGAAGGGAATCTTTAACGTCCATAGAGACTTTGTCCCACTTTTATTTATTTATTTTCAATCGTAGATTCGTAATCTTGCAATAGACCTGTCATTAAGCATACCTAGTATCATCACCGAGTTGCAGATGAGCGATGATGCCTCTACATGCCCTTAGAGGAAGTTTTCCATAAAGCTCCGGAAGAAAGGCTGCTCGAGCTCCAAAGCAGATTATCACTGCGTCATAGTCCCCTGAATATTATGCAATCATATTAAGCGACAATGAGAATCAAATTGGGTCGAAACACGTAACAAATACTTAAGAAAGTTTATGATCTTAGTGATTGTAAGTAGCCAATGATCTCTCCAGTCGGAAGTGGTTTTCACAGACTAGCAAGAAAATAATATACAGAGTCGCAAGATAATGAAACATGATAGTTTTTTTTTGAAATAAATACCAGCAAGTTCCTGCAGAGACTGGACAGATTCCTGGTGAAAATTCAATTCTTTGTTCACATAGCCCAAGGTTGACGAGCCATTAGCTAGGTTTTCACATGCCAAGTAAAGACCCTAGACGAGAAACGATAGGACAGTCTCAAAAACCATGTTAAGATGGAATCCAAATGCTTCATTTTTTACCCTAACCTTGAGGTAACTTTGAGCATTAACATTCAGAGCCTCGGGCATATAAAATGCCATGTTCAATGGTACCGATAAATTGGGGAGAAGCTTTCGTGCAGCATCCTCATGGATGACCTCTATTCTGCAATTGGCAAGATAGTTCTGAGCATTCTACTCGTAAAAAAAACAAGATGAATTTGCATCAGTGAGAAGTCAAATAAACACTTCATACGTGGAAGGTGTTTGGCTGAGCTTATAAGTTTAAAACATGTTTAAAATGATACAAACTGAATTCGTTTCAGTTTGACTAGGGTCCACGAAGCAATAATCACACTCTTTAGGTGGTATTCCAAAATGTCAGGTAAGGTTTTCTCACTTCAAAAAACCAGAATCTGAGATCATAATATTTGATTGTTTCGCCATGAAACAAGGGAGTCTATTGAATTGCAAAACTTTCTAACTTATCCTATCAAACCAAAATTTCTGATAGATCATCATATTAACCCCAAAACCTTCTTCTATCGGCAGCTTAGAAGGTCTTACCTCTGACATTATATTCATGTTCTTCAGATTGACAGCTGGCCTCAAGATCCCCCTGTATCACACGAGTTAGTATCAGCTCAGGAGCAAAAACTAATTCTTAATATAAACTAAGAGATACAGATCAAAGAGCTTTTGTGTTCTTTGACAAGCTGTATATATTTTGAAAACACAATTCCCAGAAGAAGAACAAACCTTCTCCTAACAATAACAGATTCACCATTTTCCAGAATTTCCTCTTTTCCCTGCTTAAGAAGTGCCAGTTCAGCAATGTTTAAGAGATTCAAACTCTCTTCCCAACACTCTGCACCCTTCCAGAGAAGCTTGACTGAAAAAATATGGCACTCTAACTCAGCCAAATCGCATGCCACAACAGTAAAGAATCGATGACTACTGGATTCAAATACGGACCTTTTGGAGAGTACGGGTGCAGAAGCCCACCAGCAATTCCAGATGCACCCCCACCAATGCCAGCTTCATCATAAATATCAACACAGATATGCGCGTCCTTGGAACTATGCTGCAAATACATGCTCCCAGCCATTAACGTACTTTAACACTAAAGGACTTCAGAACAAAGGATTAAAACAAAGATCAAACATACTCGAAGAAACAAAGTAGTGGTCCAGAATTGAGTAACGAATGAAGCGAAGGAGGAGTTGCTCGAGATGGAAAAACATGATTGGTTCTTTGTTTTCTTCAATCCTAATGCTTGATGGTTCCCATATTTTAGTTAAAATCTTATTTCTTCAAGCTACATATGGTCAATACAGAACATCATGAGGCAAGTGCAAGCATTCCATTGTTTACTCAACTGTGTTCTTCTTCCAATAAAAACACGTGAATCGAATTTTGAACGAAATCCATTTGAAAAAACAAATACGTCTTAATAGGAACTAAACCAACAACACCAGATAAGTACAGTATTAAATCCAGAGAGAGAGAGGACCCGAAGCAAATTCCAAGCCACGGATAAGCCAGCAAAGCCAGCGCCTAGAACTGCATATCTGCAGATTATCCAAAAACACCATCACAACACTGCACACGCGCAACTGTAGTGTGCGTTTAGAGAGAGAGAGAGAGAGAACCTGAGAGGTTGCGAGGAAACCGGAGAAGAAGAAGTAGAAGAAGAAAACGATGCGAAAGAAGGAGGCAACGGAGTGAAAGGAGGAGATAATCTCCAATTCATGGAGAAAATTCCTGAGCTTAGCGCCAACATCATCACTCGTCTTCTTCGAACTCCCCTCCTTCCTCATCTTTGCTGCATAAACAAATCCATTTTCCACTTTTACCCCTCCATTCACATAAAATTACATATTTATCCATAAATAATTCATCACTGTAGATCTTACCGGGTCGGATCCGCATCCAGAACCCGACCCGACCCGATACATTCAAATATCGTCTCTTCTTCTTCTACACCTGGATTGGATCCAAGAAAATGTGAAAAAACAAACAGATTTACTGGGGAATTTTCACAGGCAAAGTAGTAAAAAATAATCTCAAATTGAATCAATGCCTTGAATTAATGCTCGAGAGCAGATCCACGCCATCACTCCACTCGTACCTTCTCTTCATTTGCTTTCAAGAAACGATGGAAACAGTTGTCAAAAATCAGATCTTTACGGTTCCATTGAATTGAAATTTCGATCATAATATTATCAGTTTCTTTGAGGAAAATTGTATAATAATGGACAATGATTCTGTCCGGTCCGTTTCATCGCGGGCTACGCGGAGGAATCAGCACCTGCAGTTTAAAGGTACGTGTGGATTTTTCTAATTTCATGTGTTTGGGGGTTAGGGTTTTGCGGAATTTAAGGAGCGATGTAATGTCAATGCAGGTGATGATGGTGATGATGGAGGATTGTTGTACAGTGAGAAATTATCGCCAGAATATACAGTGAAGTTCACTTGGAAGAAGGGTTTCATTCGGTTGATTTTGACTGGAGGCATCATTTGGCTGCTCATTATTCTCACTGTTTTGTTGTTTCATGTTTGGTCTTGCCAATCCTCTGTTGCATTTTTTTCTGGTAAAATTCCCCCCCCCCCCCCCCCCCTTCCCTTCAAATTCTGGCTGAATTTTGATGGAATGCATAATCTTGAAGCTAGTTTCTAGTTATTGCTCTAGTAGCCCACTGTGATTGTGTTAGTCCCTCTGAGGATTCTTTATATGAATGTCTGAAATATGATTCTGATCTGCATCTTCATCTTTTGGCTTCGTTTTTCGCTAATCGGTCTCTCTACTTGTCTAGAAATTAACTTCTTGTAAATTTTGAACTACTAAGATGAGTATTAGAATATCTATAGTGAGAAGCTCGTTGAAGCCTTGACGTTTTTAATTTTGGTGCGTATAGCTTTATAGTTAGAGTTTTGGGGGGTAAATTGTTGCAGAGAAGCTGCTCTAATAAAAGTACGGCCGTTACATAGTTGTTTGCTTCATTTTGAATCATAGTTCTTATGATGTTGGATTTATTTGTTTCCGATGAGGTTTATATGATTTCTCACTCACCTTTATAATTCGACTTGTTTATCCGCAGCTCTCTGTAACAAAGATAGCAAGGTATATGGCATGTTGAATACAATGGGGCTTGTGACACCACCACATCGTAAGTTTATAGATTTTCTTTCTAATCACTTTTTCCTCTTATATTCAATTGATCCGCTTTGAGTAACTTGTTTCTGATTTACATAAGGCTGTCCTATCCCTGTTGCTGGTGATCCAAACAGAATAGTCATTCCAAAGAAAAGGTCGCCCGAAAAACTAATCCGGAAACTGTCCTATATATCGGAAGATACACCTATAAACGGCGGAGATCAAGATTCTCCTCTCTATAGAACTGCCATCAATGGCACTCAAACTACTCCTCTCTTTGGTGGGCATCAAACTTGGCAGCAAAGAGACGAAAGCTTCAAGATCAAGCCAACCATGGAGGTGATAAGCCACTCTTTTGTGAAAATTCGTGTCTGCTTTGTTGCTACTGACAGAGCATTAGAATGGTGTTCACTTTACATAATTTACTAGATCAATACGCATGTACATTCGATGCAAGAATGCTAGGCATCTTATATGGAGTTTGATTCAAAAAATATTATTGAAATCTCTAAATAATATCTTAATCTTGAAATCTCTAGACTTAATTTAGTGCTTATTCATTTAAGAAGCCTGCACTGTTGGACACTGCAATTGCCTTTTCTGAAATAAAGTTTTTTACCAGATTTCTGTAGTTATATAAAATTAGGTTGTACCTGGATATCGAGTTCTTACGCTACAATTTCTCCTTATGGTGCTAGTTTGGATAGATTGTTACTATCTTTTTATTGTTTCGTTCTTGGTTATGTTTATTCCCAAGCAGAAATGCTAAATATACAAGTTGAAATTAATGAAATGATAGAGCAGAGGTGCTGCAGTGAACTTGATTTTCACGAATCGCCTTCTTATGTAAGCATAAAATGATATACAGCGGGCTCTGTTTTATCTGATGCTGACGATTATTGTTCTATGGTACCTCAGGTCCATTGTGGATTTATGGAAGGCGGAGGAGAAGACATGGATCCAAAAGACATTGATTATGTGAAGAAATGTAAATTTGTTGTTGCAACTGGCATTTTTGATGCATACGACACACCTCATCAGCCATCCAATATTAGTAAACGGTCGCAGACTTTGTTTTGTTTTCTGATGGTGGTCGATAAATTTTCCCTAGAGTTCATCAAAAGTAATGCCAGTGTCAGAGTGGATGATGATGGAGGACAATGGGTGGGTATCTGGCGCCTAATTCTGCTCAAGAATCAGCCCTACGATGAACCTAGAAGAAATGGGAAGGTTCCTAAGATACTAACCCATAGACTTTTCCCTCAAGCTGAGTACAGCATCTGGATTGATGGTAAAATGGAGCTCATAGTTGATCCATTGCTTCTACTAGAGAGGTATGATTGTATTAAATCACAATTATCATTCTGCGAATTTATAAGTACGGAAAAAGGATATTAAGGATCAACTGTTGTAAAAAACTGTATGATTTGATTCTTCTGCTTCCACACGGGGTCACTAATTTCGTAACTTGCAGATATCTATGGCGTGGGAAGCACACATTTGCGATTGCTCAGCATAAACATCATCGGAGTATATATGAAGAGGCTGATTCAAACAAACGAAGGAAGAGATATGCCCGCCCTCTCATTGATCTGCATATGAAAATATATCGGTATGAAGGAATGGAGCCTTGGAGTCCACAGAAAAGCACTTGGAGCGGTGAGAGACTAACATCTCTATCATAATAATACTTACTTTATTTGAGAAAGGGTAAATTTGTTGTAAATACATAAACTATGCAAAAATTTTGGTTTTTCCCATAATCTTTTAAAATGTGTTCAAAATACAAAAACTATCGCTAATTTTGGAATTTCCCATAAAATCCATTTTCAACAAAATTAATGCTAATGTGGCAATGATGTATGCGGACATGGAATATTTTTTTTTATCCACTATATAATTTCAGTAATTAATTCCGTTTAGAACTTAAAAACTTGGCAAATAATCATTTTTTCATTCATTAGGTCTACTCAAACGACGCAGAATTACAGTATGTTAAAGCGTCATTTTAATAGTCGGAGAAAGAAATGTTCCATGTCAGCATAAATCGGTGCCACATCAGCATTAATTTTGTTGAAAATGGATTTTATGGGAAATTCCAAAATCAGCAATAGTTTGTGTATTTTAAACACATTTTAAAAGATTATGGGAAAAACAAATTTTTTTGCATAGTTTGTGTATTTACAGCAAATTTGCCCTTTGAGAAATTCGACAACATACTTCTATGTTTATATCAATCCTTATATATAATAATGTCAATATTCTAGGCGTTCGTTCAAAGAGTCTCATGTCTACTTAAGATTTAATGCAGTTAATTTTAATATGATCTGATCTGACGTCTTACATTATGTTCGAATTTCATTCTCCCTCTAAAACCAGATGCTTCCTTTTGTTATAACAGATGTGCCTGAAGGAGCTATCATCATTCGGGAACACACTTCACTAAGTAATCTGGCAAGTTGCTTGTGGTTCAACGAGGTCCACCAATTTACACCGAGAGATCAACTGAGCTTCGGATATGTAGTCTATAGACTAGGCGGTATGTTCAAATTCTTTATGTTCCCCAACTGTGAGTACAACTCGATATTCGTGTTGCATCCCCACGTCCGGGAACACTCGTCCAAGATAGAGTGGGCAAAGAGTATGGGGGAGTTGAGAAAACACCCAGAGTTGATAGAGAGCAAAGGGGGATTAGGGCTGTGGACCCCATACCCAGGGGATCTTGGTCTGGTTGTGTTACCACCAGTAGCAAGAACATCCAAAGCAGGTTGATGGAATTTCATAGTTCTGGTTAAAAGATTTGTTGTAGTTTTTTCACACTCCCAATATTCCTCATCATTATTATCAGTCTGGAATTTTGGATGTATAGATTAGTGTCCATTGTATGGATAGTCTTGAAATTGATTTTATTAATTTTGGGATATTGTGAATTGGAAATGAAAGCTAGTACCTTATAAACTCATTATACTGTATTTATTTGTTGGATTCTGGAAATTGTCAATTTAGTAATAATTCTGCTAATTTAATAAAAGTGTGACTATCGTACTCTCTTTGTCCGCAATATTTAGTGTCTATTTTTGGCTTTTCGGAGTAGTACTTTAATACATCACCACCTATCACACTGTCACACATTTTAATTTAATACGTCACCAAAATACATTAAAAAACTCCGTGCTAACCGTAACGGACCCTAAAGATCTTGGACAGAGGGAGTATTACCTAATCGTAGTTTCTATCTGTTAAAATCTTAAAATGGGAAATTTCGACCATAAAAAGATTACTATAATATAAGTTAAAACTACATATATAATGTATAATTCGAACTCAGTTCAAATTGCATCAATAATTTAAACCCACATAAAATTTGGAACGTTTAGAACAAACTGAAGATTCTTGTCGATTCTCTTTTAATCCTACATATACAACCATAAGCAGAAGCTTAGATAACAAGGCATTCACTCTCTGCATTCTACACAAGCATATCCTTGTGTGATGGTATATTAACCTTCTGCAGGATTACCTTCCCAACTCCTACCAGCCATGTCTTCAAGCTTTTCGGGTGATAAGTCGTCTTTCTCGACTATACTCCACTTCTTCTCGCTGATGCATAATCAGTAACGCTCTTCTAATCTGAAACACACACAACAGGTTCAGGAGCATGTTAGATGTTACTCTAGTAACTTCAAAGTGTGAAGAAGTGGTATAAAGGTTCTTGACCATACAATGGATTCGTTCAATCCCATTTTAGAAAGCTCGTCGAGCAACCGCCTCTCTGATATCTTGCTTCCGATTGCCATTCTTCTCCTTATCTGGGTTTCCGCATGCTGCAAATTGCAAGAAAGTTAGCGTTGTGTACTAGAGGATGAAGCAGATTAGAAAAGTAAAACGCTGCTTACCTTTATCTCATTTGCCAGCTCAGGAGTGAGGTTTATCTGTTGATTTATCCCGGAACGTGCAGCATCCAATGTAGAGTTATTGAACAGTCTGATGGCTTCTTCAACGTGATTCTCGTTTGCGACATGCGACCTAAGTTGCAGAGACAAGAATCAGAATCAGCAGTTGGACTAGAAAAATGGTGTTCAATCTCATACTGCAACGACACAACATAACATCTAAAGGAAAACATTGATGATATCAGATTATATACTTGATATGTATTGAAATTTTAAAACTCTCGTTTCATTCCTCATAACACGTCATTCGCCTATGATTTAAAGATAGATCAGGCAAAATAAACTTCCTTTAGATTTCTGAGCAAAATACTTCGGCAGATTATGCAGTGTATTATTATTGCATGTGTCAACTTACAGAGTCATTCTGGCAAGAGCTTCACTTAATCGCACTATAGCTTCCAACTGCCTCACTGTAATTGGTATCACGGCAGCTTCACCACTATCATTAGCTTGCTTTCTCATGTCCTGCAAGGAAAAGGTACAGAAGGATTTGCGTAACTATCGAAACACATAATGATACCCCAAAACCGGTAAAGCTTGATTTGTAATAATTTTGCAGAACGTCATGAAACAAATTCAGTATAGGGAAAAGGAACAACAAAAAAAGTACAATTCTTAGTTTGCGTCAAATAATCAGCAGCTAAATATCACAAAGTTTAAACACTTTATGCAGACAACAAATTCTGGTCTAGGAAAAGCCAAAGAATCGCTGAACAAGTCATTTCAGCTATATTACCAAGATATACAATAATTAGTCATTTTGTTATATTTTTTAAAGCAATTAACCAAGAGTTAAGATTTCCCAGTATCCTACACATACCACAGGACTACGGCCATGTTATAAACTTCGGGATCAGAACTGTATCAAACTCAAATCATTTTCAGTATATTTCGGTGTTGTTTTTTTAAGTATATGATGTTGGTAACTATTTAACTAATTTGATTAAAATGGTAGTAATAGAATCTGTTTGCCTCATCTACCTGTCTGATCTTTACATAGCTCTGCTGCAACTTGGATGCTGCAGACTCTGAAAGACGAGGATGGCATTCAGTTCGACAATAGTGTATATACCTGCATAGGCATTTTAAAACATCAGATGCAATGAAGATCACTTGAAACTGTCATGAAAAACCAAAGGATCTTCATATAAACCTTTTCAGCCAGTTGTCTTCTTTGGTGGTCCTTGTGTCGCTTAGGGTTCCATCAGCAGATGCGTGAATTTTGATGATGTGGCTGGCAATATTCTGCAAACATGTAACACCTTATTAAAATTTTGCACTATGTATTTAACTTTCTCAGACAGACATCTGCTTCAGAGCTATCCATATTCATTTTTAAACATTAAATATCACATATATGAGCATATATAGTTATGCAAGGAAATGTTCTCAAGCTGTAGAGGATGTCGCAAATAATTTTGTACCTTGTCTTGTGCGTACATTCTTATATCTTTCACAATAAAAATTAGATCAAATCTTGAAAGAATTGTTGTCTGCAAATCAATGTTGTCTTGAGCGGTCTGAAAAAAGAACATGATGCCTCCTTAGTTTCTCTGATATAACACGACCTGAAATGTAAGTGATAAGAAGAATATTAACGAACAACTGATAAAAACTAACCTTGAGGTCATCATAACGCCCAGACGGAGGATTGGCTGCAGCGAGCACGGAGGTCCTTGAATTGAGTACTGTTGTTATTCCTGCTTTAGCAATGGAAATAGTTTGCTGTTCCATAGCTTCATGAATGGCAACCCTATACACATATCGATAGTTTGAGCTCTCTGCCATTTTGAGGAAACATAACATATGTGATTTTGAGAAAAAAAAAAAACAAATTATAATGCAATCACCTGTCTTCTGATCTCATTTTATCAAATTCATCGATGCATACGACTCCTCCATCTGCCAGAACCATGGCACCTCCTTCTAGATAAAACTCCCTCTGTATCAAAGAGGCAGAATCATAACAAAATTATTATAAGTGCATTCTTCTTTATAAAAATAATTATCCAAAAACCAACAGAAATGACATCGCATGAACATTAGGATCTCAAGAACTTACTGTGCTATTATCTCGAATTACAGAAGCAGTCAGACCAGCAGCAGATGAGCCTTTTCCAGAAGTATAAACAGCTATCGGAGCAGTCTTCTCAACAAACTTGAGAAACTACAATGGAATACGACAAATTTGAGAAACATTTTTAACTCTCAACATTTATCTGAACATGCATAACGTCACTCTTACATATAGGTGAAATATTATGCATGGAATGTAAACATATTAATACACAAAATAAAGGAATCTGTGCCAACCTGAGACTTAGCTGTAGATGGATCACCCAAGAGTAGCACATTAATATCACCTCTCAATCTTACACCATCAGGCAAAGTCTGCATCTCCAAGGGTAGCATTTTCAAGTAATTGAAGAACTAAAGTAAAAATGATAACTAAAACAAGCTAATAAAGTACCTTTCTTGAACCTCCAAACAAAAGGCAGGCAACAGCCTTTTTGACATCAACATGACCAAATATTGACGGGGCAACCTTGGAGCAGATTTGTTCATATGCATTGGTATCTGAAGCGAATTTTTTGAATTCTTCAATCTGAGACAGGTAGAGAGTTAGCATGAGACCATCCCATGGTCTTCCATAAATATTTCTGAAATTAGTCGCAGTTCCAGATCAACGTTTTAGTATCATAGAGCCGTGATAACTCCATTCCATTACCTCATCTCTATTGAAGTTGGTAGGCCCTCGAGAATTAGCCTCTGAAGTTTCCTTTAATCCAATAACTCGAATATAGGGCTGCCTTACTGCTACTGCTCCTTTATGACTGCTCAAACAATTCAAAATACATGATTAACAACCAGGTTGAGATAATTTTAAGAACACGTGACCAAGTATTCTTACGAAGCAGATGAGTTGGCAGCTTGAAAGACACTGTATATCCCCATGATAGTCAATCTTGTTCCAGGAACAATTGTTTGCACAAGATGGCGATCTATAGATAAAAGCATGTTCCTTGGCAACTCTCCAGTGGGGACGTCCTTCAGTTTCAAGAATATGAAGATGTAAACAATACTTCCCAAACTATCTTAAGGAAATTAAGCACTGTAGCTAGTTCCTCTAATGAGAGATTAACTAAAATAAAACATACTTCTCACCTCAGGATTCTCCTGCAATTTTAATGTCTGTTGATCCACATACTTGCTTTTATCAGGAACCACGAGCCAAGGATCAATTGGACATGGCTCTTCACCAGGCTAGGAATCATGGAAGACAATAAGATGCTGTTCCAATGAAAGTAACCGAAAGATATTGATACAGATAAATGTGATTATGAAGTACCTGAGGGGCGTGATCACAAGACCGCGGGACAATTGCCCCACCAAGCCCTGGACGGCATGCAACAAGCTTCACATTCTTGCAATTCTTACACAACAGTGTCACATATGTAGCTTTTGCCTTAGTCCTTGAGGCAGCTATGACAATCCCAGATATCTTTACCAGTTTTGAAATGTACTGGGCCTGAACATTTTGCCAAGACAAAATAAATGTTTCCAGAAAAAATACACTCCAAACAAGGTCGCAGAACGGGACAAAACAAGGTACAAGAAAATGTAACTTGAGGTGATTAACTAACCCCAAGTGATCGCATTGAAACAGGATCTTGATCCGACGTCAACAGTACTTGCACTTCCCCTGGCACTGGCTCCTCCATTTCTCCAGTCTCTCCTTGAATCCTAGCTCTGAGGCCTGCCAGAACCTCTGCTGCTGCATTTTCGAACTGGTTTGTTTTTCAGACAGCAAACAAGAGTTACATATGTCAGCCCACAAAAGTCTGAAGTTTATAAGCAGGCTTGAAACATCTATAGTGGTATATAGGAGCATCCGGATGCATCATCAAATTTTCTAAGTCGATGCTATCTCTTTTCCGTGCATCAAGAGAAACCAAATTGCTCACTTCCCTTTGATTAATTACAGAACGTTGTCCAATATACTACTAGAATATCAAGAAATGTAAACTGAATTTACTGCTGAACCTAAGCAGATTCAAAGGGAAATCTCATAAACCCATATATTCATCCTTCAATCAAATCAAAATTTAGGTCTCTGACTAAAACAATTATGAAACAGCATTAAGGAGGCAAACGAGTCAATGCTATACATCAATAAACAACTTAGAAGCGCTTAAAATCCATTGAACGAACTGAACTGCACATATCCCTCCCACCAACCAAGGGTGAGGGAGGGAGGCAGGGTCGATCAGGCTGTACAAGTGTTCGTTTGCTTACCAGCGGGAGATAATCGGCGGGGTTCTGGCGGAGGAATTGAGGGAGGATTTGGTCGGGATCGTAGGAAATGAGGTCGGCGAGATCGACGAGCAGGAATTTGGGGTTCGACAAAAGAGCCTCTCTGTATGGGAAGACGTTCGGCTGGCTATTGTGCTGGAAATTCCTTATGAATTCCTTGAATTTCTGGAGCGCTTGGTGGCGGTTGGTGGTGTCCGCCTGGTCGCCGCCGCCATGGGGGAACTGCGCCTGGTCGCTGTAGTACACTCCGCCCTCGTCCCAACCAGACATCTTCTCTCTCTCCTCTCTCTCTCTCTCTCTCTCTCTCTCCAAAGTGAAAATGCGTGCGTTTGAGAGAGGGAGCAGTAGCAGCGGGAAGGGTTTGAAGGGATGCGGCTCGGCTCTGCCCTTTTGGCGGGAATAAATTGGCGGGAAAATACCCGATCACGTGATCACCACGTGCGGAGACACTTGAAAATAATTATCTTTTTTTTTTTTTAATAATTACAAAAGGTAGGTAGTTTGCCTTGATTTGACCATCTTATAAAAATTAAAAATCGGTAATTAAGTGGGACGGAAGAAGTATAACATTAGTTACATAAACATCCCCACCATGATTTACTGTCTCGATTTTAATCACGAGTTTTCTTATCTCAACTATGCTATCAAACGGAAACTTATCGTAATATGCTGTCGTAAATTTTGAAGCAGCAATTTCAAATCAATGCTAGATTAATCATATGTTATTAAATGGGAAAATAAAACATTAAATATTTAGAGGAAACTTAAGCTAAAGCTTGAAAATTGTAGTTGTTCGTTGCTTATGGCAGCAGAAATACTCAATGTACATAATGTACATCCTATTATGTACGTATATGCACATACTGTAGTTTTTGCGTTTGTTTAACGGGGATCGAACCTTGACATAGTTTCGAAACTACACTCCTATACATGTAATTTCCTTTCACCTATCTGGCTTTCTATCCCATACATACCCTTCCTTTCCCAGGAACCATAGTGCTGCCTCTGCAGCTGTCTCGGATGCATCCTTCTTCCTAGCCCGGAATTCCCCATAAAACTCGAATATCTCGTCTGGCATTTCTTCCATTTCCAACACCACCTTGAAAAGGAATCTGCAAAAACCAATGCACTTAAATAAGTGAATCGAACAAGATTTGATTATCGGATAGCATCTTTTCTAAATAACTTACTCCTTTAAGTGGCTTGGTCCCATCTCTTCGCAGCATTGGAAGATAGGCGGTCTCCAGCAGTTAGCAGTACATAATTCGTACAGACGCGATTTTGCCGATACAGTGGAGGGAGCAGGACCTAACGGAATCAAAATTTTCAGTAAGGAAGAAGGTGACAGGACCCGACACAATTCTCAGAAGTCTCGCAAAAGCAGTACCTTTTCCATTCGAGTCAATGCCTGAGCCATTATTTTTACTGGTGGTAGATGAATCACTTCCACTACTACTGTTATTGGGTCGTGCTGGAGATTTGCGATGTGAAGGAAGATCTCTAATTTTGGAAATGGGCTTGCACTTAACAGGTGATGAATCTTTAAGTCGACAAACTTTCGTATCATTATCACTATCGGAATCTTCTAGAACTTCTACCTTGTCAGATTTAGCAGTTCCACTAGCGAATGCCTCATCATATCCAATCAATTTGGCTTCGCTCACCTCAGTCTTCGCGAGAACTTCCTCCAGTGATGCTAACTTTGTCTTGTAACCTCGAGCCTGTAGAATGAGAATCAAAGAGTATAAATGGATGCGAGCCAGAATACAACAAATTTTATGATTACAGACTGTAGAATGAATTCTGTAGTTCTATCTGAGATATACTAAAAGCGTAGTGATAGATAATGTGACGGTCCTAGTTCTCGTCTATGATCTGCTGAAAGTGAAGTCTATACAGCCATCTTATAGACCTAGAACAGTAAAGTTAACTGTATGAAAGGAAGGTGAGGCGAGAAGTATTGTTTGTATCAAAAATTACCTTCAAACATTCGAACAATTTCCTTGAAGCCGTTCTTTTGGCAGCTTTCCCACTGACGTTGGTAGCCAGAGCTGAGGCAGAGACATTCTGTTCATCCACTTTAGCTTCAACTGTAAATTTATTGCCTTTCTTTGACATAGAATACTGCAGCGCCCAATTAAATGATTGACAAAGTTCATTAATTTCTCTTAGGGGATTAGATTGCAGCTTCGCAACGTTAATAATAGGGTCAAGCATGAAGAGCATCGTCTTCCAGACGTGCTTCAAATCAAACCCTGTGTCAAGATATAGGGCGCCTATAAAAGACTCCACTAAGTCTCCAAGGGCCTGCAGAATTACAAAGATTAGTTCCGATTTTTTCAGTTAACAGAAGTATATAAATATATTCATAATTAAAATAATCAATCTACAAACTGAATCCATTGAGATGGACTGAGGACTATGGTACAGAAAGATGATATTCATATCGTATAGGACATCACAAACTGAATCTACAAACACAGCTAAGAAAACAGCAGAATGAGGCAGAGCCGTTGTAACAAAGATAAACTTCAGTCTAAAACCAACCATGCAAACCCAAACTTAACCCCAACATTATTTCTCCAATTTTTCAATAATCCTTCAAGCTCGGTAACCAATGACAGTATTTTGTCTTATTTGCCAACAACAGCTTCCAGATTAGAGAGAAACAGACAGTAATTGTATACCCAGCACCATAGAGATAACGACACATGTTTCTCTGCATACTTAAGTCCCTTATCTTTCAATGTGCTACGCCGCAACAAAAAACCTATTTTGTTATTAAGAAGAAACAACAACTACATAGACGCAGATACAGAGTAAATACTTTTTCTCAAAATAATGCACAAGGAAAAAAAAATGTAGGCATAAAATGATGGACAACCTTTGGACATGTTTTTTCTTCTTTAGAGTCTTTCACCGTTCCTGAGTTAGTGATGTTGTTGATGTATTTAGCTATTGCTTCACGAAGAACAGTAGAATCACAAATAATAAATTTGTGAAAGGACCATTTGCCAGCCACATCAGCAAATGAATTGTTGCTGACACACGCTGATCGCAGATCTGTTAAATGGCCAGGTTTTAAGCTTGGATAGACAGAAAACAGATACGAAGTGATCAAATAGTCCAAGACAGCATCTCCGAGAAACTCGAGTCTCTGGTTGGAACAAATAGAAAGATATTAGCAACAAAGATTTCTTATAAGAAAGGAAATAATGAAAGAAACACACACACACGCACACACAAAACTACCATTGGTAGCAGAATGGATATCAGTAGTACCTGGTAGCAACCTCCCAGAAGATTGTTGAAAGATGGATGAACGAATGCCTGAATGAGCAAACCTTTGTGCTCAAATTTGTACCCTAACAGATTTTCAAGGGCTTCAACATCCATCTGACTGGAAAGAGGAAGAAAGGCCTCACTGGCAGAGCAGATATTATCAATCTTTGGAAGTGTCAAATCTACCGTTATGCCAATCCAGTTAAGAAATGCAGTTGCTCCTTTAAAGCCACCATCAACGATAAAAGCTCCAGTAAGCGCCTCAAGAACATCAGCCACTGTTTTGTTGAATAACCAGTGATGACATTTGTCGCATCTAACTCCACAATTACTCTCATTGTTCTTAACATTATTGCGACAGTGAATACTTTCCTGAGTTTCCTTTGTGCAAGTTACAGGGCAGGGACGACCAAAAGCAAAGAATTGGCCAGGGTCCAATGATTGATCTCGTATGTATACCTGAAGAAATTTTTTGTTTTATTCTTTCGCAGTTTTCAGCATAAAGATTAACCAAGAAGTTAGGATGGACTAAAGCATTTTCATACATTCATAATTAAGCCCATGCCAATAATATGTCAATTATATCAGCTGGTAGTGGATACAGCTATTGAACTTCTATCAGTTACCTGAAGTTTCCTACTCGTTGCTAGCTTGAGTAGATTAGAATTGTTCACGATGTTGGAGCGTCTTCTAGTTAGCTGCCCTTCATCTAAGGTGTCATGGTTAAGGAAAAGACATCTGCCAACTGCAAACTTGAGAAATGCATCTCCAAGCACTTCAAGCCTTTCAAGAGAAAAGCTTTCACAGCATCTCTCTGTTGTAAGTGCTTCAAGAACCTGAACCAGTATTACAGAACTATTATGGCACATGCCAGAGTAAATTCAGAAAACCAAATGCCATGCACTTTAAGTAAATCATTTATGGAAGTGTACAAAGGTAATTACAAGATCAACTTAGTTTATCAATTAGACTGGCTAATCCTGAAAAATCCTTACACGAAGAGTAGTAACTTCTGCTCCCTCTGGGAAAGACTCCACAAATTTATCCTTCAATTCAATGGCCACAAGAAAGCTTTCAAGCCGATACATGATTGATGGTAAGAGAGACAGTGAACTCCCAATATCTTTAGAAAAACCAATAACTTTCAATTGACAAAGCTCCGGAGGCAATTCAATGAAATGTTCCACTTTTTCTCGCCATTCCTCTGGATTTTAGCAAGTAAACAATTCAACATGTTTAATAGTATACAACAAAAGGAAGGTTGAAGGGCAAAGAACAAAGCATTACTCAAAATACGCAAAATCTGAAGGATTATCGTGATGTAAATAATATCGTATGCAGGCAACCTTTTGAACAATGAAAAAACAGAACTACAAAACTGTTACTACGAAATTCTTAGTCATTTTTGTGACCTAAAGCTGAATCACAGACAGCTGTTCATTCATCCAAAGCTCTAAGCCAAGCTATAATAAATCTCCTCCAGTAAAACACTATTTTTCCTTAAGAGGGGTTTGACATGCAAAAAATTTTAACGGAAATATGGTAAACATAATTCACGGTTCTTTAATACTTTGTACATGATATCAGATTTAATTCTAGTCGGAGAAGGCATGAAAGACTCATAAGGAATCACAGACCATATGGTTGAGGTGTTGATGTCCCAACTTTAACTTCTTAAACTTCTGCTTTTTTCAGTATGCTCACCACACTCAAGTGTTCCCTAAAACACTGTTAACACACACTTCCTCTAGATAAGAAAAAAGTAGTACATTGAGAAGCTCATAGAACTCATATTACCCCAGTAACAGTCATAACTGACATATTCAACCTCAGAAACATGCCAAATACAAACAAAAGGATATATTGTATCTCCTATTGAGGTTGAACACAGTTCAAAGTACAACAACTTACAATTAATTATTAAATTAAATTTACCTGAAAATTTTTTCTTTCGCAATAAGTTGTTCATAACAAAAAGTTGTTTGGCTTTCAAAAGAGGTTGATCAGGGTGTGCTAGATCAATATCGTACCTATAGAGTGAATTTGAACAGTCAAACGCGCAGAAAATTAGAAGAAGTCCCCAGCATAGATCACATAACAATGTAATACGCCAAAACAGAGATCCCGGAATCAGCACAAGAAAAAGCTTTATGAGGTGACCAGAACAAACAATAATTATTTAACAGTGCTCTGTTATCTTGTAAACTCAAGTGACAGATTGCATGAGAACTGTGTGTATGCGAACCCAAAAGACTCCTACTTGGTAGAAAATGATTTCATAGTAATTTGTCAATTTCAAGCCTCTACTTTTAAACTCATAGTTGAGACGAAAGTTGATATAAATAATGGAAACTGTTTTATAAATAACTATAGTCTATAGCTGCCAGCCTTGCTAAGCTTTTAAAGTACACTTTTGATGAATTTTGTAGGATTATTCTGAGGCATATATGTTGAAAGAATTAATAAGAAAGATTTAAAGCTAGATAAATTGAAATATAATCAGATAAAAGCATTTATTTTCCGTGCATGTGTCTGAGATACTTCAAAATTGCTTTGAAAAGGACCTAAGGAGGTTGCTTTGCTCCACGATGATCTGGTGAACAATGGGGAACCAAGTTGAGTTCAGATATAATAGTTATTATTTGCTACAACCCCTAATATGCTCAGTCTAATTTTAAATCAAAGATAACTAGCATTTTCCCGATACCAGACTTCACGTATAAATGAGGAGAAAGTACCGTGAACCAATGGAAACATGATAGAAACAACTTACTTCTCTTTATAGTGCTGCACATAGCTATTTGAACCGGAAGTTAAGCTATATCCATTCTGCTCCAGAACAGCCGAAACAAAGAAAAATATTTTGTTGCATGGGACATACACCAAACTGCCCACAATATCATCTAAGCTAAAGTAACCATTGGCAAGATGCAAGTGCTTGCTACTTTGAGAACTTTGACTATCCACATCATGACGTGGATGTTTGAAAATTGGAGATGTCAGACATCTCTTAATCAGTGCCCAGTCCACAGAGATATTGTCATGCTTTCTCATATCAAGAGGAAGCAATAGGTAGAAAGTAGATGAGCTTGAGTTACAGATATCATCCTTTTCTAGTGAGACATATTCCGGCACAAATTTATGCCGATCAAGAATAATTTGGAGAGACATTTTCTGGAACATTTCAGCTGCAGCAATCTGTATTAACCCACATACCAAATTGTATAGTTAGACCAATTTAAGAAACTCATTATCAACAATAATTTAATATAATGAAAGAAATCTACCTCATCTTTATGAAATTTAGTAACTCCACATGGAATAAGCTGTGACTTCACCATTCTACCATGGGCCAAACAAAGTTCAACCTTCATTTTTTCAGCCTCTTCTGGGAGGGGCTCTTTCATGAAAAGACCAAACTTTCTGTATTCTCGATCTGCTGGAGTAGGAAGAATCTCAATGTAGTAACAACTTAAGTGAGTTGAGCTCCCCACTTCTCCCCATGGTTTCTTGAGGGCAGCAGGAACAAGCATCTCATGCAGCTCAGCTCGTAAATCCTCGTCTGCAGTAAATGCAAAAACTAATTATAAACCTTATTGTTGATATAAGGAATCGGAAGCTGATTTCTATGTAATCCACCGACCAATGATGCCGTCAGAATCTGATAAGACCTGAGTCAATTCCTCGTGTTCATCATTTTGATCTGGCAACAGATAGTTAGTCAGTGCTCCAATTTCATGTAGAGCCTTGCATGCTTTCAAACAGGCATCTTTCTTAGCTGCCTCAGTTGAAGATTGTGGTGAACCAGCTACTTGATGAATTGGAGCATTGGCAGGGAGAATTATGGTGCAAACCATTCCATCCGTATCATCATAGTAGAAAAATTGGGGCTTTGGATGGAAGTACCTAATTCAGATCATATCGGCAGATATTTTCAAAATAAGAAAGATAAGATAGCATTATGACTTCAGTTAAAAGAGCGCAGCGTACAAACTAAGAAGAGAGTAAGATCATACTCGTCATGAGGCAGTTTTGCACAATATTGATGCAGCAACGAGATACTCCTTATGGAACTAATAGTTGCTCCAGTACTATCCACTTTATATATTCTGTCCTGAAAACTAGTAGCCAGAACACTAGATTTTCTTACTGAAATTTCTTCATTCATCTGAGCTTCACCCTTCATGAAGTGTTCAATCAAATCTCGTTCCCTTGGATTGCCCCTGCACGGTTGAGAGTATCAGACTTGATTTACGGATACACCAATATTACTGATTTCCTTGATTAAGCACTAAATAGAAGCACCTGTCAACCAAAAATGCATATTCTGACTGGGGCATACGTGCCCGGCCTCTAGATTGAATAAAGCTTGAAACCGTTTCAGGTAGATCAAAACGAATTACAAGACAACATGTCTGAATATCAAGGCCCTCTTCCCCAACTTTGGTGGCAACTAATAGATTTAGCTGCCAATATAATTTGATAACAAGTATTATTAAATTATAATGATTTCAACCAAAGTCCAGCTATAACACCAAGGCAGGAAGTTATTGAAACTTGCACAGTGCACTGAAATAGCTTAATATACTAGCTTTACACAAGCAAACAGTTCTTTCAAACTTTACTATCCCATCCCACAAATCAAAGATACAAAAAGGGGAGGGGCATATCATCATGAAGGAAAGGTTACCTCCCCAGAACGGAATTTATCAAGAATGATGTTAGTGTTTTTACGTGATACATGTCCAGAGTGAACTCCCACAAGAAAATCACACCTCCAAGCTGATAAGAACTTCAAGTTTTGAAGTATATGTGTGAGAGATCTTGCAGTTACGATTCTATGGACAAATATAATGCATTTCATATTAGGCTGTAACCTGTGAAAGAAATAAGTTCTTGTTATACATGTATAAACAGAAGCACTAACATAAAGATAATTTTGAGTTAGAAAATTTTTCATTAGACAAAAAGCTAATAGTAGTTACAGTGTGGGAAATTCTTCACAGACACCAAAAAGTAAATTTGATTCTGTTTTTCAGAAAAAGTAAGAGCAACAGAACGAACAGGTTCTGGCAAAAATAGAGAATCCACTAAGATTGTTAAATAGAATTCATTTGTAACCAGCCGATCATCATGATACCAAAAGCCAGAAGTGTTCACTAAGTTGAACTCCAGAGAAAAAGATAACACAAACTAGGATCAAGAAAAGAAAGAAAAGCAAGCAAACTTGACACTGCAGCTCGTTAAGAACTAGCGCCTATCTTGTTTTCAATTTTCATGTCCAGGCATGTAATAGCATGAAGCTCTATCTTTTCAAAAATCTATGAAGTTCCTATCCTGAAAAGATCAGATGATCTGTGAAGAGTTTGGAAGTAGTTTACTTCAATAACATCTTTCAGTTGCAGACTGTGTCTTAAAAGCTTTGCCTCATAGGCATGATTAAGTTCTACGACAGAACAAATAGATATTCACCAATTGTATTACTTAAGGCACATTTATTTAATATTCCAATTGAAATGGTTTTGAGCGAGCAAGATACTAACCTAAAGCTGGATAAAACTCCAATAAGCCGTAAGAGCTTTTTTGAGAAGTAAGGCTCTTCCAAAACTTCAACAGAGGTGAGATCAGCTTCCTTGTTATCTGTATGGATAATAATCATTAAAAAAATTAAGTATAAATTTTCAAAAGGAAGATTTACAATAAGATGAATCTGGTTTCCCTAGTAAATGAACTAAGAAATCTGATAACTTGGCAGCACTATGTACACCATATAAGTACAGACGTAGACAATTTACACCGCCAAGTCGTCGAGGAAAGGGACCATATACATCTATCGACCTAGAAGATCAGCCATGCAACATAATAAATGAAATCAATCGTAATCATGCTGGCAATTTATAAATACCTCTAGTGCAATCAGAGGCAAGGACCTTCACAACCTGATGCAAATATTTGTTGCACAAGTTACTGTCACCTGAACTCTCTTCTTCCTCAAAATCGGTATTCTCATAATGATCACCCTTCAGGGAAATGTAGCTGGCCTTTGACAAAAAAGCAGGAGTAAATTAAAATCAGAGTGACCTCTAATTAGAGGCTCCAAGTAACATCCTTGGAGCCGGGTCTCCGGCTGAAGAAGTACAGAAAGATTAAGGTGGCCTGAAGTACCCATTGTTCCAGAGCTTATAGGAGTCTAGCAGTCTTTTCCACCCACCACACATTTCAGAATTTACAACTTAAGCCTTAAATAACATATTAGAACTTTATACAGAGAACTAATGCAGACATCACTTAGAAATATATAGAACACCCACTTTCCTCACTGCGGTGAACTTGTTAGATACAAACATCAAACATGTTTTTTCTGTAACTTGCAAAGCAATCGTTATGAAGTAAACCTCTATCGAAAGTGAGAATGGAACTCAATTCATGCAGCCAGACATGATCTTGAAAGAAGTAACATAAGAAGAATATGTCTTATCACACAATATGTCTGTGCATGAGAACTATGGATTTGAAAATGACTACTCAAGAATGAATCCCTATATGATGATAAGTTTATAAGTGCGTAAAGAAAATGTACAGAGAAATACGAATGCAATAAAACCTTCGTGAACAAAACCCACAGAAAATCTAAAATCCTAACAGACTCAAGAAGTCTAAATGTGCCTCAACAAGACATTTCTCTCCACTATACTCATTCTCACTAGTCACTACTGAGAATTAGATGGAGGAAACGGCAGAGTACGCAAGACAGATGGAGGAAACAGCAGAGTACGCAAGATATAGTACAATACAAATGAAATGTTATTGATTAGAAATATCTTATCATAGACTACCTGGATGGGCATATTATGACTTCTTAAGCTAGTTCACAGGCAAACAAAATTTTCTGCCTAAGGTATTAGTTAAAGTCAAAATTAACATAGATAATTTCCAATTGTATCTGTTTTGAAGGGTGCACTATGAAGCACTGCTCAAATTATCAATTCCATGTACCACACATGATTATTAGTAGAGGATAATAAAATATCATGATCTTTACCTGTAATGCCCCCCATAGTCCAAGGTTTTCTAGACAAAAGATCAAATTGCAATGCAGATTTTGAAGCAACTTTTTTGTATTCCTTAGAGTACTCTGATCAAGTGAATTTATGCGCAGCGCTGACATAGACTGTTCCATAAAGATATTATAGATCTGTTCAATAATTCATGTGGAATAAATTTACAAATCAAACTTTTGGTCAGACAATACCTGATTCTTTATCTCCTCAAGTTTCCTGCTATAAATCAAGAGAGGTGAATTTGAGCCATCCTCTGTTGAACTATAAGAATAAACTTTTACTTTGGGAGATGTGACAAATTTTTCCAGTTCACCCTTGTCTTCAACAGTAAAAACCTACGACATAACAAATGGTTAAGTGATCAAATACCTGAAAGAGGATGTTGCATTTCTTTTGTTGGTTTGAGGTGGGATGGGACCAAGGGGAGGAAAGGTTTGCAGTTTTGGCCCTAAAAGTATATTATAGAAATATTTGAACCGATCCACCCATAATTATATAGTAAAGGTCAGCACAAGTAGAGGATGAACCTGAAATCTTAGTAGCCTTTGACTGTATAGAAACTTTTATCTTAATACACTGAATTTTACAATACCCAACCCTGTTATCCTGGCTCTCGTAACAAACATTTTGGAAAACCCATGTCCTACGGAAACCAGCTCATAACTCCATCAAGTACATCTAAGGGACGAGATGTCCACAAAACAAAACCGATCATCTTACAGAGCTAATACAAACATTTCACACTAGCCTCCAATGATGTCTTTAGCAGAAACAGAGGAAAAGATTTTTAACTAAATCTTAAATTGTTGCACCTATAAAATCGAAAGTAACTATATTACGCGGGAACTTACTACATCAAAAGTGGGCAGTCCATACTTAAAAAAATTGTTATTCCAGAAGAGAGCAAGGGTAGCTTATGGTCTTCTCTACATATCTGCTGCATACCACTGTACTATATGTATCCAACATTGAATTAAACTATACTAGTAAAAAGTAATTAAATATCCTGAAAAGCACACCTTTGCCCGCAACAATGCCTCAAGACCATCAATTGAGCCACCTGAAAGAGCATAAAACCATGTTAACGCATTGACAAGTCTATTAAGAAACCAATGTAACTCTACTAAGTAAAATGAAACTAAATTTTAAAAGGTCGCTATCCATTGAAAGGAATCGAGCTCTGGACCTCCTGTCACTAACTGAACTGCCACAGTTAGCAAGCTAGTATACTACCGCATCAAAAGAAACAAGCTGTATTGCTCAAAAAGCAAATAAAATGCTACTTGCTATTAAAAAATAATAATAATAAAATATTTAAAAAAAAAAACTATATTGTTCACAAAATTGTATTAGCAAGTGGAAAACTATTTAGTTAACATCAATACACAGTTAAAGATAATGATTATTATGTTAATTGTGTGCAATAAGAATTATGCTAAGAAAAGACACAAATCAATTACCTTTTCCTGATATTGGAGATGCAGTCATGCCAAAAATACGAGGAAGTTTCATGGCATCCGTTTTGTAGAAGATCTACAGAATTTTCAGGGTAACTCTCAGACTCAAAAATGAGGCAACAATCGAAATTTTGACATTACATATGCTGGTATGAACAAGGATTGCATATTTACCTTCATAATTTCAGCATACTGATGATTGCTGTCAAGTTGCGCATAGTGGCATTCATCAAATATCAAAAGAGCAATCAGCTCAATCTTGAAAAAACAGTGAGAGAGATTGTGCAGAAGTATTTCTGGAGTCATAACTAGGACCTGCATGGGAAGTAGGCCCGTATAAACTAACATGTAGATAATCACTAGAATTCCTTTCAACTTGCAACCATGTTCCGGGGTATTAAATGCCAAGTGAGTTTAAAACATAGAAAAGTTATCAATAAATATGGCAAATAATTTGCAACTCGTAAGTACATAACAAATGTACAGGATAGAATTGCAAGCTCTAATGATGTTACTGACAAAGAAATATTTCAATTCCTTGATCTAGGATGCCCATAGCGAGACATTAATCTTCATCTTTTCAAATCTTTCACATACATCACAAACAAGATCACTCAGTATTGACCATCTACTTGAGAAAAAAGATAATCTAACTTCAAAAATTATGAAGTAATAAAAATATAGTAATTGGCAACTTGGAAGTAACATTGTTGAAGTAAGGAGCCTGAGGAAAAATGAATTCTAGTAAACATTAACAGAAAAATAATGTTACTCTTTTATCAAAACAAATTTCATTAATAGAATAGAAACACTACAACAGTTCATACAATGAAGTTCTTCCCGAATCCGAAAAATAACGCTCTTAATTACATTATAATAGTAATTCTTAATTAATTCACTTACCTCATTCTCCTCAACTTCCTTCTGCCAGTATTGGGGACTCTTCACATGCTTCGAGCCTCCAACATAGACCCCAACTTTAAAATCAATAGAATTTTCTATGACCTTGGCTTGCTGTTAATTCCAAAGGAGAAACCCATGTGTTTTCAACAAGCATGATTATAGTTCAAACAGCGAGAAAAAATTAAAAGACGCCCACTAAGTGTCAACCTCACACTTCCCTAGTAATTATCCACTTACTAACGAAACCTTAGAAAATAGTAGTCAGACAAACACGTGGCACACTAACTATCCACCCCACACTTCCCGCCCACACTCAACCATCATAATTATTGGGCCCGATATTATCACTTCAACTAAAGACTAAAAATATCAAGAAATGACTCAACACGTGTTCTTGTGTGAACAAAAAGAGTGAATATTTCCATAAATGAACAGTCGTGTAGCCATTGGACTTATCCCACAAATGTTGGTAAGGTGCATGCTGATATCAAAATGAGTCATGTGACTCTCAAAATATAAAGTATCAGAAAAGAAGAGGAACCTGCTGAACCAAAGCAACTGAAGGAGCAAGAAAAATGCATATGTTCTTCTGAGGTTTCTTAATTAGGTGTCCCATCTCATATATGAGTAAAACAGCAATGTGGGTTTTACCACATCCTGTTTCAAGATAAACCACTACATTCTCCTCCAAGGCCTTCTTACAAAGATCTAACTGGTACCTGAGCAAAATTAGAAAAGTCAGAATTACACAAAACATACTTTTTCTTTCTAACTGGTACCTGAGCAAAATTAGAAAAGTCAGAATTATACAAAACATACTTTTTCTTCCTATATATCAATTAGGGGGGGAAAAAAATCCATCGAGATTATAGGATCAGGAAAGATCAGTAACGAAACAAATCAAACGAAGCCACGTGGTGCGAGATACAGATCAAGCCTCCTACCTATGAGAGAATTAATGCCAGTTCAAATAACCATGATTATAAGAAGTTGAACTAATGCAGGAAATTCGACCCGAAGAAGTTAGTGTAATCATAGTTGCCTAGTATCAAAAATTCATCCTTGAATAGCAAGCATATAATGCAATTACGCAGAGAGAATCGAATCAGTTTCTGAGGTGACCTGTACCGCCTCCATTCCCAGAAACAAATTCCCCAATTCAGTACAAATAGAACGTTTTTCCCGCCAGAAAAAAGAAGAAGTAAAATCACCACCTCCCCAAACAACCAGCAAATTCACACAGAAGGAGAAACCCAAACAACACAATAAAAATTCTTAACAAAAACAAAAATGCAGCTGTGAGGAAGAAACGGCAATCGAGAGAACCAAAGCTGGAACCTAAAATCGGAGGGACGTACTTTCTAGCGATCTTCCTCGGGTCTTTCTCTAGATTCCCGGAAACCTGCCGTTCGTCGTCGTCGAGCGAGAGAGCGGAAATCTTGCTTCCGTCGGTGATGGAGGTGTCGCCGCCGCCGTCCATGGAGGTGGTGAGGGCCGCGGACAGCGAATTGACCAGTGATTGACTCCCGAGAGCACAGTAGAGTAGAGAGTGAAGTTGGAGTAAAAAAAAAGCAACACACGGCGACTGATGTCGTCTTCTCGCTTTCCTCCCCAATTAATACTCTCTCTCTCTCTCTCTCTCTCTAAAAAGGAAAGAAAGTGCATCAGCTTCTGTCAGAATTTAATTTCTTCATTTCCTCTTTTTCTTTAATTTAGAATTTTCAGAAATTAATTGCTTCTTTTTTTCTTTTTAAAATCATCATCAGAATTTAATTTCGATATTTCCTCCGTCCGAATACATAACAAGGATCGATTCCAATCGTACCGTTTCATTCCAGCATGAGATTCTAAATGCGAAAGTGAATAGTAGAGAATCTATATTGGTAAAATGTAAGGATTGACTATTTTCATTTTAAGAAACTGTACAATTCATGTAAGATGTCCCGATTACAAAAGCATGACGGTTGAAGTATCAAATTCTCACGGCATGAACGGTCAATTTTCCGATATTTGTCTTGAAAATCATATTACAACCGAATTGAAACTGACATAGCGCCGAAATTCGGAAACGGAAACGTGGCATTATTTCGGAATAGTAAATGAAATGCGATAGGATTCGTAATCACACGATTATTCTCAAAATCCAAACAAAAAGTGCTTGAAACGAAACGTCATATACTCCCTCCGTCATGCTTGAGACGACACGTTTTGTTATTATTTTATAGTTACCGATATTCAATTCAGACACGTATCATCTCAAACGAAACGGAACGGACAAGCCAAGTACAACAGTTTGATATGAACATGGACGCTGCAGTTTCTCATCAGACTATTTTCTGTGTTGTCAAACCAACTGCAAAAGCCATTACATTTCACCTAAAAAAAAAGGACAAAAAACACTACATAAATTATTTACATATTGAAAAAAAAAAAAAAAAACTTATAATATTACAGCAAAATATTATTAACACAAGCATAACTTATCATACACAACCAAAACACCAAAATTCAAAATCTATTTATTAAAATAATTATGAAAAAATAATAATAAAAATATGGCATGCAAAGAATACTCATGCTTTGCCCTTTGGCTGTGGCAGAAGCTTCACTGCATCTTTCATGGTAGGCCTATCAGATGGCCTACTCCTTGTACACAGCAGACCGACCTCGACGGCCGACTTCACGTCCTCGTGCAACGACGAAGAGGGAGGAATGCCGCCAATCTCCCTTATCAGATCCTCCCGTTGAAGACTCCGCATTGCCAGCCGACCCTCTGTCAAGACCTCGAGGACGAGCTCCCCAAATGTGTAAACATCCATGTCGAGCTCATCCCTTATTGATGTCACGAAACCACCTGTCCAAACGTTCCGATATTTCAGGCAATCGACATTTTACAACAATCATGGAAGGCGTAGTTTGCAAGAGATATATTCAAACAACGAGAGTGTGTAAACGAAAATTATCATCTTAATCGAAAATGGCTTAGAACATAGATATGTACCTGAGCCATTTTTTATCTTTTCTGGTAGAGAATTATCCGTGGATTCAAGAATCGAACTGAGTCCATACTCGGATAAACGGGGCTCCATATTTTCATCGAGAAGCACGTTCTTCGCCTTCAGATTGCCATGCGGAATAGCAGGAAAGCAGTCGTGATGGAGGAAAGACAGTGCCTTTGCAACTCCGAGGATGATTCTGCACTTGCTTTCCCAATCTCTACTCGTCCCGAATATTTCTGCTAGGTTCCCATTAGGCATGTAATCATACAGCAAATAAGCGAGCTGATTATTATAGCAAATCCCCAGCAATCTTGCCAAGTTCTCGTGCCTCGAATTCCCAATCCTCGTCAAAAACTGCAGAATCTCCTTCATCTCCCTCGCCTCCCACTCGATCTTCTTAGCAGAGACTGTTATCCCCGTGGGTAGAACTACTTTGGAGATTGAATCCGGCAAAGGTGTGGCTTCAACGCGGTCGAAGCTCCTCAAAATATCCTTTGCTGTGAACTGAGGAAGCCCGTTGAAGGCAACCATCTTCCACTGCCCGTTACTTCCTTTCCTAAAGTAAGCAATCCCGAAAACTGCAGCCATGACGAACAAGACAGACACTGCACTCAATATGAGAACCCAAGCCAGCTTCTGAGCTCTTCTGCTCCCGAGTTCGAGCCCATTCGAAATCCCATTTTCATGAGGACAGGGCATCAGAGGCGCCCCACAGAGCTTCGGGTTTCCAAGAAACAAGCTCTGATCCATTGTTGTAAACGTCTTGTTCGAAGGGATTGACCCCGAGATATCATTGTACGACACGTTCAGAACCTTCAAACTCGAAGAGATCCCCAACTCAGCCGGTATAGGGCCCGTGAACCCGTTGTGTGACAGGTCTAATACAGTGAGTCCAGGTAGAGAAGCAAGCTCCACAGGTATTGAACCAGTCAGATTATTGTTAGCCAAATCCAAAAGCACAAGCTGCTTACAATCAGACACACTTCCTCCAACATTCCCGGTTAAATTGTTCGTTCTCAGCTCGATCGAAGACACAGATTTACAGCCATGAAAGGGAGGGATACTCCCAGAAACACCACAGGAAACCATGGAGAAGTTCTGCAAATTAGGCAAAGACCATATTTTGAAGGGAATCCCACCTCCTAACTCTGGATTACCAGACACATTAAAGTACTCTAACTTAAAAGCTCGATCGATATCAGATGGAATTCCTCCACTAAACATGTTTCTTGACAAATCCACATAAGAAATTTCACCAAGGCTTCCAAAATTCAGAGAGATTTCACCTGAGAGCAAGTTATCCTCGAGGCGAAGGCGAACGAGAGACGAACAGTTGGAGAGGGACGGAGACAGCCCTCCGGTGAACTTATTCGAAAACAGAATCAACTTCATCAGCTCACCCCCTGCACAAATACCAGAAGGGATCCTCCCCTCGAAGAAATTAGTCGAAACATCGACATGTTGAAGCTTCGAAAACCTGCCTAAACCCTCAGGGAGTGAGCCATTGAAGTAATTACTCCATATCAGGAGAGTATCAAGCTCAGGAAGGCTAGCAATCCCATCAGGGACAGAGCCAGACAAGTCATTGTACATCAAACTCAACAATTTAAGGTTTTTCAGCTGAGAGAAACTCTCTGGGATTGGCCCAGATAGCAGATTATCTGAAAGATCCAAGCTTTTGAGGTTCAAGATTCTACCAAGCTCCCATGGAATCTTCCCACTCAGTTGATTTCTGAAGAGGAAGAGTGATTCAAGATTTGTGAGGTTGCTGAGGTGGATAGGGATTGAGCCTGAGATGTTGGCATCAGCAATGTCCAGATACCTAAGCTCACTCATATTACCAAATTGCCATGGGATCGCACTTCCTCCATAGGAGTTGTAACCAATCTCCATGTGAGTTAGGGTTCTCAAGTTCCCCAACTCAGGAGGGATCTCCCCAGTGAGGAAATTCCCAGCTAGGTGGATGAACTCTAGGGATTTGAAGGAGCCATAGCCAGATGGGATTGGCCCACTGAAGTAACTCCCAGCAAAATTCAAGATTTTGAGAGAATCAAGCTGTGGAACGTCAATGGGGAGGGGCCCAGAGAAGCTGTTGCTGAAGGCATCAAGAACTTCAAGATTCTTGAGAGAGGAAATCCCAGGTGGGAAAAGGTTAGAGAAGTTGTTCCTGCTAATGTCTAGGGATTTCAGAGCAGTGAGGTTGAAAATCGCCGGTGGGAGTTGGCCGGAGAAGGAGTTGTGGCTGAGATTGAGGTGGAGGAGGTCGAGGAAGAGGTCGAACTGTAGCCCAGAAAAGGAGCCGGCGAGGTTCTTGATGGAGAGGTCGAGGGCGGTGATTTTGGTGGAGTTTCGATTGCATTGGACTCCGGTCCAAGAACATGCATGGATTTGGGGGGAGGGGTGGGGTTGAGGGGGCAAGAACCAGTCGCTCAGGGAGTTTGAAGGATCAAGAATCTGGTGTTTGAGGTTCAAGAGAGCGGAGGAGAGAGGGTCATCTGCAAGAATTGAGGCCATCAGCATCAATGGAGGCATGATGATGAGAATGGAGTGAATCCCCATTGGAACTTGCATCTCTCATATGCAGAGGGGAGAGAGAGAGAGAGAGAGAGGGAGGGAGAGAAGGAGGGAGAAAGCAGGCAGTGTGTAAATGTAATGTCACCTTATTACATACACCATGAGAGTGTGTGTGAGCTTATTAGTATTAACTGAGGAAATGGTGCATGGGGACTAGAGAGAGAGAGAGAGAGAGAGAGAGAGAGAGAGAAGGGGACCAAAGGTGTCATGTTAATTAATCAATTGATGCTCAAAATTATCAAATAATCACCATTTTTTTTTCACCCAAAGAGCATCTGCTTTTTCTTGCTTTTTTCCATTTTCAACAAGGGCAAAAATCCATTCACAAGCTAAAGATAGTACTCCGACTATCCAGTCGAAAGAAGAGACGTTTCTTGTATATACTTCTGTTTTCTCGCCAGACGAGGTAACAAATCACCATATTTGTTTCTCTTATCTTCTTGGAAAAGGCAAGATTCAACACAAACTTTATGGTCTCTGGATTTGTGTTATTTGGGTCCTGTGGAAATGGAGAAACTCTGTTGTGTTTCAAGGGGTTGTCTGGGATATGAAGAGAATCGAGGTCGAAATTATTGTCGCTTTCGGAGTTGGTGTGTGGTTCGCAATGAAGCTGAACCACTCGTTAGTTTCTCTAGATGGGCGACGAATTCACTTGCTAGTTTTTGGCTTGTAACTTAACATTTAACTGATGGATGGTACGTCTTGTACCATCTCAATGACTCGTGTTTTAATATATTCCCTTTTCCCGATCAAAAAAATACGTGACGTGTAAAATAAAGAAACGACCCTATTTCCGAAGAGAGGTGAAAGAGGAGCGGATTATGATGAAAAAGTAGTAATCTTTCCTATTATTAATGGCTATGGCTTTTGTGTGATGGAAGCCTTGAGAAAATACAAAAGCTCAGTCCTCAATAATGGCTACCATACAATGATCTTGACCACACTTTATAAATTAAAAAATTAAAAATTAAAAAGAAAAATTATTGCACAAGAATATATCCTTCAATTTTCTTTAATCTTTTGTCACTTCCCCACTTTAATTTCTTCCCCTTTATGTTTTGTCATTTCATGTTTTTAATTCTTGTGTTTGCAAGTATTAAACTATTAATTGGTTTGCAATTTCTTTCCAATTTTTTAAAATTTCAAAACTCGAAAAGAAATCCGTTCGGTAATAAGAAGTTTTCCCTCTAATTGGGTTCGAAAAATCATTACTCCCTCCGTCCTTAAATAAGTGTCCCGAGCCGCCAAAAATTTTGTCCCTAAATAAGTGTCCTATCACATTTTTCCAAGCAAAAATTACACAAAACTACCAAAACTACCCTTTCTTGAAAATCTAAAAGTGGGATAAAGACAAAAATAAATAAACAAATAATCAAGGATTTTAAGGGCATAAGTGTCAATTTACCCTTCTCCTTGGTTTGCACAAAATGGCGGCTTGGGACACTTATTTAAGGACGGAGGGAGTACTTTATCTTCCTTTAATTGAGGGTTTTAGTTGTAATTTTCACAAACTTTCATGGCCATAACGGGAAAATGATGCAATTTGATCAAACCTCGAGAGAGGTATAATTTACAACTAACCCATTCTTTTTAATTTAAGGTTTGGTCAAAGGTGAAAGTACAAAGTTATTTCAAATTGTCAAATCAAATGTTAATAATTTGGTAATTGGTTATTGATTAAATTTGATAATTTATTATGTTAGGTCTTTTACCCTTGTTTTTACCTTCTCTTTTATGAATCTTGAATGTTGGAATTTTAAGAAGATGTGGACATTTGTTTCTTTTGTTGAAGTGCAATGTCACAATCCACAGTAATAAAACAAGTACAACGGGTATTCAAATTCCTTATAAAACGGAACTCTCTCATTTGAGATTAATTGGAAATTATTCATAGGGATTACAACATCAAGCGTAAACAAAAGAAGACAGAAAATAATAGCAAATACACTTTTATGATCGAAACTTGATTCATTCCATGGTATTTTTCGTCGTCCAATTTGATTGCTTTGAAGGCGTGATCATTTTTAGTTTTCCAAACACTTCGACAAACACTAATTTATCATATAATCTTCGTAATTTTCTTTCATGTCTCCCCCTTTGAACACTAACAAATTGAGTAAAATTATACAATACACCGTATCTAAGAACTTCAGAGCCCACCATTCTAATCTCGAACGAACCAAGACACTTTCGACAAATATCAATTTGCTTTTCTTTGGATTCAAAAATAAACTTGATCAAGTTGCAAACCCTACACTATTCACCCTACATTAATGTGAAGCTAATTTTATATTGTATTCTTGATTTGGCAATCTTCATAAATCAAATACAGTAGTAATTATATAACTAGTGATTAAGTCTAAAGTTTTAATTAATTACCATTTTTACCAATCTTGGGTTAGACTGCTTTAATAAATAAATAAATGTAAAAAAAGAAAAAGCAATCAAGTAGTAGTACTACTATTTTCTTTTGGTTGAACCACCACCTTTTTTAATAGTTAAATTTGATTATTTAATGAAACTTTGTTCTATCAAGTTCTATAGTAATTTTCTAAAATAATTACATAAATAATACTAGTATCTAATAAATAGAAATAAAGACAATAAATTTGTTCAGAAGAAATTTCTGCAAATATTTATTAGGGCAATCAATTTGTTCACAGGGCTTTCCCAGTTGTGTTGTACCCCGTGAACTGCAGGCAGTACTCTCTACCCTAACTTATGGGTCCTCCGGAAGTGGAGAAACGAGGTGATATTTGGCGATCAGAATGATCCAATGTCGATTTTAAAATTGATGTGTCATTAGGAGCGAAGCCTGGGGGATAGCACGAGCTAGCTTCAATACTCGGGCAAAATAAAAGCTTATTGAAGTGAGACGTCTCAATATAATATACATACGACAGATGATTCAAAACTTTTAATCCCGAAACTTAATCCTCGATCATCCAAAAAAAACAATATAGAGAAGCTGCCAAATTAATTGGAAAAGCTCCAAGAAATCTCAAAATTCAAAACATCTAGAAAATCATGCAGAGTAGTAAATGACAAAGCTTTCTTTCTAAAGCTGTCAGATTTTTGGCATTAATATAATCTAATAGTAATCCCAAATCAGCACAAACCCTTTTTTTTCCTGCACAAATTTCTATTAAATTTTGAGCAAATTCAGCTTTTGGAAAGTCGATTATAAGTACTACAGTATATCTCAAGATAGTACTCCGTAATTACTACAAGAAAAGTTAGATACTTAAATAGTACTTGCAACATAGTATCTATTATAATATACGTTTATTTTTTCCGAATTGAACGAATCTTCTATTGCATTTTATGTCGTACTTTCGAATAATGGTTACATATCAGAGTAGTACGATTCAAAAGATATTTTGATTTGGAATTCTAGTGAATTAATTTAAAGAAATAATTTCCTTTAGTGAAATGGACAATTTATTTCAACCTAATTAATCATAATCATCCTCAATTTTTAATTATTATTAAAAAAAATAAAAATACGCACTAATAAAAAAAAGTTGCATGCACGAGCGCATGCACAGGGAAATTGAAAACGAAATAAAGGACTGATTACGCGACTTTTAACGAACCAAAAAATAAGAAAAGGAGGCCAAATTCGCATTTAATTTTGACTGTAAAAACAGATTTAAGTATTTTTTAATTTTTACTACCATAACCAATTTGATTAGCTTTTTTTTCCATTTATTAATTAGGTACTTAGTTGGTAACAGAAACATAGCCCAGGATTTAGTATTATTGTTTACATTTTTGTTGATAGAGAGAGAAAGGAACATAGAAATTGTTCCTACTTCAAATTCTGTTTTTCTTCTTATTTGAATAAAATAATGTCGAACGCGAAAGTTGCCCACGAAGGTGACTAGCATATCATTTATCTACAAACAATATAAATGTTTGAAACGAAACCAAACAGCAATGTAGAGTGCCGTTGAAGATAAAATGTGTCCAACTTCAAATATTTTTCCATTTAATTGGAGACATGGAGGGTAGATTAGTCTTTTCTCTTGCCGTAAATATAGGGAAAAGTATTTGGATTAGTGGGCACAGAAACAAATGAGGAGATAATCAAAAGTCAATCATAGATTACTCCCACAAAAATGACAAAGACTAAAATTTTACTATCTTGATTAAATTAATCATTAATCTAATCTGCTAATACTTCATTTATATACTCGTATATTATATCTATAGATGTAACATTATAGTATAATTTAAATCACATAATTTTAAATAATCATAACTTGCTTCATTGGAATATAAAGCAATATGACTCGTCTCTAAGTAAAATTTCTTCTCAATATCATAAAAGACACTCTTTATTCACAGGACGAAAAAAGTATAAAAAAAAAACATGAAACGAAGAGCGTAATAAAAAATTGCTGGTGAAATTAAATTAACTTATGGGGCGATGGAAAGGAAAAATCAAAAATCAAAAGAAGGGAATTATATAAAATCTTCAATACAATTATTACCTAAAAGTGTACTTTTTCATTTTTCACTAGCTCCACTAACAAATCTAGATTTTAAAACAATTAAAAAGAAAAAGGAGAGGGAGAGAGAGAGTCCCGACATTGCTCAATTTGGTCTTCACCGGCAAGGGCGATGCTAGCACCTTCGGCACTGCCGAAGGCAGCATCACTGCCCTACACGTGTAGCATGCAAGGCGGGCCCCTTAATCATGCTTTTCTCTGCAAAACCACTTATAGAATTATAGGTTTATAGTAGCTGATTTATTTGGTGGGTCCCGCAATTCTATCAATTATGTCATGCACTTACTTTATTAATGAATTATATTTCTTTTATTTATATAAAAAAACTAGTATTAAGATAATTATTTTCTTATTTGGACTTTAATTAAAGTAGGATAGTTTTCTTCATTGTTCTTCGTATTTAGTTTAATTGTTTTCAATTAATTAAGTTGTACATATTTCAAAAGGATTGTATTACTTTCGTGAAATCCTTTTATGCATTTATTTTTGTAAAACAATATTATTTATTAAAGTTCAACTTATTAATTACATATCAAAAATAAATGGAGTATTAATTTTAACTAATTAAATATTTTATATGCTACTATATATACATATTAAATCTTTAAACCTATATCTCATGGTTTAATTCTATTTTATGTAAATACCGCTCATGTACACATGTTTAATGATTGTAAATAGGGCTGCAAATGAGCCGAACCTGATCGAGTACTGGTCTGCTCGGGTTCAGCTCGTTTAGTATTTTACAGGTTCGGGCTCGGGTTCGAGTTCGAGTTCGATTCGAGCTTTAAATTTGGGCTCGAGCTCGGCTCGAGTTAAAAATTTTGAGTTCGAATTCGACTCGAGGTCGGCTCGTATTCGGTTCGAATTTGAGCTCGAATTTTGCTCGTGAAAAACTCGAGTTCGGACTCGTTTAAAAAAACTATGATTTAAGCATATTTTATTAACATTCCATTTTTTTAACCTTTAATTTTTTATACATAAATGCTAAAGCTCGTTTACAGGCTCGATTAGAGATTCGATTAAGAGTTCGTGAAACAGGCTCGCGAACATGCTCGATTAATATACGAGCCGAACATGTTCGCGAGCAAAACGAGTCGAATACCTTACTCCTCGAGTTCGACTCGTTTGTTAACGAATTCGAGCTCGAACGAGCTTTTACCCGAATCGAGCACCGAGTAAGTCCCGAGTAGCTCGGCTCGTTTGCAGCCCTAATTGTAAATAATATAAAAGTAAACATATATATTAAGAAGTATTTAATTAAAAGTGATATAAATAACGGTAATTCTTGAATAATTATTCAAAAACCCAAATGTAAATTGGAAACAACTAAAAAGTGTTATATATGATTGGAATATAAAAAAGATATAACTATATTGTTTTGGTGGAGATATATTCTATATATAGAATAACACCTTCAATTAATATTTTTAATAGAATAAATATACTTATACATGCATATTTATTTTCTCAGTAGAATTGTAAGAGAAAAATGAAAATTATTAAGGAGAGAGACACAAAAATAATTTATACGTATATTAATGTGAAAGTAAAATAGTTCAAAAATATGAGATTTTAAACCAAGAAGAAGAAAAAGTTTAAACATAAATAAAATAATTATGTAGGACCCGCATAATAAAGTAATTCAGCCACTATAACCTATAAGTGGTTTTGCAGAGAATACAACAATTTACTGTAGCACATTTAAAAGGAAAATATTAAATTGACACATGGAGGGCTCGATGGGGGGTCTGCATGCAGAAGGCGTTAGCATCGCCCTGACCGGTCTTCACCATTTAGCTCCTATTATAATTTATTAACCCAAATCACCCATATATTACTACTTCCGTCCCTATATTAGTCTGAGTAATTTCCGTTTGGAACATCTCTTATAATAGTGTGATAGACTAAAACTTAATATCCTATGAAACTTGTCTTACTATTAATTGGATGAGACCCTAATTCCACCACTATATACTCTTTTTTACTTTTACCTACCATTTTTCTTAAAACTTATGTCCATATGTCGCTTCTCTCTCCGCACTAGTACGAGAGACGGTGAGAATACTATATTTTTGTTTATTGTATGAATAGATAACAACAACAATGTTCAACAACCTACAATTGACACATTTAATATACTCGTGAATGATAACAATATCATGTCAATAATTTTTCATGTAGCGTTTAGTTAACTTGAACACGATAATGACAGTGACAAACCCCTGTCAAGATTCGATTTAGAAATAATACAACATTGAATGTTTTTTTGTTGACTGCCATTAATTGCTACAAAGGTTAACTGACAAATAACTTTAGAGGGGCAATATTTAGGATTTAATTCAATAATCTAAATAATTATCAGAAATCATCAAAATTATTCTCCTCCTCAATTCTTTATGGGCCTACAACTTCATTATTTGAGGCCAAATATTTGTTAAAGCAACTTTTTATTTATTTATTTATTAGAATCATCAAAACTACTTTTGACAGCAATGATTTAAACACACATGCAAATCGACTCAAATATATACCTCCCTCTCTCTCTCTCTCTCTCTCTATGAAAAAACATTCAAGAATACCAAAATAGGCTTCTGCTGCTTCTTTCTGGACAGCTTACCTTACATTGTACACAAATAATACGTGCGCTATACAGGCAAATGTAGAGAGTGACGCCTCTCGAAAAAAATATACGCACCCCTCTTCGTTTATATACATCGATACCTGCTGTAACCGATGAATCTTGCAGGCAGCAAAGATTGTTCTCATTGATTGATCTCCGTAAGTAATGTGCTAAGCTAGGGTAATCACTCTTTTAAGTCGATAGCGGAATCACACTGTACTCGATTTAGCCTGACGGTTCCAAGAATGAATTCAGGCAGTTCTTCCTCTTCTCTTGCCTGAAAGAGAAGGGGAAAATATCACTATGACTTCATTGTTGAAGCAGTGAACGACACATTATAGAGTAATTCTATTTAAGCAAATCTTGATCAAAGGAACAAGCCCCAATAAGAAGTTCAACTACGGATTTAGTTAGAAGGTGAGGAAAAAGTAGACACACCTCAATAACAATGGCAAGATCAACAACAATGCTCGTGACATATCCAAGAACGAGACCGATTACTCCCCTGGCTACAGATGATGAGCCAATATCCACATCAATCTGTAGAAAGAAAAGTATCATTAAATACTCCAATTAGTACGAGAGCCCATGACCTCCACCTTCTCACAGATAGTAAGTTCGAAGGCACCTTGAAAACTTGATACCGTATAAAATGTGACCAAATCTCCAAAATAGACTGATATCAAATAAATTAAAACATCAAAATCTATTTCCAGCAGCCCTTTCTTGCATAGACCATCTGAATTGTATATTTCAACTATAAATTTTACTCGTACTTTATACATCTATAAATCTATGATCTTCTCAGTGGCGGTTATTTGTCAAACTTGCTTGTTTCAATAATACAAACATCGTTTCAGCTCCCCCGTAGAATATTTTTCAGAAATCCTAAGATCACAGTCACATATCATTTTACTGCTCTTTATCAGGCCTGTTGATAGCACTCTCTATATCACAAATTTGATTACCTCGAGAAAACCTAAGGCATGCTTCGAAAAACATTAATGCAATTACATACATAGTACAAGCATATAACATATATTACAGGAGAATGCTCACAACTTCCAGAGAGATGTAAACTACGACTATTATCCCAGATAACTCAGCATTTCAATGCAATAAGCACAACGAAAAATGTAAACTGAGAAATCTATATAAGACCCAAACATGTCAAATTGTCCAGGAAAAATTAATTATGGATCTAACCTCCAGAAAATTGTCTTGTCTTAGGTAATTGCACGTTACTGCTTTTCCCAGAAGGCAAGCTTTTGTTCCCACGGCACGCTTGACCATCCAGTAGCCCTGTTGTCAATAGTAATAAAAATTTTGAGCTCCAACAATTAAAGTTACCCATAATTGAGATGCAAAAAATATTCCTACCTCAATAATGCTTGGAATAAGTTTGAATCTTGAATCACGATACATGTCAGTGCCATCAATAAATTTACCCAAAAGTGAGTTCTTGATTATAGGCCTGTCTGCAGCATAATAGAGAACAAGGCTATAGTTTGGCCTAGCTGGCACCTGATACAGTTAAAATCGGTATATTAGATTTTCTAATTTCGGATTCGTTGAACTCAAATATCTCTAGAAAGCAGAAGGTAATCACACTAGTAAAAAAATTTGTGATTCGAAAAGCTCTTAAGTAAAATATTCCTAGAATTAAAAAAGATATCTGTGCTCTCTTTAACAATAAAAATGCATTTGTTCACGTGCAGCTTATTTAATGGAATGGTACAAAGATGCCCGTATAATTTCCAGCCGATTTCCTAAAACGTTAGTTGTGGGGACCAGAAAAGGTAATTATATGCGGAAAATAATCGCCTTGTTAGTCAGTTGCCACTTTCTTAAGCATATGATTCTCCTTTCAGGTGATAAAACTAAAACATGAAAAGGGAAAGGTTTGTAAGAATATTAAGTATAAGACCCCGGTTAGCAGAGCATATTTGAAACTCATGAGCTAGCAAGGTCAGCTGCAATAGCACATGCACAAACCTCAAGATTGATAACAAGGACGAATGGAAGCTTTTTCCCTGCATCACTCTGCAATTAGTAATGACGCATCAGAAAGAGTTTTTCTCAAGAAGAAAAGGCTATGATAAGGGACATAAGGCAAGATTATAATCATCTAAAAGAGCAAAAAATAGCAATAATAACAGTTCATCACATCAGAGCAGACAGAGAGAAAAATAACACTTCAGGGTATCAGAGCAAAATAGAGAAATAATATTAAAATTCATAACATTAGCAAATTTTGCCAGCAAAGACTTTAAAATTGGCATAGGGATATGGTGAGAGAGCACAAATACGGCAAAAATAAGAAACCTAAATTGCTGATGGCTCCACCGAGTAATTTTCCTCCAACCTCTTATTCTATTTTGTCAAACACAATTGTTAAACCAAAAGTTATGTTTAGTTTCATGCTAAAACCTTTAAGTATGGCTGACAGCCAGTTTATTACACAACTCTAAAGGTATAACAGAGTGCATTTAGAGAAAAGAATTCAAATTTCCAGGGAAAAACAAAACCCCTAAACAACATCACTTTTAGGCCCAACAGTATCTTCAATTCTGGAAATAGCCCATTTGGCACATGCAGCAAGATATAGCTCTTAACATAAAGGAAAATCAGTCAGGACCTATTACAAAAGGACTTACTTGAAAGTACTACACTTAACAGTCAAATAACAGATACTAAGGTTTATCATATTTATTCTCAAGTAGTAACAGCTAAAACCTTAAGCATGGATTGTGAAAAACGATGCACACAAGCAAGAAGAAGTGGTGAGTCTTTCTATCAGATTGAGCACTTTAACCTCATACACCATACATTACCTGAAGAAGGCTTTTAGGATGCAACGCAACTTTTGAGACACAATTTTCCACCTTGAACCAGTCAACTGCAATTAGCTTGAGAAGAGGTTCTCCACCTTTCACCTAAAGGAATGTCCAGCAACACAGCTTTTCATTAAATCCAATAGCCATCATTACCAGATGAGGATGAATCAAATGAAACAATCATGAAAGACAATCTAGAATAAATCTGTGTAGTGTAATGTAGTAGAAGTTGTCGTTCATGTTCGCCAGCCTAACTAGAGGGTTATGGGGATTTATAGATATGAGGGCAAGAATAAAAGAAGAGATGTACTGACTAGCAAAGGCATAAACTGAGTAACACCTGAAGAGTAATGGGAATTTTATAAGAGAATTATAGATCTTTGCATCGAATATATATGGCTAGTCTACTACACAAGACTAATTAGTTACTTAACCTTGATACAGAATGGTGAAGCTTAGTTTGAAAACTCCAAATTACGCTGGAAACATAGGCTATAAAACATTAAGTTCATTTGGGAAGTATACCGCTTGGTTGTCCAAGTGTAAAATCCATGCTTCAAAATTTCAAACAATACAATCAAGAAGCATAACATATGTATTAACAACCAAACATAATTCATGATAAGTTTATGATAGTAATAGTAGTTTAGAAGCAGGAGAAATATGCCAGCAAAAAGTTCAAGTTAATGCCAAATAAATTAGTACAGAGCACATCTTGTCGGAACTCTTGGTTCATGAGTTCTATAAAGGTATCAACATAAGGATAATCAAGATTTAAATTTGACTTCACGAGTTTAACACATTAAACTCAAGGACATGACTGCAAAATCACCAAGGCCAGATCTCACCCAATTTTATTCAGAAGAGCTGAAATAATATCAGACATATTAAACATGAATTTGTCTATTAGATGATCTCACAATCGATCTAAAAATAGGGAGGCTACATTTTAGGAAAATCATATTTTGAATTACACCTACCTTCATGCTATCTTTCAAGTATGTTTTCCCTCTGATCATAAATCCTGAACCATCAGGAGCTGACCAGCAATTCTTGTCTGATTCATCCTTCGCTTTCCTCATGGTCCCACGAAGATCGTCTGAATTGAAATTAATAGGAGGTACACTAGTGTCCAACACACTTGATTCTTGTGCTGTACCAGATGATAAAATTAATGCTTTGCATAATAATTTGAATTAATACTAAATGGCGGAGTAGACTACACTAGACGAAAGCAGCTGAGTTTATCAAATGAAATGCCATCATAAAGTTACCTGGAGCCCTTTTTGAAGCTAAACTTGTTATTGCCCAGGAAATATTTCTCAGTTTTATCTTCATATCCTGACATAAAACAAGAATATAATAAACTTGTGAAGTTCAAACAGTAATAGCAGAGTGTCTTATGCCGTCCAATGAACTAAACCTTATTGACTTCTATTTGATTGTTTTTATTGTTGTTGTTGTCGTCTTCATCTTCAGAAGAAGACGAGTCATCAGTTGCATCATAGAACTCATCTGCTCCTTCAGCAACCTCATATTCACTATTGGATTCAGAAAAATCAGATGATTTGGAATGAATTATTGTGGTGGAAACTACAGATGCAAGTGCTGGGTTTGCTCCAATATATTCTTTCAGACCTGAACGAATTATGAATGCATCACAGTTAAAGAATGAATGAGTACCAGGTCAGTCAAGGAGGAAAGGAAAGAGAAGTAAAATACGAGCATGCATATTATGTACAGAAGACACTTCAGATAGCCAGCCACAGTTAAGAACAAGATTTTCAGCAGTTTAGAGACCGTTATTATATTTTTCCAAAAAGGCAAACTTTTAAACTAATTAAATAACTGATAACAGACCATATTGGACAGGATCTTATCTCTTAACATTAAATGCATAGCTGTAGGAAAATTTTGCATCCCATCACCGACATTCATGACATACCCTAACGGATGTAACATGAAGAAAAGAAACAAAAGTTCTAAGTAGAGCGAAAGGTGAAAATAATGCCAAGCAGAAACAATGCTAAGGATCCTAATGCTTCAAAAAATTACTATTAAGTTAGTGAAATATGAATTGTTTTAAGATAATACATTATAGAGCTAGAAGAATGCAACTGGTCCAAGTTGGCATAATAAAAACAAAGTGATAGTTTGCCATAACAAGAAGTTAAATGATCATGATTTTTTACCTGTACCATTCTAAAGATAACAAATGCTACATCTATGTCTAAACACATATTTTGCACATTCAGCAAATGAAGCGCTTTCCTTTATTGTATGTCAGACGTTAAAGTACAAACCTGCTACTTGACTCAGTAACGCATAAGGAACAGTTTTTTCAAACTTCGGACAGTGTTTGTTCCTCCACTTGAACCAGCCTTTGGGGTTTATTTCTAGTGTTTGTGTCATGAGACATTTGGCACTGTTTACCGAGGACGATGCGCTTAAATTACTTATCTCCCATGTGGAAGCTACATGACGAAAGGCAAGAGAAGAGAGTTGAGATTTGAGAAAAATAACAAGCTTCATTAACTTTCAGATATTAAATTATGTTGGCCAAGAAATATTTGACAAGCATTATGCCAAGAAGAACAATGAGAATGTGCAAAGGACATGCTAACCAAGTCTACTGAAACCATGAGCATGAACTAGAAAAGAATTAAGAGCCATTCATATACTTGCAAAAGAAGGAATTTGTGGTGAGATATAACTTTGATTTTAATAACAGCAAGATCTCATTGAGAGCAAGTTATGAAGAAAAACTAATAGCAAAATATTGACAAGTGTAAGAGATTTTAATCTTTCATAACAACTCAAACTTTCAACGCCTTACTAAATTACTAGCACTGTACTGAAGTGTCAAGAGAGTTTGGTTTGAAGCTTGCAGCCACTTTTATACATTTAACTAGTCCTATTTATATTATAAGCAATGTAGGAAATGCAAATTCAAACTAAACATTTTATGATAGCAAACTTTCTTACGGTTAATTTTGGTGCGTTCGTACCCAGACCTTGGAGGTCGCTTCTTGTGTACAGAAGGAAACTGCAGGATTGCTGCACAAACAAATGTACCTCAAACTGTCAACCACAATCATTACATATGCACCAAGCAATACAGTACTACTCCATGTTATATGAACAGATGCAACAGTAAATATATCTTACATTACTAACACAGTAATGGAGAACAAAGCACATATGCAGTGTGCTTCATTACTCTAGCATACATGGACAGACTGAAAGATGTAGACCATACCATGTATGCTAGAGTAATTAAGCACTCTATGCCTCAATTACCGTGCAGAGAAGAAGGGGATGCTTTGAACGAGACAGTGGGAGTATTATTGTATCAACTTTTAAAATCCTCAAAACACTAACATTAAGCAATGCATTTCGCCCAAGACACAAGCTGGACCATTATTACACTGATACATGATATTAACAGGAGAGCTGGAATGATTTTTAAGCTAAAAATAAGGATTGTTACTGTATGTTCCATCTTGTCCACGAAACCATTGTCTTGAAAATACAAAGTCCCTCTTTGTCTGCCACCTGCATATAAAAACATCTCTGAATCACAGAAAATCAAATATAACACCACAAGGAGCAAGGAAATTCATCATATCCTTTTTCCTGTTTGAGAATCGAACAACAACAAAAGAGAAAAGGAATGTAACTAGTAAATAGTGAGCCAAATGCTGTAAACATCACAAAAAAGCCAAAACTAAATTAGCTTCATAAAATAGAACCTTAAACAGAATGTCAAGCATATGGTCGGGTTACTGCCAAAGTAAACACCCTTTCATCAAATTGTCAGAAGCCACTGAACTCACATAACAAATGTGTGTTGTCACCAACTATTATTAATTTAAAAAGAATTTTGCGTTTTACTATACTTAAGAATGATACAGTTAGTTATATTGATTGAAAGTAACCCCCCCATCTCAATTCCCAACCCAATCGCCTATGTCGCGTATTCATGGAACAATACATTTTAGCTGTAAAATTAAAAGTCTTTAGCTGTAAAATTAAAAGTCTTTTAGCTGTAAAATTAAAAGTCTATTATTACACTTAAAATTCATTTTAATCAATATAACATTAACTTGGAAACAAAGTTCCATGTGAGAATTGAGAGGAAAGAAGAGAATATGGTAGCCAGAGCCAGACACAAATGCTCCTAAATTTATATATCATATATCATTAAAAAACATGTTATACATTGTTCAGTAGAGTCAATAATGAATTATATACATCAATTAAAATCAAGGGCATGTCAGTTAACAAGGCTTTGCGGTTACATGAATTCAACTTCAATCTTACAAGAAGAATGGCTATTTGAGATTGAGAGACTAAAACATTATTTGCACCATTGTTCTTTCTCAACTCTTTAGCCCCAATAGTGAAAATTAATATATACTATGAAGCTTCTTGACAAGAATTACTCACCAAGTTAGATATCGTGGATCAAATGTCCCATACACAACATCGTAGTGCCCATCTATAGGATCAACCAACTCCAAGTCACCAGTAAAAGTATCCCACCTGTGAAAGAACCATTAGATTGATTAAGTCGGAAGAGAAAGCACCATAAACAACAGATGTCTCACTTACTCATATCTCCTATGTCGATCAGGACTCAACAAAATTTCGAACACAGTATCTGCACTTGCATCAACAACACCAACTGCTTTGACCAGTATGCCTTTACCATTCTGTAAACAAGAATATTAGAGAAGTTATAATACTCAGTCACAACACTGCCTTCAGACTGAATAAGCATTTTTATTATTGGAATTCAAATGGCGCACATCACAAGAAGGCGAATAGTGGCAAATGAGAACTAAGCAATGTCTCTAATCATCGTTGGTGATTTTAAATTGAAGAATAGATCGGCATATTTTTCTTTCAAGCAAATTTTGCCATTTATAACTTTCAAAACAGAGAAAAAATCACATTGAATAACATATCATTTTAGTAAAACTAAGAGAAAGCAGATAGCAGTTAAACTAAGCAATGTCTCTAAGAGAAATCAGATAGTAAAACTAAGCAATGTCTCTAATCATCGTTGGTGATTTTAAATTGAAGAATAGATCGGCATATTTTTCTTTCAAGCAAATTTTGCCATTTATAACTTTCAAAACAGAGAAAAAAATCACATTGAATAACATATCATTTTAGTAAAACTAAGAGAAAGCAGATAGCAGTTAATTTTTTAAGATCAATCAACTACCATTGAGCTGGCAGCATCTTCAAATATTCTCACGCCTGAAACCAAGAGGAAATTTATGAGAAGAAGATACATGAGCAAATTTAGCATCTAGATTTATAGTATTAAAGTATAGAAGGCATGCAAAATGATACTTGTATTGGAGCCAGCTGACCAGCTGTTATGAACTAAGATACGCATCCTTTTTCATAAGTTGTATGATTCTTAGAACTCAAATTCAAAATTGATACGAGAGACCTATTGTGCTATAGAGGGGAAAAAAAGAAAAAAAAAAAAAAAGAAAAAAAAAAAAAGAAGAAACAACCCCAGCCTAGTTGCACATGTGAAGAGTTCACCACAGAGAAATATCAGAATGAAACTGTACCATTGACCGTACGGACACATCTCCATTCATGTGCTTCAACAGTATCTCCGCTATCTGCATCATAAAATGTGTCTACAGTATTTCCACCTACGCTTGAGGCTTTGCGGACAAGCATCTCTGGTCCTATGAACAAAACCAGCGAAAATATTGAAGAACATTTTGTAGCAATATAGAAATCAAACTGCACATACATTATCGTACAGACACACATCTCAAAGAAAACAGAGGTCCAAGAGCACTACAAGTCTACAACCAAAGAAAATTATGCAACATGGCAGCAGTAATACAATAAAATAAATAAGACTCTGCAAGTTACAGTGAACAACAGAGAGTAACCTCACCTTGTCCGATCCTAATTAATTTCTTTAGACCATGAGCGTAATGTCGTACTCTAGGCCGATGACTCTCAAGATTAATCCTTATGACAAAAATAAAGAAAATGGTTAACCACAGAGTTCGTAGAGCACTGCCAACTCGAAATGTGAACAAAATTTACCACATGTAAAGTTATAGATAATAGTGGTCCAACTTTGCATGAACAGATATCAACTAACTAGGATATCAATATGACATCAATCACCACATGTAAAATGAACACCATACAAGAATTGTGGCATTACTGGGAAAACAGAAAATAATTTTGGGCAAAGATCAATTGTCTTTTCTGTACGTATTTCTATCTCTACACCCACCACGGGGAAGAGCCAGACATGATATGCTAAAAATATGGTGCTCATTAGTCACTATACAAAAGACAATAAAAATTTACACGACAAAAGGAGGTAAACATGGATATTTCATTATTATAAGTAAAGCTTATATGCATATAGAGATCTGAACATACTCCTCCATATTCAGCTTGTTTCTCACACTGCCACCTTTTGATAACTCATACTCTGCCTACAATTCAAGAATAATGGCGTGACATTAGATCAGAAAAAAAAGAGAGAGACGAAGTTGCAGCAAATTTATTTTATAGTCATAAAGTTATCTATGGTCAAACTCAAATAATATTGTCAATTATTCTTGCAAACTACAGAAAACATGATAAAGAAGCATGCATTTCTCAAAAACTACAGATGTTGTAATCCAACATCAACCAAACCATAGGAATCATGCTAAGTCTATAAGCATATTTTAAAATGTGAACAATTTATATGAAAGTGGCAACAACGGTTTTCAACAACGTTCACATTGCCAGCTGAATACAAAGTACAACAGGTCCCTATCGATGTAAAGCTGAACCGATGTAACCCCAAAATACTAAAGCCAAGATGGTTAGCATAATGGCAACAAGGAGAAGTAAATGTTGAACATATGTCATTCAGAAAATCCAAATCATAAATGCAGTGTTTTATATCCTCTTGTACCAGTTGTTTAGCATGATCAAATGCTTCCATCCACTTTTGCACATCACCAGCTGTAGCACAAGCAATCTGCAGCAACAAAATTCTACCTGAGAAACTTAAACTTAAAGCACTGCAGTTTGCATCTCATAACTAGCACAGAGAGAAAGCTAGAACAGTTAGTTTCCTCACAATTCTTATCTACAAACTAAAATGATCTGCATTTTCAACTAAAAGTAATGGATAGGTTAGTTTCTCTGACTTGAATATACTAGAAGTCAAGCTAGGATAACATCCAAAGTGAGCACAGGTGAAACTGCAGTAAAAGGATAGCACCGCTCTCACTCTATTTGGAAAATCAAATGCAACGATATTATCACTTACTTCGCCCTTTTTTGCTTCATCCAAACGATTGTAGAACCTGAGCACGTACATATCCTAAAACAGAACCACAAAATTTTTAGAGAAAACCCAAGGTTTATATCTTTGTAATTTCATATAAGTACCAAGTATTTAAATAAACATTACTCTGGGGATAATAATAGGTGAAAAGCACATAAATTCCTACAAAATGTATGAACAATACTGATAGAAAATTAGAAACTGCAAATGCCTTACACTGTGGTTCAGCTTCCGCCGACCCAATTCCTCCACCATCAGTGTATGCCCTATGACTCCCCTCCGAATAGGTTTCTGCCATTAGTGTAAAACACAATTATCAATGCAAACAATTCCAGATGAGTTGCATGTGAACCATTAAAGACCTGCAGCATACAGATAATTCTATTCATAAGCTAATGAAAGGCGTTCAGGCTTTGTAGATTCAGTTTCAGGGAAGGCCCTGCTGAGAACAGCGTAGAAAACATGGCTCTAATCCAAATCTTGAGACAGGGCTAAGTCGAGTTGATTTTATTTGGAAGGTGCATGTATGGTCTCCTGCATTTTCGAATGTGCTCGTATATTTCAGGGAAGGCCCTGCTGAGACAGGACTAAAATACATGCTCAACACTAAGAGGTGGCAATTATAGCAGTGGCGCCTATATTTATATCTTCGCGCTTTTTAAGGTAATAATCATTGATCAATCATGAGGAAATAGAGACCAAAAAGCAGAGAAATCTTGCCAAACTTGAAAAGTACTTTTCCTAACGGAACAGAACTACAGAAGTTAAATCTCATACTGATCAAAAACTTCTGAAAAGCAGTGAAGAACAGATGCATGGCTTCAACAATCTTAACAAGGCAACATCTGGTGTAAACTAGAGTAATCTCTTAATCCATCAAACCGATCATCACTACGAAGACGAAGACGGGAAGGAAGGAATTATACAGTTCAATATATGTAGGTGAAAATCAATCAAGAAAACTTAGCTCAGCAGCTCGATGATCATCCATACTACCATATTCACAGCTCAAAAGGAAGAAAATTCCCAACGAAAACATGAAAGGAGCCCAAAAACCATAAGGAAGCTGGTTGAACACACACACACATACGCACGAAGGTCGAGAGAGAGAGAGAGAGGACGTACAGTGCCGGGATTCTCATGAGGGTCGCGTTTGTACATCTCCAAATGCTTCCCGCGTATAGAGAGAAACCGGAAGTGGCAATACTCATGCCCAATTTTATTGACACCCAGATGATAAACCCAGCCGGAATACTCAAACCTCTCGACGCCGCCGCTATCGGAGCTGTTGCTCCTGATACTTGCGTTAAGGCCGTTCTGGTTGCCGGAATTCTTCGGCGGCGGCGTCAATCTCTCCTCCGAGCCGGAGCCCGACTCCGACGCGCCGCTTTCGGGCGAGGATCTGCCGCCGCCGACCTTGTTCTGCAGTGGGCCGGAGGCCATTGTCGAGAATCAAGATCTGCAGGCCGCGTTTCTTAGAGAGAGAGAGGGAGAGAGAGAGAGAGGGAGAGAGATTGGTGATGGGGGGAGGGACAATTGAATTGAAATTGCCTACGTGGTTCGAATAAATGTTCTCTCTCTCCCCCTCTCTCTCTCTACACATATATAAATAGCAGGATTATTAATTAATTAATACAGTAATTAATTAATGTATGAATAAAATGGAAAGGAGAATTTAAAGTCAATTACAACAATTTTCTCTCTCTCTCTCCTCTCTCCTCTCTCTCTCATGTGCAATGATCGATGAAAGGAATAGTGTCTAATTTTATTTATTGATCGATCCACGTCAGATACTCATTCCCGTCGGGTTATACCCGGCCCGCTTCTTTTCCGAACTGAACGGATACGGGCCGTGGAATGGAGGATATTATTGGGCCGAACGGAAGCATTACCCGACCCGACGCGTCCCGTCCCGTTGTCATCCCTTCTAAGTAAAAACCATTTTGTTAGGTTACATAGATGTCGGCAAAAATGTGGAGACCACAAATGGACAGCTAACGTATGGATTTATGTGTATGATTGATAAATGTTTGAACAAATGAAGCTAAGCGCGTACAACAAGTGTGCACCTACTATATTTAATACACGATGATGGTATTAGTATACATCGTAGTAATTGAGATTATTTCAACGTTAATTTCAATGTAGTATTCTTTAGAAGAACAAAAAATACCAGCAATGTTTTAAAAATCGAACATTACTTCGATTTTTCAGTCCATTCGTGCCATTGAAGAATAATGTCACGTTTGTGCAGGTCCGTGTCTGAGGGCGTGCCAGTATTAACAACCGACCAGGGCCTACCATTTTAGGAGATCATTTACAATATGTGTAGCCCAATAATATCGGGCCATAACAAAAAATATTTTTATGGGTCGGTCTATAACATTATTTTTGTTCTAGCCCAAACTCATAATTTCCTAATTAATTATATTAAAAAATAAATAAAAATAAAAATAATAGTGCATATGTTGTAGTTTTGTCTGCGTATGTGCATGCATTTGTATATATGTTACATGCAATATTTTTTAACATAACAAAACAATCGTACAATGTTTTAAAAATCGAATATGAGCTCAATTTTTTCAATCCAATCTCACCATTGAATATTAAAATAGAATCGAACGGTTCGGGTTAGATTTTATCGAAGTAGAATAATGGGTCCATAGTTTGGTCGACTGGTTTGATATGATTTTTTAAAACTTGTTTACGTGGATAATTAGTGATGCGATCAACTCCAATTAAACCGATTCTTGTAATATTATAATTATATAAATTTCACTTTTTTGTGACCTCTCTGTTAATTCGACACTTGGGTTTAGACCTAAGTTTTTAATTCGAAAATTTTCATGCATGTGGATAACCGACAAATTCATTTTATAATACTATATATTAAATATTTAGAGGAGTAAGTGTGTTTTCCAAAGCCTTCTTAAAATGTCAATTAATGTTACAAATTAAAGAATTAATTGAAGTATCATGTAGTATGAAACAAATTAGAGAGATTCGTTTATTTATTTCAAGCACTTTATGAAATAAATGATGTAGCAAGATTTGTCACAATTGTGTAAGGTTAATAGTAGTGTTTTAAAAATCGAATTGTAGGTCGAACAGATAAGGCCCTCGTTTTACGATTTTTTTAGCCAGACCGTGAATAAGCTGACTGAAACCGGAAAAACCGTGGACGAAATCATGACCGTTAATTTGATTGCCGATTCAGTCCGATTTTCAGAACATTGATTAATAGGTTCGATTAAGAACATATATTTCATAGAGTTAAAAACATGAATATTTATGAAAACTATGCTTGTATTTCATCCACTAATGATTCTCATAGATGTATTAGTACTATTGTTATGTTGCCCTGTTAACAACGAGCTCGCTTATATTAAAACAAACTCGTAAGTGGAATATTAATGCAGTAATAATGGGTTACTATACTTGTAATGGCCATTTGTTAATATCATTACATGTTTTCATTAGTATGTGTATTTGTCAACAATTACACATATGTTTGGTTGTTATCTACTCCCTCCGGTCTTTCCTAGTTGAGTCGAAACTTTTCGACACGGGAATTAAGAAGAGTTATTTAGTACTTTAAGTATGTTTGGTAATTGAGAAGAGAATGGGATTATGTTTATAATTACTAAGTACTGTATTTTATTTTAATTAATATAAAAAATGTTTTTTATTAATTAATATTTTTTTGTTTTTCAGTTTATTTTAAATTAATTTAAAATTTTCTGGATTTTTTTTTTAAATTATTGTTGATGTTTAAAATTAAAATAAAAAACTTTTCTGAATTTTTTTTTTTATAAAATTAAAACTTCACTGGATTTATTTTAAATTAATTTAAAATTATTTCGAGATAGACCACAATGGCGATAATGGAGAAATTGAGAAATTGGGGCGTAATTAGTATGTTAATTAAGTAAAATAAGGGGTACAATTAGTTGTGTGTTTAATACTCAATTTTTGCCCAAAAAGGAAACGACTCAACTAGGAAAGACCGGTCCAATCGGGAAAGTGACTCAACTAGGAAAGACCGGAGGGAGTATGTTTCTAGTTACGGAATTTTCTATTTCACGAATACCTAATTAACGTGTGATCATAAAAAGTCAATTATTAGACAATTATTAGAATCATAACAAAATTGAAAATGAATACTCCCTTCGTCCCATTTATGAAGGAATACATTTTTTTCCGATAGAAGGATTAAAACAAGAATGATAATGGTGGATAATGTAGAGTGAATGAGTTTTAGTGAGTTAAAATTTTGCTATTTAAGATAATATCCTTAACTCCTTATATGAGTGAGATGGACAAAAATATCCATTTATGAACGGGACGAAAGGGAGTATAATTTAATTTTAGTACTGGTATATAACTTTAGTGCAAAATGGGCCGCTTGCAACTTGCAAAATGGGCCCTAAAGTAGAGGTTAAATTCCAAGACTGAAGATTTCGAGTTTTAGTAATTTATAGCGCGGTTTTTAATAATAAATTAATTGTTAAATAACCTAACTTAATTAAAATATATAATAGTACATATTAATCGGCATCCTATCTAGTACGGATCAATAACGGTTAACCAGGTGCCGGAAATTTGAAAAGGGGCAAACAGTACCAGTTCTCGATTCCTAATCCAATACCGGTTGAGTACAAATAATCCCGGGTATCGAAAAATCGGTAGACAGCCCTAAGTGCAATGCATGGTCATGTGATCGACAAATCCATAGCAGTGGTACTTTACCTATTTTAACATGAGTTGACTACAATTTTATAAGCATCAATCACTTGTATAAATCTATAAACACAAACACATGCATCAATGAATAAACAAGTACATATAAATCCTACTTCACCTGATCCACCAATAAAATGACATTTTCCTTTTCGAGACATACAACTGATACAAAGATATTTCCTAAAATAGAAAATTCAAATCTAATAAAGGTCTCACTCCCTTTCACTTTAATACACTATCTCGGATCGAAAAAAAAGGTTAATTTCCCGATGCGACGGAGGGAGTATATGATTAGTCAGCCTATTTGCAATATTTTATTTTACTTTGAAAGAATCCCAATAACTAACCATTTCTATAATTCAAGTAAGCTTTACGCCAACACATGGCAAAGCTAAAATCATTCATAAAAGAATGAAAGTAATTCTTGATCTCTGCATAATTGATCGATGGACAACGACGGCAAGAAGCAAGTGTTCGACGTGATCGTGGTAGGGGCGGGGGTGATGGGCAGCGCCATCGCCTACGAGACTGCGAAGCGCGGCCTCAAAACGGCGTTGCTCGAGCAATTCGACTTCCTCCACCACCGCGGCTCCTCCCACGGCGAGTCCAGAACCATCCGAGCATCCTATGGCAAGCCCTACTACTGCGCCATGGCGCTCCGATCCTCCCGCCTCTGGGAAGAAGCCGAGGCGGAGGCTGGATATCGAGTCTACTTCAAGACCAGACATCTCGACATCGGACCTTCCGATTGCAAGTTATTCCCGGTTGCCATTGACAACTACCGCGAGAACTCGATACCGGTGCGGGTTCTCGACAGGGAGGAGGTGTCGGAGGAATACTCCGGCTGCTTTCAGCTCCCCGAGGGGTGGATCGGCGTTGCGACGCCGTTTGGGGGAGTAATCAAGGCGACTAAGGCGGTGGCAATGTTTCAAACACTTAGTGTGCAGAATGGGGCGGTGCTGAAGGACAATGTTAGGGTTTTGGATATCAAGCGGGATCGAGCCACGGGGGAGATCGTCGTCTCCACGAGCGGCGGCGACGGCGGAGGCGGAGGAGAATTCCGGTCGGGGAAGTGCGTGGTGGCGGCGGGGCCGTGGACGAGGAAGCTGGTCGAGGCGGCGAGGGGGATCGCGCTCCCGATCCAGACGCTCGAAACGACGACGCATTACTGGAAGATCCGCGCCGGCCACGAGCGCAAGTTCACGATCGACGGCGGCTTCCCGACCTTCGGCAGCCACGGCGTGCCGGTCGTGTACGGGACGCCGTCGCTGGAGTACCCCGGCCTGATCAAGGTCCCGCTCGACGGCGGCGGCCCGTGCGAACCGGACGAGAGGACGTGGGCGGCACGGACCGGCTCGCTGGAGTCGCTGCGGGAGTGGGTTGAGGAGCGGTTCGGCGGCGCGGTGGAGAGCGGCGGACCGGTGATGATGCAGTCGTGCATGACGTCGATGACGCCGGACAAGGACTTCGTGATCGATTTCCTGGGCGGAGAGTTCGGGGAGGATGTGGTGGTGGCCGGCGGGTTCTCGGGGCACGGGTTTAAGATGGCGCCGTTGGTGGGGCGGATGGCGGCGGAGATGGTGGCCGGTGAGGCGGCGGAGGGGGTGGATCTATCGCACTTTAGGATTGGGAGGTTTGAGTCACGTGCGAAATGAATAATAACGTAACGTTTACTATTGTGTTGGTGTGTTTATCAAGTTTTCTATTGCATAATGTGATTTGTAAACATTAAAATAAAAGAGCTATATTAAGGATGGATCGATACGGTATATCGAAACAAATTTCGATAATGTATTGAAATTTCCGATCGGACATTTTGGGTATTATCGATCTTTGGTATATCAAAAATTCGAACCATGATTCCATTTCCAACCACAAACACAATGATTTACCTAACGTTTTAAAAAGGAAGATCTCGTACAAACAGCACGTACCGTATATATTTTTTGTACACAATCGTGATTCGATCTTCAAATGTGATGCTGAAACGCATAAATTTGTCGATACTATGTATAAGTAGCCAACTTCCGTCGTTTCTCTCAAAATATGTTGCTCAAGAAGCCCCTATAAGGAGGTAAGAAGTACTCATCAGCATCAGATGGATGTAGGTTCAAATAAATGGGTAGTGTAACGATCATTCGATATTTAGAAATCCTTACCATATTCCTCTCGGCTCCTTGGCTTTGTCTCTGGGAACGATTATGGTTAGAATCGATGGGTAATGATCGGGGATGTACTTGAGTTCGACTATAAGGAGAGGTTAAGAGTTACCTGACTTTTCCTTCAAACGCGTCATTGATCTCTTCGCCACTCGGCCTTTTCTCAAATTCGGACAAGAGTTCGTATTTCTCCTTCTTAGGAGTACTGTCGTCTACTCTCTTGTACAACTGGTATTCATACGGGTAAGACATCCTAATAACAAGAGATTAAACACACATATCAAGTCGAATTAGTACAAAGCTGAACTGAAAACCGAAAGGAAAAAGTAATCTCACCGGAGGGCACCCATGATTGGAAACTGGGTTCCGTAATAGTAGAGTAGCCGGAAGAAGTAGCATATCTCAAACGAAGCGGCATATGCTAACCTTTCCTCTCGGCCCATAGTCTGCGTAGATTGCAAATAACAATTTCAAGAGAGCATGCTGAATTATGTAATCGCTTTTGATGCTGAGTGCTTGCTTACTTGCATGATACCACTTGAACCCGGTACGTCCTAACAATTTCACAAACGCAGTTATATCAGCTACTTGTTCGACAATCAACACGAACATAATCACAGAATCGGGGAAATGGTCAGTTATTATTATTAGAGAAACTGATTTCATTTCTTGCAAGGAACCATAAGAAACCTACCTTGAGCTTAGGGTTGACAAGAATGACCGGACGGTGAGCAGCAGCATCAGTCATAGCTTTTAGATCCTGCAGTGTTACGAGTCGATGCATACAATTATCCATAATTTTGCGTCTCCATAAGGCATACTTTGGGAAGCAACAAACTTGAAAGTTTTCTTAAATTACATACACCGATTATACAGTTTCCTACTGCATTTTGCGGAGCCACCAAGATATAAATGTCATCTTGCTCATCAACCTCTTTAGCACCTATGTGGAAGCCGTGGAAATAATTCAGCACCGAAACAAATGGAATTAATAATTCAAGTTAACGTCTCCATCCATGCAAGTACAACCTTTTATAACATTAACATATAATCTAAAAGTGCTAAAACTTTGAAAATCGATGTTTCGTTAGCTGCAAGAACAAAATTCATTACCTATAGCACCGATATTGATAAAGGTACCCATAGCACCATCGTCACCCCAATCCATGTACTCCAAAATCTTCCGAGTTCCAGCAAGTTGCAGAGGCATTCCAGCTAATGCTCCTTCTCCCATAGACCCTTGCACGCACACCTACAACAAATTAGAAGACTGATACATTAAATTTTGTTTCGATTCAAGTTAATCAATTGGATAAATCTTGTGGGAACCTTCACGCGCTTTCCATCATCCGCAAAGGAAAGAGCAAGAATACGGACCAGCTCCATTAGAGTACCTATTCGATAGACATCCTGAGCAAAAATTCATTCACTTCAAAAATATAAGAAAGATGGAAAAAATCACTGAAAGGAAAATTCTTACCATCTCTGGATTCAGCTCCGGGATGCTGATCTCGACCTTCGGTTCAAAATGGTAAAGTCAATATTGATTATCATAGGATAATATTCAGATGCTAAATTAAGGACAGTAAAGTTATGCTATCTCTTTATAAGTATTCCCCAATACAACCATCAATCAAGAGATTATATCGATTGTGAGAAAAAACTTAAGCAATCACTTTAACATTCATGGATTAGCCCTTAATGAATGAATACGTATGGAACTAATACTAAACGGAAAGAGTAAAATGCAGAACATGAGAAGATGTAAGACCTTCATTCGAGTTTTCCCATCTTCTATTGCTCGTTTAGTTGCTCGTAACACATCCTCATAGAAGTATTCCCTGATTTCTCTAGAGTGAGGAATGTTATTAAGTCTTGTAGGTATTCCTTTCCAATTACTCTGCAGAGTATGACAGCCAAAGGCCCAAAACTATTAGATATCCATTACTTATAAGCTCTCGCATTAAGAATTGTAAGAAGTTTATGTTTACGTAACCTTTTCCAGTGACAACTTATCCAATTGGTCAGCATTTCTTCTCAAGTTACCTGCAAATCAGTAAGATCATGCATATAAGTGACTCAACAGCATATTTTATATAAGAGTGAAAAGCATTCGAAGAAGTGAGAAAGCGGACCTGATATTGATTTTTCTTCTTTACCTTTCTGCAAGTTCGACACCAAAGAAACAATCTCTTCAAAAACCACCTCTTTTGGGCGGTTTCCATTGATCTGTAAACAGCCAAAAACTTAGTTTGTAAGCATCTATACTCTAGAGCTGAAATTTAAAGTGACCCGACTATCAAGTTTCACATACCTTAAAGATTATGTCTGAGTAGGTCGATAAGATCGACTCAACATTTCTTTTATATATTTCTAAACGCGACTTCACCTGGGAATAGTCAAACATTTGGCAATCACCATATCAGAATTAAGCACAGATCTCCAGGTCCAGGTAAGAATCGACATTAGTTATACTTTACCTTTTCCTCCGTGTCATCAGCACGGGTAACAAGCCTGTCTTTAATTTCTTCATTTTCTGGGGGGAAGTTTTTAATATGATAGATTTTTCCTGTCAAGGGATCCAACCTTCTCCCAACACATCGGTCAATTAGAACATCATCGGGCACCTAAAGAAATTATACCATCACTAACCAAGAGTAGTTACAGAAACTTAGTTAGAACAGATAATGTTCAAGGTCAGTGCTCAGGGCATAGTCTATTAGTCCAGGATTCCAAACATCACATGCTCTGAAGCAAGGTTATAGGTATCGATCCTTTCATTTTAAGAATAGCTCAAATTACACGAGAAAAATCATACCTCAAGCATGACATATACATCAGGCCTAATACCAAGTTTTTCCAAACTCTCTGCTTGGGCAGAACTTCGTGGGTATCCATCTAAAAGCCATCCTTTCTCCTTCACATCTTTTAGAGATAGTCGAGCTGTTACCATCTATTTTAAAAAAAAAAAAATTGTTAACACACAACTCATCCGCAAACTGAAGAAAAAAAGAAAAAAAAAAAAAAAAAAGAGGTAATGGATCCTTTCCCTACAGCTGTCACAATTTCATCGGGGACCAACCGACCAGAATTCATGTACTCCTTCGCTTTCTTTCCTATATCTGTACTAGCTGAGACTTCTGCTCGCAGAATATCACCAGTTGAGATGTGCACTACTCCAAACTGAAGAATCCGAGGAGGGGAATGTAAAATGAAATGAATAAAAGAAAAACTGGTGATATAAATTCTTCAAAAATGTGACAAGTAACCTTCTGAGCAATCATCTCACATTGTGTCCCTTTCCCGGAAGCCGGGGCACCTGATATCATCACTTTCAGTGGCTCGCCATTTGAGCTTACAATTTTGAGTGTCTGTTCCACACATTTCAAGTATGTTAAGAATGACACGGATTTCAATGTGCAGATACGCATGATTTCGACATTTATTACACTACACTCGTCAAGAACTTTTAGTTCCTGAGTATGATGAAGAACACATTCAAACATATTCTCAGTTAATTCAAACGGCACGACAGCTGAGCTCCCCATTATTCAAAAACTGAAGTAATCTAGATATACAAGTTCTCCTTCCGAAAATTATGAGGAAAATAGGAACAAAAACTAAAACGTCATGATCTCAGCCCTAATTTGCCAGAATTGAAGCACATTCATAGCCAATTTTACCAAATCAGCAGCTACAATCACATCAGAATAGAACATTAATTTGAAGAAATCAACTAGAATTCCCAAAAACCTAGCTACAATTTCCGAACCACCCATCGAGAAACCTAGAACGTTGCTCCATAAACACAAAAGCATAAGCGAAATCGAGAGAGGGAGAAGGCGAAATCAGACCTTTCGCAGGGTTTTGGTCGCGATGGAGGCACGATGAGGTCGGAGCTGCTGAGGAAAAGACGTAGACGAAATGTGGAGAGAAGAAGAGAGACATTGAGAGGGGGAGAGCTTGGAGGGAGGAGAGAGATTGGGGGTTAGAGAGAGAGTAGCCGCGGCGGAGCAGCTCATCATGGCTGCAGACTCACACAGTGAGCGGTGGCGAGTGTGTGAAAAGTTGTGGCCAACGGCTGAAATTAACGAACAAACTGCCGCCAGAAAAAAATAAATAAATAAATAAAAAATCCTTAAATCCACTATAAAATAAACAAATATATTTTGTATATTAGAGAAATGATATGCTATAGTGTTGCTCACTTTGTGATCACCTACGTCATTTTTGCATTTCGACATTATTTTGTTCGATTTTTTAAAATTTGAATATATTTATCTTTATAAACTAATATTAAAATCATTAAATTCAAATACTCCCTCCGTCCTCCATTTAGTGACGGAGGGAGTTTGGGCACGCGTTTTTTCGCATTTTATGGTATAATAATAAATTAATGTGTTAAAGTGTTAAAGTGGAATAATTGTGGGTCCATTTGAATTGTTTAATAGTATTAAAATATTAAAATAATAAAAAGTAGATGTATAAAGTGTTAAAGTGTTAAAGTGATTGTGGGGTCTACGTCCAAAAATGGAAATTGTCAGTAAATGGAGGACGTCCCAATATAGTATTAACGTCACTAAATGGAGGACGGAGGGAGTATATATAAATTAAAGTTCGATTTGTTAGTTTTTCCATCAAAGTTCAGAGGATGAAATCGAGATTTAATTTTTATATTCTTTTTGGATTTAATGATTCCAATATTAATTCATACCGTATTAGAGTATATTGCAACTGAAAAAATCACACAAAATAATGTCGAAATGAAAAAATGACGAAGGTGAGCACCATTGGGTGATCAGTAACACATCATTCCTATTGTATATTATACTATTTAGGTGCATTTTCTACATTATAATAAAATGGTTTATTGCACTAATAGTGTTTCTACTGAAAAAAAAAAGCACTAATTAATTACACTAAACTCTTCAATTTAAACACACATTTTATTTTACATAGAGCATAATAATAAGATCAGTTAGGAAGTGGAAGTGGATGATCAACAAGAATTAAACGAGTTTTTTTCCCCTAAACATCGACATGAAATTTAAAAACTACATTACATATGATTTGAATTCGGCACCTTTGGTTCTAAAACGAGTTTTATAAACTATAAAGCCATAAGGTGCTTTAATATGCAAGGCATCGAGGATTCAAGATCATTAAATTCAAAGATGTGTAACTTACATACTTTTTCCCCATAGCAATTCACATGGCTCATTAATTGGTGTTCTACTAGTATTTGATATAGAAAATATTCATGTCAACTTTCTTTTTCAACTTGATTTATGATACTAGCTTGTAGCAATAGCATGAATAAATATTAATATTGACATTCAATGGTACAATAAAGAACGAACACAAGAATTACATATCTCTTCATTATTTCGTGATCATGTTAAAATGATAAAAATTCGTGCAATTGGGCAGAGCAAAAGAAGTGTACAAATGAAGAGAGAGTTTAATCGCTAAAGCGAGAGATATCGAATTACGAATTATAAGGTTCGTAATTCGAAAAGTGTGAGTTTCACATTCCCCATTAAGGCCCAAATACTTGATATTACTATTAATCACTACGGTTCACTTTATAACAACTTAAGTTACCCAAAACGGCCACTTTGCACACACCACAAGCATGCATTACAAATACGTAGCTATCTTATGTCGACTTGGGAAATAACTTCAACTCTATACACAGATTGAATGATCAAAGACCAAATACGATTGTTGTATATGTGCTAGTCATACAATTGTTACACATTAACTTGGAATCCTATATATTTAAAAGAATTGTCTGACATGTTTCCCACTATAATTTATTTGTATACGAACCATTTATGTATACATGGATGTTACTGTATGTGTATATAGATGCTAGTAGATGCATAGTAAATTTATTTATGTGGGTTAGGCAAAGGTTAGAGCCCTTTCTCCAAAGCAATTCACATGGTTGATTTCTACTACTTCTCATGTCCACTTTCTTGCTTCTACCATACTTAAATGCTTTCATCAATTCTTGCACTTTCTTCTTTAAATTCCATTATTTACCACAAAATTTCTTGTCAAAAATTGCCACATTATTCAAGTAAATTGACTAGTTAGTGTCGAATTCGATATTTTTTGAGTAAAATACAATACACACTCATTTGAAATAACTCGAACTCTCGACTTATCAATTTAAAGCGAGACGTCTGATCAATTGAGCCGTGTTTTGACGTCGTTCATCACATTCCGAGTGCAAACTAACACAAATATCAATAAAGTCTAAATTTATTTATACTTTAAATAATCATACAATAATGACTCTTGTTTTTTTTTAAGAGATCAGTAAACCAATGTTTAAAAAACTGAATTGGAGGTCAAACCTGCAAGGCCTTCGATTCATGATTTTTCCGATTGAACCGTCAAAAAATGAAAAAGTCTGAGAAAACCCGTGAACCAAATTCTCGACCGGTTCATAATTCAAGGTTGAACCGCCGGTTCAGTCCGATTTTTAAAACACTGCACTAAACAATGCTTAAAAACCGCCATTACTAAACACGATTCTCTCTCTCTCTCTCTCTCTCTCTCTTAAATGCAGTGACGTCAGCCACCGACGCTGGGAGATGCAGTGCATATAAATGGAGTCGCGCTTCTCCTCACACAGCTTATTCCTCTAAATTTCCACATCTACACGTTCTCTGCCGCTGTTCATGGAGCTTTTCCCCTAAATCCTCTTCAATCGCGATTTGCCTCCAAGGTCAGTTCACTTTAGATCTTCACTATTTCGATGCACCGTCTCTCGTCAATCCATTTCGAACGATTCCTTTGTCGAAAGTTTCTGTTTGCAATTCTCCATTTTCGAAATTTCAAGTTTTCGCATCAATCGCATTCTGATCTGAACTGCTCGCTCCGATTATTGTGCTAATTCTTTCAATTTGTTTGCTGATTCTTTGCGGCAGATCTTGAAATATACTGATCTCCCGCGCTCGAGAACTGTTGATTTCCGTGGGGGGGATCGCCGTTCATTTTCTCCGATCTGAGCCGTCCAGATCTGCCACAGAGACGGTGAAGATGGGATCCTCTCGCAATATGAAGGTATCTGTGATGTTTACTGTGTTGGTGATTTTTCAATTGTGCCAAGGGTTTTATCTCCCCGGTAGTTACCCCCACAAATACGAAGTCGGTGATCCCTTGAATGTGAAAGTGAATTCTTTGACTTCGATTGACACTGAGATTCCCTTTAGCTACTATAGTTTGCCATTCTGTCAACCTAAGGAAGGAATTAAGGATAGTGCAGAGAATCTAGGTGAGCTTCTCATGGGTGATAGGATTGAGAATTCTCCCTATAGGTTCAAGATGAACACGAATGAGACCGAGATCTTCGCTTGTAAGACGAAGGCCTTATCCGGTGAGGAGTTTAAGCTTTTGAAAAAGAGGATTGATGAGATGTACCAGGTCAATGTGATTCTAGATAATTTGCCGGCGATTAGGTATACTAAGAAGGATGGGTTTATGTTGAGATGGACTGGTTATCCGGTAGGAGCTAAGGTTGAGAATGGCTACTATATCTTTAATCACTTGAAATTTACAGTCCTTATTCATAAATACGAGGAGACAAATGTGGCTCGTGTCATGGGCACTGGGGATGGTGCTGAAATGATCGCAACTGAGGGTAATCAGGGATTGAATATACCTGGTTACATGGTTGTGGGATTTGAGGTGGTGCCTTGTAGTTTCCAGCATAAGCCAGATCTGGTGAAGAACTTGAAGATGTATGAAAAGTATCCGGCTCCAATCAGCTGCGATCCGAGCACAGTAGCCATGCCTATCAAGGAGAATGAGCCTCTTACCTTTTCGTATGAGGTCTCCTTTGTCGAGAAGGACATCAAGTGGCCATCGAGGTGGGATGCGTATTTGAAGATGGAGGGTGCTAAAGTGCATTGGTTCTCGATCTTGAATTCTCTCATGGTGATTACTTTCTTGGCTGGTATTGTGCTTGTGATCTTCTTGAGGACTGTGAGGAGGGATCTGACCCAATACGAGGAGCTTGATAAAGAAGCTCAGGCTCAGATGAATGAGGAGCTTTCGGGCTGGAAGCTCGTTGTAGCTGATGTTTTCCGTGCCCCTAGCAATCCAGCTCTCTTGTGTGTCATGGTGGGTAATGGGGTCCAGATTCTTGGAATGGCAGTCGTCACAATTTTGTTCTCTGCTCTCGGATTTATGTCCCCAGCTTCAAGAGGGACACTTATTACTGGTATGCTGTTTTTCTACATGGTTCTTGGAATAGCAGCTGGTTACGTAGCTGTTCGATTGTGGAGGACAATCTTTTGTGGTGACCACAAGGGGTGGATTGGTGTTTCCTGGAAAGTATCTTGTTTCTTCCCTGGTATTTCGTTCACGATTCTAACTGTCTTGAATTTCTTGCTGTGGGGTAGTCACAGCACAGGAGCTATTCCTTTCTCTTTGTTCGTGATTCTCATCTTGCTGTGGTTCTGCATCTCTGTTCCTCTCACACTGCTCGGAGGCTACTATGGTGCGAAGGCTCCTCATATTGAGTTCCCAGTTCGAACAAACCAAATTCCAAGAGAAATCCCACCACAGAAGTATCCATCATGGCTCTTGGTTCTAGGAGCTGGTACCCTTCCTTTCGGGACACTTTTCATCGAGCTCTTCTTCATCATGTCAAGTCTTTGGATGGGGCGGGTGTACTATGTTTTCGGTTTCCTTTTCGTGGTGCTCTTGCTATTAGTGGTGGTGTGTGCTGAGGTGTCACTTGTGCTCACTTACATGCATCTCTGTGTGGAGGATTGGAAGTGGTGGTGGAAATCCTTCTTTGCTTCCGGCTCCGTGGCCATATACATCTTCCTTTACTCCATCAACTATCTGATCTTCGACCTCAAGAGCCTGAGTGGACCCGTCTCTGCAACGCTTTACTTGGGATATTCGCTCTTCATGGTTCTTGCAATCATGCTTGCGACCGGCACAGTTGGTTTCCTTTCTTCATTCTGGTTCGTGCATTATCTGTTTTCATCCGTGAAACTCGACTGATGAGGCAGTTGAGGATTTATTCGTAGTATCTTGCTTCTTTTTCCGATTGTCGTTTTTAAGTAGAGAGAGACTTGATCCACAGAAATAACACTATGAAAGTTTGCTATTCTTTGTTAGATTCAGTTTGGAGGATGTTTTTTTATTTGCTATTGTATACGTATTGAGATGTTTACTCTACTCCTATCAAATATGCAGCTCTCTTTTTTTTCTGAATAACCTGTCTACTTGCCCTTATGTTTTTATTGTGTTATGGATTAGGTGACTATTAGAGTGGAAAAACGAGAGCAAAATGTTGATTCATTTCATAGAAAAAGCCATGCAGCGGCCAGCGAGAGTTTTACAATTTATACTCAAGATAAAGTGCAAGTCGTGTTTTAGAGAACAGCGACTTCTTAACTAACTACCAAACCCTAATTACATAGTATCCGTTGGATCTTAAGATAAGATCCAACGGCTGAGATAAAACAACAGTAAAAAACTAATAAAGCAGATAGACAAGGATCGACTCCCATTGAGAACAAAAACAGCAAAAATATTATATCTTCATCTTCTTCCTTCACGCACTGAAAATCTTGCATCTACATCTTCATCACCCCCCCTCAAGATGGAGCTGATGAAGATCAATCACGCCCATCTTGCCAAGGAGTGTACGAAAACGTGGACCTGGTAAAGCTTTAGTCATAAAATCTGCAATTTGAGCATTAGAAGATACTGCCTGTGGAGTGATGAAACCTGCAACATACTTTTCTCTTACCACATGACAATCAATCTCCAAGTGTTTAGTCCGTTCGTGGAACACCGGATTCTGTGTAATCTGAATTGCAGCTTGATTATCACAATGCAGAGGAATGGGCAAATCTGCAGATACATGGAATTCCTGTAAAAGTTTGTAAAGCCAAGACAATTCTCTAGTGGTTGAGGCCATTGCTCTGTACTCAGCTTCTGTAGAGGAAGAAGAGACTGTAGTCTGTTTCTTACATTTCCAAGAGAGTAAGCTAGATCCCAGAAAAATATAATAACCAGTGAGAGACTTGCATGAATCAGTGCAAGTCCCCCAATCCGCATCAGTAAAGGCTTCGAGCTTGAAAGATTGAGATGTAGGATAGAAAACACCCAGTGATGGACAACCCTTTAGGTACTTTAGAACATGAATGGCAGCATGCCAGTGAGGGAGAGCAGGTTCAAAAACAAATTGGCTTAACTGTTGTGTGGCATGTGATATGTCAGGTCTGGTTAAATTCAAATACAAGAGCTGTCCCACTAACCTTCTATACTCCTCAGGATTCTTCAAAAGAGATTCTTCCTCCTTATGTAGAGTAAGACCAGATGGCAAAGGTGTTGATGCAGGTTTGCAACAGAGCATGCCATGAGCTGCAAGAATATCTAAGACATACTTTCTCTGACTCAAGGAAGTCCCATCTGCTCCCCTCACTATCTCCATTCCAAGGAAAAACTTTGCACAGCCCAAATCTTTTATGGTGAAGGCAGCATGAAGAGAATTTTTGAGATCATGAATCAAAGACATGGAAGGACTGGTGACAATAACATCATCCACATACACAAGCAAAGCAATATATGTATCATTCCTCCCTTTTGTAAATAGACAAGGATCATGAATAGATGATGTAAATCCCTGTGAGACCAAGACCCTTGAAAACTCAGCATTCCACTCTCTGGAAGCTTGTTTCAGACCATATAAGCTCTTAATGAGCTTGCAAACCTGCCCCTGTTTAACTCCATAAATCCCAGGTGGTGGCATCATATATATTTCATCCCTCAAGTACCCATGCAAAAACGCATTGTTCACATCCAGTTGGTGTAAAGGCCAACTATGAGCTGTGGCCACTGCAATTAACATTCTAACTGTGGTTAAATTAGCAACTGGGGAGAAAACCTCTTGGTAATCAATACCTGATTCTTGTGTGTATCCCTTTGCCACCAGTCTGGCCTTATGCCTTTCTATAGAACCATCTGCATTCAACTTGGTTTTGAAGATCCACTTGCATCTAATAGGCCTCTTGCCATTAGGCAAATCAGTTAAGACCCAAGTCTCATTTTGTTGAAGAGCTGACAACTCAGCATCAATGGCTTTCACCCATTCTGAATATTTGCATGCTTCCTTGAAACTTTTTGGCTCTGTGTTCATGGTGAGATTGAACAAATACTCAACATGTGGTTTACTCAAGGCAGTGTTAATGATGTATGGAAAAGTAGGTGGAGAAGATCCAGTGCTAAGGGTGATAGGAACAGAAGTATTGATGTTCCCAACATAGTCATTCATCCAGGCAGGTGGCTTGGTGGTTCTGGTGCTTCTTCTCAACACTTGGACCTCATCAGTATGTGGTGGTGGAGAGGGTATAGGTATTGGAGTGAGACTTGAATCAGAACTAGAAGCTTGATCATCCTTAGAAGCAGTGTCTGTAGGAGAAGACATCATATCAGGATTGGACAAACTAGGAAAAGAAATGGGCTTCTCTGGTATATCTTTAGATGGGTTAAGAAAAGGAAATGTGTCTGGGACAAAATGCACATCTCTAGATATCAACAATTTGTGATTATCTAAATCATAAAGCAAGTAACCTTTATGAGAGGAATCATAACCTATGAAGACACACTTGAGACATCTAGAAGTGAACTTACTTTTGTGTGGGATCAAATTTGCAGCATATGCTAGGCAACCAAAAGGTTTTGCCATTGCATAATTAGGTGCAGAGCTGAATAACAACTCATGAGGAGTTTTCCACTCAAGAACCTGACTAGGAACTCTGTTGAGCACCCATGTAGCAGTTAGGATTGAGTACGGCCAGAATTTGAGAGGCAAACCACTATGAAACATCATTGCCCTTGCAGAATTTAACAGGGTTCTGTGTCTCCTTTCAACTATACCATTCTGTTGGGGAGTATACACACAAGACTTTTGGTGTATTATCCCAAGGAATGAAAACAAACTACTCACTGTGGAATTCACAAACTCAGTGCCATGGTCTGACCTGAAGATCTTCACTTGTCTGTTAAACTGAGTATTAACCATAGCAAAGAATGATTTTAGAACATATCCAACTTGTTCCTTGGATTGAAGAATATAAGTCCAAATATTTCTACTGTGATCTTCTACCAAAGTCAGAACATACTTTCCATGAGATATATTCTCCTCTCCATATGGACCCCAAACATCCCCATGAACCATTTCAAATAAAACATTGGATCTTCTGTGCAAGAGAGGAAAGGGATCCCTAGTTTGTTTAGCCCTTTGACAGACCTCACAATGTTCCAAGACTTGCAGAGCATCCCTATGAAATTGAGTACCTGCTATTTTCATGTGCTGCATAGTACTGATTGAGGGATGGCCTAAAATCACATGCCACTCCTCAACTGAGATAGTTTTAGGATCATAGAAGCTGAAATAAAACTTCTCTGTAACTGTCTCCAGAACATAGAGAGAGCCTTTCAACTTAGCAATTCCAATGACCTCTTCATTATCTGATCTCTGGAAAACACAGTGAGATGGGTGAAATGTACATCTGGTTTTTGCATTCTTAACCAACTGAGATACAGATAGCAAGTTGTGAGTGAATTCAGGTACATATAACACATTATCAAGCACAATATCTTTGGTTATCCTAACCTTCCCTGCATATGCCACACTCTTAGATGAACCATCTGGTAAATAGATCAATGTAGGAGCATCCATTTGGTAGGTAGTATAAAGTAGCTCTGGATTGGAACAGATGTGCCTACTTGCACCTGAATCAACCACCCATTCTGTCTCTAGCATACTTGGCAAAACTGAGAAAGCATAATGGCCGTCAAATGGTGTTGCCTTCTTAGCTGTCTGATGAACTAAGTTGGCATCACTCTTAGTGTTGCTTCCCCCTGCTGTGTGTTGTTGAAAGAACTGGCCCATACACTTCATCAGTTCTGCTTGTATCATCTTTCCCATATCCTGATTTCCTTCCTTCTGGTGTCCTGTTCCTCCAGTGCCATCATTTGCAGGAGCTTCCTCTGTATAATTAGCTCTGTATGGTCCTTTATTCTCCTTGAGTTTCTTGTACCAGTCTGGTACACCATGCAGCTTAAAACACTCATCAATTCCATGCCCCATTTCCTGGCAATGAGTACACTTCTGCTTCCTCTTTTCTTCTTTGCTGATTCTCTTCTTAAATGCACCCTGATATTGCTTTTGATACTGTGGCTTCTGTCCACCATTCTGAACAGGTGCATTAGGAGGTTCTCTATTCACATTCAGTGTCATCAAATTCTTTGTGTCTGTTCCACCATCACTTAGTTGTTTCTGGTCCTCCACCTGTACTACCATTGCATAGGCCTGATCAAGAGAGGGCCAAGGCTTCTGCAATAAGATTTGAGTTTTTGTAGCTTCATACATATCATTGAGACCAGCCAAGAATGCTACTAATCTCATCTGCTCTTGTCTTTGCATATTCTTGGATTTAGCAATACAAACACACTCAAGAGGTGGCAACAGCATGTCCATCTCCTCCCATAAGGCATTTAGTTGGTTGAAATACATGAAAACACTCAGATTACCCTGCCTAAAAGAGAAGATATCTCTATGTAACTTTAAAATTTTTGGTCCATTACTGGTTCCAAATCTGTGATTCAAGGCTGTCCACAATTTCTGAGTGTTTTCTATGCTAGAAAATATATCCACAAATTCTTTTGATATAGAGTTAATGATCCAAGAAGATACCATATAATCAACTTTAAGCCAAGGCTTGTAATAGATAGAATCTGGGTTCGGTTCAGGAAAGGTACCATCAAGTAACTCCATCTTACTTCTTGCAGCTAGAGCGCGCTTGACTGACTTACTCCAGTTGAGAAAATTAGTACCCGTGAGCTGCGCTGCAACAAGTTGCATCCCAGAGTGATCAGTAACTGGAAGGAAGAGGATCTCCTCGATTTGTCTGATCTTGAGACCAGTTTCAGCATCAACTTTATTTCCAGCTTCTTCTTTAGATCTTTCTCCATCAATAAGTGTTTCAAGCTTGAAACCACCATCATCTTTATCCTCTTTCCCCATAGAATGTAATGAAACAAAAAAGATAAAAACTTGATGTAAAGAACAGGATCAAACCTCTACTCTTGATACCATATTAGAGTGGAAAAACGAGAGCAAAATGTTGATTCATTTCATAGAAAAAGCCATGCAGCGGCCAGCGAGAGTTTTACAATTTATACTCAAGATAAAGTGCAAGTCGTGTTTTAGAGAACAGCGACTTCTTAACTAACTACCAAACCCTAATTACATAGTATCCGTTGGATCTTAAGATAAGATCCAACGGCTGAGATAAAACAACAGTAAAAAACTAATAAAGCAGATAGACAAGGATCGACTCCCATTGAGAACAAAAACAGCAAAAATATTATATCTTCATCTTCTTCCTTCACGCACTGAAAATCCTGCATCTACATCTTCATCAGTGACTCGTTTCTTGAATATATGTGAATATAAATGATACGTAGAAATGTATCATTTTAAACGGGATGGGGGAGAATTATAAATAAACATATTTTGTTTCAACCAATGTTTTAATAACCGAACTGGATCACTACTGATTTATGGTTTAAGTGTTTAACTGCCGATTCGGTCCGGTTTTTAAGACATGGGTTCCAACTCACAGAAGAATCCTCTAATTATCCTTGGATTGGGCTCAAAAGTGGGCTTCAAAACTGGTTAAATTCTAAATCCATGTCTCCATTTCAAATAATTTGATGTGGCCCAAATTGATTAGAAATGTGTGTTTTAAGGAAAATTTAATCCATTATTAAAGAAAAAAAAAACATAAAAGAAATACCTCATGGTGGGTAGATTACCTAATTTCAAGGAAGAAGAAAAAGAAGTGTAACATTACATACATGGCACAAGAAACTATGCCTATTTGATACTCTAAATCAAATTTGATTGTTAATTTGTTGCTCAATCATCTAAGCAAGAAAGCAATCCAATTCTGATTTAGTAGGTTTGAAATTTAACCCCATTTTTTTGCTTATACCCTCAAACTCTAACATAAAACGCTCACTTCCTGTTCTAACGCATCCCGAGTAATTTAATTTCTTAAACTAAAACAACCCAGCTTCGTCGGGGGAGACGATACATGCATCTTTAAAACAACAATTTAGAATTAATTTTGTCAAGACATGTACCAACAAATGCTCAACCACATTGATTAGATTAAATTGCATAAAGAGTGAAGTGAAGTGAGAAAATATCTCAAGTAGCATATATTCATGGTGATTTCTTGAGGTAAAGGACAAGCTTGTTTTCCCATAAACTTGTAAATGCTAACATACAAAATTAATAATCATGTACCCCATAATCTAGGTTTTCCCTTGGTTAAACCCTAGCATACCTTAGTCAAGGAAATTGTCTCTCAAGCTTCGAGGAAAACTATGATATTCTCTCTCTCTCTCTCTCTAAATTCACAAACATATTCTCTCTCTTTGGTATAATCCTCTTGTATATACTCTCAAATTAAAGGTGCCAAATTAAAAAGTAAAAAGTTCTAATAGTCTATTAGTATAATTTCCACGTCAGAATATATTTAATTATGTAGTACGTGTACTATTTTTTTTCCCCTTAAATTAACGAAATAAACAATAATGAAATGTATGAGCTAGTATTTTTTAAATAAATTTCCGATGCTTACCGTTTGGAAAATGATTATTTTTTTTAGAAAAAAAAAAAAAAATGATCATCACCGACCAAATCTATTGGAAAATTAAAATAAAATAAAATACACTTTCTACGTTACATTCTACTAATCTCATTTTTCTTTTTTCGTTTGTCACACTCTATTAGTTTCATTTCTTAAAAAATTAGTATTCTTTCTGTTACAGATGAATTGATTTGTTTCATTTCTTTACGTAACTTTAAGCGCAATACTAAAAATGAAAAATAAGAGTTAATTATTTTCATTTTAGGAAACAGACCAATTGAAGTGCGACGTCCTGATTATAAAAAAAAAATTCAAATAAAGTAGAATAGAAGGAGTAACAATTTAACAAATAAAAACACCTTTTGAAATTCATTTATTGGTAAACGTGCCACGTTCCGACGGGACTAATTGAGTGAGACGAGGAACAAAAATTCATAGTGTAGAGTGAGAAGGTGGGGCCCGGTGTAGCTCCACACGTCCCTCCCTCGCATACAAAATACTCCGTCTCTTCAACACGTTCTCCCAATTTCCTGAACATTCATTCAATCCCACGCACCCTCACTCAACAACAAATACACCCAAAATTCGATCGATCGATCTCATTCTCAGCCCTCGATTTCCTCGAATCGGAGCGGAAAATCTCGGAGCCATGGGGTCAGGAGCGGCCGGCGACGGCATCTTCCGGAGCTTTCTAGAAGGCTGCATCCCCGGCGGCGATATCGGCTTGGAGCGCCGCCCCTACCACCGCAACTGCGGCTGCGCTCTCCACGGCTCCGCCGGCCACTGCCCCCACAGATCCAGGCACGACAAGGTCTCCTACCCCATCCGCCGCTCCTGGAGCGAAGGATCGCTCGCGCTCATCGGCCAGTCCTCTCGATCTCCGTCGTCCGCGGGGATGCCGAGGACGCCGTCGCAGCTGGCGCTGTGCGAGGCGGCGCCGGAGGACGCTGAGGTCGGCGCTCCGCCCAAATCGTGAGTTTTTTTTTTTTTAATTAAATAATTTTCTCTGATTTTAATTTCTCTACTTTTTTTTTTTTTTTTGGAATAATTAATTAGTGGATCGATGCGTTTGTAGTTTTGAGCTTTAAAGCTAGTGTAAAAAATAATTAGGGAGCGAATTAAGGATGTGATTATTTTTCTCCATTTTCCTTTTTTTTTTGCTTCTTTGTTTTTCTGTTTTCTCCATCTCCACCTCCTTGTTCACTGCATGGATTACAGCAAATATCTGTACTGTGTTTGTGTTAAAGTGTAAGGGCTCCTTCCATAATTATTGTCAAATTTATGTATTTAAAATTGTTCTTCCTCCATTAGAAGTTTTCAGAAAGTATTACTAAGTAATGATGAAATCATCATGCTTCATACTCCCTCCGTCGCACAGATATAGAGATAGTTTCGTTGTCAACTATCTTTATATGAGTGCGGAGGATTTAGTTTAGAAATAAATGTTGTTCGGAAAAACTGTCAATGTGCGCTCGGATGGCGTCTCTATTACATTAGCGGCGAATACGTTAAAAGTGTTAACGAATCACGGTGAATAGGAGAGCGTTTCTCGTATCATAAGAGCATTAAATGAATGTAGTTATTTTTTCTCGAACGGAACATTTGGATTCAAGTGAAATAGTAGTATAGTGAGATGATGGCGCACGTTACTCTCCACCCCCTTTATTAATTCCCAATTTTCCATGCAATTTCACGTGCATGTATGTTTCATGTATACTCCTACATCAAATATGTGGCGATAGATTCATTTTGGTACAAAGCACACTCCCTACCTTTTGCATTAATACAAGAGGTTCAACTTTAATACTAATGTTTATATGCATATCGGTGATTGATTTTAAACGAAAGATCGTATCAAGACTTTTAGTTTTACATATAAACCATAGTAATTGATCGTATCGAGAATTTTAGTTTTACATATAAAACATAGTAATTGAAGAACAAACGAGCACTTATAAGATGACGCGTGTTAAATTTTTTTGTCGGTTTGGGTAACGTGCCCAAAATGAAAATTGAGCCCATAACGAACAAGACGACAGGAAGTGGCGGAGATAGAATTTCAAATGGAGTGGGCTCGATCGATTGATAAATATACGAGATGAGAGTTACTCTTCTTTTTTTTTTTTTTTTTTTTTTTTTTTTTTTGCATTTAGCGTGGTCGTCATTATGGTATGAATATCAGACAAAAATCGGAAAATATAAGAACTAAAAATAAATAGTATAAGACGTGGTAGTCTTTTAGAAATGAGAAAATTAAATATCAGAATCAAGTCATTGCGTGTGGTTAACAAATTTACAAATTAGTATATGGAGACAATAATTAGTAAAGACAAATTCTAAATATTTAGCAACTACTCCAAGAAAACAAAAATTATATAACTCATGTTATTATTGCTAATAATGATGATGATGATAACTCGAAGGTTTGGACCATTATGCACTCCCTCGAATGAGGCAAATGGGCTCGAACCGGGCAGTTCGAGCCATAGTGTAAAACATAGTACTATAACTCGAACGGCTCCAATGGTAGTTGTTCGTGTGCGTCCTCACATCTTTGCCGAAATGAGAATGAATCTATTGCATAAGTTAAAGATTAGTTTCATCAAATATTTCTTACAATTTTCCTTAAACATAAGATGGGATCTCTCTACATATGCGAAATTAGTTTCCATTTTTTTTAATTAAAAAAAAAAAACTTATTTCTACCAACTAATTATAATAGTCAAAGATGATCACAAGAGAAAATTGATTATAATTTGGCATTTCTTGTTGAGCTGAGAATTTCAAAGAAAAAATAAATAGATTCCATGATCTATAAATATAATATAAAAAATTTCAAGTGATGCTTAGTTTAATTGCACTTTTGAATCTAAGATTCAGTTTTTTAGGAATCCAATTTTTTCAATTTCTTGTGAAAATTGCAAGGTTTCTTGTACAGCTAATTGCATAGTTTTTGAAGAATATCAACACCATAATTTTGTTTGTTTGTAATTAAGAAACAGTCAATGAAAAATAATCACAAGGCTTAGTATTATTAGGCCATGCACGACTTTCCCTTTTCGACTGTCCCGATATAATATGTACATTACCTTTATAAATATCACGTTGATCTTACAGTAACAATTAGTATATCCTATCTTAAACATCTTTATCTTTATTTATAATCACTTCAATTTATTTACTATAATAGAATACCATTTAACATTTATAACAATCGATGCTAAACGAAAAGAGACGTAATTAGTCTGGTAGCGATGAAATTCTAACAAATTGACATGACACTTAATTCAAGGCTCTTCTTGTTTTTGTTTTTTTTTTTCATAACAAAATGACAAATTATGCAAAATATCTTACAATGAAATACTCATGGATTTTTATAATAAGATGCGGTTTCTATTAACTTATTATAGTCATTATATATTATGAGTGAAAAAACAAGATCTAAAATTTAATACTTTAAATAAATCAAACCTATTCTTCTATTGCACAAACCTAAGAATTAACAAATTTTTATACTTGTAATTTAACTTGTTATAGATTAAAAGGAATCTATAATTCTCTAGTAAATGATGTTTAGAGTTCTACTAGGTCAAACTAACTAAGTAGTTCTTGATTCTCTCTTATAAAACCCTCAAAGAAACACGCAACAAGACTCACAAACTTTCTCGACGTTTAAGCGTACTCAAACTCCTCCACACTTCGAGGTTCAAGAAAATCGAGAGGCGAAAATGGCCACACTGGCTGCAGATTTGATGTTCCGATGTGTACTAGAAGGAAGCTTATCAATGTGCGACACTGACATTGAACGGAGGCCGTACCATAAAAACTGCGATTGTGCATTGCATAAGAAGAACGGTAAATGCTCTCATCGTAAAAGGAAAATTTCATTTCCGAAGAAAGAGCTAAAGAGCAACGACTTCTCCCTCTCCGTATCACCTTCTTCGACCGTCTCTTCTCAAATCATCTTATATTCATAGTTCTGATTAGTTTTAGTTAGGGTAGATTAAAATCAAAAGGTATTTAAAAATTGTTACACAATCTTGAATATATTACCTCCTAGTAAAAATGTTGCTAGAGAGAGTAAGTAACATTCCTTTAGATGTACATTCGTGGAAAATTCTTCTATACATGAAATGGAAGTCTGGTTTATTTCCTTAGAACATATACGACTAAATGCAGCTCGACTGCGTGAACGTTTACGTTCGTTTAACGAGGAACCGGAAATGGTGCAAGACAAACACATAAGTCTAAAAACTCCAAAATTTGCATAATAGAAGCTATTCTTTGTGTTTCACAAAATATTCCAATACATAAGTCTATGTCAAAATTATATTCCTAATTAGTTAATTAATTAACTTGTGTTCATCTTGGATTTAACAATGATAATATTCCATTTTTCCAAAAAAGAATACTCCAAACTATATGAGAAGTCAAAATTTTGAAGAATAATACATAGGAGATTTCGCCTACTCCTTGTTCACTACTTTGATTATACCTACACAAGTATATATGTTTTCCAATGAATGTTCTGTGTTACGTTTCTCTGTCGAAATCCCGGAAAAGAAAATGCAAAACCGAACCCTTCCTCGATATGTTTAAGCAGCAACGAGGATTTCGTTTTCTGTAATATTATAACTAAGATTCTATTCCATTTGATTCAAGATATTATAAAACCTAAGTATTAGGAATCTTAAAATTTAATTTCTTGTTGAGGAAATTATAGATTCCATGATTTTAATAATTAAAAAGATTTCAAAAAATATGCTTGCATTTCTTGCACTTTTGAATCTAAGACCTTAGTATTAAGAATCTTAAAATTTAATTTTTTATGTGTAAAATGCCAAGAAATCTTCTTGTACATATAAAAAATACAAAGTTTTGAAGAATCTAAATTCAAACTCTACTTTTCTTGATCTTTCCAATTATGCTAAATCAAAATATTCTCAAAATTGTAACAAGAAAAGTTCCTACTTTCTTGTAAGAGAATGTTCCAAGTTAACATAAATTGATGCTTGTCTTCATATTCATAACTAATTGAAATGACACTTAAATCGAAGCTCGATTTGTTCCTTTCCGTGGTATGATGACAAGCTTTGCAAAATATCCGATGATTGAAAAGGTTCTCTTAACTTATTAGAACTTTAACAAGGAATCTAGAGATGTTTAGTAATTTATGTTAGGGTTTTAACTTATTCTACATTGTAATCAAGGAATATGGATCTAGATATCCCTTGTAAGTTAGTAGTTAAAGAAACTCACATTCCGAACTTCTCTTGATCTTTACGAAGCTTCGATTAAAAAAATATGCTCGAGAACAAACCTCGTTAAACGTTGCATAAACCGTTCTGTATATAAACCCTCTGAAAGCATGCAGCAAAACTCACAAACTTTTTCTACCATTACTGCACATAAGCCTATTCAAACTCCTCCGGACTTCGAGGTTCAAGAATGGCCACACTAGCAGCTGATGTCATGTTTCGATGCGTACTTGAAGGTAGCTTATCAATGTGCGACACTGACATTGAACGGAGGCCATACCATAAGAACTGCGATTGTGCATTGCATCACAAGAAGAATGGCATATGCTCACAAAAGAAGATTGTTTCGTTTCCAAGGAAAGAGCTAAAGAGCAACTTCTCCCTCTCCGTATCATCTTCGACTCTCTCTTCTCAATCTTTCTACGATCACAATTCACTATATAAGAGTAGAGAGTTTATCAAAGATGGTTCCGATTAACCCTTTTGTAGAGAGTAGAGTAAAATACAGAATGTAGCTGAAAATTAGTTCTTTTCTTTTAGATTAGCATTCCTCCATGCAAAAATGTTGCTAGAGAGGTATAATCCTTCAAATGTACACTTCAGATTTATTTTCATTGATACTACAGAAAATGCTGCATTATTCATTTCCTTACAACATATCGATATGATACAATGCAGCTCGACTGCAGAAATGCGTACATTTTCTCGGAATCAGCAGCAATACGAGACAAATACATAAGTCTGAAAACTCAACTCCAATATACATAAGTCTATGTAGGAGATGTAACAAGAGAATCATATGGTACAAAGAAGACAATTTTCTAACTGTTTATCACTATCTCTCAAAATTGATAGATGCATCATAATTTTTTTATTTTTTAATTATAATAATCATCCCTTCTTGTCTAAAGTATATTTTTCTCTAAACAAATGAGAATAAGAGTTTATCATAACATGATCAATTAATACAGAAGCTCGGCATCTTTAATTTTCTGTATAAACTAGGCAAGAATCTAGTGATTTTTTAGTGACGGAGTTAACGAAGTACGTGGATCCGAGATGCTCGTGTTCTTCGTGAATTTAGCTCGATTCTCTTGTTGACGGAATTCTCAGATGAATAATGCAGTTCCAAAGCATATAATTCAGTTCTAGTGTATAATAGAAGTTCTTTAGCCTCATTCATAGAAAAATGTTCTTTTAATTTTGGATGAATTCATGCTTCTAATTAGACGTAGTGTTTTTAATTTTGTTCAAAAATGAATAGGAAAAGAAGAAGGAAAATGGTGGGAAGAGTGACTTTTCAAGGCAAATTAAACGCAATAAAACAAGAAACGTGTCGAGCAAAATGAAACGGACGGAATAACATACGTTTATCGATCTCTACATCAATATTCAATTTCTACAATGGTTAAACACTTAAATAAAACCTTTCAATTTTGTCGTGTTTATTGCACTTAGAAACCATATTTTTCTTGTAAAAAGTATCAAAGACTTGTTACATATAAGTTAAACAAATTAGTTACTAAAAAAGTTTCTTGAATTTTACGTTAGAAATATTCTACAATCTATGTTAATCACCATTACTATACTTCTTTCTCACTATATAAACCCTTCAACACACATGCAACTACTTCAACAAACTCTCCTTCTCAAAATCACTACAAACACACACTCGAAGCCGCATTACGAAAAAAAAACGAGAAGGATGTCGAGTGCAGCAGCAGAGATGATGTTCCGGTGTGTGTTCGATGGAAGCTTGTCTATGTCTGATACGGACATTGAGAGAAGACCGTACCACAAGAACTGCGAGTGCGCACTGCATAAGAAGAGCGGCAAGTGCTCGCATTCCCCTTCAAACGTAGACTTTCGGAGGAGAGAAGGATTTGGGAGCAAATGTTCCCTTTCCATATCAAATTCTGTACAATCTACTCAATCTTGTTACGTTCATCGTTCATCATCGACTAGTATATAGTTCCATCGGAGTACGATAAGTAGGTAGAGAATAGAGATAGCTTTGGTTATTCAACCAGCTGGTAAAAAATTAGGAAAGGTTCCCACAAATGTAAATTATATTATGGAAACCACTGTTATTAACTTCAGTCACACCACATTGTTCTAAGATTTCATTTTTCTGGCAGTTTTTAGGTTGCTACTGAGTTAAGTTGAGAGAGAGAGAGAGAGAGAGAGGGGGGGGATTTGCATCTAATAAACCTCATATGGATCATTGGTGAATACTGAATAGACTATATATATATTTTATATATATATAAAAAAAAAAAAAAAAAAAAAATTACAAAAGTATGCCAAGATTTCTCTTAATCAAGAAATGATAGAATGTTCTAAGTAAAATTCCAAAAAAGCTGCGAGAAGATGAATTCTTGAGATGTACATTTGTGTTAGATTCTTCTATACATGAAATGGAAGTCTGATTTATTTCCTTAGAACATATACTAAATGCAGCTCGACTGCGCGAATGTTTACGTATGTTTAACAAGGAATCGGAAACGGTGCAAGACAAACACATAAGTCTAAAAACTCCAAAATTTGCATAACAGAAGCTATTCTTTGTGTTTCACAAAATATTCCAATACATAAGTCTATGTCAAATTATAGTCCTAATTAATTAATTTGTTCATCTTGGAACTAACAATGATAATATTCCATTTTTCCAAAAAAGAATACTCCAAACCAGAATTTAGTAACCTGAATGAGAAGTCAAAATTTTGTAGAAGAATACATAGGAGATTTCACCTACTCCTTGTTCATCACTTTGATTATACCTACACAAGTATATATGTTTTCCTATGATGTTCTTTGTAACGCTTTTCTGTCAAAATTCCGGAAAAGAAAATGCAAAACCGAACCCTTCACCGCGGCGTTTTTTGAGCATCAACGAGGCTCAAATTAATTTTGTTCATTATTATAACTAAGATTCTATTCTATGCAAGATTATAGTATGGTGCAGTGAAGTGATTTCTTGTAGAAGAAATATATTCCATGATTTAATAATATAATTTTTTTTAAAAAGAATCAAAAGATGCTTGCATTTCTTGCACTTTTGAATCTAAGACCTAAGAATTAAGAATCTTATAAATAAAAAAATTCATGTGAAAAATGCCAAGAAATCTTCTTGTACAGATAAAAAATACAAAGTTTTGAAGAATCTAAACTCATACTATACTTTTCTTGATCTTTCCAATTATGCTAAATCAAAATATTCTCAAAATTGTAACAAGAAAAGTTCCTACTTTCTTCTCTTGTCAGAGAATGTTCCAAGTTAATATAAATTGATGCTTTTCATAACTAATTGAAATGACACTTAAATCGAAGCTCGATTTGTTCCTTCCGTGGTATGATGACAAACTAAGCAAAATATATATATCCGATGATCGAAAAGGTTCTCTTAACTTATTAGAGTATGATCATAAGAAAGTCAAGTACATAGGAAGTAACTTTAACAAGGAAGCTAGAGTTGTTTAGTAATTTATGTTAGGGTTTTTAACTTATTCTACATTGTAATTATGGAATATGGATCTAGATTTCCCTTGTAAATGGTGTTTATAGTCTTCTCATAATGTAAGAAAGTAATTCGATTAAAAAAATATGCTTGAGAAAAATCTCGTTGAACGTTGCATAACCCCTTCTGTATATAAACCCTCTGAAACCATGCAGCAAACTCACAAACTCTTTCTACCATTACTACACATAAGCCTATTCAAACTCCTCCGGACTTCGAGGTTCGAGAATGGCGGCACTAGCAGCTGATGTCATGTTTCGATGCGTACTTGAAGGTAGCTTATCAATGTGCGACACTGACATTGAACGAAGACCGTACCATAAGAACTGCGATTGTGCATTGCATCACAAGAAGAATGGCAAATGCTCACAAAAGAAGATTGTTTCGTTTCCAAGGAAAGAGCTAAAGAGCAACTTCTCCCTCTCTGTATCATCTTCGACTGTCTCGTCTCAATCTTTCTACGATCACAATTCACTATATAAGAGTAGAGAGTTTATCAAAGATGGTTCCGATTAACCCTTTTGTAGAGAGTAGAGTAAAATACAGAATGTAGCTGAAAATTAGTTCTTTTCTTTTAGATTAGCATTCCTCCATGCAAAAATGTTGCTAGAGAGGTATAATCCTTCAAATGTACACTTCAGATTTATTTTCATTGATACTACAGAAAATGCTGCATTATTCATTTCCTTACAACATATCGATATGATACAATGCAGCTCGACTGCAGAAATGCGTACATTTTCTCGGAATCAGCAGCAATACGAGACAAATACATAAGTCTGAAAACTCAACTCCAATATACATAAGTCTATGTAGGAGATGTAACAAGAGAATCATATGATACAAAGAAGACAATTTTCTAACTGTTTATCACTATCTCTCAAAATTGATAGATGCATCATAATTTTATTTTATTTTTAATTATTTCTCCTAGATGCTAACTCTTGCTTAATTATAATAATCATCCCTTCTTGTCTAAAGTATATTTTTCTCTAAACAAATGAAATAAGAATTTATTATAACATGATCAATTATAATACATAAGGCATCTTTTTTCTGTATAAACTAGGCAAGTCTAAGACATAAACACTATCTGATGGAGTTAACGAAGTACGTGAATCCGAGATGCTAGTGTTCTTCGTGAATTTAGCTCGATTCTCTTGTTGACGGAATTCTCAGACGAACAATGCAGTTCCAAAGCATATAATTCAGTTCTAGTGTATAATAGAAGTACAAATTTAGCCTCATTCGTAGAAAAATGTTCTTTTAATTTTGGATGGATTCATGTTTCTAATTAGAAGTAGTGTTTTTTGTTCAAAAATGAATAGGAAAAGAAGAAGGAAAATGGTGGGAAGAGTGACTTTGCATGGCAAATTAAACGCAATAAAACAAGAAACGTGTCGAGAAAAATGAGACGGACAGAATATCAACCATTTACTCTAAATTAAATCACATATTCAATTTCTACAATGCACTTAGAATACAAATTTTTCTTGTAAAAAGTATCAAAGACTTGTTACATATAAGTTAAACAAATTAGTTACTAAAAAACTTTCTTGAATTTTACGTTGGAAATATTCTACAATCTATGTTAATCACCATTACTATACTTCTTTCTCACTGTAAAAACCCTTCAACAAACATGCAACTACTTCAACAAACTCTCCTTCTCAAAATCACACACTCGAAGCCACATTACGAAAAAAAAAAAAAAAAAAAAGACGAGAAGGATGTCGAGTGCAGCAGCAGAGATGATGTTCCGGTGTGTGTTCGATGGAAGCTTGTCTATGTCTGATATGGACATCGAGAGAAGACCGTACCATAAGAACTGCGAGTGCGCACTGCATAAGAAGAACGGCAAGTGCTCACATTCCCCTTCGAATGTAGAGTTTTGAAGAAGAGAAGGATTTGGGAGCAAGTGTACTTCCCTTTCCATATCAAATTCTGTACAATCTACTGATCAATCTTGTTACGTTCATCCTTCCTTGTCGACTAGGGTTTCATCGTCTCAGCAGTAGGTAGAGATCACATATGTTTGGTAATTCAAACATACTGAGGGTAGTAAAAAGGTAGAAATAGACATAGAGAATGTAGCAAGTATATATATATTCAGTTACCATGCATATCAAATTATGCAATCTTGAATATATTACCTCCTAGTAAAAATGTTGCTAGAGAGAGTAATTAACATTCCTTTAGATGAACATTTGTGTTAAATTCTTCTATATATGGAATGGAAGTCTGATTTATTTCCTTAGAACATATCCTACATAGTATTGCAGCTCGGCTGAACGAATGTTTACGTACGTTTCACAATTCACAAGGAATCGAAAATGGTGCAAGACAAATACATAAGTCTAAAAACTCCAAAATTTGGATAACAGAAGCTATTCTTTGTGTTTCACAATATTCCAATACATAATATTCCATTTTCCAAAAAAAGAATACTCCAAACTAGAATTTAGTAACCTGAATGAGAAGTCAAAAATTTGAAGAAGAATACATAGGAGATTTCACCTACTCCTTGTTCACTACTTTGATTATACCTACACAAGTATATATGCTTTTCCGATGAATGTTCTGCGTTACGTTTCTCTGTCAAAATCCCGGAAAAGAAAATGCAAAACCGAACCCTTCCTCGATACGTTTCAGCAGCAGCGAGGCTTTTCGTTTTCTGTAATTATTATAACTAAGATTCTAATCTTACAATTTCTTGTTGAGGAAAGTATAGATTCCATGATTTTAATAATTAAAAAGATTTCAAAATATGCTTGCATTTCTTGCACTTTTGAATCTAAGACCTAAGTATTATATAGGAATCTTATAAATTAATTTTTCATGTGAAAAATGCCAAGATTTTTTCTTGTACTGATAAAAAATACAAAGTTTTGAAGAATCTAAATTCATACTATACTTTTCTTGATCTTTCCAATTATGCTAAATCAAAATATTCTCAAAATTGTAACAAGAAAAGTTCCTTCTTGTAAGAGAATGTTCCAAGTTAACATAAATTGATGCTTTTCATAACTAATTGAAATGACACTTAAATCGAAGCTCGATTTATTCCTTTTGTGGTATGATGACAAACTAAGCAAAATATCCGATGATCGAAAAGGTTCTCTTAACTTATTAGAGTATGTATGATCATAAGAAAGTCAAGTACATAGGAATTGAAGTAACTTTAACAAGGAATCTAGAGTTGTTTAGTAATTTATGTTATTGTTTTTAACTTATTCTTCATTGTAATTAAGGAATATGGATCTTGATCTTCCTTGTAAATGGTGTTTAGTCTTCTCATAATGTATGAAAGTATATTAGTAGTTAAAGAAACTCTCATGCCAAACTTCTCTTGATCTTTACGAAGCTTCGATTAAAAAAATATGCTCGAGAAAAAACCTCGTTAAACGTTGCATAACCCCTTCTGCATATAAACCCTCTGAAAGCATGCAGCAAACTCACAAACTCTTTCTACCATTACTGCACATAAGCCTATTCAAATTCCTCCGGACTTCGAGGTTCAAGAATGGCCGCACTAGCAGCTGGTATGATGTTCCGATGTGTACTTGAAGGTAGCTTATCAATGTGCGACACTGACATTGAACGGAGGCCGTACCATAAGAACTGCGATTGTGCATTGCATCACAAGAAGAATGGCAAATGCTCACATTCTGCCTCACAAAAGAAGATTGTTTCATTTCCAAGGAAAGAGCTAAAGTGCAACTTCTCCCTCTCTGTATCATCTTCGACTGTCTCGTCTCAGTCTTTCTACGATCACAATGCACTATATAAGAGTAGGGAGCTTATCAAAGATGGTTCCGATTAACCTTTTGTAGAGAGTAGAGTAAAACAACAGAATGTAGCCAAAAATTAGTTCTTTTCTATTAGATTAGCATTCCTCCATGCAAAAATGTTGCTAGAGAGGTATAATCCTTCAAATGTACACTTCAGATTCATCTTTCATAGATATCACAGAAAATGCTGCACTATTCATTTCCTAACAACATATCGATACAATGCAGCTCGACTGCGAAAATGTGTTCGTTTTCTTGGAATCAGCAGCAACACAAGGCAATACATAAGTCTTTGTAGATTATAGTGTATATATCTTGGAAGTACAATGATAATATTCCATTTTTATTGAAAGAATACTCCAAATTCACAAGTAACAAATTAAATATCAAAACAAGAGAATTATATAAGACAAATTTCTAACTGTTTATCACTATCTAAAAATTGATAGATGCAATTTTTTTTTTAAAAAAAATATTTTCTCCTAGATGCTAACTCTTGCTTGATTATAATAATCATCCCTTCTTGTTTAAATCATATTTTTCTCTAAACAAACGAGAATAAGAGTTTATCATAACATGATCAATTATAATACACAAGGCATCTTTAATTTTCTGAATAAACTAGGCATTTTTTTTATTTTTTATTTTATAGAAATGGGATGATCTTAAGATCTTAAGTGTGGATGATTTAAAAAATCTAGTGATTTTTTAGTGACGGAGTTAACGAAGTACGTGAATCCGAGAAGCTAGTGTTCTTCGTGAATTTAGCTCGAATCTCTTGTGACGGAATTCTTAGATAAATAATGCAGTTCCGAAGCATATAATTCAGTTCTAGTGTATAATAGAAGTACAACAAATTTAGCCTCATTCATAGAAAAATGTTCTTATAATTTTGGATGAATTCATGTTTCTAATTAGAAGTACTGTTTTTTGTTCAAAAATGAATAGGAAAAGAAGAAGGAAAATGGTGGGAAGAGTGACTTTGCATGGCAAATTAAACGCAATAAAACAAGAAACGTGTCGAGAAAAGTAGACAAACGGAATAACAAACGTTTATCGATCTCTACATCACATATTCAATTTCTACAATGGTTAAACACTTAACCTTTCAATTTAGTCGTGTTTATTGCACTTAGAATCCATATTTTTCTTGTAAAGGGTATCAAAGACTTGTTACATATAAGTTAAACAAATTAGTTACTAAAAAACTTTCTTGAATTATACGTTAGAAATATTCTACAATCTATGTTAATCACCATTACTATACTTCTTTCTCACTATATAAACCCTACAACAAACATGCAACTACTTCAACAAACTCTATTTCTCAAAATCACTACAATCACACACTCGAAGCCACATTACGAAAAAAACGAGAAGGATGTCGAGTGCAGTAGCAGAGATGATGTTCCGGTGTGTGTTCGATGGAAGCTTGTCTATGTCTGATACGGACATCGAGAGAAGACCATACCATAAGAACTGCGAGTGCGCACTGCATAAGAAGAACGGCAAGTGCTCGCATTCCCCTTCGAACGTAGACTTTCGAAGAAGAGAAGGATTTGGGAGCAAGTGTGTAAAATCTTCCCTTTCCATATCAAATTCTGTACAATCTACTCAATCTTGTTACGTTCATCGTTCCTCGTCGACTAGGGTTTCGTCGTCTCAGCAGTAGGTAGAGATCACATATGTTTAGTAATTCAAACATACTGAGGGTAGTGAAAAGTTAAAAATAGACATAGAGAATGTAGCAAGTATTAAGTACATATATATTCAGTTACCATATCAAATTACACGATCTTGAATATATTACCTCCTAGTAAAAATGTTGCTAGAGAGAGTAATTAACATTCCTTTAGATGTACATTCGTGTTAAATGCTTCTATACATGAAATGGAAGTCTGATTTATTTCCTTAGAACGTATACTACATAGTATTGCAGCTCGACTCCGTGAATGTTTACGTACGTTTCACAAGGAATCGAAAATGGTACATGACAAACACATAAGTCTAAAAACTCCAAAATTTGCATAACAGAAGCTATTCTTTGTGTTTCACAAAATATTCCAATACACAAGTCTATGTCAAATTATATTCCTAATTAATTAACTTGTTCATCTTGGAACTAACAATGATAATTAAAAAGAATACTCCAAACTAAAAAGAGAAGTCAAAATTTTGAAGAAGAATACATAGGAGATTTCACCTACTCCTTGTTCACTACTTTGATTATACCTACACAAGTATATATGTTTTTCCGATGAATGTTATGTGTTACGTTTTTCTGTCGAAAATCCCGGAAAAGAAAATGCAAAACTGAACCCTTCCTCGATACGTTTCAGCAGCGACGAGGCTGAAATTAATTTCGTTTTCTGTAATTGTTATAACTAAGATTCTATTCTGTTTTATTCAAGTGATTATAACTAGAGCATGGTGCAGTGAAGTGATTAATTTCTTGTTGAAGAAATAGATTCCATGATTTAATAATAAAAAGATAATAAAAAAAATCAAAAGATGCTTGCATTTCTTGCACTTTTGAATCTAAGACCTAAGTATTAGGAATCTTATAAATTAATTTTTCATGTGAAAAATGCCAAGAATTCTTCTTGTACTGATAAAAAAAATACAAAGTTTTTGAAGAATCTAAATTCATACTATACTTTTCTTGATCTTTCCAAAGATATACTAAATCAAAATATTCTCAAAATTGTAACAAGAAAAATTCCTACTTTCTTGTAAGAGAATGTTCCAAGTTAACATAAATTGATGCTTCCCATCATCAGATTCATAACTAATTGAAATGACACTTAAATCGAAGCTCGATTTGTTCCTTCCTTGGTATAATGACAAACTAAGCAAAATATCCGATGATCGAAAAGGTTCTCTTAACTTATTAGAGTATGATCTTAACTAGGAATCTAGAGTTGTTTAGTAATTTATGTTAGTGTTTTAAACTTATTCTACATTGTAATTAAGGAATATGGATCTTGATTTCCCTTGTAAATGGTGTTTAGTCTTCTCATAATGTAAGAAAGTATTTTAGTAGTTAAAGAAACTCTCATGCCAAACTTCTCTTGATCTTTACGAAGGTTCGATTAAAAAAATATGCTCGAGAAAAAACCTCGTTAAACGTTGCATAACCCCTTCTGTATATAAACCTTCTGAAAGCATGCAGCAAACTCATAAACTTTTTCTACCATTACTGCACACAAGCTTATTCAAACTCCTCCAGACTTCGAGGTTCAAGAATGGCCGCACTAGCAGCTGATGTGATGTTCCGATGCGTACTTGAAGGAAGCTTATCAATGTGCGACACTGACATTGAACGGAGGCCGTACCATAAGAACTGCGACTGTGCATTGCATCACAAGAAGAATGGGAAATGCTCACATTCTGCCTCACAAAAGAAGATTGTTTCGTTTCCAAGGAAAGAGCTAAAGAGCAGCTTCTCCCTCTCCATATCATCTTCGACTGTCTTGTCTCAGTCTTTCTACGATCACAATTCACTATATAAAAGTAGGGAGCTTATCGAAGATGGTTCCGATTAACCCTTTTGTAGAGAGTAGAGTAAAATACAGAATGTAGCTGAAAATTAGTTCTTTTCTTTTAGATTAGCATTCCTCCATGCAAAAATGTTGCTAGAGAGGTATAATTAAACCTTCAAATGTACACTTCAGATTTATTTTCATTTATACTACAGAAAATGCTGCATTATTCATTTCCTTACAACATATCGATATAATGCAGCTCGACTGCAGAAATGCGTACGTTTTCTCGGAATCAGCAGCAATACGAGACAAATACATACGTCTGAAAACTCCAATACATAAGTCTATGTTGATTATAGTTACTAAATAGCATATCTTGGAAGTGACAATGATATATTCCATTATTATTGAAAGAATACTCCAAATTAATAACTATCTAAAATTAAAATTGATAGATGCATAAATTTTGAAGTATTTCACAAGAAATAATCATCCCTTCTTGTCTTAACTATAAACACATGAAAATAGAGTTATCGGAACATGACCAATTAATACAGAAGCCATTTTTTTTCTGTATAAACTAGGCAAGTTCAAAGACAAAAACACTATTAGAGTTACTAAAAAACTTTCTTGAATTTGACGTTAGAAATATTCTACAATCTATGTTAATCACCATTACTACACTTCTTTCTCACTATATAAACCCTACAACAAACATGCAACTACTTCAACAAACTCGATCTCTTTCTCAAAATCACTACAATCACACACTCGAAGCCACATTACGAAAAAAAAAAAAAAAAACGAGAAGGATGTCGAGTGCAGCAGCAGAGATGATGTTCCGGTGTGTGTTCGATGGAAGCTTGTCTATGTCTGATACGGACATTGAGAGAAGACCGTACCATAAGAACTGCAACTGCGCATTGCATAAGAGGACGGCAAGTGCTCACATTCCCCTTCAAACGTAGACTTTCGGAGGAGAGAAGGATTTGGGAGCAAATGTTCCCTTTCCATATCAAATTCTGTACAATCTACTCAATCTTGTTACGTTCATCGTTCCTTGTCGACTAGGGTTTTGTCGTCTCAGCAGTAGGTAGAGATCACGTATGTTTAGTAAAAATAGACATAGAAATAGTTGTTTTTAGCTTCATGTATATGGTTATTCATCTATAAATTAATCACTAGAGATTCAACACATTCTTCTAAGCTTTCATTTACTTAATAGTTTTCATGCACATTGAACTCAGAGAGAGAGAGAGAGAGGCATAACTAATTAACAGAATTAGAGAAAGAAACAAAAAAGGAAAGCTGGAAGAATATTAGAGATGCCAATTAGTAAAATAACAAACAAGAAATGCTTTTTCACTTCCAAAAACTATTACATCAATTCTCCATAAAACATGTAGGAGTACTAATTTTAGTGTGGTTTCGACGTGTGGTTGTCGAACGTGTGACCGACCATAAGGCCGTAACGTAAGAACTGTGGGTGTGCATTGCCATGAGAAAGAATGACAAATGCTCAAACTCTCCTTTAAACTAGCTAGAGAGGAGAATGTAGCAAGTATATATCCAGTTCCCATTCTCGATCTTCTCTCGTACGTTCTTCATCCATTGACTATGTATAACTTAGTTTCTGCAGTGCAGAATAGGGGTAAGATCTTCAGATACAAATCCAAAGTATTACTATTCTAAACTGTTGTTAATTGATACTATTTCAGTAATGAACTGATAAATCAAGACCATCTTTGTCTCCTTCCATCCACATGATGACAAAGCTTGGCAAAATATCCCGTCTCCGGATCACACGATGAAAATGGAAACGAGAACGAATACGTACATGCTCGAGACTCAGAACAGATGAAAACAAGAAAACAACTATACCCTTTGACATTCTTCAGATTCTCTCTTTCCATTCTCTTTTATAGGAATCTACATTTTTCTTGTAAAAAGTATCAAAGACTTGTTATGCATAAGCCAAAAAACTTAGTTACTAAAATAAAATAATAATTATAAAAAAAATGTGAAGTTCACAAAGAAATAATATTCTTTCCCTATATAAACTCTTCAAGAAACATGCAACAAATTCAACAAACTTCTTCTTCTCAGATCACTGCAAAACATACACTTGCAACCACATTGCAGATTTCGAAATTAAAGAAAGAAAAAACGAGAGAAGAAAGATGTCGGCCGTAGCAGCAGAGATGATGTTCCGGTGTGTGTTTGATGGAAGCCTATCGATGTCTGACACAGACATTGAGAGAAGGCCGTACCACAAGAACTGCGACTGCGCATTGCATAAGAAGAGCGGCAAATGCTCACATTCTCCTTCGAATGTAGCATTTCCCAAAAGAGAATTCGGGAGCAAAAGCTCGTTTTCCACAACAAGTTCTGTAATCTCTTCGCAATCCTCTCACGTTTGTCATCCATGTACTAGAATTTAGTTCCAACGAAGCGAAATCAGAGGTGAATACGTTAGACAGGAGTAGTTCAGTATACTGTAAATCTCTGGTCATTCATCTATAAATGACAGTCACATTCGATTTTTTAACCATTCGTTGTCTTCGTTCCGTCTCTCCAACTCCGAATGATCACTAATACTGAAACTGAATACATATATATTTTGCAATAAAGAGTAAATTTATGCCATAAAAGGTAAGTTTTTGAAATTCTGTTATTACCTAACTTACATGACAGTTAGATATCAAGGCTAGCTCTTCATAAACACGACGACGTATCTTTATTTTTCGGACCAGACAATGCTAAACTCATGGATGGCACAGCACACTAAAGTTTGTATGAACCTATGTTTACACTGATAACAAGTTAATACATAGGAAAAACCACAGCAGTCGAAAATATCTAAAGAAGTTCGAATCTACGATGTTTTCTCATCAAGTCAAAGATGCCAGTGTAGGAATATATGATCAAGAGTTCAAATAGATGGAAACAAGAAAACAACTAAGCTTTGTTATGTGTTCTTGAGATTCTTTCTTCGTTTCTCCTTCCGTCGTTTTCATGCCTTACAACAAGGACTCCAAACTTCCATTGTTTTAAACAATGGTATAATTTCATATTTAGAATTTATCAATGTTGAATTTTTGTTCAAGAAAAGAAAGAAAGAAACAAAGTGTAAGGCATGACAAAGCATATCACTCCCTCCGGCCTATTCTGGTGACTAAAATAATAGAACGTGCATACTTAGCAGAATCGAACATAGGATGAATCTTCATGAAACTATCTCATCATTACGCAATATTACAAATTTAGCAAAATTTTAGCATTTCTAGTAAGTTGACAAGAAGAGATTCTGATATGATGTGGAGCATTTCTTGTTTTTTAAAATGTTTAAACAATTTTTTTAAATAAAAGATGCTTTCTTTTTCTCTATTATTTTAAGGGTTACAAGTTTTAGGAATCCACATAGTTCAGATCAACAAGTATATTTGTAACACTATATAAACCTCTCTCAAGAAACATGGAAGAATCCAAACTCTTGCTTAAGTCAATGCAAAAGACACACACACGAGTTAAGAAAAACGAGAGAGAAGAGAAGATGTCGATTGTAGCAGCAGAGTTTGTGTTTCGGTGTGTCTTTGATGGTAGCTTATCGATGTCTGACACGGACATTGAGAGAAGGCCGTATCACAAGAACTGCGAGTGCGCGTTGCATAAGAAGAACGGCAAGTGCTCACATTCCCCTTCGAATGTAGCCTTCCGGAAGAGAGAGTTTGGGAGCAAGAGTTCACTTTCTGCATCAAATTCTGTATACTCTTCTCAGTCTTCCTATGTTCATCGTTCCTCGACTAGAATTTAGTTTCCGATGAGTAGAAATGTGGTAGAGATAACGTGTTTGGTAAATCAACCAAACTCGATCGAGGTAGATAGGTATATTAGATTAGACACAGGAATGTATACTTCCTAACTCTGTACATTAGTAGACTCATTGCATATAGCTTCATCCATCGTAAAATTTGCAGTCTAATGAGCTGGTAAACGACGATGAATTTATCGAAGAACCAAAAAAGTAATACAGTCTGTTTAGTCATCAGAATATTTGAGACATGAATGGCACTGATATATCAAGGCTGTATTGGCCTCCTTCCATTAACATAATGACAAAGTTTGGCCGCAAATATCTCGTTTCGGGACCACACGGTATAAACGAAAAACGAAAACGAAGACGAATATTTTCTCAAGAGCTGACACAGATGGAAACAAGAAAACAACTAACATTTAGGCATTCTTCAGATTCTTCCCTTTACAACAATTTCAACAACATTTTCTTTCTCAAATCAGTGTACTAAAATTGAAAATAGCTTCAATTTCTTGATGAAATTTTGTTGAAATCCAAAGTGAAAAATTATGCCATAACTACTTTATTCAGTTATTTAACTAACTTAACTGACATGACAGTTAGATATGAAGGCTCTTCATAAACATAACCACGAACTTTGCAGAAAGAGATCCCATAATACAAAAGTTCATACATAGGAAAAACCACACCAGTCGAAAACCTCGAAGGGATTTGAACTTGAGCAGTGTTTTTTTCGAGTCAAAGATACCAACGAGAAACGAATATTTGATCAAGGTTTCAAGTAGATAGAACCAAGAAAAGGCCTAAACTTTGTCATTCTTGAGATTCTTTCTTCGTTTCTCCTTCCGTTTTTTTCTGTCATTTTTAGGCCTTCCAACAAGGAGTCTCCAAATTTCCATAGTTCTAATCAATGGTATCTATACATATATATTTTTTTTTTACAAGGAATCTCCAAATTTTTAGGCATTTCTTGTTTTTCTAAAAAAAAAAAAAAGATGCCTTCTTTTTTCTCTAATATTAGTTCTAGGAATCCACATGCATGCTTCTTGTAAAAAGTGTTGGAACTTTACATAGAAATATTCCATAATCTTGGTTAATCCTTCAAGAACCATACAAGAATTTCATGCACTATATAAACCTTTCAAGAACCATGCAAGAATTTCCCACAAACTCTTTCTCAAATCACTAGAAAAGCACACCCGAAAACACCACATTACGAGCCCGGGCAGACGAGAGAAGAAGGAGGAGGAGGAGGATGTCGGCTGCAGCAGAGACGATGTTCCGGTGTGTGTTTGAGGGAAGCTTATCGATGTCTGACACGGACATTGAGAGGAGACCGTACCATAAGAACTGCGAGTGCGCATTGCATAAGAAGAGCGGCAAGTGCTCACATTCTCCTTCGAATGTAGACTTTCGAAGAAGAGAAGGATTTGGGAGCAAGTGTACTTCCTTTTCCATATCAAATTCTGTAAAATCTTCTTCTCGATCTTGTTACGTTCATCGTTCATCTTCGACTAGAATTTAGTTCCATCGAAGTACGATAAGAGGTTATGTATAGCAGGTAGAGGTAGCTTCGGTTATTCAACCAGGTAAATAGGTAGCAAAGGAAAGGTTCCAACAAATGTAAATCATGGCCACTCATTCATAAATTTTCAATTGAGATTTTTGGCACTTATTATTCTTATACTATCCTTGGAAACTGCTGTTATTAACTTCAGTTACACCACATTGTTGTAAGATTTCATTTTTTTTACTTGGAAATTTGAGGTTGCCACTGAGTTGAGAGAGAGAGAGAGAGAGAGAATTGGCATCTATAAAACCTCATATGGATCATTGGTGAATACTGAATAGACTATTTTTTTTTTAATATATATAAATTATTAAAAAAAAAAAAAAAAAAAGAGATTACAAAAGTATGCCAAGATTTCTCTTAATTAAGAAATGATAGAATGTTCTATCAAAAATTCCAAAAAAGATGTGAAAAGACAAATTCTACAGTTGATATACAAAAACTTCAAGAAGCATCAAGGCAAAAAAAACTGTCTTTTTTGACAGTTGTAACAAGATTCTTCCTTAAAAACAAGGTATCAATTAGGAAATTATGTTGTGAAGAAGTTGATATAATTTCATAAAAAGAAATACTACTAATACTATATATATATATATATATGTGTGAAGTGAAAAGAATGAATAAGAGAAGACTAGTAGTAAAAAATTTCAAGTATTGCATAACAGAATACAAACACAATAAACAGTAAACATAGATTCCAACAAATCTAATGTGGTATTTCTTGTTCTGTATTATTCTTTGTAGTAGTATTAAATAAATAAATATAAAAAGATGCTTTCATTTTTTCTAACATCAAGTTTGTCTTGATCTGTTATCTAGGAATCCACAAGTTTCTTGTAAAATATGCTTTGACAACTAAGCTGCTATAGAGAGTACTGCTCCTTACCAAACCTCCCTTCGAATTCTACGAAGAAATATTCCGTAATCTCGGTTAGTCCTACAATTCCTCCATAGTTCCGATCAGAATCTCAAGCTCTTCCCCTATATAAACCTTCCAAGAAAAATGCAGCAATTTCAACAATCTCCTTCTCCAATCACTGCAAACACACCTGAAACCAAATCACAAATCCACTTAAAATGTCGTCTGTAGCAGCAGAGTTCATGTTCCGGTGTGTTTTTGAGGGAAGCCTGTCAATGTCTGACACGGAGATCGAGAGGAGGCCGTACCACAAGAACTGCGAGTGCGCACTGCATAAGAAGAGTGGGAAATGCTCACATTCTCATTCGAATGTAGCATTTCCCAAAAGAGAATTCGGGAGCAAGTGTTCCTATTCTGTATCAAATCCTGCAATCCCATCTCGATCTTCTCATGTTCACCGTTCGACTTAGCTGTAGCTTCAGCAGTAGGTACAGATCCTGTGTTTGGTACTTCAACCATACTCAAGGAAAATAGGTACACTTAGACAAGAATAGTTCCATTAGCTGTACATTCTGTTTACAGTCTCATTCAATTTAATGAGAACCTCTTTATATCATCGTCGTCTCGGTTTCGTAGCATTCTTCCAAACTACTCCAGCCTTCATTTTTTCATGCTGTTTATCTAACATTTTAGCAACAATGGCATAAATTTTCTGCAATTTTAACAGTTCATAATTTTGATTTTAACTATTTTAGACTGATAACAAGTTTACACATTGTTTTCTCAAATCAATAATTCCTATTTTCAAACAGAGAGAGAGAGAGAGAGAGAGAGAGAGAGAGAGAGAGAGAGTTTTCAGCTAGAATCTTCACATAGAGGAAAGAGACAGTTAAGGTGTCTAAATTCAATGTTCTATTCATTGGAAGCATCTTCTTTGATTCCTTTGGACAAAATTCAAGAAATATACAATATAATTCAGTAAGTTACATCAATTCTTTACAAATATAAAATTTAGACATCCTCTGTTCTACAAAATTAAGGTAGTTTTCCATGTCCCAAGTTTGGAAGGAAAAAAATCAGTTAATTACAGCTATCATCAGTTTCTGGAAAAAATGGTGAAACTTTTAGCATGCAAGAGGAATCCATGATCCTTGATGTTGGGAGTTGAAAATTGGATAGCTAAGTAGCTAACCTTGCATCTCTTCGAATAGCTTCAAGTCGCTTTTAGACGTCCCTTAATCTTACGTAGATGTCGAAGCATCATGGAAGAAGTCGCAGCATTGAGTGTGAATCCCCTTGCCTTCATCTCTTCCACGAGCGGGAGTGTATCGTGAATTCTGTTTCTTTTGATAAGGGCTCGAACGAAAACATTGTATGTAACACTATCCGGCAAGCAACCATTGTTAACCATTTGGTCGAACAAATCCTTAGCCTCCTCTACCTGCCCTTCTTCACAAAGTGCACAGATAAGGATTGTATACGTGACGACGTTGGGCTGCATGCCTCTGGATGGGAGTTGGTCGAAGAGAAGCTTCGCTTGTCTGACTTTATCGCCTTTGCACAATCCCTCTATCAGAACGGTATATGTTACAATGTTGGGAGCGATGCCGTCCTTTTCCATCATACGCAGCACGGAGGACACTTGAGCTGTACGGCACGCGCTGCACAAACCATCCAACAAGATATTGTAAGTCCATATATTAGGACATAGGTGTCGAGCTTGCATCTCTTCGAACAGCTTCAAGCCGTCTTCGCATCTGCCGTGGCGAAACAAGGCGTGCAGCATCGTGCTGTACGAAATGACATTGCGCTCCAACCCTTCATCGGGAATTCTGTTGAAAAGACGCAAGACGTCATCCACACGCCTCTTTTTGCAGTACCCGTTCATCAAGGAATTGTACGTGACGATGTTGGGATAGACATGTGTTTGCTTCATATGTTCCAAGACATTTTCAGCCATTTCCACTCTCCCCTCCCTGCAGTGAGCATCAATCAAAATAGTATACGTAGCCACATTCGGGTAAACCTCGTAAGCCACCATCTTCTTCAACATGTCTTCAGCCTCGTCCCATCTCCGACAAATGCATAAGCTCTGAATGATCGAATTATACGACCCAACACCGGGTTTGGTGGTTCCTCCTTCCAAAAAACCAAGCAAATCGAGCGCCTCGACCGTGCATCCAGCTCCGCATAGCCCATCAACCATGGTGGCATAAGTAACCTCATTCGGCCGGCACCACTGATCAGGCATCATCATCATCTTCTCGAACAGTTCAGCTGCTCCATGGATCTTCCCAACAGACAGGAGCCCCTTCATCAGTGTAGTAAACGTGACGACATTCGGCTCGTACCCACGCTTGAAGAAGCTGCCTAACACCGCGAACCCGAAATCGACTCTTTTCAAACGGCAAAAGCAATCAATCCCAATACTCAAGGTGTAGTGATCAAGGGGCGCATTCCTCTCGAGCATTTCGTCGAACAGGTGAAGGGCAACCGAGTACTGTTTCATCTTGACCACAGCGCTCAATAGTTTGGTGAAATCAAATGCAGAAGGGCGTGGCTGCATCCTCACCATCTTGTGGAACAGAGCGACGGCATCATCGGGGCCACGTAGACTGCGAAAATGGAATCTGGGTTTGGCGGAGAAGAATCTAATACCAGCGGACTGAAATGAACAGCTTGAAATAAATCTTCCCAAAATCATGGAAGCTGGGCTTGAAATTTGGGGGTTTCTTTTCTCTTCCTCAGTTGAATCTCTTTCTGTAGTTGTGAAATCGAATCTGGGTTTGGCGCTGAAGAATTCAAGAAACGAGACATAACGGGAACATTTAAATGAACAGAAATCTTGCTGAAAGTGATGCTACTATTTTTGTCTTGAAACGAAACATTACGAGTGTCGTAGTACTCATTAATCATTATAAAAACGACATTTCAACGAAACATTACGAGTGTCGTAGTACTCATTAATCATTATAAAAACGATATTTCAAAAAATTAGTTTAAAATTCATTATTACGAAGCTACAAAACTAGCTAAAGTGGTTTAAAGGGTTTAAGATCGAAGACGGGGAAGTAATGCGAATCAATGATAAATTAGTCGAAGCGTAAACGGTGCTCACGGAAGGTGACTAATATATCATCTCTCTTTCTTTTATATACATACATAAACAGTGTCGAGAGTAATGTTTTAATAATTGAACCGGAGGTCGAACTGCCCGGTTTTTCCAATTAAACCGGACATAACTATGGACCGGAAATATAATCGGTTCTCGATTCAACTGGCCATCGTAAAGAATACTTTACACTTCACCCAAACTATCTACCCTTCCATCTCTTGTTTCTGAACCTTAGGAAGTCGAGCATCATGGAAGAAGTGGAAGCATCGAGCGCGAATCCACTCGCCTTCATCTCTTCCATGAGTCGGAGCGTGTCGTGAATCATGTTCCTTCTGAAGAGACCTCGAACGAAAACATTGTACGTAACGCTATTAGGCGAGCAACCGTCGTTCGCCATTTGCACGAACAAGTCTCCGGCCACCTCTACTTGCCCTTCTTCGCAGAGTGCCCGAATGAGAATTGTGTATGTGACGACGTCGGGTTGGAGGCCTTTGGATGGAAGCCGGTCGAAGAGAACCTTCGCCTGTCTCACTTTATCATCCTTGCACAACCCGTCAATCAGAACGTTATACGTTACAATGTTGGGAGCGACGCCGTTCTCTTCCATCATACGCAGTACGGAGAACACTTGGGCGGTACGACGAGCACTGCACAAGCCATCCAACACGATATTGTAAGTTGTTACATTGGGACGGACTCGCTGAGCATGCATTTCTCCGAACAAATTCAAGGCGTCGTCACACCTGCCTTCGAGAAACAAGGCGTGGAGCATCGTGCTGTATGAGACGACGTCGAGCTCCAACCTTCAGCACGGATTCTGTTAAAAAGAAGCAAAACCTCGTCCACCCGCCTCTTCTTGCAGTATCCGTTCATCAAGCTACTATAGCTTACGATAGTAGGCTTGAGGCCCGATTTCACAGCTAAACCGAAGATCTTCACGGCCTTGTCCATCTCTCCTCTCGAACAATATCCATTCATCAACGAATTGTAAGTGACGATGTTGGGAGAGACGTCCGTTTGCTTCATCATATACTCCAAAACATCTTCCGCCATTTCCAGCCTCCCGTCTTTGCATAGAGCATCTACTAAGATCGTAAAAGTCGACACATTCGGGTAGAGCTCGTAAGCCGCCATCTTCGTTAACATGTCTTCAGCTTCACTCCATCTACCACAAATGCACAAGCCCCAAACGATCAAGTTGAAGGTTACGACGTTCGGCTCGTAGCCACGCTTCAAGAAGCCGCCTAACACCGCAAACGCAAACTCGACTTTCCTCAATCGGCAGAAGCATTGGATCACGGTGTTCATGGTGTACTTATTTAGGGGCACGTTTCTCTCGAGCATTTCGTCGAACAGGTTAAGGGCAACCGAGTACTGTTTCATCTTCACCACAGCCCTCAATAATCTGGTGAAATCAAACGCAGGAGGCCGTGGATGAGCTCTCACCATTCTGTGAAATAGAGCGATGGCTTCGTCGGACCCACTTATACCGCGAAAATTGAACCTGGGTTCGCCGGAGAAGAATCTAATTGGATGGCCGGCGTTAAGAATCGAGCTGAAAATGGTGGATTTGAGTAAACGATTTGACGGAATTCTTCCCAGAATCATTGCATCTGGGTTGAAAAAACATGGTTCTTCTTCGACGATTCAAGAGGCAGTGTAGACTGTAGACATGGTTTATAACTAACTTTTGGCGCCATTACACAACATAGACTACAAAAAAAACAAATTAGAAGACTATGATGTAAGAAAACTAGATTCTATTACAACGTAAATCACTAGGAAATTAAAACATTCTTATTCTTATTCTCCCCATAAATAGATCCTTAGGGACGAAGTTAGGCACGTCGGAAAGTACAAAACTTCACTAGAGATTCGTCGTATTATGAAAATTTGACTCTCCTCGGTCTTCTTACTCTCATGTTTCGTCGACTAGTCATGATTCTTCTTCGTCGACTAGTCATGATGCAGTATTTCTTGTGATGAAGTATCAAGCATATATAGTAAAAGCTGTGATTCTTAGTTTGTTCATAACTAACTATAATTAACTAACTTTTGGCGCTATAACAAAACATAGACTACAAAACAAATTACAAGGCTACAATTTTATTAGCAAAAAAAAAAAAGATTCTTTTAAGTACTTAAATCACAAGAAGAATATTCTCCTTCCTATATAGTACAATGTTATTTTCCAATGAAAAAAAAAAAACAAACAAACAAAATTGTGTTGAAGCTTTAATTTAGTGTATAATTGTATCTATCACATCAACATTTTCTTATTTTCATGTACCAGACATGTAACAAATGTCGATTTTCATTAATTTTATACACTTTTTTTAGACAATTTCGACGTATTATGAATCGGGATAATTTTATAATATTTTCTAGGGTTCGACCATCCATTTTAGGGATTATAATTATTTTTTAGCAGTTTTTTTTTTTTTTAAATTTTATTAGGTAAAATAGGGTTGATAAATTAAAATTTCCGGTGTATAACTTTTTAAAATTCTAATTTTTCGTCACAAAATTCTGATTTTCATTTTTTATTTTTATAAAAATATTATAAAATTAATAAAAATAATTATTTAATATACAATTATTATAAATAAATCGGGACAGGGGATCTCATTCGTTGGGACTTAGTGTTGTGGGAATATTCTGTGGTGAAAGATTAATTAGTTGTTGAAGAAGCAACACGTAATATAATTGACAGACATATGAAATTGGAACATGTGTCCAAGTTTATTCAATTTGATGACGAGTTTATGATGTTACCACATACACAAATAATACTATACTATAAAATTCAAATTCATTAAGTTAATTAATTATTTTTTTTTAAATTGATGTCGAAATAAGTGGCCACGTCTCACACAATTAATTAATGTATTCATAGCAAAAAAAATAAAATAGAAGATTCGATTTTACATCTAATTAAATCTTACGTGTCCCTGCCTTTTCTTAGTCTTTATGATTTCGAAATTTCATAGACTTCTTATCTTACGAGTGTCGTCTTTCGTCAAATTACACGTACATAAGCTTGCATTTTAATCTTATTTATTATTCTCTTTTGAGACACTCGAGAAAAAATGGAGGCAATATATAGTGTCATCAACTCATTCGGATTAATATCGTTTCCGATTCTCTGTCTTTTAATTTAATTTGTAAAAAACATTGAATTTGGAAAGATAAAGAGGGTGAATTTTTGTAGCAATATATACACTATTTAATTATTGAGAGGGTAGAATGTAATTCACTTCATTAATCTCCATATTTCCATGCAAAAAAACTGGGAATTGAAGTGATGTATCTTGATGGTTAATTATAGGCTAAATACAAAGATAATGGTTAGTGTGGGAGAGAGAAGAAGGTAGCAGCTAGCTAGCATGCATCATATTCAAAGTAATAGTTACCATACGTGCAAGCATGAACCATTTAGGGAACCTTAGCTTTCAATACTCAACAAGCAACCTTATTACCCCCCTCTCTCTCTCTCTCTCTCTCTCTCTCTCTCTCTCTCTCTCTCTCTCTCTCTCTCTCTCTCTCGTTTCAAGAAGTAATTAGTTGATGAATTAAGCCTATGTGGCACTTTGTTATAACATTTGTGATACCATCCTACTGCATAATCGAATCGATAATCCACTATAGTTTCGTGATTTGCCCTTATGATAGAATTGCGTCGTATCATCTCCTATTACGTAGTTAGATGCTCGTCACGTGTTAAAGATATTTTCAAAATCAACTTTTTTTAGTGGAGATCCTTAGTTATGTTGTTGATTATGAAAATATGCTTAAGATATGCATGACGAACATCTGACGCTATAATAAAAAATGTTATATCGAAATGCAATCTGAATTCGAATTAAATAATAGAGAAAATAGAGTAGTGGTCCAAGTGTGGTGGAGTGCATGCATAAATGTAGGAGAAATAAGTGGATATACACAGAGTTGCAGCTTCATAAAGGTAGCTGGGAATATTCCAACACCTAAACTCTTTCTTCTCACTTTTTTTGTGTGTGTGTGTGTGTCAACTTTGAGAGTATTTAATTAATTTCTTAATCTAATTACAATACTCATTATATGTCTTGAACCTATATTCGAGTACCTACAACTGGTCTGTTCGTGAACATAGTCAACACGTCATATTAAGTAAACCATTATGTATCTTCTTTACGTTTCCGTTTATTTATTGCTGCACAACCCTAATCTGTCACAACGATACTTATATGAACTCAATTATTATCCCGGCCATCACAGATTCATCACACACATACACAGAGGGTGTGTGTGTTATCAGAGTCCAATACATAATTTAATGTTTGATAATAAATAAAGTTATTGCATGTTACTTATACCCTGGATACTTGAGGATGTAACAGTGCTAATAAATTGATTATTTAATTAACAAATTTTCTCAAGAGAGACAGATAAAAGGTAAGACTCTAAGCAAGAATCTAATCAGTTTTTAAATCTTTTGAGCCATGTTTCAGCATTAATTACCAAATTGAGATCACCAATCATTTGGATTAATACTAGTAATATTTATTTATTTATTTCCACTCAAAATATTATTTTATTTTATTTTACTTGGTAGTTATAAATTTTCTTAACACGCATGCGATGTGACTTAAACCTCGACGTTTAAATTAGAGGAGGAGCATTTTTTCACTAGACTGCGGTTTTATCGTTTTTATAATTTATAGTAACTATTAGAAAGTCTCTAGAAACTTGGAAATTAAGGCCTAACCACTTCCTTGAAAATATTGGCTCCCCTTTTACAATAATATTGTTGACCAATATTTTTTAATAAAAATTTCAAATCTAGTTACAACCTTTTCACTGTTTTCTTCATTATGATGTATATGCTTGAAAAAAATGAAAAAAAATAAAATAAAAATGAATGGGATCTGAGGGAAAATAAAATCCAGTTAAGGTTCCAATCATGCTTTTTCCCACCTATGATAATCAAACATGAAAATAATATTTACGTGTGTTGGCCTAAAGAAACGAAATTAAGTTTTGAGACTAAAAAGATCCAGTTTGAGTCCTTAGTAACGCGATTTTATTTTGTTAAAAAGTTTTAAAAAAACATGGAAATAACAAACACAATCTTTTCACCACTGAAAATGAAAGAATCATTCACAAATATAAATAGTATTGTACATATCCCACAATTTTGTTAAGCTAAACCTAATTAATGCCCTAGCTAAAATAATCAATAGAAAAAGAACAAATTAAAGAAAAAAAAAATACTATGCTACATAAATAAGTTAAAAACTAAACCAATCTACTAACTACAACATGATTAAAATCATTAGCACTATTTACACAAATTAATCGTAATTAAATTGCGAATTTTCTCCTTCTTCTTTGCATGGCTTAAACAAGGGCTTCGAAGGCAATTATGGAAACTTATGTGTTTATGAAGAAATGGGATCAATAGCTCCACAGTGAGTCCAAATCTGAGATATTAGGGCTAAATGCAAGCCCCTCGAGCCCTTGATCGTCGTCGAACTCCGCCTTCTTCGAAGTTATTTCGTTGTTCGCCACATGATTCTCCGTGCTGAGCCCGGTATCTTGAGAGTGGCTCATCACGGAGTTATTCGACGAAAAGATCTCGGGTTTCGGCCTCCGGTAGTCTTGATAGCTCAAGCCGTAGTAATTAGGTAACGGTGCTTGATCTTGATAGTAGTGGGGGAATGAGGGGGGAGGGGCAATTTGGGGAATTGGGAAAGGGTTGCTGCTGATCATAGGGTAAGTTTGAGGGGGAACAAACGTCTGCAACTTTTGATTGGACAAAAATACCCTTGACGGAGGATTAACATTGCTATAATAATCTTCTCCTCCTCCTTCATGAAGATTAGCAGCTCCGAAACTCGAAGTCGAACCGGCCGGCCTCTCGTTTGAGGCGTTGTAGTCCGTCAACGGCGGAATCTGTTCCTCCAGCAAGAGACGATCCACGAAGGAATCGACCCTCGATAACTCGATCCCGGGGCTTCTCCTTATCCCGCTGTTCTTGTGGAAAACCCTACATACCACAAATTCCTCCTACATATAAAAAATAACACGAACTTGAGACATTTGGTCACAAGCAGCAACGGAAAACCCTCTACCGTTAGGTCAACACACACACGGTACGTTACCTTAGCTGCTCGAGAGAAGTTGAAGTTGGAGAAGAAGTTGCCCTCGAGTCGATATTCATGCATAACCCAATTCGTCTTCTCTCCTTTAGGAGCTCTCCCTTTGTAAAAAACGAGGGTTTTCTTCATTCCGACAAGGACATTTCTCCCTCGGTAGATCTCCTTGTCCTTTCCGGTTGCTTTCCAGTAGCCGGTCTCCGTCGCCCGGTTCGTTCTCATGCCGGTCGGGTACTTCCGGTCTCTCTGGCAGAAGAAGAACCACTCCTTCTCTCCCATCTTAGCTTTCTCTGCAATTTTTCATTTTCCAAAATAAATTAAACACAAAAAAATTAAGATTTTAAGGCATGATTTCTGCATTTTTTTTGGAACTAATAATGTTTTATTTAATTTTTTAACACGGAATATAAATTACGTGATCGTTTCGATCTTCTGTTTCTTACAAGCTACGTTTCTCCTCGCTTCATTAATTATTAATTACACAAAAAAACAAAACAAAAAAATGTAAAAAAGATGATTAAAATCAGAAAAAACCCAGAAAATTATTGATAATTAATTATTAAAACCAAAGTTCATTACAGAACACGAACACGAACACGAACACGAACAAGAACAAGAACAAGAACGAGAGAGAGAGAGAACTATACGTACTTGGTAAATCCCAAGGTTCACACTTGTTAAGATCGGCTTCGGCGATGGCCTTCGCGACGAAACGGCGATCGACGAGCTTGTGGAGGAGGTAGTGCATGATGATTTCTTCATCAGTAGGGTGGAATCTGAAGCCTGGAGGCAGATCTGCTAGTTCATCATCATCTTCTTCTTCTTCCTTACTCATCATCCTCTTCTTCCCTAACCCTACTTCCATTTTTGTACTATATATATGTAAAGCTTCTTTCTAATATTGGAAAGAGAAAAAGTAGCAAATGAGAAAGGGAAGAAATGGGAGAGAGCCTTCTTCTTATATGGAAAAGAAGCTAAGGTAGAGGTTTTTTTTTAATATTTAATATTTTTCTTGGGGAGAAAGGAAGAAAATGAGAGGGAAAGAGAGATGGGAATGGAATTATACTTATACTAATTAATGTATTCTGCTGTAAGTTTACTGGAACACAAACTCTAGCTCTCTTGAAACTTTCAACTGCATAATTCTCTCGTTTCATTAGTCTTGTTTGCTATTTTAGGTTGTTCGGTTTCACCAGTTTTGTTTTTCAAAATTGAATGAATTAACTCTTACTTTTGATGTGGATCCGTTACTTTTCGATACGGATCCCTTACTTCTTATTTTAACACTTACGCATAACATCTCGTGCTGAAACGAAACGGAACTAGTAAAGTGGGACTGAGGGAGGATTAATAATAAAGTTTAATTAATTAAAATGTGTATGTTTAAATTTGGGAGGAAAATAGTACTACGTAGGATGGAATTTGAGTTGTTGATGTTGATGACGTCATGCTGATGCTGGGGTGTGGGGGACGATACACGTTTCGACAACGCGGATTAGTGTTGAAAATGGCTGGATTTTTTGATTATATATTAAGGGTCAACTTTTTTATTATTATTTATATCTATTAAATTTAACTCGATCGTATTTTCTTGGGTTCGTCCGTGACTATATATCATTTTAAAAATTATGTCATCTTAAGCGGTATGAAGAAAGTATCGTAAAAACTTAGAAATTTGTCCGATCCGAACTTGGTATGAAAAAAATGCGATCTCTATCTTGTTTTTAGCTAGTGGGGTCATAATCTTAATACTTAATAGTATTAATTTGGGTTTATGGCGTAGTTAGACATTTTAATTTCCTAAAATTGTCTTATTCAATACATAGTCAAATACATCCATCACATTAATTGGAAATTAGTGCATTAAACCATTCCAAAATATGTGATAAATAACTTAATATTAATCGAATTTTTCAAAAGGAAACTTTGTCGAAATCGATATTATTTGAGGAGAAATTAATCTACGGAGTATGTCATTTGAAATATTAATTAGGATATAATTTTAATAGATATAATAAAATTGTAATTTTTTTTAATGTTTCTATAAAACTCCCATTAAGAATTCATGGTTATAGTCAATCTCAAGAAACAGTAAAAGATGTGGATTAACAAAAAATTATTCAATTAACACTTGGTCATTTAATATTTGATATATAATAATATTTAAATTATTATGAGTAACTATGTAAATATTTAAGAGTTTAATTAGTATATTTATTTGGATGTTAGTAGTATATTATATGAAGGCACAACTTGAATTTGGGTTCACAACTAAAATTAGCTTCTTTTTTTTTTTCCTCATTGACTTTATAAAGTCTTGATAAAATACTCCATAAAAGATTTTCATACTTATGCAAAATAATTAGTTGAGAAAGATTATAGTAGTATTTGATTAAATTTGTAGTTGTAGACTTGTAGTTATATGTTCTGTTTTAATCTGACGTGTTTCTTAAATATATGTAAGTACTCCCTCCGTTTTTTTTATAAGTCGTTTTTAGTTCAAGCATACGAATTAATAAAACTTAATGACTATTCTTTATTGTTCATTTTTTTTCCTCGTAAATCGCATTTTTCATTTAAAAATAGATGAAATTATTTTGAAAGAAGAGATATACATTTAGTGATAAATGAAGATAATGAAAACAAGAGAAAAAATGAAGAATAGTTAGTTGAAAATTGAAAATTTTATCTTGAAATATGAAAACGACTTATAAAAAAAACAAAGACAAAAAGCTAAAACGACTTATTAAAAAAAACGGAGGGAGTATAAAATAATAGAAACGTATCGATAGAAATGAGACGGGACGAGTACGTGAAGAGGTTTTGACTTAGGGAAATTGTAAAAGCACAGCAAATTGAGGATTAAGCTTCAATCTTCATCTTCCCTAAATCAAGTGACACCACATGACGTCATTGACACGTAATCTCCTACTCAAGTCCAGCTGTAATTTTCATCTTCAATAATTTGACCTTAACCAAAATACGCAACATACTATTATAGAGTATTAATTGAATGAAATTAAACCACATTAATAAATTAATAAATGTTAGTAATTAATAAATTAAGTTTATTTTCAAGGAACAGCTTATCTAAAATTTTAAGCAAATTATTGTCTTGTAGTAGTTGAAACTTTGTCATTTACTAATTAATTCCATCATAATTAAACATAATTATTTGGGATTACAAAATATAAACGCAAATGAGGGTTTTTTTTTTAAAAGACATCTGAAATGTGAAAAGAAAAAAATGAAAACTTCTAGTAGCATGTCGGTAAACAACTACATTTGTTTCACGGAAGACATCATGTGTTGAGCTCGTCTCCGAAATATATTTGCAATCGCAGGCAATTACGTCTGACTTAAAGGAATCGATAGGTCTAAAATCGATAGCATTAAGGGCGATGTTGCATCCACTTACGACTTCAACCTATATGTATACTAACCCATGAAGCTTGATCCAAGCAAGAGCTTCATGAATTCTCATAACTTCACCTTCCTTTACACGCCAACGTTCAACAGGTCCATATTATTTATTTTAGCCGTAAATATATTAAACGTGTTAACGGTAAGTACGTAGGAAATAGTATTTTGATTCATTTGATATTAGTGGGCTAATATGAAGAAAGAACTATATATTTATTTATTTTGCATTAATTCATTTTTTAAGTTGCATTAATTCATGTTAATATATAGATGAAGTAGTTTTTAGGGGTGCAAAATGACTAGTATTAAAACATAAAAGGAAATTAAATTCTCCAAAATTTACTGCAATTAATGAGTCAAAATAAAAAAATAAAAAATAAAAATTGATGACTTCTCCTCTAAATTAGGTGGGGAGGAAATAAAATATTTATATTATTCTCACTAGCTATAACTGCTCCTCAACTGTCTAACCGCCAAACTAATTTCCATTTTGTCCCATATTAAAATTTTATTTATTTCTTTTTAAGTGTCTCGTTGTCGAATACAATAGCAAATCAGTTAAAAGTTCACCATTTTATATCTATAGTTAATATTATGTATAAGTCGAAAATAATAGACGAGGTTTAAAATGTAAACTTACATAACTTTTTTGATACCTTCAGTTTTATAATAAATGACACTTATGAAGAAACGGAAAGAAGTCTATATTAAATATTAGTAAGTTTTAACTTCTATACTATATTTTTAACATTACTTTTAATTTACTTATTCAAGCATTCTTTACCATTAAATTGCTTCATCTCCCTATTAAATTATTTTGAAATTCAAATCCCTTCACACCTTCTAGAAACAAAGTTTATATTTTAAATAGTAATGAATTTTATGTTTTAGTTATACTATTTGTGGTATTGATAGTGCCACCTTACCAACTCTCAACTACTAATATACTACTCCATTTACCCTAAAATAAACTACTTACTATATGCATACATGTGGATAAGCACTCTTGTGGGAATCATACCCTCTAAAATATTGGAACCATGCAATGCATTTGGCATCAATAATGGTGGAATTGTGCGCGTATGCTGGCCTAGCGATAGAGGTTTTAGTTTCGGAATCGAGTTCGAGTTTTCCGTAACGCGATCTTTAAATTTATGTTAATTGCTTTGTAAAAATAATAGTGGATCCGGTTAACGTATTCCTTGAATATATATGAGGTATAAAATAACGAAACGCGTCAGCTGAAATGAGACGGAAGGAGTACAAAGCAAAATTAAATGCCTAATATGATTTGTGTATAATTTGGGCTTGTCTCATCAAAACCTAAATTAGGTTTGGACAAACATGAGGCCCAATAAATAGAAATGCATAAAGGCCCAATAAATTATTTACTCCATTTTTTATTCTCAATAATCAATAATATGGAGAAAATGTATAAGAAAGAATGTAATTGATTTAAAAACTTTATGAGAAAATGACTAATCATATAATTTTCAACACGTTCCATTTCAAGGTGGTGTATACTTTACGATAGTTTTAGATTCTAAAATATCTTAATCGAAATATGTATCAATTCAAATCCACATAATTTGCACCAGAATATTAGTATGAATTACTAAAGAAACAATGAATATTTGAAAAAATTTTAATTTGAATTAATTCATTTTTTCATTTTTTTAATATTTATAATATGAAAATATTCAATTTATTTCATCAATAATTAACTACCTACAATTATGAATTAACAATTTGGATTTTGGTAGAATTAGAAAAGGAGATTATTTTGATTCAGAAACGCTCCCATGTCCATCGTGAGCACTCTTAATATGCTCGCTGTTGATGTAGAAGTGTTAGATTTTACTTTTCTAGATAGATTATAGTATTTATTTTAATTATTTATTTATTAATAGTATGTCACGTCATCCGTATATCATATTAAGAATGACCATGTTCCTCTATTTTGATTATATCAAATGGAATTATCCCCATTGTAGTTCAATTCTTTTATGATAGTGGAAATAATGATGGGATTATATTATCTAGTTGGATCAATAAATTGAATAAATAAATAAATAAATGCAAACAATTTATGAATAAGGAGATAGGTAGGAATCAGTTCATTGCACCCAAAAAAATAAAATAAAAATAAAAATTAAAAAAATGGTCCCCCACATGAAAAATTAGGCAAATTTGTTTTTATTGCACACTTCTCTACTCCCACCAAAAAAAAATAAAGAAATTAAATAAAAGCTTTATTATTATCACAGGACCACTGGAATGAAATAATCATGCATTATTTGAAGAAAAGATTCCATCTTTATTATTTTGTTCTTTTCTTTGAGGGCTTCATTTCTTCAACACTCAAATTCCCTAATTCATTACTTGCAAGTAATTATAACATTTTAGTTTTTGGATTGTCCTTATTTTATAGGAAAAAAATTGCATTTTTTGCTGAGACGGCGAGCCTGAATGTACGTCTTCTGGTCCACGTGTTTAGGTCCAGTTTGGATTTAAAGTTAGAATTCACTGTTATTAGTGTGAATTCCTCGATTCATTACTTGCAAGTAATTGATAACCTTTTAGTTTCAGATTGTCCTTATTTTATAAGAATAATTTTGCATTTTGTAATATTTGAGGGGGTGGTTTGATTTTTAAGAGGTTGGATGAGTTTTTTTGTTAAGACGGGGAGTCTGAATGTACGTTTTCTGGCCCACATGTTTAGGTTCAGTTTGGGTTTAGGGTTACGGTTAGGGTTTACTTTTTTAGTATGAACAGTTGTTTACTTTTATATTATGTGTCCGAAAACAGTAAGAAATTTCTGATTTGAACAAATTTCGTGTTTTTTGTCTTTCGTGATTGTGTGTAAATTTTTTCTAACATTCTTCACTAATGATGGGATGATAATTGAATTAGCTTTAAACAGTGTTGGTGACAAAAGGGGACAATGGGCCAAGGGCATATTAGGCAAAACAAAATAATTTAATGATCTACTAACCTACTTAATTAAAAATAAATTAAACATAATCTTACAAAAAAATTGATAATCCCACCGCCAACAAATATATTAACAAGTGACAAATATCTCATTTTTTTTGGAGGGAAAAGTCAAATGGCAGGTAATTATAATAAAAGTATTATAATGAAAAAGAAATGGTCACACCTACCTTTAATTAATATTTTCCATTAAATAATAAATATAATCTTCACAAATTAGTTTTAATTAAAATATTTAATCCTTGATTAGAAACTCAGTCCTGGTGGCTTAAAGCCATTGGACAAATGCAAATCATGATTAGAAATCTAATCAAATTTATTATTCCGTAATAAAAACATTATCTCTAATATAGCCTTTATTTTACTACTATTCCATATTCCCTTCGTCCCATTTCAATTGTCATGTTTTCTTAATTGTTATGTTCATATGAATTGTTCTGTTTCCTCACCTTTACTTTTTAATGTGGGTTCATTACTTTTCAGTTTTAACATTTGCATATAAAATTTTGTATCTGAAAAAACATAACAAGTGAAGTGAAACGGAAGAAGTACGATGGTTTACCATTTCTGAATAAAATAGTTCTTAATTAACTCACAAAAGGACACTTTATTTTGAATGTGCACAATCAGCTATGTGTCAGAGCTTTGGAATTATTGTGTGATTTGTTTAATTAAAATTGTAATCTTTTGTGGATTAATAAAGTAGTGTATTAGTTTAGTGAAAAATAATGTTTAGGGTTAATTAAAATATTCAAGATTTGGCACCAAAAACATAGGACGGGGGACAATGTTGTCACTTGCTTGTCTCATTCCAAACACATCATATCTATTAACCCTTTTCTTTTTTTTCTTTTTTAAATTTTAGATTTTGATTTGGTAATTAATTTGGGTTAATTGATTGATTAATTAGTGTTAGTTTATCCTTTATAATATCTAGTGGATAACTTCTTTCGATACTAAATTGTCCCGTTTCACCTCTCTTTAACATATCATTGAAAGCTAAATCGCCCAATCTACGGTAAATAAGATTGGTTGTTCAGACTTATATGACTGTTTGATAGCCCAGATCGATTATTTATTGAAAGCCCGAGATTAGACCCTCACATAAATAAAGCCCAAACTCAAATTGTAGCCAAGATTACAATAAAAGGGTTTGAAATTACCCTAACTCTAGTAAAAAAAAATTCATTATTTTGAAAAAAAATATAAGAGTCTAAAATTGCAAAACTATGTAATTAATATACACTTTTAACTGATAAATAATTCTTAAAGCAAAGTGCCTTATTTCTTTGTTTTTTCCCCCTTTTATTACTATTAATTTTTGTAATTTTCTGGAAAAGTGGAGAGGTGTGGATATGGGCCGGGCCCACACATATAAACCGTGGTGGCCCAAATATTGGGGCTAAAATTGTAAAAACACACGAGAAAGAAAAGGAAAGGGGAAAAAAGGAATAGAGGGAGGGAGGGGACCAGCCTAGAATCCACAACTCCTGTTGGGCTTGGGCCCCACTTATCTTGGCGTGCACGGCTATGTGGGGACCACCGCACCCCCCATGAACCGCCGCTTTCATCCACTGCCCGCCGGCGACCTCTCGGCGGCGCACCCGCCGCTTGTTCCGCGCCCACCGCCAACAAATTATCGTGTGAAATCAAATCCACTTTTAATTACTCCTTCCGTCTTACTTATACAGTATCGTTTTGCTAGTGATACGGAAATTAAGACACAAATAAGGCTTCTTCAATTTCTTGTAAAATACTCCCTCCGTCCCCTAATAAGTGGTCCTGAGCCGTCAAAATGTTATAATTAAGAAATTGTATAATTTTACCATATTAACCCTAATCATTACATAGAAAATTGAAAAAGTAAAAAAAATGTAAAGATAGCAGAGGTAAAATTGGTAGTTTAGCTAAATTTTTACATTGAAAAATGTGATAGGACATTTATTTGGGAACAAAAATTTTACTCTTTTGGAACACTTATTAGGGAACGGAGGGAGAAACCGGTTTCTTCACCTTTATACTATAAATACTTCATTTATCTTTACTATTACGTCATAAACTTGACTTTTTAAAACGCCGCGCCAAAAAATAAGATACCAAATGAAGATGAACGAAGGGAATACTTTCGAATTTAAAAAAAATAAATAATAAAAAAAATTAAGGGTAGACATGTAATTATTGGGCGGATGAGGGTGTAGTGTAGGTGTAGGTGGCCATGAAACAATTCCCCGACACGTGGCAGTTGTGCGATTTTCCTGCCGTCTCTCTCTCTCTCCACTTTCTTTTTCCTTTTTTTTTTTTGGGCCAACTGTAGAATGCAGAATACATCCAAATATAAAAACTCAAATAAACACGGCTTTACAATTAATAAATAAAGCTTTTTTCGAATTTGAAGTTCGATTAAAAAATAAACTAAAATTAGTATTATAAGTTGAGCAAGACGTGACATGTGTATTGAAATTGGGAAAAATTAATAATTAAAATCTTAAAAAAATATATTAAGAGGAAAGAGGAAAAAACCAGTAAATATTAAGAAGTCTCTTTCATAACAGTGAAGGCTCAAGTACAAATTTTTGCACCCAATTTTGCTAAGAACTTGTTTCTGAAACTATACAACCAGACAAGTACCTTAATGTGACAGTCACTCAATTTAATACTATGAGGTACTCCCTCCGTCTCTTCTGATACGGCTTGTTTCTTTTCGACACGCATATTAATAAAATTGAGGTTTGTTGTACAATAGTGGTTGTCTACATACTTAAATGAAAATTTAGTGTATAAAGGTGATATATTAAGGGGTTAATGGGGGTACATATGAGATTGTCGGGCTGAAAGGAAACAGACTCTTTCGCACGAAACGCCTCTATTAAGAAAACAGACCGTTTCAGAAGAAATGGAGAGAGTACTAGTACAAATTTTATTAATTTCATAGTATTTAATACACATAATATTGTGTTTTTGTAGGGGCAATTTGTCAGTTTTGCAAATTTATTTTATTTTAAAACTAATTGATACGGAAATTTTAAGTTCGCGAAATGGAGGCGTCGAACATAAGATTTTCGATATTCGATACTAATTCTCTACTACTAGATCAATATTAGCTCGTATTTTTATATAAGTAGTTCATGTAGCATGTAGGTATTTTGATTTTGGCCCAAATTCAAATATTCAGTTAAATACTCGGCCCGTATCAATCAATATTGAAGCACGATATTGTATGAAATCAGGCCGCTAATTTTTCCTTAAAATATCACTTAGAAACCTAGAAAATGAGCAAAAGGAAGATAATGATTTGTTTAACTGGGCCGTTATAATTATAATTTTAGGCCCTATTATTTAAGAGTCATGTTCCAAACAACAATTTGGACTTGCCAATAGCCGGCCCTATAGAACAATAACATACTCCTTTGATCTCGTCTAATTACGCAACTTTTTATGACATTATTCGTTTGTTAAGATGATAAAAATCGACGTTGCGAACGGGGACGAGGGAAAATCTTTGATAGCTTTTGTCACGTCTCCAAATTTGGCAATATCACTCTTGTAGGATTTTACAGTTTGCAAATTGTATAAACGAAATAATCAAAATGCAATGGAAAGAGCGATTGATGTACATTGCTTTAGGCCACGAGTTCAAAGCCAGAATTCTAGGGGGTAAATAGTAACACTTCTATTTTTATGTATGAAAAAAGCAATAGTGTTTATTGTCTAGTGAAAAATAACGACTATAATAATTCATGATAACTTATGGTAAAAATAGTTTCATACTTACTCCCTCGTCTCATTAGTATAACGTTTATTCGACACGAGAATCAAGACGGAAATGAGTTTTAGTAAATGATTTAAGGAGATAATAATATAATAGCCCGAAGTTTGAAATGTAAGGGATAATGGTTCCAAAATTAGGCAAGAGGCATAATAAAAGGCATCAAATATTTAATTACTATATTAAATTGATTATTGCTAGCCAAATTAGATGAGAAAGTCAACGAGGTCAACTCCCTATTATTTTCATAACACATATATAAGGAAATTAATGGAACTAATTAACTAATATAAAAACAATGTATTTATAGATTAAGCTTTGCCCTAACATTACAAAGTCACATGATTTTAACGACTAAGTAACATGATTATGCTAATCCCCTAACACATTAAAAGCATGTAAGCATTGTTACATACTTATGTCAAGGTATGCCGGATCATTACCTATTATAGCTAGAAAAACAACTTCGAGGGTGCTGGAATCGAGAGTCTGTTGTAATACGCCATATTTCTACAATAAAACGTAATTGTGTGGAATTACAAGATGTCACAAGATTATAAGACATGTATTCATGTGCTTATATTCAATAAAACTTACTAGTACAATGAACACAAATTAATCTCACGAGGTTGAGCCATCGCCTCATCTACTTTTTACATGTTTGATTCGAGATTTATAGATAGTGTAAAGTTACGGTGATCATGCACAATACAGTGAGGAAACACGCTTTCCATATTTCGGATATCTTTTGTGATAATTTGGATGCAAGAGTGAGGATTTCAAAAATAGAGGAACGGATCGGAAACAGTTTTTCAGAAGAAAAGGTTGGAACATAGAAAGAATCCCCGAAGAGATACTGGAAGATTTGTAGTTTAGTGTCGAACGAGAGTTGTTTTACATTCTAACTGTTCATTTAGAAATTGATTTCTGAACACCAATTTAATCTTTTTAGGTATTTCGCGTACGTAACGTTCTTTCTTAATAAATTCGTTTTTCCAATAAAAAAAATCTCGTAAGGCTTAAGAAAAAAACAGAGTTTGCATTGACCATTTTACCCCTAGGGGTATTATAGACAATTAGTAAAAGAAATAAAAAGGTTTAATTGTCAAAGTTCATCGTCCATACTCGTTCCCACACTTGGAACCTCAACCTCCCTATCGGTCCCTCCCTCCCTCCCTCTCTCTCTCTCTCTCTCTCTCTCTCTCTCTCTCTCTCCCCTCTCTCTCTCTCTGAAAATATTAATAGCTGGGGGGCTGACTGAGAGGGAATAGGCCTCATCACCATCATCATCATCATTCACGAAGAGGAGGCATGGCGTTTCAGGACCACCACCACCACCTCTCCCAAGAAATGCCCCTCCACCACCCCCACTACTCCGACCACCACCACCACCCCTCCGCCTCCGCCTCCGCCGTCTTCCACTCCATCCTCCCCGATCACCCCGACGACAAGCCTCCCCCGACCTCCACCTGGCTCAACACCTCCGCCCTGCACCACCAGTGGCTCCCCACCCAGAGTCAACCCAGCCCCACCGCCGCCGCCAACAACAACAACAGCGATCACCTCCAGGACAGCGGCGGCGGCGGAGAGAAGAGCAACAGCAACGGCAGCAACGCCAGCTGGGAGAGGGAGAAGTGCAAGGCCGACATCCTCGGACACCCCTTGTACGAGCAGCTGCTGTCGGCGCACGTCTCCTGCCTCCGCATCGCTACGCCGGTGGACCAGCTCCCCAGAATCGACGCCCAGCTCGCTCAGTCGCAGCAGGTCGTCGCCAAATACTCCGTCCTCGGTCACGGCCACCAGCCTCTCGATGATAAAGACCTCGACAATTTCATGGTAATTTCATCCCTTCCCTCTGTAATCAACGGACCGAGAATTCCCAGAATTTCGGGGTGCGGTCAATTTTGTTTAGAATTGTTTCATCCATGAACTAATTCTAAGAACTTGTTGAGAATTTTATTTGGGAATTTCATATGTTCTTGTTTCCAAATTTTGATTTTGGGATTATAATCGATGATTATTCTTGGCTTTGCTCTTGTATGAAGGATTCTGTTTATCATATAATCCATCTTCTGTTGAAATTGACTTGAACGAAAATAATCGGAGAATTATCTCCGATCCTCGGTATTTAGTCCTTGTTAGGAACTCGAATCGCTGCATTTATACCTAGTGATCTTGGTGAATTCTGGTTGGCCTTTCAGAGTGATTTGCTCCTAAATTGTTGCTTCAGATTTTCTGTTAGTTCTTGCTCCTTTAGCCTAAAAGGGATGTTTGGATATTGTTATCTTGCTTTCTTGAACAATATAGGGGGTAACGTTGAAATCTTGCATTTTTTTGATCGAATGGTTGGATTAGCTGCTGCTATATGGTTGTTGCCTGTGAATAACTGCACACTATGCCTCGTCAAATGGGGATTGGAGAGAATAAGTGGGCAAGTTTAGGAGAATAGTTTTCTTTCATTCACTACCTTGATATGATGATATTTGTGGAAGTAGTGATTCCTCATTCCTGGAGGAATATAGTTGGAGTTCATGAGTAGGTATATCTCTTTGTCGCATCAAAATGGGAATCCCGTTATTATCTGTACACTAATAATTGGAACTCTATATTTTAGTGCTCTGACGAATCTTGTTCTTGATGGAGCTCCACTTGTTACTTGGTCTGCATGTATATGACTTCTTAACTGAATATGGAGTAACTGAAACTCTTTCAGCTGCATCTTGGCATATGGAAAGAGCCCTCGATCTATTTGATCTATATTGAAATGTCACAATGATTGGACTTGAATCATTATAAGTTTCCTTTTTTTCTGCATTTGCTTGTTTTTTCTGATTGAAAAGAATTACTTCAGGAAACCCTTTGTTAGAACTCCATAGTTTACTTTAACAAACTCAGATGTTCAGGAATGTTGTCATCGTTTTGGGAGAAGTGAAACTCTTTTGTATTATCGATTATATTGTTCAGAATACCTAATTCTTGGTCTTGAACTTTTTATAGACGCACTATGTTCTGTTGCTATCCTCCTTTAAAGAACAACTGCAACAACACGTTCGAGTTCATGCTATGGAAGCAGTTATGGCATGTTGGGAGCTTGAGCAATCACTGCAAAGCTTGACAGGTTATCATCTGATTCATGTTTTCACGTATAGTTTAGTATCCAGATGTGTGCTGGGCTGGTAAATATCATGCTTTTTCCTCAGTATATATCTTATACCCCCAAACTCCGAGCATTTTCAGTTTGAGATATATATCTCATACCCCAAAACTCCATATCGTAGTCCTAACCCACATTTCTTCATTCAGTCGTTTGCAAAAAATGTGGAAAGAGTAAAGAATTGCCTATTTTTAATTTTAAAGTTTCGATGAGGTAGGAGTTATGGGTGTTTTAAGAACTCTCAAGTCCAAAGTAGTTGGGAAACGGATGCCCATCCCGTTGTTTTCTCTTTCGATCTGTCTAGGATTAGTCTTGATCTGAGCTCAATCTTTTCTATCCGAAGTCAGTCTTTTAGTTGCAGCTTCTTTGATAGAAGTATCATTTCAAGCCCCTCTTCTCCTCTTTCTTGCTTATCTCGCTTTTATTCTCCTCAGCTAAAAAGGCTATTCTTCCATAGATGTATCCGTTTCATGCACCAAATTTCGACCTTAGTTCTTTCGAAGTGAAAAGATTCCTTCAGTGCTTTTGAGAGTATCCTAGTAAAGTTAAGTCTCCATGTTACTTTTTCTCGTTTCATTAGAGCACCATACATCCCTACCTCATCTCAATCATTCTCATCGATTTCCATGTGCACAGCCATATATGAGACTCGTGCCTTTTGTATTCATCGTTTGCACATTCTCTATAGGTGTTGCACCAGGTGAAGGTTCTGGAGCAACCATGTCTGATGATGACGAGGACCAAGCTGATAGTGAAAACAACTTATTCGATGAGAGCATGGATGGAGGGGACAACATGGGATTCGGTCCCTTAGTGCCAAGCGAAACTGAAAGATCCTTGATGGAGCGTGTTAGGCAAGAGTTAAAGCACGAGCTCAAACAGGTGAAAAGACATGAAGTTTCACCCTTGGCCCGAATCATGATTTCTGTAAATAATTATACCTTTTAACAAAAATTGAAATAAAATACGAGCTACTTGTTTATAGGATTATAAGGAGAAGATTGTGGATATAAGAGAGGAAATACTACGAAAAAGAAGAGCAGGAAAACTGCCCGGTGATACTACGTCAGTCTTGAAAGCTTGGTGGCAGTCGCATTCCAAATGGCCTTATCCTACTGTAAGACCTTAATCATGTCTCCTACTGTCAATTTAATTATGTATTCGTCTCAACTCTGAATACTGTGCTACGATATATAGGAGGAAGATAAGGCGAGGCTGGTGCAGGAAACCGGTTTGCAACTGAAGCAGATTAACAACTGGTTCATCAACCAAAGGAAAAGGAATTGGCACAGCAATCCTTCTTCCTCGTCTACTCCAAAAAGCAAGAGGAAGAAGTAAGTCCGCCTCCCATCTTCCCAGATTTTCAGAACTTCTACATCCACCTCCGCCTCAATCCTCAATCAAATAGTGGTGCAGGTGATAAAACTGGTAATGAACATATCTCGTGAAGAAGAAGAATTCGTCTCAGGCTTGAGAAGCGAGCAGTACTTACTTTCAGTAGCCATACCGTAACTACAGCAGGTACACACAGTTTATGAATTGGGGGAGGGGTATTTTTGGCGTTGGCCGGTAGGCCAGTCGCTTGATGGCTTATATATATATATATTGATTGCTTGAAAACATATGGATTCTAGCCTTGTATATCGATTATTGTGTTAAATACTTAGCTATACGAGTAGAGGATTGTCGAGAAGTTTTGTATCGTTTGCCACGACTTAGTTTTTCGTCTCTGTTTTGTGTATAAATTTGTGATGCTTATGAGTAGATGATGATGAATCACTTGCACCTCTCCTCCTCTTGCTTTCCATTGTTTCTTGAACCACAACTTGTGATATTTGTGCAATTTTTCGTTTTCCGGTCGCCCGTAATACTTGTGCATAATCGATTTTTGGACGTGAGTCACCTCCGTCGTTTACTTTCTACTTCAAAAGTCGGTATATATATACGCTACATTAAGTGTGGTCATGATATTTACTCGTTATAAATATTAAAACCGATTCTGAAAGATTACGTACACAATTATCATCACTGATACACAAGAAATCAAAAGCTAGATACTCAATTCACCCAAATCCACATTCGAATTCAAGAATAGCGAAGCAAATACGAAGCTTAATGTCACAGATTGAAACTTGTGTTTCACGAAGTTTTCGGACCCCTTCGACAGGGGCGTGACATTAAGCCATGAAACTAAACATCAGAAATCAAATTAGGATCAACATTCTCCTCTGGCTCCCAGGTAGCTTCTTCAATATCAGCCCACTTCACCAAATACTCCGTCCTCCCGTCATCCCCTTCCCGACGGTCGAGAATGGCCTCGGCCACCGCGTACTCGAGCCCGGCCTCGAAATCGGCTACGAGATCCTCCGCCACATAAGCAGCCTTCACCCACTCATTCTCCCCTCCATCCTTCCATCTCACCAGATACTCCACATTCTCGCCTTTCCCTCTCCTCTCCACCACCTCCTCCACCTCTGCAAACTCGAACGCCGCCCCTTCCAACACCGCCACCACGCTCTCCAGCCCCAACCGCCGCGCGAACTGCAGCTGCGGCGTCGACTTCAAGATCTCCCTCGCCAGCTGCAGGGGCGTGCGCCCCCGATCATCGGCCGCCTCCACGTCGGCGCCGTAGCTCACCAGCAGCTTCGCCACGCCGGGCCTGACGTAGCCGGCGGCCATGTGGAGCGCCGTCAATCCGCCGCCGTTGTCCCGGTGATTGACGTCCGCCCCCGCCTCCGCCAGCAGCTGCACGCATTGCTCGGAACCGAGGCCCGAGACAAAGAGCAGGGCGGTGCGGCCGTCTGCATCGACGGCGTCGATGTCTCTGCCGTCGCCGGAGTCGATCAGCAGCTTGAGAGCGGCCTCGTCAGCCTTCTTTGCCGCCGTCCACCACGGCGTCTCGTACTCCGCCACCACGTCCTTGGCGATGTAGTCGGAGGGGACCCACGTGGGGGCGACCTCGTCTTTCCACTCTATCAAGTATTCCATTCCACGGCCGGTCTCGAGGGCTCGGCTTCCGATGATCCGGTTCACTTCGCCGTAACTTTCATCTTCATCGTAGTCGCTGAATTCTTGCTTCTGCGGCGGAGGAGCCGGCTGCCGGCTGTCGACGGTGGCGGAGAGTGAGAAAGTAGATGGTCTAATTGGAGAGGGGAGATGAGGGAAAGGTAGTGGGAGGGCGGCGATGTTGGTGGTGGAGACTGGTGTAGGGGAGAGCTTGAGACGGGAGAGAGAGGTAAGGGCGGTCATTGGTCGGAAAAGGAGAATTGCAGTTTTGGAAGGAGGCGGAGATGGTAGATTGGGAAAAGAGATTGTTGGGGATAAGAAACCGCATCCATCCGTGGTTCCAATTGTGCTAGATTTGAACTGAGGATAACTTTTTTCCGACATTAGAATTTAGACGAGAGTGATAGTGGTGGATAAAGTTGTGTGAATGAGAATTTGACAATAATATTTTAATAGTAATAGTAAAAATAAGCATTTAGTTCAAATCCGCCTAGGCGATTTTTAGAACATTGCCTATAGTATCATTAGATATTTGTCACTGCGTTAAAAATATTTTTTAAAATTATTATAAGAAATGTTTACTTGTTGCTGATTTGGACATGATTTTAATATGTGTCAAAAATCTGACTATGCAATATAAGATGTCACGTCGAAATGTAAATATGTACTCCCTCCGTCCTCAAATAAGTGTTTCGAGCCGCCAAAATTTTTGTCCCATAATAAGTGTCCTATCACATATTTCAATGTAAAATTTTGGCTAAACTACCAATTTTACCCCTATTATCATTACACTTTTTTTACTTTTTCAATTTTCAATGTAATGATTAGGGGTTAATATGGTAAATTTATACAATTTCTTGGTTATTGCACTTTGGCGGCTCGGGACACTTATTTAAGGACGGAGGGAGTACTACAGTTTCTCGGCAAGTTTTTACAATTTTCATACACGAGTGGCGAATCTCGCCGAGAAACTGTGCGAAAGAGTGCCGCCTTCCTCCTCCGCCCGATCGCCGGCGAAGTTGAGGGCGTAGCTCTCCGGCGAGTACTGATACGGCGGTGGCGCCGCCTGATTCTTGCAGCGGCACAGCCTGCCTATCTTCCTTACAAAGTTCTTCCACTTGGGCCCGGCCACGAGCTCCGACAGCTGCTTCAGCTTCTTGATCTGGACCACCACCCACGCCTCCTGCGCGTCTCCGAGCCTCTCTTGCAAGAGACGGCGGCGGCTGCCACCCTCGTCCCGCCCGAAGCAGAACCCCCGGAAGCAGCCACAGCAGCCGCCGAAGCCGTGACCGTCATTGTCGTTGTCGTCCTCCTTGATGGGCGAGTAGGGCACGGCCATTTATGTATGCAAAGAGAAAACTTGCTTAGAATGAAGGAAAATGAGTTTTGGAGGTGATGAATGATGATATAAACATATATACGTGTGTGTTGTGTGCGTAGAAAAATCGAAGTTCGTAGGTAGGAAGGAAGTGGGAACCATGTTTATGCATGTAGTGTACAAATTATCCATTTTCTTGGAAGATTCTATTTTCTAAGTCAAAGGAAGAAAACCCGAAATCTTGTATTTCCGTGCTGCATCTTTTGTTATATCGACGGAGGATAGTGTCGAATATACTTTCAAAACTACGTAGTATGAGGGCAAGTGAAATTCGCTTCATCAGTGAGGCAGCCAGCAAGGTCGATTTGCAGTACTCCCTTCGACTCATCCAAGCCCATAAGTTTAGGAACCTCGGTTCTCTTCCTACGATTTTCTGTTGAGTTCGATTATGTTTATTTTGAATCGTTATTACTTACCAATGGCAATGAATCGCGGTAGATTCGAACAAGTATAATAAAATCGTCTCATCAAAATTTTACCATTAGTGACCATGGTCTCTCCTATAAACATCAAACACCAAATTGGAAATTAATCAGACCATTCCTATTCAATATTCATACTTCCTCCCCACAATCCTGCTAATATATGTGTAAATCGAAAACGAAACATCGAAGAAGATCAGGTTTTCGGTTGGGGATTTTGGAGCTGGGCTTTAGAGGGAAGCTTGATGGCCATAGCCCTCAGTTCATCTGCAATTTCTGTGAAATTTGGCCTCTCTGAAGGTTCAGAGGCCCAACATCTCTCCATCAGAGCTCTCCAGTCGGAGTCGCACGTTTCTGGCACGTGGGGACGCAACGTGTTGCTGACTATCCCGCCTATATTTTGACGGAATTAGTAATATCGAGAAAAGCGTTTTCTTGAAAGGAAGGGGCAAAAAAAGAAATCTGTATTTACCTATGATGGCTCCGTAGTGGAGATCTGCGTAAGGTTCTTCTCCGGTGAGAAGTTCCCACATTACGATTCCAAATGAGAAAACATCAACCTGTGGACGAACCCAGTTTAAGAAAGATACTCAGAGAGAGAGAGAGGGAGGAAGAGAGGGTGGGGGTGGGGGTGGGGGGTGACCTTCTCGGAGACGAGGCTACTGCTGCCATTGAGAAGCTCAGGAGCCATCCACGGAAGAGTTCCTCTCACGCCTCCTGAGATTAGTGTCTGGCATTTCACCTTCGACAGCCCTAGATCACCGACCTATAAGCAATTGTACATGTTAGATCACCTTGTTACAGATTAATCGGATATAAAACGAAGGATCAAACGAAAATGCTATTGAACTTGTTTGAACAAGTACTTTTCATGAACATCATAAAACAATAACTTAATAGCTTCAAATGTAACACTTTGATATCTAGTAGTCGAGGCAGTTTCTGATATCTCGTTTATATCGCAGCACGATGAAACTAGCTAGTTTTCTAATCTCAACAACCATAGATAGCATCAAAAGAGAGCATAACATCAAAAGCAACTAAGCAATATACAACAATCGATCACTAACCTTGCATATTGGTCGATGCGGGTCCCGCAGATTGACCAATAAGTTATCACTTTTCAAGTCGAAATGGACAATATTTTTCCCGTGCAAGTATTCCATTCCGAAGGCCACATCCATGCCAATGAGAAGGCGCTTCCTCTTGTCAAGAATCCTGGCAATCGTAATTCAGTGTAAGGAATAAAGATAATATTGTGTAATTACAAGAACTCAAACCATATCGGAAATTAATGTCACACCTATCATTCCTCTGCAAAGCACTTCTCAACGAGCCATTCACCATGTATTCAGTGACAGTTGCCACTGAACCATCGAGTACAACTCCGTAAAAGGCAACCACGTTAGGATGGTGTAAGTCAGCTAGCTTGATTGCCTCGTTCCAAAAATCATCCCTCTGATTAAAACATATCAGAAACCGTAGTAAGTTAAAAGATTCGAACATAATCAATCTGAATAAAAAGGATCAACGAACATGCTAATTTAAACACAAACACACCATGCGTTCTTGTTCTGAAGGCTTCCCGACGAAACATCTATCATTGATACGTTTGATTGCAACATCGGTGCCTCTCCACTTCCCATGATAAACGGTGCCGAAAGTGCCAGAACCCAATTCTCGCAGCTCTTCCAGGTCGGTGTTCTTGATAATCTGTGAGAAAATAGAGAAATGTATCAAGATTTGTGATTGATAGCCACATTGAGGATCAGACGAAGTTTCAGAAGAAAATAATACCTGTAAACGACCCATGCCTGATGCAGGGAATCCAACATTTATCTTGTCTGATAATTTGGTCTTGATTTCCTGAATCACATCGACTTTCAGTCCCACAAATACTGAATTGCATAAACAAGATAGTAGCCGAAATGTCAATTAGGCTAGTAAGAAATAGGAAGGATTACAATACATCGAATTTGTCTTGCTGCTGAGTTTCTACAATAGAAGGTTGGGCATCAGGGTTCTGCTGGGAAATAGGCGGAGAGTCACTCCTCGACTGCAGTGATCGGTCAGGATTTGAAGAGACTGACGAATGAAACACAGAGGCTGCAACACCTTCAGCAACAGCTTGAAGTTCTCTCTTTATCTGTTCCTCGGCTGAACCTCCTTCATGAACAGCAACAGAACTCAATTAGTACTGTAGTCAAAAACAAATTTAAAACAAAAAAAAAAAAAAGAAGAAGAAGAAATTTGGAAATAATTCATACCTTTAGTCGACATACTATGATCTGGACTCAGATCCCAATTCAGATTGTTAGAAAGCTGGTGAGCTCCATCGTCCATTGGAGTCTCTAACACTGAATCCTTAGGCGTTTCACCGAGAGGCTCTCGTAGTCCTACATTTTCCCTCTTTATTTGAAGCTTGCTAGGCCTAGGAGGGGGGTAGTGAGTATCGTTACGTGGAATCCATGGATCTTGGTTGGTAAATTGCGATGCTGGATTATCTAGGATATCTCCATCTCTATCACCGCCTATTCTAGGTTGTGACCATACGAGATTATCATTCCATTCATTACCAGGAAGGATTCTTTCTGCTGAATCAGAGGGCGAATGGCTAGCTCCAGCTCCTGAATGAGGGTATACATTAGGATTGCCTACGGGTGCAGCTGGCATCACTTCATAGGGTTCCGTCGAGGGAAAATTCTGGTACGGCTTGTTATCCTGTGGCGAGTCTTCTTTTCTAACATCTGCAGCAGTCTTATTATGCTCATCACTGTATAAAACTTCCGAAGGGTTTATCCGGAGATTACTCAACCTTCCGTCAATTTGCCTCAGATTTTCATATGCAAATGAAGCGGAATCATCTACAGGACATCCTGTGGCAACTTTAGGCGAGTTTTCTTTCGAAGATTCACGATCCTTCTGCAAATGCATGCCAACATGAGCAATGTCATTGTTTAGCGGGCTGTTGTTAAAAATTGTTTCTGGTATAGCCTGAGGCTGAACAACAAGATTCTGGACAGCACTGGCTTGTGAAGACGGAGGAGGAGTATTAGCTACGAACATGCCATAAGGTAGCTGGACCCCGCTTACAATGCCTTGAGGAATCGCCACCTTGGAAGGTTCCGGATTGCCAATAGCACCCAACTGTTCCATGTTGCTCTCTGCCCTAGTTCCAGTTACAACGGTTGGCCTGGTTAAGAACTGGTCTCGACTATCAACTGGAAGACTGCAATAATTCGGCCTCACATCGGAGACTGTGCTAGAGCTTGAAGGGCTTCCCTTTTGCTCCTGAGCTATGGTGTCTGAATGAGCATGAGGCAATGCTTTTTGACACATTTGGCAGTCGTCGATTCTCATAATCCTTTCTTGTAGGACATTCGGATGAGGAGCAAAGTACATTCCTTTTTGAGTTGTTGCGGGAATCGGGGCTTGATTCACATTATATCCTTGTGAAGAAGGAATTTGAACAATTCTTTGTGGAATCATGCTTTCTGTTGGATAATTCTCCACTCGAACTTGTGGTTGAACAACAGTAGGACCAACATTAGGCCTCATGCCAATAAACGGGGGATTCATAGCCATAGGCACGGCAGGAGTGAACGGTTGAGGAGAAGCACCAGCAGCCAAAGGCAACACCGGCCTCACAGCCCCTAAAATTTGAGTAGGGAAGCCCATTTGTGGAGGAAGGTGCGCGTAATTAGCACTATTCAAAGTTTCTCGATGAGGATCTGCATAAGATTGTATATAGGGCGATGAAGAAGACGCTGGATAGCTCATAACAGCCGAAGCCACAGACAGAGGCACAGACCTCTCGACCTCTGCTGTAGGGCTAGTTTTCACCATAGGAATGTGTAACGGAGCAGCACAAGAATCTGCATATGGCACTGGATTCGGATCTACATAAACAATTTTTGGTGCAGTTTCGAAATGGACGTTTCCATTAGGTGACAACCCACAAGTCGAAGGCAAACTAGTAACCTCGCTCAAAATATGGCTAAAGCTATCGCCCCCTTCAGTGCCACTCAAATCGGAGTTTTGTGCAGAAACCGTACTTTCAATGCTCTCCTTTCTTAAAATGCAACCACCGCTATTAAACACGTCTCCTATCCCATTCACAGCTTCGACATACCTCTGCCCACCATCCTGCATATCTCCAATATGCCCTCCGGATTCAAGATCTGAAGGCGAAAACAGAAAGATCCTCATCTTTGTAGATCCATCGGAACACCTCTCGACCAACTTCTCATATTCATCCATCATGTTCTCAAGATCATCAGGGCACGAAACAGTAACTAGCGCATCGAGATCCTCATCTGGTAACTGATACTTAATCACGACATTCTGTACATAAGTGTCCGCCATTTTCTGGACAAATTCATTAAACAAAACATCCCTTCCGAGACTAATTATCCTAGTCTGTCCTCCTACATATCTCAATGCCCCATCACTCAATCGCGGCAGAATCTTCCCACCAAAACTACATAAAAACTTCACCTTTCGACCCGAAACAGAATCATCACCACCCTCATCACTCGCATGATCCGAAGCACTGCGTGTCCCATAACTTGTACCGGTTGTGTAAACACTGGGAGGATTAACTACTGTACCGGTTGCAATGCCTTGTTGGATTTGAGGCGGCACAATTTGCTGAACCCATCCAGCAACCCCAGTTACAGCATTGTTGTACTTTACAGGCATGTATCCGGATTCTTGAATCGTGGGAGGGTAATAAACTGCAGGCATAGTGCCCGGGCTACCATCAGTAGGTGGGCTGGTATAGTATCCTTCAACTGGCCTTCCAGAAGAAGTTGCCGGAGAAATCCGAGGATCCTCAGCCACAGGCCTCATTATATTCAGTGGGCGCAAATCTTTGGGTATCGAGTTCTGTTCATACGCCATAACAACACGCTCTTAAACAGATGTAAAGATTAGATCTTTCCCACAAAATCCCTTCAGGAAGCAGAAATACAGTCTTTAATTCAATCAACGGTATCTCCAATCACCGGAACATTTGCTGCATTCAGCTGAAAACACGATACGAACACATAAATACTTCGAGAATCAAACGGGCAGCAGGAAAACACACTAACATAAGCTATAAAGATTATAACTTCTCCAGCAAAAAATCCAAGAAAACAAAACACAACTATCATTCAATTCAATCGGTGGCATTTCATCTAAGCTGATGAAAGAAATAATACATGATAAATTACTCAAAAAATCAAAATATGCAGAAAACACAAGCAATATTCAGCTGAAAAACTAAATCATACCAAAAATCAAATGCAAAACCACTAATGCAAGATGTAAAGATCAGAACTTTACACAAAATTCCAACACAAAATCCATACAGCAGTGTTCAAATCCAATCCAAACATCCATATTCGCCACATTCAGCTGAAATTTCTTCAAAAATTTAACACCAAAGACAACAACAAACACACCATATGCTTAACAAGTAGTCGAAAATTCAAGAAACGCAAAAAATTACCTGATTTTTAATGGGGCAGTGTATGAGGCGGTGAGAACATCTAATCTAATTCTAAAACCCTTTCGATTTTTCTTTTTTATTATCTAAATCACAATATCAACAAATTTCTCTCCTTCAATATGTACAAGAATTTAAGTGGTGAATGGATTAGAATAATAAAATTTGGTGCAAGATTTGGGGTGCCCTATGTGTTTTGTTGAAGGAACACGAAAAACCCAAAATGGAAGAAAGGGAGCAACAAGGGTCACTTTCTTTTTGGATTTGGGTGTGAATTGGAAAACGATTGCGATTTAAAGATTTTCAAGTGTTTTTCGTTCTTTTTTTTTTTTTTTTTTTTGAAAAATAAATAAATAAATATTTCTATATGTTTTTGAATGGAGGTGTGTGTAGAGAGGGAGAGAGAGCACGTGGAGAGATGATGCATGAGATTTTAGAGTCAGAGGAGAGAGATTTTTGTGTACGAGGATTTTTGGTTGGGGACAATCGGAATCCAAATCTACTCTGAATTACTCCACCCATCGTATTTATAAGGGGATAATTTTTTTTGTCGTATATAAATTAAGATGAGAGTGATAATGTCAGATAAAGTAGTACTGTAAATTAGTTTTAGCGGGTTAAAAATTTAACGTAGATAATATTTCAATATTAGTGGAACGAATGAAAATAAAATTTATCCCGAAATGAGTGGGACAGAGTATAGTAATTATTCTATTCAAATCTTGATATATTAAAAAGTGAAGCTCAAAGTTTTCCAATGGCATAGTTTTTTGAAATATTTTCGGTTTTATCGAAAACCATGAACCGAAAGCCTTATCGGTCTGACCTTCGGTTCGGTTTTAAAACATTGATATTCACATTTAAAAAGAATTGAGTCTACCCCAATAAATAAAACCTATTTAAGGCTTAGTTATATTTTACTACTCCCTCCGTCCCGTGGCATTAATCTCATTTGGATATGACACAGTAATCAAGACATGCAGAGATAAAGGGGTTTTAAAAGGTGTTTTTGTGTATTAAATTATTTCCTTTTAAGGAAATTGGACTAATAAATGGGACAGACCAAAAAAGAAAGTGAGACTAATACCACGGGACAGAGGGAGTACTATTTTTTAATTTTTCCCACATGATAACTAGGCGAAAGTAATAGTAGTCGATAAAGAAAAATATGTTTTAGTAGATTGAAATTTTATCATTTGAAGTCATATTCATGTGTTGATGGAATGCCGAAATAAAATTTATTTCTAGATCGTTGAAACGGAGTTGGAGGGAGTATTAATTAGTAGTATAAATTATTTTACAATTCACTTACTTAGTAGAGTAACTAACCTCTTTTTACACTTCAACCAATAAACAAGAAAAACTCTAGATTGCTTCAAGCACCGCCTTACTAATTTCCTTCGCCGCACGGTACCATAAATAAGTACTTAATCTTTAACTCTTTCGTTATATGCTTCCTTTCGTTTATTTTATTAGTCTTGTTTGCTATTTTAGGCCGTCTCATTTCATTAGTTTTTTATCTATGAGAAGAATTAATCCTTATCTTTAATGTGAATTCCTTACTTTTCACTTTTAACGTTTATACATAGAATCTTGTGTCGAAAAGAAACAAAACTACTAAAATATAACAGAGTGGGTATATACATGTACAATTAAAATGAAATTGATGATTTTCTTTTGTAAATATATACTCTTTCTCATAATTCCTTTGATTGGTATATAACTACATGCCAATTTCTTAGATTTAATATCTTGTATCCATGATAATATGCATTCACTAGACCGGAAGTAATATCATACTTCCTCTGTCCTATTTTACTTGGCTTAATTTCTAATCGAGACGTTCCATGTCATAAACACATAGTAGTATTTTCTCAACCAAGTACTTTTATTTCACACCTACCTCTTTTGAAATCATAGGTAGGAGTAGGACCAAATCTATATATATATAAAACAGGAATCCAAAATCAAAAATCAATTTCAATGGCGATTTTGTAAATATCATTAATTTCAATGTTAAAGTTTAAACCACGTACACAAATTAATAGATACACAAAACCACGTTCACTAACTACCAACTATAAATGTAAAATCCATTTTTGCGAACTGAAATTGAATTATAAATATTAGTAATATATTATTCATATGTATATTTACCACATTCTTAAATTACGAAAATACAAAGCAAGTCAAATAAAACTAGAAAATACTTATAAAATAGCAAAAAATTATTTATAGATCTTGAACAAAGTAAGAGAAAATTACTAATTGATAGGTCAAAATAATTACAAAAAATTTGTGAATTAAATTATTTGTAGAGTAGTAATTAAATTAAATTATATATGGAAAAGGAGAATGTTCAAAATAATTAAGATTTATGATTATTTGAAAATGATAGCTTAGTTATATATTTTTTGAAAATAATTTATAACCATTATATTACCGTGCGGCGCACGGGTGCAAAATCTAGTTATGAAAGAATATTCGATTCCTTAAAATTAAAAATTGAATCAAAACTTGTAGATGAAGGATTCTTGAAATGGGGTAGAATTCAGTTTTATCAGTTAACTGTCTTTGTCATTTTGTGGGTTCCATTTTCTATTAAAAATTCAATTACTAATTTATTGATTCATAATTTATGTGTACGTGGGCTTTTTAGTTGAGTTAGGTGCTTAAATATGCTAACATATATTTTATTTAATTTGATGACTTTGAGTCTTTGATGAATTTGGGCAAGTAATTTGGAGTAGTAGATTTATGAATTCATGTACGTAACGTATATTTATTTTACTTTTATAAAAATAAGGATGAAAGCGAATCAAATCGTTGAAAGCAAGAGCCGAAGAATCTAAATACTAATAGCAGCTATGCATAATTTCAAACGGAAAATGTATTGAATATAATTTCAAAGCCTAAACTTTATTATATCTAAAGATTCTCAATGTTTATGAAAGGTTACATTTTAATACTCTAGACTATCCTCCCTCAATTTTCAAATTACCGACAAACATTTTGTTTGGTTGGGATCTCCGTAATTTTGTCTAATAATATTATAATTTATTAAGTCATTTATGTGCTATCTAAAGCGTCCGTTTTTTTTCGTTACAACAATGTAAAAATAGGAAGTTTCGCAATGATTGAGGAGTTAACTTTTAGCAAAACCAGAAAAAGAACACTTTTAACGACCGACTCAATATGAAAAAAATGAACGCTTAAAATGGAACCGAGAGAGTATCGACGTTTATTTATGTTTTTTGACGGGAATAATTCACTTTTTTTTTTATTAAAAGAAATTATTGAAAGAATTATAAATATTGGAGAACTTTTTAAATGACATGGGCCGACTTAACCCTTAGCATTTGTGGGCCCAACTTTCCTTTATGAACATAACCCAGGAACCGAGTCCGAACTCGGAGACCGACCCGTAACCCGGCCCGGCTACCAATACCTCCAATTCCGGAATTCAAATTTCACTTCCTACTCCTCTCTCTCTCTGGCTCTCGGTGCTTCTCGTGGCCGGCGACGAACGCCGCCGCTCCTAACCTCTCGAATTCACTCTGTTTTTATAATATATTTTTTATTAATAAATAAGTGATATTTTTTATTAAATATATTTTTCTCATTTCTTTATTTTTATTAAATATAATTTCTTTTATTTTTTCTCATTTCTTTTATTTGCATATTTATTTTCTCATTTCTTTAATTTTTAGTTATTATTTAAACATAATCAAATTATTATTAAAATTATATTAAAATTTTATATATAATGTTGGGGTTGGGTAAATTTGAATAATCATGAATAAACATATAAAAATGGAAGTGGTTGAGGTTGGATGAATACAGTGAATTAACATAAGAGAGAGAAATTAATATAATAATGTAAAGATTAGATGGTTGGGATTGCTGATAAACATAGTCTAATGGTTGGGTTCCAACCCACGGATCGGATCAGTAACTGAGCTGGCCCACCGGCTGTTTGGGCCGGAAATTGAATCAAGGGCCTTGGCCCCGAAATTTCTTCTTGGGCCGGATTATTAATTTTGGGCTAAACTTAATTAATACTTTGGCTAAATATACTTATTGGACTATAAATTATTACTCCCCGTCTCACTTCACTCGCATTCCTTTATCCTATTCGGGACGTACCACTTCAATTGACTTATTTTCTAAAATGAAATAATCATCTCTTACGTACTCATCTGTCATTTTCAAGTTGAGTCATTTCTTTTTGTGATTTCTGGCACGCTTTTCAACGCTTCTAGATGATGAATTTTAAAATGGATTTTTGAAGAATTTTTTTCTTTTATGGGATACTACAAGATTTTTTTTTTTTTTTTTTTAAATCCATTTTAAAATTCATCATCTAGAGGCGTGAAAAAGCTTGCCGAAAATCACAAAAAGAAATGACTTAACTTGAAAATGACGGATGGAGTACTTTTTTAATACGAACTGCTTGCTTTTCATTTTTAATATTGCTTCTATAATCTGTACCGCAGTGAAACAAGTCAATTGAAGTGGAACGAACGGAGCGATTCTAAAAAAAAAGGTAATAGTGAAATAAGAGTTCCCACTATATGATTGATAAATTTTTTAAGATATTGCTAATAAATCTTTATATTTAGGTAAATCACATTAATACACGATGTACCAAACGAGAAATATTCACATGATTTTAATAATAAAGGAGATAGGAAAAAGTAACATAAATTGATAAAATCCCATTATTAATTGGATAAGATCGAAATCTGGCGCCACGATCTTAACACGGATAGCCCGCAGTTTCCTCTCCATTTATAAACCACCGCCCCTCTCCCTTCACTACTGAAACTACGAGACTATCGTCTCTCTCTTTCCCTCTCCTCTCTGTTTCATTCTCTCTCTCTAGCTGAAAATGGACCCTTCGTCGCCGCCTTCATTCAGAAACAAGGTCAAGGATTCTCTCTGCTTCTCCTGCTGCTTCCGCCGCCGCGACGGCGGCGGCCACTTCTCCCTCCACCACTCTCCGCCCTCGCCGTCCGACGACAGCCCCGCCGCGGTGGTTTGGGTGAAAGCTAAGGGACCGCAAGAGCACTCGCTGTTGGAAATCAAAGACAAGTGCCGCGCGATGCTAGGGCTCGCCGGAGCTAAGCACAGGAGGCACTCGTCGGTGGAATTCCGGTACGATCCGTTGAGCTACGCTATGAATTTCGAAGACGGATTCGATTGCGATGACGAAGCGCCGCTGCGGAATTTCGCCGCCAGGCCTCCGCCGTGAGCTGAAAACCGCTCGCCTTCACTACAAAAACTGCTCGGGTTACGGTTTTGCTCTGAACGGATTTCGATCTGTAAATATAATTTTCTTTTTTTTTTTATGTTAATCGTGATTTGCCGAGATTTACACCAATGCGGCAATGCTAATTATTTTTTTGGCGAATTTATTGCCTGTTCCTGAAAATTTGTGAATGGAATGAAATGAAAGGGAATTGCAATTAACCAATTTCAACAGCAACATTAATATACAGTTCGTTATATACTTTATCTGTCCCACTCCACTCGACTTTCTTTTCTAATCGAACATTCCACGTCAATTAGCACCTAAAATTTCTTATTGAAACGAAACAAGCCAATTTAAAATGAGATTATAAAGCGGTAGACCCTACTTGGTTATTTTTTGGTAAATAACTTTAATATTTGAGGTTAAAGTTTCGAAAAGTGTGAAAAATAATAATATTCCATTCCAGGTAAATAAAAATTTCCGTACATATATTGGCGGAAAATAATTGATAAAAAATTTAAATTGATTTATTTATTAATTTATTCTACTTGCATTTAATTCTTGCCAACGAAACGCTGTCGTTTAGCTCGAACCAAATGTTTAAATCCGCAACGGCTAGTCCTAACTAACCGTTCCTCACACTCACAATTCAAAAAACACTCTCAAAACAAATGCTTGTTTCCACACAGTGAGGAAGTAAGAATCAGCCGAAAATGGTCTCATTGCAAGACTCCATCACTTCAATCTGCAAGACCATCCTCCCGTTCGCCTCCAGGAAGCGTCGGGTTCCGGCGATCGAGCAGCGTTTGTCGGACGAGCAGTCGGATAATCTCAAATGGCAGCAGAACTCGTTCCACCAGATGCTTAACTTGATGGGACTCTGTAAGGAGGGGATTGTTACCGGGAATGAGGTCTCTGCTTTCAGAATCCACCTTCTCGAAACACTGATCGCTTCGCCTGTCGATCACGAGCCGCCCTTGATCTTGAGGGATAAGCTGATCTTCTTGCAGGTCTCCATCTCTCATTTTTTGAGCTAATTTAGTACTATATATGAAGCTTCAATTTTGTGATTTTACAGCTGCAGTTAGTTCATTTAGCTCGAAAAAATCGATTTTGGTTTCACATTTTAGCATAGATGTCTCTATTTAAGACATACTTCAAGTGTTGATTAGGATGGTTTCTCTTGTTAGGAGTTACTCTATGCAAAATGCATATCCGATGAAGAGTACCACGCGTCGAAGAGGCCGTTGCTGCAGAGGCTCGCAGTTCAAGGAGCTGAGATCGATGTGAGAAACGTGATAGTCGGGGGGAAGAAGGAGGCATCAAACGACGAATGGTCTGAAATAGATCTCAAGGATGAGAACCGAGAATTTGTCTCGACTTCCAAGAGTGCCGTGAAAAGAATGAAAGGAGCTGCATCTGTGTTTGGCTTTGTGTCGTTGAATAAAAGTGAAAAGTTGAAGGAGGATGGGGTTGATAATCGTTTCTTGAATGGAGGATCGGACGAGAGAGGAAACGGGTTAAAGTCCATTCTCATGGAGGAGAGCCTGCAATCACCGGCGTGTGTGGTGGGCGAGAAGAAGTTCTTGAATGGCTGTGGCAAGGGGACGAAGGCGACGTTGAGGGCTGCAGTTGAGAGGGGGAGAGAGAAAGTGAAGCTGGGAAAGAGGGGTTGGGCTGACGGGTTCAAGAAATGGAGGAAGAATGAATCCAAGGACGAAGAAGTAGCTCCATCTTCGTCTCTCGAAGAATGTTATGGGGGGAAACTCGTCTCAAATCCAGTTGGAGAAGGCCCGGACACGAGGCAGATCAAGAGGAAGTTGCATCCAAACGGCGCACCAACTGATTTCTTTGTGGATAAGGTCTCGGATTCATACCACGCTCACTCTCAAGTCGAGTTTGATTGCTGTTTTCTTTTCTTGATGAAACCTTTGTTGTAGGTTGTAGCAAAGAACATAAAGGAGCAGCTCTCACGAATCCGAACAGAAATCTCCGCTGCAGACTCAAACGCTCGTCTCACGTAAGTAAAATTCACTTTTCAGAATCGATAACCATGTTAATGTATCAACAAGTGTATGAGCATTTGTTATGTATGCTCAGAGACGAGGAAATCGAAGCCATCTCGACGAAGCTTCCAGTCGACAAAACAGACTTGAACAAGTTATTTCCCAGGTAAGGCTATTATCTCAAGTTGTCCCATTTTCAGCTACTGGGAATTAGTGCAGCAGCTATATCTTCATTCTTTTTCTGCCAAATGATTCAGATCGTGGTGCGATCAATACGGCGACGTAGTGTTAGACGTGGTGAGGAAAGAGTTCAAAGAACACATGAAAGAGGTGGGAAAGCAACGAGGAGAGAGATGCAACGAATTTGAGGACAACGAAAATTCACATCCAAACCTTGCTTCCATTAACAGTAGCAGTAGTATCGATAAGGGCTTCAAATATAACCCCTTTTTCGACATGTAGAGTTGGCCGAAAATCCTTATTCGGCTAACCTTATGCAGGCAAACATTATGCCCATTTTCTGGATTTCAAACTATTTATCATTGGCAAAACAGATGCTCGAAAACAGCAAATGCAGTTGAGGCATTAATCGAGGCTGCTGCACTACCTATATAGAAACGACGTCTCCTAATCTAAGCATCTTAACAACAACATAAGGATTTGAGGCAAGACTAGAAAAGCCGTTACACTTCAAAGTATCGCGATTCTGTCTGGTTTTCCCTTGCTCTGATGTACAGTTCATTTAACTAATTCTGCTACCAACCAAGATATTGCTATTGGATGAGCAACGATCGTATTGTTTCATTGAGACACATACATCTCTTATAAAATATTTATGTACAAACTAACTTGCTTCGAAAGAATCTCAGCCCTCTGTGGAACCCAAACTAACGTCTCCCCTGCAGAGTGGGCACACACTGGTATACCGAAGAGGAGTCAGTTGATAAAACACGACTTGCAAAATAACGACCCACACACCCATATTAATGTAATGAGTACATACCCGTGTATTTCTTTAAGCCATTTGTCCACACAGGTAACGTGATACTCATGATGGCATGGAAGAGTCCGTATTCTGTCTCCTTCCTCGTACTCAGCCAGGCATATATAACACCTGCATTGAAATTTCACGATACACATGAACAATACGGTGGGTGCATGCAATGATCAATACGTTACTATCTATGTCTTGTTTTATTTTCAACATTAAAACAAAATATAATTTCATCTTGAGGTAACCAAAGGCCAAATGCTATTTTGTTTCGCACGATGTTCGTTTTATATTGATATAACATGAAGAAGAAAGAAACACATTGCCAAGTAGTCTAGTACCAAAGGTCCCTAGCAAAGACAGAAAACGTACTGTGATACATCATCTGAGGATACCAATTTTTCAGACTTGCCATGTGTCTTCACCGGAAAAGCATCAACAACTGATTCTGGAGCAGGAAGTGAGACCACAGACAAGGAAAGTGACATCGGTTGTTGATGAATTTGATCAAGTACCTGTTAGATAAACGTAATTATTATGTCACTTATTATGATTAATCAGAAAGATATAAACTGCATAAGAGGTAAATGAAAGTTAATAAAAGACTTCTCCTATAAAGATAAATCGCCTACTAAATCTTACTGGTCCTTGAGATAGTGAGCCTCGCTTGCCTGGGCAATAGATCAAGTCTTACACTGAAATTCTTCGAGGAAAGGTTTCTATTGACTCTCAAAGTTAATACAATGCTCTTGGTTTGAGAAAACAAGGTAAATAATAAAAATTTCCATTTCGTAATCTGTTAAAGAGTGTATGAACTTCATACATAAATAGCATGCATCGTCCCTTTATGCAGTGACTACTAAACTACTAAATTAAGCGCTACTTAACACATATAAGAATTTATGCACCATAAGGCCCCGCATTACAAGCTTGCAGAACACTTACACCATTTGAACTAGGATAAAGAAGAATACCTCAAACAATGCTTCTGCCAGCATAACTATCCGAGAAATGCCGGTGCGTGGGCCAGATTCTTCAGCTAATGAACTGGATTGGCACAAACACGAGCCATCAGCATGTACCCCTCGAGGACAAGCTGGAAGTGGATAATCGGTTGCACTAAGAGTGCCACTAAGATTGTCCCACATCTGTACCCAACAATTAAGCATTAGATGACCTATTCAAATTCAGCATCAAATAAAACTACATCATGATATTTCCAGAGGTGAGGTCTCCACATGAAGTCATAAACAAGACCCAGGCATTGATTCCTAACACATGCTAAGAACGGGATTGGGGGGGATAACAAGGAAAGAAGCCTGCTAGGTTTCCAGAATCAGAACATGCATATACTCCTTCCGTCCCGTTCTACTAGACCTTTATTTTAAAGAGGAACTTTGAAGAGGAAAGGGAAACCATCCAACACTCCCAATATTTTAAAACTATCTACTGACATATTTAGACAGAGTTTTACCTCATGTCTGGGCTGCAACTGCTGATCACTGCTGCCTGGACTTCTACTCCCTAGAGAACTTAAATCTCCCCCAAACTCATCATCGTTGAAACCACCACCAAGATCAAGGACCTGTCTGTTAGATCTCAAATGATCAGAACGAGCAGGTGAAAAAGAAAATGTTCTTAAATCTGCACGCCTTCTAGAACTGCGCCTTGAGAAGGCATCCCAAAATAATCTTCTACTATTCCTTCTGACCTCGCGGCTGCTAATTTCAGCAGAGGTAGCAGGTATAGTGATTGATTCACTCACCATGTCACCGTGAAGTCGATTATCAACTTGTCTATTCTGTTCACTTCCCGACACCAGAAACCCGACATCTGGAGTTGTTACCTCCTGGGCACTATCTTCTCCCGATAAATGGAAGTGTGAAGGTGAATCAGAAACAAAAGAAGAACCAAAACCAGAACTGGAGTAATCGGCTTCCTCAGAGACATTATTGTCGATTGAAACTTCATCCAACAGAGAATCTCCAAGAGCATTGCAGTATAGGCTTCTCGGGTTATTTAACCTTTGACCAATTCGAGATGTGTCACCTTTTATGCTGTTCGTGCCATCCATATCATCTGTCAAGAACAACTGACTTTCAGACACACACAAAGGAGATGGCCGACCTCCATTGGAACTACTAGCAGTTCCGTTACATCTTGAACTGTCAATGCATTGACGAGAAGGAACCAACTCCCTACTTTCCGACAACCATTTTCCTCTATCACTAGGATCATCATGGCTTGAACCAACTTCAACAATAGGATCCTCATATGCACCTAAACGTCTTCTGGATGAGACCACACTTTCACTTTTGATGCTGATCAGGTTATCCCCGTTTCCAACTGACAAATCAGAATTTCTTCTAGGGAATTTCAACTTCTTTCTACAACCATGTTCTGCAGAATTTACCAGTAATTCAGCTGGATAATCTTCCATCTACAGAAGAAAAGTTGGAAAACCATATAATTAACACCTATCTGACCTATTTTCTGCTAATAATTAAAAATCGCACAAAAACAAGATTTCAATTGAAAGAGAAGAAACCAGCTATACGTAATGTATGCCCATTGCTTTCACATATACAGAATAAAAACCAAACTCACATAAAGATATAATGATATAACGATGTGCCTCGCTCTAAATAGAGGTCATATTGTGGATGATATGAACGTCATCCCACAAGTAAACTATAATAATCGTCAAAAACCTAGCAAGTTCATGCCTTAAAAGTGGATATTTCTAGCTCATCAATTGATATAACAAATTTCTTAACTACTCCAAACACCTGCATATCAACCATGGTGCTTTTTGTCGAAGAATACCGTAATACTCCGGACATCTTAACAATAACATTTCACACTCAGCGCTTCAAATGAAAATCTCAGTGGCGTTGATAATCAATCTTCTTCTTAATTTCACGTATCTAATGATTCTAATCCCCCAAAATGCAGAGCAGCTACCAGGTAAGTTGTTAGCAATTTCAGAAACCTAGAAATCAGAAGCCCTATTTCTGAATAGGATTGAACAACCATAAATTTCTGGTTTTCCCCAGCTCAAGAGCCCACGCAAATAGAACCATCGCCAAATCAAAAACGAAAAAAAGGAGAAATCTCCAAATTTCTTCGTTTCACAGAAAGGGAAATTTCCTAAATCAAACTTCGCCCCATTCGAATACATTGCAGAAACGAGGAGAAACGTAATTCAGAATTGGTGGATACCTCGTTAGTTGAGGAGGATGAGCCGCAGATGAGGACGGAGGAGATAGAGCGCCTCATGTTGGCGCGAGGGGCTCGGTGAGGCCCGGCCCGAGAATACGAGGCGGAGCCCGAGCCCGTTCGGCTGATGCCCGATCCCATCTGATGACGGACGGCGACGGCAATTCTTCTCTCCCTCTCTGTGCGTGTGGGGAGGCGCGTTTCTCTTCCTCTCCGGCCAAAAACAAAGGGGTGAAGTAAGGAGAGAGGAAAAGAGAAAGTGTAGGGAAATTGCAAAGGGAGCTACATATATCGAAGCATCGCCAGAAATGGCGAGGAATGAGGGCTCAGCAAAAATGGCGATGGATGATTATCTCAATAATGGACTCTCTCTCTCTCTCTCTCTCTCTCTCTCTCCCTCTCCCTCTCCCTCTCCCTCCTCTCTCTGTGGACTTAATTTCGAGTTTTAAAACCTTATACAGTAATTAGTCCTTGTCTTTTTCTATTTTTCCTCTTTTTTTTTTTTTTAATTTCTATTTTTAAATTACGTCTCGTTTTATTATTTTATATGAAAAAAATATTATACTAATATTAATTTGAAGGTGAGATTTCTTTTTATGTGATAATCATTTGATTAGGAGACATGACCTAATCACCTAAATTAGATGTGAAATTACACTAGACCAAGAGTATGCTTTAAGAAGTCATGTACTAAATCTTTGCCAAAGTTTTGGGGTAAGTGATTTATTTATAATAAAAACAAAAACTATCAAAATTGTAGTAGTACTATTTGCTTTTAATAAATATACTGAATATGTTTGCGTCTGGTGTGTAGATCATATAACCGAAATTCACATTACAATTAAAACCTATCCTATAAATACAAAATTATTAGGACCCGTTTGGTACACATGATTAGCCCATGTTTCATTCCTTATTCGGGCCCAATCAGGCGTTTGGTATCCAAGATGTGTAATCGCAAGGCCCGTGTTTATTTTCTGGGCCCGCGAGTAAACACTGTTCACGTTTAGTGGAGTAAACGGGGGGGAGGGGGTGCGTTTCATATCCGGGTTTGAACAGTAACTCCAGATTTCAGTGGGAAAAGCCGCAAATGCCCTCAAGTGCGTACTCCAGTTTCAGGGGGAGGGGCTTCATTGTTTTTCATCTGCTCGCCTGAAAATTCTCATCGTGTTTGCCTTGGCTGAATCGGGGGGGAGATTCAGTAGTGGACGGCGGTCTCCAGTGGCTGAATCGGGAGGGAGATTCCTCTCACCTTCTCCACCAGCTTCCTCGTCCACGGCCCCGCCGTCACCACGGCGATCTCGTTCGTCCCGCCGTCTCGGCTCACGCCGATGACCTCGGAGTTGTCATTCAATACGGCGCCGTTGCGGAGGGCGAGGGTTTGGAACATGGCCACCGCCTTGGTCGGCTTGATGACGCCGCCGTGCTGGGTGACGACGCCGATCCAGTCCTCCGGGATGTCGAAGACCCCGGAGAACTCGTCGAGGAGCTGGCGGCGGCGGAGGACGGCGGCGGGGATGGAGTTCTTCCGGCAGCTGTCGACGACGGCGAGGAGGGACTTGTTGTCGGAGGGGCCCATGTCGAGCTGCCGGGTGGGGAAGTAGACTCGGTAGCCGGCTTCCGCCTCGGCTTCGCGCCAGATGGTGCGGGACTCGCCGTGGGAGGAGCCGCGGTGGTGGAGGAAGTCGAATTGCTCGAGGAGGAGATGAGGACCTTTTCGACATTTCACCGAAAACATGGAGGCAAACTCTTGGATACCAAACACAAAACTTAAAAAGAGGTCCAAGAAACTCACTGCTACCAAACAACTATCAAATAAAGCTAAACATAAAGTTTCAAACAATTAACTTGGTTTCTTTATTCGGGCCCAATATCATGACTTGGATACCAAACGGGGCCTTAACGTGACATTGTTACATATATCGATCGTGAGCATATTTAAACATTGTGTGGTTGAATAAGGCAATATTTATAATCTGCAAAATACTCCCCCAATCTCATTTCAATTATCTTATTTTCCTAATCGAACTGTTCCACCTTAATTATTATTACATGGACGGAGAGAGTACGTATTAGAGAATCAAAATTAATTGGTTCTTGCATAGTGCACATTTCAAAAGTACACTCCTTTTTTATGTCTACTTTTTCAACCCTAAAAAGGAGTATACTTTCCCCCTTTTTTTTCATTTTATTTCATACATTTACTCATTCTTAATATAAGCCAATTAAAGCTTTTCTCATTTTCTCCTTTATTCCATCTCCACTTTTTTCTATTTTTTGAATCTAATGTAAACTAATGTGCACTTTTTCATACACAATAATCGACGTGGAACATGACATGAGTGCATGCATGCATGCCTCCTCCTCCTCATTAATTAAATTAAGCTTTATTATTATTCCCTAATTAATCACCACACCTATCCATATCTAAAATTTTGAATTATCATAACATGTTCGATCGTTTTACGATTTTTATATCAGTTAAAGAGATCGTTATGCTTTCTAATTTGATATGCGCCATCGATTGATATATAATTTGTGAATTTGTAATGCTATACTTTTAAAGAACGAAAATATTTAAAATCTACATTTTAAATACAATCATGTACAGTTGTACACTTTAATCTTTATATACAAGCCAATTAATGGTTACTAGTCTGTGTACCCGTGTGATACACGGGTCATTACACTATGGTTACAATAATATTATATGATGGCGTGTAAGTGTGTTAGTTAAGCGATAAGGGGTTGGGGCGATGCTGAAGACGGAGGCATGAAGACAACCATTCTAAACTTGCCACGTGTAAAGCTATTTTACTACTAATTGCTTGGCTTGGCTTTCCGGCTTGGCTCATGAAGACAAGATGGAGTAATAGTGAATTTTAAATTCAAATTTTTTTTTTATGATTTTCTTTTATACTACCCCCATCTCATATAAGTAGTCTCATTTGCATTTCAGTCCGTCTCACTTATTAGTCTCATTTCCTAAAATGACAAAGAATACATGGCTACAATTAACGGTCTCTCTTCAGAATCAATTACAGCCACACATTTCTTCTTTTATTGGCTCTTGTGCCCATTCCAAATGGGACTACTTATATGAGATGGAGGAAGTATATTTTACCAGAAAGTGAAATTAAAATTTGGAGGAATTTTAATACGTGAAACCTTTTCCATTTTATGTCCCAATCATTATTTTATTTTATTTTAAAAATCTTAAAGTTTTTTTAATAGAAAAATATTTATATTTTATACTCCCTCCGACCCACTGATATAAAGATCTTTCGTAAAATTGAAAATTTTAAATTAAAAAAATTCGCACACATCACTTTAACTCACTACACATTACTTTAACCCACTATTTTTTTAAAATCTTAATTTACTTGTCAAAAAAATCCTTTTATCAATCAGACTTAAAGAGTATTCATCTTAGCTATATTAAAAAAAATTATAAAATTTTAGAACTTATAAACTTAGCCATACACCCTAAGTATAAATTATGAGATATAATCATATAACTAAACTAAATACAATGTGATATAACATAAATATAACATATTCAAATTATTATTAACAAAATAAGATTGAGATTTTAAAAAACTAAAAATAGAAATTGCAAATAAAATAATACTACTAATAATCTTTTTTTTTACATAACCGATAAAATAGAGATCCCCAATAATATTTTTTTATTTAGGAAAAACTTAAGAAAATTATAGCAGTATAAAATGAAAATTATAGGAGTAAAATAGTAACATAAATATTGGTTTGGTGAGAGGTTTTTTCTACTTCATGAGCCAAGCCGGAAAGCCGAGCCAAACAATTGTTAGTATAATAGCTTTACACGTGGCAGGTTTAGAGTGGCTGTCTTCATTGCCTCCGTCTTCAGCATCGCCCTTGCCAGCGATAAGGGGATTGAGATATGGGGCTAAAAGTCCCGAGTTCTAGTCTTCCGTAGTGCGGCCTTTAAATTACGTGTTAATTGTTCGAAGTTGTTATGGGCTCGAGTGAGTTTTTATTTTTATTTTTTTATAACAATTATACGAAGTTGTTATTATGGGCCCATTGGAAATTTTGGGTGCTGCCGACGTGATGCGTAGGCCCAATGATTAGAGTTCTCAACAAAAAACTTGAACTAGTCAAATTTTAATAGTGGTACAGCCTCGGTTATAGATAAATTGTTCTATTTTTCTAATCGAACCGTCTTCTATTAACTGTTTTATCTTTTAAAACTAATATAATCAACTCTTACTTTTTCATTTCTAACAATGCACTTAAAATTTTGTGTCAAAAAAATCAGGAAAATTGATCTGAAACGGAAGAAACACACCTTTTCTTTTAGAAAGTAGTCAATTGTAATACTGAAATATCTTATTTAACCACTTCGATAAGAAAACGAATTTTTTTGTCAGTCGTTAGTCTTATAATGGCGCATGCTAACGGTTTTTTAGTGCTCACTTTTTTGAAATTAGTGACATACCCATATATGACATGACATTTCAAGCCGAATAAATAAGAAATGTCATCGCAGTATGACTAATATACTTAATGGACTCTCGAAAATTTTAAATTAACCATTTCAGTAAAACGAATGTCAAGTAGTTACAAACAGACCTATAGAACCAACTAACGTAAAGGGTTCCGACAATGTGGATCGGGCGCGTTTTTATATCTTATGTCTCACCGAATTATTACTAGTATTTTTTCCCGTCTCACCGAATAGTGTTCGTTTTTATATCTTATGTCTCACATATATTTAAGAAATGCCCACTATTCAGTAGTACGAAGGAAGTATACATTAACTTTTGCTCATTAAGTTGATATTGATTCTTTCGGTTGTTACTGCACGTATCGAGAGAGTGTTTTTCAAAATGACCTGATGCTAAATAATTTTTTTCGCACCCCCAAATTATAATTTCTGGAGTCGCTACTGTTTGACCATATACACAAAGATGGCCCATTCTCAATGCATATGCATTAAATGTGTAGAACATGCTTCTCATCATGTAATATGAGGATGAGACATATATACCCCAATTTTGATGGATACATACCAATATTTAACACTATTCAATTCACTTATGTGTGCCCCCTTGCATTGAATACATACATTTATAGGCTTTGAATATCAAATAAAAATGAGAAAATGGTTAATTTGCCCTATTCGTTATAGTTGTATTATCAAATATGCGTTATGACGATCGGTAAATTATAGTTGTATTGGCAATTAATGCATTATGATCTGCAGTGTATAGCTGATGTGCATGCATGTCGTGCATAAGATGAATTTAAACCGATAATTGACTGAACACTTGATTTACACAATCTTAGTTTCTAGTCCAGATTCAAAAATGGCAGCATATACATCTCTTCATAGGATTGCTGTCTAATTTAATTTTAATTTAATCTATGCTTTTTACTATAAATTAAGATGGATTGACTTAATTAATTAGGGTTAATTAATAGTAACTAGTTGTGAATAGGAGGTTTTCTTCTAGCCTGAGAATAATCCATTCCAGTTAAATCTAATATTCCAGGACTGGATAATGATGAATTTATTGAGACTTCTTCTTCTTCCTCTTCCTCTTCTTTCTTTCCTGGGTTTTCTTTCTTCTCTTCATTCTCATTCTGCACATCCAAAATTCATGCATGGAAAATTAAAATAAGGCAACAAAGAAGATAAAAAATATTGTAAATCATGATATATACTATTATAGCGGAGAGATCACGTACAAAAGACAAGTTACGTAAGAGACGAGAAGTGATCTGGACCAGTAATCTTATAAGATCTATGGTGCAGATGGTGCATTATGATTACACTTAAAATGCATTATGATGACTGGTGCATTATAATTGTAGATATCATGCATTATAATTGTGCATAAAGTACATCTCTTTTTATTTTTTTTACGGAAAATCTACTTTATACCGAATCTCACTCCTACTATTATATAGTAATATTTTTAATTTCATGTGTTTAATTAATTATAAGTAAGTTGGTAATTTGAGAAATTAAACCAACCTTAGCAATGGTTGCAGTAGTTGGAATAACTGGAGATGTCATCATTAGCTTTCTTGATCTTCCTGCAAAAAAAAAAAAAAAAAAAAAAAAAAACTGTATTATTAAAATAATTATTGTTACAGTTTAGAGTTTCAGAAAATAATTTTTTTAGGGGAAAAAATTAAAATTTTAATATACAAACTCTTGATAATCCTTGCAACTAATTTTTTTTTAAAAATAATTACCTGAGAAAAGCTTGCTTTTCCACAAGTTGTTAACTTCTTCAACAACCCCATCTTCTTCTCTAGGCTTCATACCTTTTACAAAAACATGCAGCAGAAATTAATTAGAAAAAAATTAAATGGATGAAATTATATATATGTGGAGAAGCTAAAACAAACATACCTTGAGCTTCATGAATAATGAGAGGGGATAGAAGAAGAAGCAGCAGAGATATAACCATGGTAGTGTTCATACTATATATGCTTCTGCAGCTCGTTTAATTCGGGACGAAGACGAAGACGAAGAATTGAAGAAGAAGAATAGTTTGGGACAGTGCTCAGATACAGAAGAAGTATATATAGTCTAGAATTAATGAATGAAGAACTTAGAATTTGTGTATATATATAAAACAAGAAGGCTATAGGTAGCTCATGAGGCCTAATTTTGTTTATATACAAACATATTACATCATGATCAAGACTGTGTAAGACCACAATGGTCCCATTCTACTTCTTCAATAATGACATGCTTTTATCACTGCTCTCTCTCTCTCTCTCCCTCTCTAAACTTGTTACCTCCTTGGAGTGTACTCCATTTTCTTCGTTCCGTTTATAACGAGTCTGCTTCTTTGGGTTCAGAGGTTTAGATGACTAATGCAGATTTCGATTTTTTTTTAAAAAAATTAGAGCATCGTAGATGTAATTTGGCTCGTTAATGAATTAATGTCGCTTCAAAGTCATTTTCCTATTGGGACAAATCAAAGATTGAGGGCTCCATATTTTCTTTTCGTAAAGTGATTTTTTTTCTTGCGAAATCGATTATGTAATTATTGTAGTTGAAAATGGATACATTTCGATTAACAGAAGTCCAAGGCTCGTGTCGGATATTGTTTCAAGGATCAAAACTTGGAATTATAGTCGTATAGACTATGCATAAACACATGGTAACATTCAGAGTAGATAGCAAGCAATTCCACCGACTTAATATGAAACAATGAAAAACGATCGAATCCACCTCCGAAATCGATATATTGATAAATCGAAGCTTGTGGTATGTAGGGAAGGCACCCGACCTAAGTTGCCCCTACTCATTGTTGTCTCCAATTATGAGATCTGAATACATGGAAAGGTCAAAATTAAGTATGCCCTACATGAGAAAAAGAAGAGAACAAAAAACAATTTCTTGTACAAACAAATTAAAGATGGATGCAAATTGGCATGCAATAATTATATATATGAATTTGGCCAATACTTGTAAAAAAGAATTCTCATATATTAATCGTAAACATTTTTAATATATTTACGAATGATATAATATATTACATGTTAAAAATCTATTTCAAATGTAAACAATATCGATGTCGCATCAGCAACGGTGAACACATTAAGATTTAAGAGCATCTCCAATCCATACTTTAAAATGGAGTAGTACTTCATTTTGAAGTACGGAGGGCATTCCAACCGTACTTTATTTTTCGGCAAGAGTATAGAGTATTGAACAGTAAAACTCTATATATGGAGTTTTACTGTTCAATACTTCATACTCTATTTTCACTATTTGAACAATATTAAACTATAAAAAAAAATAATTTAACTACATTTCATTAATATAATTTGATTTATAATTTATTGTATTTTATATTTTATTTATAACTAAAATTTACAAAATTTATTTAATTTAACGTATTTAATTTAATATAAATAAAAAATTAGCAATCCACAATATTCTTAATTATGTTATTTAAGATACAATTTTATTAATTATTTAATATTTATGATACATTAGGAAATGTTAATTATGTAAAATTAATGAAAAACTACGAATAGAGTATGCATATAAAGTACGTGGTTGGAATGAATTTCTAAAATAGAGTATGTCATACTTCATTTTGAAGTGTAGCATACTGTAAAATATAGTATAGGGTTGTAGATGGTCTAAGAATATTCATGGTGGGCAGATGAACGTTTTTGTACTCGTAAATCCTAGTTTTTTTTTTTTTTGTCCTCAAATTGCCACCTCAGCAAACTTTCTAAAATTATAAAATTAGAAAGGGAATTATAATTAGTTGTTGACTTAATAATAATTAAAGAAGAAGAGTTGGGATCGACAAGCGTAGTAAATGCGATGATGACGTGTAGTGTTTGACGTCCCATCCTCCACGTGGATGTCCACGTCCTGGCCCCACGTCCGTCCACGTGGCGGACAATTGCCCTTGGCCTAGGGGGCACCAAAACACCCCATCTTCACCATTGTCCATAAAATGTTTCTCAACTTCTTCGTCCTTTTCTTGCGTGTTGAAAGTGAATTCGATCTTTCTTTTATTCTCATCTGTCTTACGAAAATCAACGAAATGGATACGAGAAACAAAAGAAAATACACGAGTTGTTTATTGAGTTCGTCACTAATATCTTCAGATTGTATAGCAAACAGATTCCTAATCTTTAAACCCATTAGGGTTCTTTCTGGACTTTAATTAAAACACCGCCCAAAACGTCGGGCTTTAGAGTACAATCCATCTAGGCTTCGTACTTCAACATATACTACTCTTTTCACGATTTGATGTATTTGTCTGACTATTTCCTCTTTAAAATTTTTCATATACGATGACCCGATTTGTGACTGGATTACTTTAACGGTAAGGAATTCGAGTAGTATTGTACTAGTTTTTTTAATCTTATATCTCTTCATTTGAATTGTATACTAACAAAAGAATGAAGTAAAACTTTTCATGCATAACCACACAAAAAAAAAAAAAAAAAAAAAACGAGGAATTTATGGTTTGAAGTTTGAAGAACTTATGCATAAATACATTTGTTTTATTATGTCTGGCTCAGACCAAACAATGAAGTTGTGATTTTCCACAAACAAAATCATTTATTCTTTTTCATTTCTTGTGGTGGCCTTTCCCTTCAACTTGTTCTTATCCATATAATTTTTTTTTTGGAGTTATGAGTTTTTCAAAATTTTCAGATTTTAAAAAATGGTTGTTTTGACGATCGAATTAGGATGAAAGAGTAATAAACAAACATAAACGTAAAGAAGACACAAAATTATATAGTTCACCAACGTTGTGTTGACTACGTTCACGAGCAAAAAATGAGAACATGTATTATTAGGCAGCTAGGTTACAGATTACATAATACATCTCTACAACTATATATATAGCGAAAAAACATAACAGATAGGCTCAGCCCAATGACGCCCACAAAACCTATAACGAGATCCCCGACCAACTCTGCATACCCGAATATAGGTTCAACGCATATCAACAATGTTTTGAAATTCAACTCGTTGATAGAAACTTTACTATAAATAGTCATGAAAATATCAATACAATTTCAAAGTATAAAGAAAAGAAAAAGAAAATAAATCACCTAGCTATATATAAATTAGTTTATCATATCTAAGATAGTGAAGTATATTCTAATTAAAACCCTAATTATCCATACTAATACTTGTTTCTAAACACCTCAAACTTGTACTCTGAAAAGAGAAGCTGTCCATATCTACATGAAACCTCTCAAACCCAATGCCATCAACACTTACAATGCTATAAGAGCGATGAATATTTCTACCACTCCTCCTCCGGTCGACGGCGGTGGTCGTTGCCTGACGATCGTGGGGTGAGTCGTCGAGCGACTCGAACGATTCCTCGAGCTCTTGCCTGAGTTGACTCATGGTGGGCCTTTCCTTGGGCACTTTCACCACACATCTTAGAGCAATTTCTCCCATTTTTAGCATCATTTCCATGTTGCAACCTTGCACTAGTAGATTTGTGTCCAAAATGTCTTCAATCTTGCCTTGCTCGATGCTCGTCCTTGCCTGCATTTCGTCTCGATTTTAATATACCTACCGTATTTTACTATATTTATAATATCCACATAAAAATAAAAAAATTATTATGATACCCTAGTTCTGAATTTATCGATCTTATTTTAACCTATAGAATTGAAATCAGTTTCTAATATGTAAATTAACATTAAATAGATGAATGTGCCTTAATAATTGCAAAAATTAAAGAAACCAATTCATAATATTATTGAAATTGAATAAAGAATGCATATGAAAACTATAAATAAAATGGAACATGGTTCATAGACATATATGAGAGAGAGAGAGAGAGAGAGAGAGAGAGAGAGAGAGAGAGAGAGAGAGAGAGAGAGAGAGAGAGAGAGAGAGAGAGAGAGAGAGAGAGTTTTTACCCAATCAATGATGTGAGAGGTAGAATTAGTGGAGTGATCAAGTGCAGGTCTAGCAGTAAGAAGCTGTAAAAGTATGACTCCAAAGCTATAGACATCAGTGAATGGAGTGAGATGAAGGCTTGAGCAATATGCAGGATCAAGGTACCCTAATGTCCCTTTAACCTGGCTTATCACATGTGACTGATCGCCATCCGGCCCCGTCCTCACCAGCCCGAAGTCCGACACTTTAGCCTCGAACCCTTCCCCGATCAGTATGTTGCTCGGCTTCAAATCTCGGTGAATGATGCTAGGGCTTATCTCTTGATGCAGATGCCCTATTCCTGTGTATAATCAAGATGGAAAGTTATAGCTAGGAAATTTGTTGCATGGAGAGATAAAATGTTGAAAATATAAGTGTGTTTGTACCTTTTGCTACTCCTATGGCTATTTTCACTCTCTCTCTCCATGTTAAACTCCTTCCTCCCCTCCCTAATTATACAAAATTTATACATCAACATATATATATGAATAGACTGTTACGTAAGAAATAAGAATAGATCAGAGTTACCAATAATGTAGTCTAGTAATGAGCCATTAGTAACATATTCATAGACCAAGATTTTTGCTGCATTTGGCCCTGCATGAAAATCATGAACGAAATTACTGTCATGATCAGTTCAATCATCAATACTGATATATCATTTAATTCAAGCCCGTCTTCGTAGAATGATCTTGCCTGTTTCTTCGCAGAATCCCACGAGTGCAACGAGGTTTTCGTGCTTCACCCTCGACAGCAGCCTTACTTCTGCTTCCGAACAAAGCTAATCAAGAGCTGACAAACTAATTTTTGAAGACTCAAAAAGAGAAGATAAAAATTACCATTTCTGAATTCCTCAATGCTTGTGTATGCTTCAGAATGAGATTTCTTGATTGCTAGAGTCCCCTCCGAAGGAAACGTGCCTCGATAAACTTTAGCAAACGATCCGGATCCTATCAAGAACTCGTCGCTGAAGTTCTCCGTAGCCTTCTCTAGCTCTTCGAGGCTAAATCGCCTCAACTTCAATCTCTTTGCATCTAGCTTCCCTACTTGCATAAAAAAGAACTGAAATTAGCTACTTTCATCAATAGAGAATAAGTTGAAAGAAATAAGAGTGTATGAAGAAAAAACAAACCTTTTTGTTTAGTGGAAATCTTGAAATTCTTGTAAAGTTTCCTTTTGAAACAGAGATATAACCAGGCTGCAACAAATATTAGTATAATTGCAATGAGAATTCCTCCTAATATAGGTTTCTTACTCGATCCACCTCCATTGTTGAGTGATTCTGAAGGAGATGAAGCTGGTGAAAATTCTTGCTCATTTGCCATGCAATTTTCTTTTGCATGAAACTGCCTGCAAGAAGGAGTGGAGGAAGAAGAGAGGAAATTTGGTTGATGTTGTTTGAAATAACAAATAAGTAGAGATTTAGAGAGAGAGAATAATTAAAGTAAGTATATACTCCCTCCGTTCCACTGGGAAAGAAACATTTTTTCGACGTGAGAATTAAGACGGAGTGATGATAGTGTGTTAAAGTGAAAGGTAGTGGGTTAAAGTGATTGGTAAAAAAACCTTTTTTCGACGTGAGAATTAAGACGGAGTGATGATAGTGTGTTAAAGTGAAAGGTAGTAGATTAAAGTGATTTGTCTGAATTTTATTGGTTAGAATTTTCTATTTTGGAAAATGTCCCTATATCAATGGGACGTCTCAAAAAGGAAAGTGTCTCTTTAGTAGTGGGACAACGGGAGTATTTATTAGCCGGCCAAGTGCATGAAAATATATAATTACAAGTAACTATTATATGGAGTTGATTGATAGACTTGGTCCCTAATTAATCTAGGCGGCACAAAATTCCAAGGATAAATTAAATGTTAATTAATCAAATTATAGACTATGTACAATACAAACACAAATTTTTTTTATTATTATTATTATTATTATTATTATTATTATTATTATTATTATTATTATTATTATTATTATTATTATTATTATTATTATTATTATTATTATTATTTTCATGCACGTATTGATAGTTACCTAAATTGTCACACATGGGGTACTTTTGTTGCAATGTGACCATGGCCAATTACATCATTCTAGTTACATTTCATAAATATTCTATTATAACTTTTGGATATTCATGCAACATTTGGAAGCATATTTAAGTGATTGTACTATTGTAGCATAGAGTAATGCTTTAATACCAACCGTAAACACGCTTAATATGTCCACGAATGATGTGACAATGATATTAATGAATAAAATACCCTGGCCTAACAAAAGAAATTACACCCTAATAAAAAGAATTGCAAATTTGGCATTGTCACATCAGCGGTGAACATATTAAGTGTGTCAACGATGGGCAGGAGAGCGTTTCTATTGTAGCATATATGAACACAGTAGTTCTTAATACTATGTGTTGGCCAAAAGAAACAAGGAATGAGACAAAAAGATTTACAGGAATTCAGCATTAATTAGTATTTTAATCAGAGATTAAGACATGATAACTACCCAATTAATCATATGTTAATCTGTTTTGGAGATATCTTAGTCAACAATTTTTACTACAATTGGTTGAAACACTTGTAAATAGAGTGTCTCCTCGAATGTTTTTGTTCATTTTCTACTTAAGGTGATGAGGAGAAAGACAAATTAATACTATAACGTTACGTCTCATTTTCCATTTTCACCTATCTCGCTCGTTATTAGTCCCTTTCAATAGAAATAATTAACACACATCTTTTAAAACTCATGCATCTCTCTCCGTATTTAAAACTGTGTCACACCACCCTAATATTACTAATAAAGTGAGACGAAAAGAGTAATATTAAGACCAAAATCATATACATTATCTAGAAGCCAAAATCATTACCACTTCCAGTCTCTAACAGCATATATATACCAAGTCAATGATTCACTTTTTATTTATATTTAAACTTGCAAAGAGAAATTACAAAAATTCATATACATAATAATAATAATATAGCTTAAGCAAACAATAAGACCAATTCAAAGAGAGACTTTTCTACCTCACACAAAATAAAAATAAAAAAGTATGATTACAACATTGGGTAAAATATACTTACATACTCCCTCCGTCACTCCTTATTAAACCCATTTGATTCGGCACTATGATCAAGGAAGGAGGGGATATAGCTGTAATCAATTCTAACGAGAGAGAGTTAAATGGCAAATGAGACTAATAACCATGGCAAAGGTAGTACATACAATACATACATATGGAAAGGCAAGAAATCAAGGTTTTTGTGCAGACAACATGATGAAAGATTGCTGAACTTTCTTGGAGTAATTAATGAGGCCACAAGATTTGCAGAGGTCCTCAATCTCCTCTTCTGTCAAGTAGTTATAGTTCCTTGTAATTCTCTGCCCAAAAAAAGTAGTACAAAACATCAAGAAACTGTTTTGATGCAAAATAAAGTAACATCAGATGATTGTAGAAGAGAGAACCTGTCTGAAAGGCCTTAAAAGAGCGGGAGTTGAAGAAGTGACTCGAAGGAAAGTACTCCCGACGAAAACGCCACCACTTCTCAGTATCCGATTTATCTCAGCAATCTGATACATTAGCAAAATATGAAGAAATTAAACACCAATTGAAGTTACTGCGGCCAGGTGTATCATCAAAGGCTACAATCAATTAGCTACTTGACTTAGTTCGTGTCAAGAGATAGGTAGGAAATGGGGAATTGTAATACACAAGATATTGAATACTTCATTTGTTCAAAACTGTGAAAATTCGTTCCAAGAACACATTGACTCAATTGGGAAAAGCTTAAAGTCGGAGAGGTAAGTTAATTGGAAAATGTTTACTCGGCATGAAGATTTGATTATCAATTCGAACTTGTGACAATGGGGGAAAAGAAAATAAAATGTACATGCCGAAACATCAGTGTTTCCTCCATTATTAAGTAAGTGTAAACGAAATTAAGATGAGGAATAAGATCACTAGACAAATTCTTGAAATTAGTTGAGATGTGAGACAGTTAAAATAACATACAGCATTTGAAGGAGATGGCCAGCAATGTAAGGCAGCACCAGCATGAACAGCATCAATCGAACCAGATGAAAAAGGAAGCCGTGAAACATCAGCTCTCACAAGTGCAAGATTCCTGCAAAGTTCCGAAACAACCTTGTTTATTTCACATCGTCTTTAAGGAAAAGAAGGCCTAAATGACACAAGCACAATTTTTCTAAATAAAGACAGTTATCTGAGGAAAGAAGTGACTCACGAGCTTAAGATAGTATCATCAGTTTTTATGAAGTCATAACATTGGCGAAGCATATTTTCAGAAAAATCAAGTGCAACGACTCTTGAATAATCCCCCGATTTTGCAAATTTCCTGGAAAACAAACCACTGCCACAACTCACATCTACAAGGACTCCACCTTCAGCTGGTTTGAAGTATTCCTGGGCCATAGCGAACTGTACATATTTTCACAAAAACATTTCCACGAAAATCAGCAAGATTTGTTGTCCGGTAGATTGTAGATGTATCAAGAGAAAGAAAACGTCACAGTGTTAGCATATTCATGCCAAGTACAATGCAGTTAAGCAATCCAACAGGAGAAATCAAAATACAAACATAGCACGACTATCTGTTTCATATTCTTTTAACAATAAAAGCATAGAAACTTTCACGAACATTCGTTCCATTTCTAGAATTCAAGTAATATGTTGGCTTAAGCATGGGAAGTATAATAAATCACCTCTTCATCAGGACCAGGGAAACCGCTACGGTTAAAGTTTTGGCGCCATCCTCTCTCATACACAAATGAAACAAGCGGACTCCTGGAAAAAGCCCGGACATCATCATTAAGTGTGACGAACAAACACATATCAGATATTTGCCACAAATTTTACACTAAAATGATAAATCTCTATAGTTCATATTATCCAAAGAAAACAAAAAATCTTGCTAACTAATTTCAAGTTCTGATGGCATCGAGGTAAGGTTTCTCAATCAAGGCACAGAGAGAAACCTCGATGGTGTGATCCCTACAATAAACCACCCAAACTAGAAAAAATTGCTGGAAGAACCATCAATAGCTTACAAATCAGTAAAGCAGCTAGCTAAAATATAGATAAAATTACGCCTTATGTACATCACATTACATGACCAACTTACTTTCACGAACCAATTAGGACTCAGGATTGTTACTGTAAGCTTCTGATCTGTGATTCTGTTGTGGGGAAAAGACAATATAAGAAGTTCATTTCAGTTCATAGAAGATATGAGACGATCAGGCACAATGTCTACTCAGAAGTAGTTCTTCCACAAATCTATGGAACAGCGCATGAGTAAACAGAGCAGAGTATCAATAAAAAGAGCTCTAGCTACAGTATCAATCACACTCAACTACATCATGAGAGAAATTGCAAAATGCAACAAACAAGTATATAGCTATACATAAATATACATGTAATGGATTATCAACTGATTACAGAGTAGTGATGATAAAAGGATTAGTAGTATAACAGACCTGAAGAGCTCAGTCCCAGCTGGTTGGAACTCATTGTACTCCTTTGTTCCAGCAGTAACCGTAAGATCAAGATACATGTTTTTGCTCGAGTAGGACTTGTTGCACGTCCTACACTTGAAAGCCGACCTATAGATTGCCGGCCTGCACTATCACAAATCCTTGATTTAGTACACTCACGAATCACCGCATCGTTCTTCGAAGCTCAGCGGTTATCTAAAATTTGGACTTACAAGTTGAATCCTGAAGGGCCCTTTCGTATCAATGGCTCATAACAAATGGGACAAGCAAACAAGTCAACGTTCGAAGCATCTCGGACTTCATTAGTTGATTCCTGGTAAGCACAACAACACTATCCTCAGAAAGACAGACTAACTTATCATTTCAAAAACAAATGCTACTAAAAATGAGAAATCCACTGTTCACAATTCAACTGGTCATTACATCTTCATCACTACACGATGTTCAAAAGCCCTAAAATCTCTCTAAAATAACATCAAATCATTTCCATTCTCTCCATTCCTTAATCATTCTACACTGCCACAGTCAAAACAGAGATTTCCTGAGCCTAAGAGATTTCCATTTCAATAGGTGAATAAGTATATTAACAACTAGCAAATTTTGATCCAGAACTCGTTAATATTATTTATTCAATTATTTTTTTCTCAGAAATGTTCTGCAATTCCATAAACCCCAACCAGAAATTCGAAAATCGAGCATACAAACGAGAAAAGAGGAGTAAGGAAAGAGAGGTACTGGCTCCAGAGCTACAACAGAGCTTGCTCGAATCCTCGCACGAGACAACCGAGGGGAAGGATGGAGCTGGAAAAAATTACTCTCACAGCGTCGATTCACGCGAAAGGAAGCATAATTCTGATGGAGGCGGAGCGACGGCTGCGCAGCGACGGCCATACCTCAGTCACGGCTGATGACGGTGGCGCTCTTCCCTCCTCCTCCGTTTGTGTGAAGTGTATACGTACACGAAGAAGCCTATATATATGGGTGATTTGAGGAGGGAGAGGAGAAGCGCAGGAATTTTCTGATTTTTTGCCTTCATTTTTTTCTATCTCTGTGAATTTGGTGGAATTATCGATTATTTATGTGGCCAAAGGAAAAAGGTTTCTTATTTATTTTTAATTACTACAATTAATAGTTTTATGCAATTTTTTTTTAATCAGAGAATGAGAAAATTTTATTAATGTAGAACAATCGGTATAAGGTGTACCGACCCGTTACAATAGATTTATAGGTTTAAGTATCAACTAGGCGTCATCTACTCCAATCCGTAAAATTTAAATTACTTTTGACGATGCCTTTAACAAAGCACCAACTCCAAAATCTGCATTAATTTTCTACCCATTTTGTTAGTCACATTTATTTATCTCACTCTTAATTTAGATGGGTGTTTTTTTCCCTTCTTAATAATCAGGCTTTTTTAATATTCTAAAGTGTGATATTTTTATTTTCTTTTTTCCATTTTGTTGATTGATTGGTTGAAGAGTTGCCACATTTAATAATACTACACACCACCATTTTGCTTGATCATACTTACTTTAGAGTTTAGAAGAGCATAATGGATGACATCATTTTAGGGTACCATACTTAATTGCATTAACGGATGATATATGTATTAAAAACATTTATCAAAACAAGTACTACTATTTTTGTCATCACGTGATAACCACCCGTCAATACAATTGAAAATATCACAGCGAAATACAATAGAAGATATCGTCAGTCTGTTAATAAATAATAAAGCTAGCAACAAAATTAATAAGTGGGGTTAGATTTGAAGAAAAAAAAAAGAACCAAATGATAGGATAATATACACCTTTCAACCATAAAACAAATTTACACAATTTTAGTCATTTTTCTATAAAATATTACACACTAATTACAATCAAACTATAACTAGCAACACCCAATTTAATTTTAATTAGCTCTAGAATTAGGAGCTAATTAATTAATTAATTAATTGATTAATACTCCATTATAATCAGCCAAAGTATAAGGCTGAAACAAGTCTTTGAAAAAACCCTTCTTTCTCTTGGGATTAAATCCCATGTCTTTGCAAAGTTGATCATTGCACCATATATGAACTCCACTCATACAAGCTCTATTGATCTTACCATTTCTTGCACATCTCTTCATATATTTCTCCCACATCTCCATCTCCTTCTCCATCTCTCTGATTCCGGGAAGCTCGATCCCCCCGTCGAGGAACATCAACAGCCATTTGCACCTCATCTCGAATGTCAGGAGATTCGAGAGCGACTCCGAGTAGCCTATCACCGCCATCCGAGGGATCCGAGGATGGATCACGTGTCTGAAATTAACACAAGCTAGCTAGTTATAGAAAAACCTAACCCTAGCTAGAACGTAAGTGAGAATCCAAACCATGCATGCATGCATGATGTTGTTTTTACGTACCTATAGAGAGGAATGGTGGATGATGCGACGAGGTTCTTGAAAGTTGGGGATTTGAAGATGTTGCTTAACTTCTCGTCGCCTTTGTATCCCGTCGCGAAGATCACGACGTCTGCTTTAACCAGGTTCTTACCATCTTCTCCATCGATGACTAGGCCTTCTTCGCAGAGGGCGAGGTTCTGCGATTTCTTCAAGACAATGCTGCCGTTTTCGACCTTGCCGTAGAATGTTAGGGGAGCCATGAATATCTGGCATGAAGGGATTTCTTCTAGAAGGTTCTCTTTCGGAATCATTCTGTACTTTCTCAACGGGAGCTTCCATCTCACGTAGCTCTCCACGAACTTGGACATCACCCATCTCTGCAAGGTTTGAAAGAACAGCTGATAAGACGTTTTCCCTCCAACCAATGAACGTAACACGATAACAATTGATACTAATGTGCACATTGTGAATATGAATAGAGAGAAATCAATTACCAAGGGTTTTAGCAAAGTGGCCAAAAGGCTAGAGAGAAATCCTTGGTGTGGTTTATGAAGCATGAGCTCCGAAAATCGAGTGGCGCAGAAGAACCCTAAATCTAGGCCCCATGGGTTTGCATCAGGGAGGGTCCAATGAGCCGTTCTTAGTATGATAGTGCAAGGATTTTCAACCCCTAATCATCAAGTAGTATTCATGTTAATTGTGATTAAAAAAATGATGATATAATACAAGTGAACTGTTCTCTACAAGTTCGAGCTTTTTAGATGATCAGATGGAAAATTATTTTACCGTTTGCATTGGCGCATTCGAAAGCAATGTCGACTGCTGATTTGCGGAAGCCGACGACAGCGACGCGTTTCCCTTTGATGAAGTGTGCAGCAGCTGCATTTTCCATGGCTGAGTAATCCATTGAATGCAGCACTTTGCCTTTGAAGATTTGTGGTGATGGAAACTTTGGGATATTTGGGAGCCCACTGTATCTTCCAATGCAGATTATCAAAAACTCTGCTTCATAAACCTTTTCGTCATCCGACAGATGATTGTTACATGTCAAAATATTTTCAAAATCAGCAATAGTTAGCATAATTCATAAACAAACATACGGATTTTATAAATGATTTTTAACACGTAGCAATCATCCGTACATACGTAGAAGTAAAGTAAAGAATCATTTTCTATCGATTAATGCCAAAATTATTGTGGGCCCATCATGAGTCATGCCAATGAAATTGGCCCGGCCCAATCTAAACGGTTTGGGCCCATTTTCGTTCTTTTGGGCCCATTATGAATTATTTCTCTTTAATATTCATTAATTTTTTAATAAACACATAAAATAAGATTTCACACAAATTTAATAAACTTGTCGACGTAACACCAGAAACAACGTTCCCCTGTCCACCATGAATCTCTTAATATTTCCATTGTTGATGTGACAGTGACATAATTTAATATTTCTTAAATATATATTATGAAGTGACGGTGGGTAGAGGAGTATTCATTGACGTAACACTACTGAAAAGTAGAGAGAGAGAGAGAGAAAGGGTACCTTAGTGAGGTTGGTTTTTGTATGGACAAGGTTGATAATCCACTTCCCTTTTGATCCAAAAGCTTTCCCATCTCCACCCCACATCTCCCACCCTTCCATCTCCTCTTCCACTTCCCCCACGTAATCAACCTCCATCACTTTCCACTCCAACCTCACATACTTCAACAGCTCGAATTTCGATACATACGACTGTATGTACTCCACTACTTGGAAGTTCGTAGGGTACATGTCTTCCACGGAAGGAGGCCACGGGAAATCCGAGAACTGGAAACCGGTTCTAGCGGTTTGGAGCCTCGTCGACTCGATCGTGTGGTTCCAAACCCCGCCCACGTCGTCTCCCTCTTCGAAGACGACGGGGTCGTAGCCCCTCGCCGCTGCGTATTTGCAGGCCAGGAGGCCGCTGATTCCGGCGCCGATGATGGCCACTCTTCTCTTCTCCATGGATGAAGATTATATTTTTTATTGAATTTGGAAAGAATATATGTTAATTATGTCACATGTATCCTTCGTGTCCCACTTGACCATTGGATTTGGACGCTACTCTTTTAAAAAAATCGTTAACGGAAAATTTAAAAGCCGTGAGATACTATAATAACGGATTCGGTTTCGAAACCTATATGTACGTAGGAGGTTAGAAGCCCAATTAGAATGTCTAGGTCCATTAGGTTTTAGGGTATCCAACCTATTTAAGGTTCGTTGTATTGTGGCCGTCTTTGATCGTGAATGAATATTGAAGTTATTCCCTTCTTCGTCTCTGCGTTTCTACCTTTGGAGTTTGGCCTCACTCGAAGAGTGCCGTTTATCGATACGTCCCGATCTTGAGGCGTATCAGTTGAGGTCCAACTAACGGTAATTTAATTCCGAGACCGTGAACACTTTCGTAGACACCTATCGTCATTTACTCACTTTAGCATTATTTTATTCAGTTTTTGTGATTAATTGTTTTGTATTCTACTATGTTAAATAAGAAAATTTTATTTATAAAATTTAAGATATATATAGCATAAAAATCGAGAGAGGCTAGCTCGACTTGTGTTTTTATTGATTTTTGGAAGTTAGAGGGTGAAAAATACAATCGAGTCTCGATTTTATATATTTTGTAAATTTTATGATTTTGATATTCATGTTTATTCATGTTTAACATAGTAGAATATAAATCAATCGAATAAAATAATACTAAAGTGAACAAACGACGTCGATCGGTGGCCACGAATGTGCTCACGGAGTGTGGAGCGGCATATCAGTTCTCATTTCATCCCGAACTCAACTTTTATCGTCTGATGTCGTTGAGATTAACTAATCATAGTTATCAAATATTAGGATAAGTCCAAATAACTTTGTTTATCTTGAGATATCTAACCTATCAAACATAGCTTTATTGTAGCACGTAAGTTCCAATTGGGTCGAACTGTTCGACCCAAAGACCCGAACCGAAACAATGCATGTGCCGTCCAATTATGTATATGTTTAGGGTCGGTGGGTGCCGCCATAAATTAAATGATACTTACTCCATCAATCAATTGAATTAGATCTGGCTTAATATATAGTTAATTAATTAATGAGCAATCAAATCTTAAATTAATGCCTCGTCTCAATTATAGTGGTCAAAGTCATTAACTTTATGTAGGCAAATTGCATGAACTTTTATTCTAATCAAATAGTTTTTGTTTGGTTGACATTCAACATGGAGTATTAATTTGCTCTAGTAACTGAATAATAAAATTTATCATTAAATTAAGACGGAACGATAGTAGTAGGTTAAAACGATGGTAATAGGGTACAATATATATATGTTACAGAATGTGTACGTAGATTTGATTGGGTTAACATTTTCAATTTCAGAAAATGAATATTGCACATAAACGGAACATACGAAAAAGAAAATTGACCATATATAAGTGAGACGGAGTGAACAGTTGAATATTAAGATAGTCTTTTCTTGGTTGAAAACTAGATTCAACTAGCTTTCCAATCAAAATATTGCAATTCCAATATATTTTTTTTTTTTTACAAAAAATAAAAATAAAAATAAACAAAAGACCTAATTACCTAAGTCATTGTAATCAGCCAAATCATAGGGCTGAAACAAATCGGTGAAAAAGCCCTTTTTTCTTCTAGGATTAAACCCCATGTCTCTGCATATTTCATCATTGGACCATATGTGCAACCCTGCAATACAAGACCTCCTATATTTACCATTTGCTGCGTATCTCTTCAAGTATTTCTCCCACATCTCAATTTCCTTCTCCATGACTCCGATCCCCGGCAGCCCGAACGACTCATCGAGAAAGGCCGACAGCCACTTGCATTTCATTTCGTAGGTGTAGAGATTCGAGGCCGATTCTGAGTACCCTATCACGGCCATCCGAGGAATTCGAGGATGGATCATCTGTCTGAAAATAAAATGGCGGGAAAATTCACGGTTAATTAAAATCAAATATTGCGAATTCTAAATTCAAATGGCACGGTCTTTTTTTTTTTTTTTTAATCTGATTTTGCACGTAAAATTAGTTTTGGTGAAAAGATCGAAGATGATGCAGCAAAACATCATATTCGATTTTTTTCACCGAAACACATGCATGTCACGTGCAAAATCACATGAAATCGAAAGGTTGTGCATTTGAACTTAAACTTTTAAAGATCATGCTCAAAATTAATCTAATTTTATTTGTTGAAATCATTTCGTTTATTAGTTCAAACCTGTAGAGAGGAATTGTGGAGGTTGGAGTTCCCGCGATGGAGTCCTGGAAAGTTGTCGAGGCGAAGATGTTTTTGAGCTTTTCGTCGCCTTTGTACCCCGTTGCAAAGATGACTACATCCGCTTCAATGAAAGTGGCTTCATCCTCTGTATCGAGCATCAAGCCCTGCTTGCAGAAGGCGAGATTCTTCGACTTCTTAAGAACGATGGCGCCCTTTTCAACCTCATCGTAGAATGTTGGAGGAAGCATGTATATCTGGCAAGCCGAGACTTCTCCGAGAAAGCTCTCTTTCGGAATCATCCCGTACTTCTTCAATGGAAGCTTCCACCTTATATAGCTTTCCACGAACTTTGTCATTGCCCATCTCTAAATTAATATCTCAATTTTTAGTACACGATCTTTAGCATCTTTGACATTTTTAATAATAATGATAATAATTGAAATTTTACTCAATTTAATGTACTTTAATTTGAATAGATATTGATTAGTGATCGATGATCATGCTGGATAGGCGAACATTTCTCGGGGTAGTGATATTAAGGTAGCTTACATGCACACAAATTTGATGAAGTAACACAATGATTTGAAGTATTAAGAATTTCATCGATCCGACTTTAGATCAGAAATAACTCGATCAAATTCTATACAATGTTGGGTTTTTTTTCTAAATATTGAAAAAAGAAGGGTTCGAATTATAAAAAAGTGTGTAAAGTTGTGAACTAAAGTAAAAAAAAAAAAACAATTGACTCTTAGAGGACAAAAAAAAAATACCGAAAATATCGAACTTTTGGTGGACATATGAATTACGTACCAAAGGTTTAAGCAAAGTGGCCAAGAGGCTAGATACCAGTCCTTCGCCCGGTTTATGAACCACCAGTTCCGAGAAGCGGTTGCTGCAAAAGTAACCGAAATTCACACCCCACGGGAACGGATCGGGTAGGCCCCAGTGCGGATTCCGAAGGATCATCGTGCACGGATTCTCGGTCCCTGAAAGAGCTTACCTTAGCTAGGGTTAAAAGAGAATTCTTACCATTGAAAAACTTTTTATTTTTTAATTTACTTTTTTACCGTTTGCGGACGCGCATTCGAACGTTGTATCGAATGCGGACTTGCCGGAGCCGACGACGGCGACTCGTTTCCCTCGGATGAGCTGAGCGGCGGCCGCGTTATCCATGGCCGAGAAATCCATGATGTGGAGAGCTTTGCCGGAGAAGATTTCAGGGCCGAATCCAGCTGGGAATTTGGGGATGTTTGGGAGCCCACTGAATCTTCCGATGCACACTACCACAAATTCCACTTCATACTCCTATTTATTTATTTATCAAAATCATTTTATTTTTCAACATTCATCAAAGAAAATATAGTAAACCAAAAAAATAAAATTTTAAAAAATAAAACAAGTCAGTTTGACATGTTTTTTTCGCTTTATCGATCGATAATGGTTCTTCATTTTCACTGCAGACGACGACAGTCAAAATTGCGAATTTTACTTTTACCAACTTAATTTATCTGTCTAGTACGCTCACTATCTCGTTAATTTTAGATATACACGTCTATTTTCGTATAAAAACTTATTATGGAATAGAAAACTATTGCATCCAAAATTAAATCATGCGATATCATCATTTTTTTTTTTCAATTGTCATTATTTTTTTTGGCATACGTCTATTTCCTTACAAACAAACTATCAATTCATATTTATCTCTTTTCTTATTTATTTTAAAAAAAGACAATATATAAAAAAAAAAAAAAAAAAATCATACATCATTTCCTTTGTCTATTTCTTATAAATAAGAAAGCGAGGTTATCATTATATATCATATACTAAAAATAAATGCTTTTATAAGTCAATTTATTTTACTTAGAAAAGAAATATCATGAAAAAAAAAACATTAAACAAAAAGAAAAGAAAAAGAAAAAGAAAAGGAAGTGTACCTTAGTGAAATTCTCCTTTGTATGAAGAACATTGACAATCCACTTCCCTTTAGATCCAAAAGCTTTCCCATCTCCTCCCCAAAGCTCCCACTTCTCCATCTCCGCCTCCGATTCTCCGACGTAGTCGATGCTCGTCACCCTCGTCTCGAACTTCACGTATCGAAGCAGCCCGAAATTCTCCGCATACGACTGCAAGTACTCGGCAACTTGGAAGTTGGTAGGGAAAACGTCCTCGACCGAGGGTGGCCACAGGAAGTCCGAGAACTCGAAGGTGCTCCGAGCATTTTGGAGCCTCGTAGATTCGATGGTTCGGTTCCAAAGCCCTCCAACGACGTCGTTTTCCTCGAAAACGACCGGGGTCAAGCCCTTCGACGCCACGTACTTGCAGGCGAGGAGGCCGCTGATCCCGGCACCGATTATGGCGACCCGTTTCTCCTCCATCGATCGATCGACGATTCCCTTCGATTATTATTTTTGGAAGCTTTTAAATTTGGATCTTGCGAAATTAAATGCTAGAGTTTGGTTTTCATTAAGTAGAAGCCACGAGTTTGATTAAAGAAATTGTTTGGCGTTGGTCAAGTTGGACAACCACAAAAATTTAATTTGTTTTCATTATAATATGGAAGTAATATAATAATAATAATTATTATTATTATATTAAAAAAAATTAAAAAAAATAAAATATTTTTTAATTTTTTCATGAGAGTTGGGAATATTTTTATTAATTAATATGAGTGTTTGGTTTGAATTGGTGTACGTTGATAAAGTTTGTAATAAATATTTCCCTTTGATTTTGATATATTATATAGTTCTTACTATGTGTTACAATAGCAAAAGTTTAAATAGAAATAGTTTCAAATGCAATTTGACAAATACATCACGTGTCAAAATTATCACCTTTGCATATGTCGACTATTTACTTTCGAACAAGATTCTAATTATAATCGGGACAAAATGCAAAATAGCACTCGGTCGAATTTCTAGCTATGCTAATATACGTATTATGTTCAAATGATTCGACCTGAACATCCAGAACAGTCGTTTTAAGTTTATAGCTAAAATTTATCTTTTTCGGTCGAAAGATTACTAATCGGGATATTTTTCGTTTTCGTTTTCGAATCGAACGATTAAATAGTATTTGTCATCCTCGTGTATATATATATTTTGCAAGGGACGGCTGGGGGAAATAATGACAGTTGCTTAGAATCATCTTAAAAGATTTTATTGAATTAAATTATTATTACTATCAAATAGTATAGAGGTCAAAGTCATGTTCTTCATTTAATATAGTGCTTCGCTGCATAAGATAAGATAACAAAAAAATGTTCGACACGTGTCGCGCGCTCATTGGCCGATTCCGACAAATAAAAAAAACTCAATCATGTGATGTACAGTAAAAATATTTTTTATTTATTTGCCTTTTAAAATAGTGTGAATGATTGGTGATGAATATTAATTTATTTTAATTATTTGGACTTATTATTTGCCCAACCATAAATTCAAAAATTCAATATCGTGTCACGGTTAATTTCTTGCTACAACACGACAAATTAAAATAATTAAAAAAACTATATGGTATAATATAATTAGATGATAGTTTAATATAATTAGATAGCTTCACACGAAAGTTCACCATCAATTTTCTTAAAAAATAAAATTAAAAAATAAATAGTGATTTCTTATACGAAAAGTCTACTAAATTAGTTAGCTTTACTTTACATAATGTTTTGAATTGGAGTATTATTACACATGCGGTATGCATTGAATTTTGAGAATAAAGTACTCTCACCTTTTCTCTTTCTTTTCAAGTGTTTTTCCAAATTAATTTATGGAGAACTTTAATATATAAGTGGAAATAATCAAAATTATTCAAAAATAAATTATTTGAATTGGGCTGAATAAAAATAGAAAAGGTCATAGTCCAATAAGGGCCTGTTTCAGAAGTGGGCCTGGCCCGAAACCAATAAATACTACTCCGTCCCACCAACTATACGAGCCTTAGCCGTTTATCTTGTGATCGATTAAGTCGAACTTCATATGTAACACGATTATAGCCATATAAATCCAATGCGTGACGATGCAAAAAATAACCGCCGCACACTTAATTTATAAGGCTAAAATAATTACACATATGAAATTCGAACTATATATGTCACAAGATAGTATTTACGATATTAAATTAGTATATTTTGTTAAAAGAGCGATAAATGTAATTACCTTATATTATTTTATTTTCCAACATATATTCTAAGAAACGTAGCATTTATAAAGGGACGAGCGAAGCGGTAGTTGTTTAGATAAGAGTGGTTGTTATCAATTAAGTCACTAATTACTTCATCCTTTATATATAGATTAATTATTAGTTAGGGTACTATTTTCTTTTTTCTTTTCGTACCAACCCTATGCCTAAAATAATAAACATATGAAAGCTACATCGAAAATTAATGGTACATTTTACACAAATAAAATCGAATTATATCAAAAAATTGAAGCTAGTTTCGTATAACTTATTACATCTCACACCCTCTTACTACATCAATGCAAATTACCACCACATTACTCAGGCCAATTAATACACGAACTTTGTATTATTAATGAAATGAAACGTACACAACACACATTACAAAAAAATAAAATTAAACAAGAGGGAATCTCAAACCAAATGAAAATAAGAAGTTACAATCCGAGGTAGTCTGCGGGGCAATATGGCTCGAACAGCTCCGAGTAGAAACCTTTCTTTCGTTTCGGAGTCGATCCAATATCTTTGCATATTTGATCGTTGTACCAAATCGGGACACCACCTACACAAGCTCTCCGGAACATGTTGTTTCCAGCATATCTCTTCATGTACTTATCCCACGTCTCGATCTCCTTCTCCATTGCTTTGTTACTTGGCAAGCGAAAGCTTCCGTCTAGAAACTCTGCTAGCCATTTGCTCCTCATTTCGGAGGTGAAAATGTTCGAGAGCGACTCCGAATAGCCTATCACGGCCATTTGTGGGATTCTTGGATGGATTATTTGCCTGCAAAATGTTAAGTTTATTTTTGGTAATTCAACAATTAAAACGGAATTCAATGTAAATTTTTTAAAATGTTAGTTAATTAACTACCTATAAAGAGGGATGATAGAGGTTGAAGATCCTTCAATGTACTCTTGGAAGGTTGGAGAAGCGAACATGTTCTTAAGCTTTTCGTCACCTTTATACCCCGTCGCAAAGATGACAACATCCGCTTGCAACGGGGCACCACCTTCTCCATTGAGGCTCACACCCTCTTTGCAAAAGGTGAAACCCTTCGATTTCTTCAAAAGAATGCTCCCGTCCACAACTTTGTCGTAGAAATGAGGCGGGAGGAACAGTATCTGGCACGACGCCGCCTCCCCAACGTAGCTCCCCGCCGGAACCATGTCGTACTTTTTCAAAGGAAGCCGCCATTTCAAATATGTCTCCACCATTTTACTCACCGCCCATCTCTAAACACATTTCCCCACACAAAAAAACGTCACTACACATCTATCATATAAAACTGGTCCCGATTACAACTCTTTTTATTAGTATTTTATTATAATAAAATGAGACATAATCAAGCAAGACACATATAGATTACCAATGGCGTTAGTAACGTCGCGATAGCGGCGGTCAAGAATCCTTCGCCGGGTTTATGAACCATCAACTCGGCGAAGCGAGTGAAGCAGAGGAAACCGAAACTTATCCCGAACGGCTTCGCGTCGGGAGGCAGCATCCAGTGAACGGTTCTCTGAACCATGTTGCACGGATTCTCCTTTCCTGCAAATCAATTTTCAACAAAACTCTTAGCCATTTTGATTCAACGAAGCTAATTAAGCGCCGTCGTATCGTACCGTTGACAGTGGCGCATTCGAACGCAAGGTCCACCGCCGATTTCCCCGAGCCAATAATAACCACTTTCTTCCCTTTGATCAACTCCTTAGCTTCTGCATTTTCCATGTTGGAGTAATCCACCAAATGCAGCACCCTGCCCGAAAATGCTTCGGGCCCAGATCCCGGAGAAAACTCCGGGATATTCGGCAAACCGCTGAATCTCCCGATGCAGAGCACCAGAAACTCTGCTTCGTACTCCTGCATCATATCAAACGACGAAGCACAACTCAGTTGGTACAGTATAGCTGAATAAAAGAAAGAACTTGTCTTTATTTTATTTTATTTTTAAAACAACCGACATAAAATTTAAAGATTGTGCTACTGAGGATAAGAAGTCGAGACCTGGTCTCGAACGTTAACCCTCTACCGTTCATTACTTAATGGTGTCGTCTCCTTTGTGAGAGACTCTTATTCTCCATTTCCCTTTCGATCCGAAGGCTTTCCCATCTCCACTCTCCCATGAAAGCGTCGTCTCCTCCTTCGCCTCTCCGACGTAGTCGACGTCGATGACTTTCGAGTTGAACTTGACATACTGAGAGAGTTGAAAGTTGTCGGCGTAGGAATGGAGGTAATCGGAGAGCTGAGAGTTGTGAGGGTACATGCCTTCGACGGAGGAAGGCCATGGGAAGTCGGAGAACTGGTAGAGCACCGTACGGACTTGAAGCGTCGTCGTTTCGTAGGTGTGGTTCCACAGCCCGCCGACGTTGTCCTGCTGCTCGAACACGACGGGGCTGAAGCCCTTCGCCGCCGCGTACTTGCAGGCGAGGAGGCCGCTGATTCCGGCGCCGAAGATGGCCACTCTCTTCTCCATTGATCGGAATTGTTAGTTTTTGATCGTAGAATTTAAATACTTTCTTTTTTTAGTAAAAATTTGATAATGTTTGATTTCTATAAATAGAGAGTAATGGAATAAAATCAATGGCGCTAGGAGAAAATATCTCGACTAATAATTGTTGTAATTATTTTATTTAATTTTACTTTTGATTTTCTCTATTATCCCATTAGAGCCAATCGTCAACCGCTATTTGCAGATAAAATGATTTCTGTCACTTCTGAATCCCAAACAATTCGATTAGGGGTCAGCACACAAAGATGCACTCTATAAAAGAAAGAGAGAGGAAATCCGATTTTCTGTCTCTTAATTTGTGTCCAATCATGCATCGAAATTAAAACTACGTAATTTCTTGCTCTAATATTTTTAACTACCGTGAATTTAAGAATCTCTTAACCGTTTATCTTGTGATCAATTTAATCGAACTTCATATGTAATACAATTATAGCGCTAACTCCGGCGACTCGAGCACCCACGACTCCGGCGACTTGAGCGCCCACAACTCCGAAGCAAATACCGCTAATTTGAGTTGAAGGAAAAGAGAGGGGCAGAGTGAGTGACAACAATTAAGGAAGGGGAGAGACAGAGAGGGAGAGGGAGAGGGAGAGGGAGACTCACCGTCGAGGCGAGCGAACGTCAACGGCGCTCCACCGCGAATCGCGAGCCGCTGCGCCGGATTAGGGATTTCAGTGTGGGTGAAATGGGGGAAAAAATTTCAAGTCTATTTTATTTGGGTTAGTGCGGGAGAAATTGGGCAAAAAATTTTAGTAACGGAATGAAATTTACCGTCGCCGTTTAGTAACGGAATATGTTTCTGTCGTAGATTTCAGCAACGGAATAACCTTTACCGTCGCCGTTTAGTAACGGAATATGTTTCTGTCGTAGATTTCAGTAACGGAATAACCTTTACCGTCGTTGTTTAGTAACGGAATCTCTTTCCGTAGTAGATTCTACGACAGAAGCGTATTTCCGTCACTGTTTTAACTACGGAAGTACTATTCCGTAGTAGTTCAACGACGGTGTTGACTGTCCGTAGTTATTTCCCAACGCCTCTTAATTCCCTCGTTGTTCCGTAGCAAATCAATTACAGAATTATTTTCCCTCGCCAATTCCGTCACCGTCGCCGAAATTTCTTGTAGTGAGCCTTATAATCTAATGCGTGACGATGCGAAAAATAACAAGCATCTGAAGTCATTCTTAGCTAAATGTACATTTTGCTTTTGAAGACAATATAAAACTTCTAAAACCGTGTTTTGTGCTTAGAAGGCATCGGTAGCCAACTAGTTTTTCAAGTTTAATTTAATTAAAATGACGAAAACTATCGCACATTTAATTTATAAGGCTACAAAAATCATATATGTGAAATTCGAACTATATATGCCACAAGATAATGTTTATGAAGTTAGATTAGTCTATTTTGCCAAAAGAACGGCAAATGCAATTACATTTTATTATTTTATTCCTCACATATATTCAAAAAACATAACGTCTATAAATGAACGAGTGAAGTGATAGTTGTTTGGACAAGAGTAGTTGAAATCAATTATGCCACTAATTATTTATCCTTTATTGATTAATCTTTAGCCAAACCCTATATATGCCTAAAACAATAAACACATGAAAGCAACATCACAAATTAATGGTACATTTTACAAAAATAAAATCGAATTATATCAAAAAATTGAAGCTAGTTTCAACCTTTAATTTATTACATCTCACACACTCTTACTCTATCAATACACTTTACCACCTTATTACTCGGCCAATTAATACACAAACTTTGTATTATTAATGAAATGAAACGTACATACCACACATTGCAAAAAAAAAAAAAAAGACGGAATTTCAAACCAAATGAAAATAATACTAAGTTACAATCCGAGGTAGTCTGCGGGGCTATATGGCTCGAACAGCTCCGAGTAGAAACCTTTCTTTCGTTTCGGAGTCGACCCGATATCTCTGCATATTTGATCGTTGTACCAAATCGGGACACCACCAACGCAAGCTCTCCGGAACATGTTGTTTCCGGCATACCTCTTCATGTACTTATCCCATGTCTCGATCTCCTTCTCCATTGCTTTGTTACTTGGCAATCGAAAACTTCCGTCTAGAAATTCTGCTAACCATTTGCTCCTCATTTCGAAGGTGAAAATGTTCGAGAGCGACTCCGAGTAGCCTATCACGGCCATTTGTGGGATTCTTGGATGGATCATTTGCCTGCAAAATTTTAAGTTCATATTTGGTAATTCAACAATTAAAAATGGAATTCAATGTAAAAAAATTTAAATGTTAGTTAATTAACTACCTATAAAGAGGGATGATGGAGGTTGAAGACCCTTCAATGTACTCTTGGTAGGTTGGAGAAGCGAACATGTTCTTAAGCTTCTCGTCGCCTTTATACCCCGTCGCAAGGATGACAACATCAGCTTGCAACGGGGCACCACCTTCTCCATCGAGGATCACACCCTCTTTGCAAAAGGTGAAACTCTTCGATTTCTTCAAAAGAATGCTCCCGTCCACGACTCTATCGTAGAATTGAGGCTGGAGGAACAATATCTGGCATGACGACGCCTCCCCAACGAAGCTCCCCGCCGGAACCATGTCGTACTTTTTCAAAGGAAGCCTCCATTTCAAATACGTCTCCACCATCTTATTCACAGCCCATCTCTAAACACATTCCAAAGTCACTAACACATATATGTATCATATGAAAAGTGGTGCTCATGTGATTACGACTCTTTTTATCACATACTATAATTTATAAGACTGTTAATGTAATAATAAAAGGAAATTAACATAACCAGACAAGACTGAGAGAGTAAATAATCAGCTTACCAACGGAGTTAGTAACATCGCGATAACGGAGGTCAAGAATCCTTCGCCGGGTTTATGAACCATCAACTCGGCGAAGCGAGTGAAGCAGAGGAAACCGACGCTTATCCCGAACGGCTTCGCGTCGTGAGGCAGCATCCAGTGAACGGTTCTCTGAACCATGCTGCACGGATTCTCCTTCCCTGCAAATCAGATTTCAACAAAACTTTCTAACCATTTCGATTAAATCAAGCTAATTAAACGCCGTCGTATCATACCGTTTACGGTGGCGCATTCGTACGCAAGATCCACCGCCGATTTCCCCGAGCCAATAATAACCACTTTCTTCCCTTTTATCAACTCCTTAGCTTCCGCATTTTCCATGTTGGAGTAATCCACCGAATGCAGCACCCTACCCGAAAACACTTCGGGCCCGGATCCCGGAGAAAACTCCGGGATATTTGGCAGACCGCTGAATCTCCCGATGCAGAGTACTAGAAACTCCGCTTCGTACTCCTGCATCATATTAAAAGACGAAGCACAACTCAGTTGGTACGATAATTAAAAAAAAAAAAAAAAAAAAAGTACTGACATAAAATTTAAAGACCGTACTACTGAGGATATGAAGTTGAGACCTGGTCTCGAACGTTAACCCTCTACCGTTTATTACCTTAATGGTATCGTCTCCTTTGTGAGAGACTCTGATTCGCCACTTCCCTTTCGATCCGAAGGCTTTTCCGTCACTACTCTCCCAGGGAAGCGTCGTCTCCTCCTTAGACTCTCCGACGTAGTCGACGTCGATGACTTTCGAGTTGAACTTGACGTACTGAGAGATTTGAAAGTTGTCGGCGTAGGAATGGAGGTAGTCGGAGAGCTGGGAGTTGTGGGGGAACATTTCTTGGACGGAAGAAGGCCATGGGAAGTCGGAGAACTGGTAGAGCACCCTGGGGACTTGAAGCGTCGTCGTTTCGAAGGTGTGGTTCCACAGCCCGCCGACGTTGTCCTGCTGCTCGAACACGACGGGGCTGAAGCCCTTCGCCGCCGCGTACTTGCAGGCGAGGAGGCCGCTGATTCCGGCGCCGACGATGGCCACTCTCTTCTCCATTGATCGGAATCTTGGTTTTTGATTAAAGAATTTACTTTTTCTTTTCTTTTTTGAATAAAAAATTTGGTGATTGTAAATGATAATGTTTGATTTCTATAAATAGAGAGTAATGGAACAAAAACAATGGGCGGTAGGAAGAAAATCTTCTCGAGTACTAGAAAATTGTAATAAGGTGATAATTGTTGTAATTATTTTATTTTTTAATTTTCTCTATAATCGGCTAAACTTTGTTGGATGAGATCATCTGTTTTTAAACTAGTGTTTTAATTTTAATCGTATACCAAAGTTAAAATTACGTAGTTTTGCTATTATATTTTTAACTGTCGTAAATTTAAGAATTTTTTTAACTAACAAAACTAAATAGTTTTAGTTTAAGTACACAATTTTGGGACAGATGGTCTCATTCGTTATGGCTGGTTTTAGAGTAATTTTATGTGTCACGTTCTTCAATAATAGAGATTAAAGTTGACGTTTTGATAATTAAGGATTTTCCACATATTATTTTATTATCATAGTAACTTTTTCGGTACGCATTCCAACCGAAATCTAGTACGGTTTAACGATATAATATTAAAATATTATTTCTTTTACGGGATACTACGAGTGTCGGACTATCCCGTAAAAGAAATAATATTTCAAAATTATATCGTAAAACTCATACTAGGTTTCGGTGGAGATGCGTGCCTGTCATGTCAATAAAGAAATGTCCCTACTTAAATGGGATGGAGGTAGTATTAATCAATTAGGTATTTTGTTGATTAACTAGTTGGCAAAATCTTCCACTTTTATCTTCACAATTACTCCTATTCCTATGTTGACTTTTTATTTATTGCGAATCAAAAATACTAATCAAATGTTGGGAAAGTGCTGTACTTTATTAAAAAAAATTGTACTCCCTCCGTCCCGCCCGATTTGGCCCGTTTTCCAAATCGGGGTGTCCTGGCCGACTTGGCCTATTTCCTTTTTGGGACCAACATTACACTTTCACTTTTTTAGTTTAATACTTTTAAATTGTTAATAATGAATTTGATTGGCTAGTTTTAATTTTCCTATTGGGAATACAAATTCAAGGTTATTAATTAATGTAATTTACTCCTCCTTAAAAATCGTGCCGAAAAGAACTAGGCCAAATCGGGCGGGACGGAGGGAGTAAGAAATAATACTCCTATTCCTATTCTTGGGAAGCTTCCATGCTATAGTGGGTGTAAAATTCACTCACCATAGCATGGTGACATGTGGCATTGTTGAAATAAAATATTTGGGCATTTTTGAATTATTTTTATTTGTGTATTTTAGATTAAGTATTTTAAATTATTTTTTGAATTATTTATATGTCAACTTAATTGTCTTTTATACTATTCAGTTTTCACAAAACTAAAGCTTTTTTTTTTTTTTTCCTTTTAAATTATGCTAATTACACTTAAAAGTTTTAGTGGAAACGTGATGTTTAAGTATTCAAATTATAATAAATATGTTAAATTTACTGAAATTTTTTTAGAGACTTTTAAAAAAACTGAATACAAGGAAAATTTTAATGATTTTATTCATTTATTTTAAGAACAAGCACTATACTAATAAATTACAATCGGAATCCTAAATTAAAGTTAATTGTCAAATAAAACTTGTTATTCCTTACAAGGGAACACTAGTTTGTGAGCACAATAATGAAGATATTTTACTTGTACTTCTAAAACTTTTATTAAATGATATTATAATAATTACTGCTACACTTAGATATAAGTATGCAAATTAATAATTAAAAAAACTAAATGAAACCGTATTCAATTTTCAAAGGAAAAAATTAACTAGAATAATATATTTATTTTAAGGAATCAACTACAGTAAATAAAATTAAAGTTAAGCTAAGCTAAGCTAATTCAAAATATTTGGTGTATAATGAACTTCTACAAATAAGAATAATGGAGGTTGAAATTATTAATATATAGTAGTATTGATTACAAATTATTACATAAATAAAATTATTTTAAAAGCTATTTGAGTGAGTGCCACATGTCACTCACTCATGGTGAGTGAATTTTACACCATGTGTAGCATGGAACTCACCCTATTCTTGTGTCCCAGTTGAATTGTTATGCTTTATTAATTAGATAACCTATACGAATCGATTTTTTAAATGAAAAGTATTGCTGCAAATAGTATATCCTATGTCGGCAATATAAGGTGAGGAAACAACACTTCATTAGTATAAGCTATTTGGGAAAGGGCACAAGAACAAAGCAATGCAAGTTTGGGCCAAAAAAGATAATACCAATGTAGTTCGGGGGTGGTTCTTGAGAATCCTAACCGAAAGAATTAATCCATAATTATTAATTTTGGACTATTTTTTACATTTAGTACTGTATCAAAAATCTCCTACTGAAACGTAATATGATAGTTTATATGAAAAAAATTAACCCATAATTTTCAATTTTAAAACTTTTATTTTTCACTTTCTAACACTATATGTATAATCTCGTAACAAAATATAACAATTTATCTGGAACGAGAAAGTATGCATTGGTTGTCGTTGTTGTTAATATTGACATGTGTGTGAGAGAGAGTTATAATCGTTCCAGCACGATCCGCACATTAATGAGGCATAAATAATTTAAAATACATTATCCCATTGTTATGGGACTAACTACAGCTGCATTATTCAATATTTATGTGTATGATTAACATCTTTTCCTATTTTTAATCCAAATTAATCGCTGTTTGAAAACCACGCTAATAGTGAATATTATTATGATATTGTCACATAGAGAGTGAAATCCATTATTGACTTTTAAGAGAGGAAGCCAAACTTGACCAAGTCATCTTGGAAAAGAATACGATAAGGTAAATGTAAAAGATAACTTACCGTGAAATTGATATACCAGGAATTAAGACGAGGGTGATGACAGTTGATAAAGTAGTGTGAGTGAATTCTATTGGATTAAAATTTGCAATTTTAAATAATATATATATATATCAATAAGGCCGATTAAAATATAACATATCCCTATATTAATGAGACAAATCGAGTGTATATCGTAGAAATATTAATAATATCGAAATATTATAATATTATTTCAATAACTTTACGACTTTACATCAAGTATATTGTGATCTATTGAACTTTCGATATACGATATGAAACGATGTAACTCGACTTCGAAAGGGCGATACAATATTTACCCTTTGTTCTTTTGGTACAATATGAGGCCTTACATAGAAAACCAAACTCTAATTAAACAAAGTTGGACCTTAACTATGAAAGTTCATCTATAATGGGCCGGCCCAAGCCAGTCGGCCCGTTAACAAATAAAATAAACATGAGAGGCCCAATTTAAATGGGCCCGTTAATAGAAACTCGGATATTCGGCCCAATTCTAAATTATCCATGAAGAAGGTGCAAGAATTCGTAATTAACCGAAATAAATAAAATAAAAATTAATGCCTAATTTATTCAATAATTCTAAGAGAACTACTCCAAATTATGCAATAATGAGATTCTTCGAAGGTGTTATGTATATTCGCAAGGTTAATTTGAGAATATGGAATGGAATTTCCGCCGTATTAAACTATTAACGAAGAAATTAAGTGTCGTTTTTAGAATTGATATTCGATTAAAATAGTACTAGAGGTTAGGAATATTAATTGGGAAATCCAACTATCCAAGGTAAGAAAAAAATAAATAAATAAAAATAAAAATAAAAATCACACGTTTGTGAGAGTGAGAGTCAGAGTCAGAGCCATCGGATCCTTTGCACGTGACCTTCATTACTTTCTGCTTCAGATCATCACGTGCCTTCATATTTTCACTTCCATCTTCTTAATTAATTATTATTTTAACTATTAATTACCTCATTTTTCCTCTTAATTATATACTCCAAATCCTTGGTTCAATTTGGATAATAACATGAAATTGGATAAGTTGACATAATATTAATAATTAATTAGTTAAAAAAAGCAGATTAATTGATTGAGTAAAAGAAAATGGACTATATTTTGAAACACCCAAAAATTTAGAATTGTAATTGCAAATTTGGTAAAGAAATAGTGATGGAATACAAAAACTATTAAAAGAGTATAAATAATTAATCAAAAAGAAATAAAAATATATTTGATATTTTTTTTTGGGTCTAAAATTGAAGTGAATGTAGCCTAAAAAAGGGAGAAAAGAAAAGCGAATCACTGGTTTTGAGGGGGAAAAAATATTAGTATTAAACAAATCAAAATTATGAGTATTCTCTGACAAAAGACTTTATAATTTGTAAAGTGAATTGTATGGCAATTATGTTCATTATATGTTACACGACCAGAAAAATGACATATATAATTTTACGACATTACTTTCTTATAGCGTTAGGATATTGATTTCTATCATGATACGTTGATAACCATTGATTCTGAAAAAAAAATTAACAGTTCAGATTAGTTTTTAGTTTTCGTAAACCGAATAAGTTCTCAAATTAAGAGTGATTAAAGATAGTTTTAAAATATTAATGCAAGTAATTAGTGCGCTTAATGAGGTGTGTTTTTTGTCTGCCAAAAGCTTTTTCAATTTCCAGTAATTTAGCAAAGAAAAGAGAGTAGTGGAGTAGTTGTTGTTATGTTGAATTTCCTAGTTTCTCTCCTACATGTCTTGTCTTTGCTTCACCTTTCATTTTACTCACAAATTCTTCATCTCTATGGATTTACTACATTGCCCTTTTGGGTTTTCACTTTTTTTTAATCGGAAAAAGGATAATTTTATTGATCTTGAAACTCAATGGTACAAGTAGTACCAATGAAAGACGTGGTTACAGGTATGAGTGAAGAAAAGAAGAGAAAGTGGTGCTCCAGTCCACAAAATTTACGTTTAACGCTGCTTCTCCTCGCGCCGCACACCAACTCCAAAATCGGCATTTAATCTCCTCTTCTATTCATTTGAAGTCCCAATTCTTTTGGGTTTTCACTTTATCAGTAATTACGGAGTATTAGAGCTTGAAGTTTTTAATCTCGAAACTTAACCTCCTACTACTCGATCAAACACATGCACACGTAATTGTTAAAAGATTTTGAAAATTTTCCATAATAAATTGAGTTACAAAACTCTAACAAAAAATGTTCCAAGAAAATAATAATTATATAAAGCAACTTGCCACACTAACTCCATATAATAGTTCATGATATGAATTATTAATTTATAGGGTTTATTCTCACTAAGATTTTCAGTCAAACAAGTTTGAGTAACATCAATATAATATATTATATTCAGAAACTATTCTTGATTTATCACCGTAAACACATCTACACAATCGGTGTGACATTATAACATCAATAGAAGTTTTATTTCTTCAATGGTAGAATTTAGTTTAGGTAGGGTTTATAATTATTGTAATATTACCCTTGTTATATCAGTGTCACGTCAGCCAGCGATAGATTTATACGAGAACAGTCTCGTTATACGGTAAATGAATCTAGAAAATAAAAAAAGGGAATGCTGCAATGTTTAAGGAGAGGACGGCCAAGAACATGGATATACATATGAGTCAAAATATGAACGAATAACTAGGTTAGGTTTACATATGTAAGAATTTAATTAATTAGGACAAATAAAAGTACATTTTTTATGTTAATTTATATGCAGCATATATTACAAGGACAAGATGAGGCCTAGCTAGCACACATTGGTTCAAGAGTTTATCGAGATATTATTAATTAGAATCCAATTAATTAATTAAAATTAAATTGAAAAAAAATGGGCAGCTATTTCAAGAAGGGCACAATTAGTAGTTTAATTTAGGGTTAGAGAGAGAGAGAGAGAGCACTTAACACTAGGAGATGATAAAATTTTATTTTATTTATTTCCCATTACGAGACATGGGAACAGCGCCCACGTTCTCCTCACATTTTCAAACCCCTTCAACCTTTTCTTCTTTCTTTTCTTTTTAATTAAATTAAATCGACTCGTATCGGAGAGATCACATATAAAAGATAGTTCTCGAAAGATATGAAAAGCGATCTAGACCATTAATTTTAGTGTAATCTACGATTTAGATTAACTGTTTCATTATGATTATACTGAAAATGCATTATAATGATTGATGCATTACAGTAATATACGCAAAATGCATTAGTTTTACGAAAAACCTACTTTGCACGAGAGCTCGCCCCTGTGTGACACATATTTAATCTATAAAATATGATGAATTAGTTTTCGTGGCTCCATAGGAAGTGGCACATTTGTAATGTAATCCATGGAGGCCTAAGATGATTAATACCTAGATTAATTAGTTTTAATTAGAAATTATAAATAATTAATTTCCCTTCAACAAAAACAAGAAATTACTCTCTCTCTCTCTCTATCTCTATCTCTCTCTCTCTCTGAATTAGGTCTACATCCATAATTTGTACGTGCGAGCCAAAAAAAAAAAAACACAAGTAGTAAGTGCATAACAAATGATGATGACTGTAACTTACTATATATAATTTTAAAAAAATAAATAAAATTTCATCCCATCCCTTAATGAGAGTCCATAAATAACCGCAGCAACTATACCGTTAAGCCCTCTCTTCCTCAACTTCACTTTCAAACCCCCTCTCTCTCTCTCTCTCTCTCTCTCTCTCTCCTCCAACATCTCATCATATCATAATCAACTTAGCTCAATTTCTCGATCATGGTACTCAATTTTGCTTATGATCATCGTCTCTTACATTCATCGATCAATTAACTTTTTACTTGCTATATATATAATTCGATTACTAAATTTTGAGTGTGCAATTGATCGAAATTATGCAGGGAGGTCGAAAGCCAGCATGGATGGAAGCTCTATACCTGCAGAAATTCTTCGCGCCGTGCTCGATTCATGAGGCGGCCAAGAAGAACGAGAAGAACATCTGCTGCTTGGATTGCTGCACCAGCATCTGCCCTCACTGCGTCCTCTCCCACCGCTCCCACCGCCTTCTGCAGATTCGTCGCTACGTCTATCACGAAGTCGTCCGCTTGGAGGATCTCGAGAAGCTTCTCGATTGCTCCAATATCCAGGTCTTGCTTGAATTCAATTCCCACTTTCCTTACTTGTGGAATTTTGATGATTTAGTTCGGAAATTGAATTATGTGTGCGTGTGTAGGCCTATACGATAAACGCGGCGAAAGTGTTGTTTATTAAAAAGAGGCCTCAAAATAGGCAGTTCAAAGGGAGTGGGAATTACTGCACTTCTTGTGATAGGAGCCTTCAAGAACCCTTCATCCATTGCTCTCTTGGTTGTAAGGTTTGTCAATTTTCTTGAATTTTTTATTTTCCTTTTTTGTTTCTAAATTTAGTTTTTGTTGATATATATTGTGGAATTGAATTATGTGTCACTTGATTAAGTAGTTTTTTAGTTGAATTGCATGTTTAGTATGATAATTCTATAGTAATTGAGTGAATTTAGTGTTGAATGCTGAAATTTTTAGTTCATTTCAGCTAGCTGCAGGTTGGTACGTCTTGTACCATCTCAGTGGCTCGTGTTTTAATATATTTCCTTTTTTCGATTTTTCCGATCGAAAAAAAAATATAAATCTTGAAAAGAAATGTCCAATTGAGAAATTCCCAATTGTCACAATTCTAGTGGCATGAATCCAAGTGCTATAGAGGCTAGCTAGGGTTTTGACCAATGTATAGAATTATGAATACTTTCTCTATTAATCTAAAACATATTTTGACTAGCCGAATCACAAGATTACCGTACGTGTGACCGGAATTTTAAAATGTGTATCCTCGAATAACGTGCCGCCAATCCAACCATTTTCTCGATTACAATATTCTGATACGAATTTCATAATCAGGTCGATTTCGTGCTCAAGCACTACAACGATCTCTCGCCGTTCTTGAAAATATGCAAGACCCTCCAGCTGAGTCCGGATTTCTTCATCCCTCAAGACATCGGAGACGAGGACATGACGAACGAGACGCCCAATTCGACGGTGGTCGACAGCAGCGACGGGCCCCTGAGCTCCTACTCGTCGGGGTCCGACAACATGAGCTTTTCGTGCACCGAGATCGTGAGGAAGAAGAGAAGTGGGCTCTATATATGTGGGAGATTGGCTCATAAGATCAATGAAGACATGGCCACTAGCATGAGTAGAAGGAAAAGAGTTCCTCATAGGTCACCTTTGTGTTAGGGCAAAAAAAAAACAAAAACAAAAAAAACAAAAAAAAAAAAGCCAATAATAGTGATATTAATAATAATAGTTAATGATTATTAATTATTCAATTTTTTTTTAATTTTTGATTTTTTGGGGGGGAGGGGAATTCAAGATTAAAAGAATATTATTGAGTTTCTTGAGAAATTTAATTAATAATTAAAAAACACTTTGTCGGGTGATTTGTTTTAATGGCATCACGTGTTTCGCAGTTCCCAAGTTAGGGTTTTTTGTACAATTTGCTAAATTTAAATCTTAATTTAAATAATTATTTCGAAATAAATTATAAAATATTTATTTGTATGGTGATTATATTGAGACAGTTTGGGTGTTTCTATGTAACTTCTGTTGTCTCAAGACTCGAACCCCAAAAAAAGAATCAGACAAAATTAGTGAGAGGAATAAATTAAATTAAATAGGGTTTTCGATAATTGTTGTTATTATATTTTTTCTACCACTTGTTCGTATTTCATGGCTTCTTTTTACTGTTTATTACCTATATCAATTGTGTAGTATTATAATCACCGTATATAAAGTAGTTTGATGTTACGTTTCTTAAATACATCTGAAATTTAGCAACACATAACATCTGTAAAGGGCCAAGTAGAATTTACCAAACTATGTAATTGAGAGCGGTTGCGATAAATTAAGTTACCAAGCAATATATTTTGTCCTATCGCAAGCGAAAAATAAGAAAAACGACTAAACTTTTAACGAATCTAAAAAAGATAGAGCGAATATAAAAATCAATTGAAAATTAAAAATATAAAAAACTACAACATAATAATATTATTATTATTATTATTATTATTATTATTATTATTATTATTATTATTATGGACGGAACTGGAATTTAAAGGCCCATATATAAGCCCAACATAATATCGTCTAAGCCCTATAAAATTTAATTCTTAAGAAAAATAGCCATAATCTTTTGGAGTCCAACTTCAAAGGCCCATTTGTATTTGTAATATTTCGAACTTTGACCGTGACATATACTGATATGATATATTTCATCCGTTCACTTTATAACGACGTTTATTTATTCAAGTAATGTGTATTATAATAAGGAAAATGTCGTTATAGATTAGACGGAAGAAGTACTATACTATAACCGGAGAATCTTGTGTGTGTGAGTTGGTCTATAACAGTAATGGCCATAATAGCAAAACCTTTATAGCAACTTGCCTATGGTTGGAAACTTGAAATCCTTTGTAACGCAACTTTTAAATATCAGTGGCCATTACTCTTGACATTTTCCGATTCTACAACGAGCAACTTGACATTCATAATCATAAAACTATCTGAACAAATTAATACGACCCAAGTCATATTGTCAAACTACAGTAGTTTTACTTGAAATTTATGATATAAATTGAATCTCATCGATTTACAACAGACACTAAACTAGCAGTAATTAACAATTTTGAGCTAAAGTTACGCCAGTTTCGATCCCTGCCAACGGCCACTCTATTTTGAGTACTCATTATACGTATAATGTATACTATGATTCTTGATAAGTGTTGATACAGGAAATTAATCTTATTCCTCCATGGTATATTATAGAATATATAAACGTACGTATATATACCATGAAATTCCAAGTCCCAAAATGCAAGACTTATAATATTTTCCTCAACACGTAGTAATATATACTCTCTCCATGTCCCACTCTAGTTTGACGCGTATTCCTTTCTTGGGTCGTTCCACTCTAGTTGACACGTTTCCTTTTTTAGAAAATACATTATAACGATCTCTTTTATTAACAATTTCACGCATTTCAAATTAAACACACGTACTCCCTCAACAATTCCCGCACTCAAAAAGAACTCGTCAACTGGAACGGGGACGGAGACAGAAAAAGGGTTTTGTATGTGGGAGTGAATGAGGTGGAAAGAACTGATGTAGAGAACACGTGCTCGACACGAGTCATGCTCATGCTGCGTAGAATCATCATGTGGAGTGCTCAACTTCTGCACGTCTAAATTCTTTGTTCCCTTTACTTCTTCTGCCCCTACCATTTTACACCCCTTAATTAATAAAGTGAATAATGGATTAGTTTCACTACATTTGTACGAAATGCCCTAGCTATATATATATATATGTGTTACACTTGATTTTCATTATTTTTGTTAGTTAAACCTTTTTACAAGGTTAACATATCTTCTCATTCTTTCCTTTTCTTGAATATAATCTTTAGAGAATCATATGATGCCGATCTCGATATCTTACGCTATAAATACGGGGGAAATCGGATGGCTTCCTTCACGCCCTCACCGTTTCTGAAGTTAAATTGTCTGTTTTCCGACATTCATTAATCTTCTTCATTTTCAATTCCCTCAAAATGGTGATTCTCACTCTTGAGAGCCTTGAAAACCCTAATTTCGGGTTCGGTGCTGTCGTGGTTCGTGATTTTTGCGTGTGTCGGGAAGCCGAACCTGATGATGACGATGATGACGACGATGATACCAAGAAGATCGCGATAGCAGCCTAAGTATGTGGTGTAGGGAGCCTGCTAGCTGTTTGAAGACCTAAGCTATGTATGTATGTTAGTGTTTTTTAATCAACAAAAACATGCATGTATGAGTTTTAATTAGTTAGTATATGTATACTTTGATCTCATTAACTATACCATTAATAAACCATACTTACTATTACACTTTCCTGAGTTTTACAATTGCGTCTAATTAACCTAAAACTTTCACCACGAAAGACTCGAACCTATATATGACTTTGGCGTCTAGTTAAATTGTTAGATGTAGAGACTGTAAATTCATAACCCTACTCGCCGAATTTTTTGGACTATTTTGGGCCACACGTTTTTTGGCCCAATTCGCGGCCTTTAAGGTTTAGGGTTTCGGCGTATCATAAATAGCCGTTTTCTCATTGTATTCTGTATCCGAAAAATATAGTGCATACTCCTGGCTTGGTAGCACCGGCCCCCAGACGTAGTCATCTTGACGAACTGGATCAACAAATTCTCGTTTGTTTTTCGTTGCCTTTCGTATTCAGTGTTTTTTATTTCCTAACATAAACTAACATTGCGTTAACGAGTTTCCACTGCTTCAAAAGGTGTAGACTTTACTTCAGTAGTAATTTTCGTACATTTCGCACTTTCTTCTTAATTTTCGACCTAAAAATATATGTCACAAAATGTAGACAAAACTAAAATTTAAATCCATATATATATAAATTAATTAATACAAAAAAAAAATGTAAATGGCCTACTAAATATTTCAATCAACAAGCAATATTCAATTTCCAGAAACCATGCAATATTATGAATGATTGAAAAATAATGAATCAATCAAAAAATATTAGATTCAAAAATCGAACTGAAAAGCATTAGTTTCCTTCTTCTTCTGGAACTTGTTCTTCATCCATTTCCAACTCTTGGAGGCCCCCTTCTTCACTTTCTTCGCCGCAACCTTCGTCTTCTCCTTCGTCACCTCCGCCGCGTACTTCAGCCGGTCGGAGAGCTTCGGTGGCCGCCCTAGCTGCCGCGGCTGACGTGATGGCGACACAAAGGCGACGTCGGCCCACGGATTATCGTACATTGTCCTTTTTTCTTTGGACCTCAAGAAAAGACCGGTGGCTGCGGCCTTCCTTGAGAGAGAAACAAGAAGACGGCCTTCTTTGGGGGCTTCTGGTTTTTTAAGAAAAATTGTCCAGAATTTTATTGTTCCAAAAATGTTTGATTTGGGTTCTTGTTTCTTTTATGTAGGAATAGTTGGAGGATTGGAAGGTGGGACAAAATTCTTGCTCATGCACAAGATGATATTTACTATAGATAGTTTTTACTCGTTCCGTCGCGTTGATAATAAGTTCGCTTATATTATAACGAGTCTATTTTTATATTAGAGGAACTCATTAAGAACGAGACGGAAATGTCATTTTTTTTTTCGTTAGAATAAAATTTAATTTAAGGGTTATTGGATTATTCATACACGAACTTTTTACGAAATTTGCTTTTTCACATGAACAAAAAAAGGATCTTAATTATACATGAACTTTGTTTGTGTTAAAATGTTCACATCCGTTTCAATTTCCCCCAATTTGAAGCTGACATGGCATCCCGGAATTGTCTATGTGGCTTGCTCGGCGGCAAGCAATACGACGTCGTTCGTAATTAATGAAAACTGCGTCGTTTTCACCTAAAACAACGTCGTTTTCACCTAAAACGACGTCGTTTTAGCTTAAAAACATAATTAAAAGGGGGGTCGTCAATCAAAATCACAATCCCTAAATGTCACTCTTTATTTTCGGAAGAAACCTTAAATGGTTGCTGCCTCGTAGTAGTGGACCGAGCAAGCCACATAGACAATTCCGGGATGCCATGTCAGCTTCAAATTGGGAAAAATTGAAACGGATGTGAACATTTTAACACAAACAAAGTTCATGTATAATTAAGATCTTTTTTTTGTTCATGTGAAAAAGCAAATTTCGTAAAAAGTTCGTGTATGAATAATCCAATAACCCTTAATTTAATGGGGGGGAGGGGGGGGCTACAAATAAAAATGGCCCAATAAATATTAGAGAGAACAACTACCCATTTTTCAAGTTGGGCCTAACCTTAGCCCTATATAATAATTAACGTTACAAATACATTTCTTCTTATACATATAACATAGCATAAAATAATACACCTATTGCGTTAAGTTCGACATAAATTTTTTCATAACATTGGTTTTTCGACACATTAAAATACATATTAAATTTAAAATAATTTAAAGTACTGACTTGGAAGCGGAGGGATTATAATTTATTCATAGCTGACATGCGGGTGATATAATTAAAAAAATGTTTAAATATATTTTAAAATAAATGCTATAAAAAGAACAAAACATATTTATAAGAGATGCTAAGCTCTATAAATAAAAGTTATGGGCGTAACATTATTACATCATGTGTGAACACATAACCGTATGCATTATCGGAATATGATACAAAATTATGTTGTTGTTAGAACATATTCTCTCCGCCCACAATCTTTATGGTCTATTTCCTTTTTCGTTTGTCGATTTAGGGTCTTTCCATTTTGGTTAGTGCCCTCGCGCAAAAAATTACAATCACAGTCTTTAAACAGTAACCTTAACACATCACCGCCACATATTTTAACGCATATCGCCATAATACATAAAACTGCATACATGTTAACCATTCGAACCCTAAAGATCAGACGAAGGGAATATATAATAAAGAGTGATGAATATTCAATTATTGGCATTAGAAAGGGTTGGTGTACTTGGATTTGTTCACCATATGCATGTGAAGCCATGGAATCTTTTAGATTGAATTGGTGATTTATATATAGAATTGATGGATGAATTGAATATGGACCAACATAAACTATAACTACCACTACTTTCGGTGCAAAGCAAGCAACATAAATAAACTAAGCTATAATTAATTAATGTATGAAGGGATGATTGAAGTATTTCCCGCAAAATATTGAATGATTTTGGACTGTGGCATCGAGTAATAGAGCTAGTACGATTGAATTAACGACGAACGTCGACCGTTGTTATTGTTCGTAAGAAAGGGGCGCGTAGAAGTCACTCATTCGCATTTTATGATAAAGTTTCGGAAGATTTAATTGAGAAGAAACATTTTTCAGTAAGAGAGTGTTGGTGTATAGGATGCAGAATCCTATCTTTTTCAAGAGTTGGGAGTAATACTCCTTCGGTCTCACTTTATTTAACTCGTTTTTAATATTTAAATCGGTTGAAACGGAAGAGTATTTTATTACTCCCTCCGTCCTCTATTTGTTGACGTTAATACTATATTGGGACGTCCTCCATTTGTTGACAATTTCCATTTTTGGACGTAGACCCCACAATCACTTTAACACTTTAACACTTTAACACTTTATACATCTACTTTTTATTATTTTACTCCCTCCTATTTTTTATAATAGTCATTTTAGCTATTTGCACAAGTTTTAAGAAATTTAAATTTTGTCTAAAATACCCTCAATTAATATTATGTGTCTAGTTTTGAATGAAATGGGTTCAATGCATAATAGAGGGAATAAACATAATTTAATAGGGATATTATTGGAAAAATTGAGTAGAATGACATATAAAATTTAAAAAGTGAAAATCCTAAAGTGACTATTATAAAAAATAGGAGGGAGTATCATTTAATTACTATTAAACAATTCAAATGGACCCACAATTATTCCACTTTAACAGATTAATTTATTATTATATCATAAAATGCGAAAAAATCCGTGCCCATATTCCCTCCGTCAACAAATAGAGGACGGAGGGAGTATTTGAAACTCGTATATACGTGTAGTATGTGGAGGGTGAGTCACCTCCAACATAATGTACGTGGCATGCACCCCGTAATAAACGTCTCACTCTTTTCTACGTTTTGTTTTTACCCCTATGCCTAGTGGCCACGTGTCCCGATGCTGTTCTTTTCCTCAGAAAATTTTTATCTTTTATTCACATTTTTTTTCAATATATTACTATATAAATTATAAAAATCGAAAATTAAAAATCTTAATTAGATCAAATTAATTAATGAATTAAAAATTCGGATCTTAAATTAGTAATTGAGATCCGAATAAAAATAAAGCCCAACCGTTTCGAGACTGTTAAGAGTCCGAAACCGCCGCCATTCGGATCTCCTTCCCGCTACAAATACCCGCCCCAAATTAAGCTTTCTGTTTCCCACTTCACCTTCCAATCTCTCTCAGACAAGCAAAAGGGGGAAAAATCAAAATCAAAATCAAATTAAATCTCCATCAATGGCGGCTTACGCTACTCGCAGATCAAGCGGCCCGATCCTCCAATCCACCTCCAATTCCGCCCACGCGCCGCCGTCTTCCTCCGCTGAATCACGCTCGCTAGGCGGCGGCGCTCGCGTCAGTTTCTCTCTGGACCGGACCAGGGCGGGGAAGCCGGGCGCCGGACCGAAGAGGACGTGCATGTGCTCGCCGACGAACCACCCCGGCTCGTTCCGATGCAGCCTCCACAAATCGGCCGGCGCGAAAACCAAGGCCCAAACGGCGTCGAGCGGGATGAGCATGAGGCGATCCGCCGTGAAAAACTCCGTGGTGCGGCTCGGCGCCGTCGAGGGGGAGTGGATTAGGAGAGCGGTCGCGGCCTTGATCCGGCCGTCGTCTCATCAGCTGCGCCGCCGCCGTGAGTTCCGCCCGCTCCATAGCCGGCTCTCCGTCATGTCCAGATCTTAATTAGGATTTGCCGTTTCGCCGCCGGGAATTTTTTGGTAGTCCGGTGGCCGGAATCCTACTTATAGGAAGATATTTTGATTTGTGTACAGAAGAATTGGGATTTCTTTATTCGAATTTTAGTTTTTTAATCCGAATTTTGTCCCCAGATTAGGGTTTAATTAATCAATTGTGCTACTTGCTTTTTTTAATTAATTAAATACTACTATTAACCAATTAATTGTATTAATAGCTAATCAATCAAAACAGAAATGATAAAATAGTCTTCATTTTACACTTATAAAAAAAAAATAAACATGCCACTAAATTGAACTACTATGTGATTTAAATTAAAATTTAATCAAGATCAACTTCGAATAATTAATTACGAGTAATTAATTAGTCATTTAATAAAGAAAGATTTGAATACTATGAATCATACCCTAAAATTTAGTAAGAGTTATTTTTTCTAAGCAAAGTTAATAAAAGGGGAGCGTTATCCTTGCATTAATTAATTAGGTACTTAATTAGGATTAATGGGATAATCAGTTAAAACATAGGAGGGATGATGTAGACATTCTTAATATGTCCACGAATGACGTGACAACAGCTCACAATTAGTCGGAGGAATGATCATACGTGAGCATTGTTAATGTGTCACACCAGTGGGCACATTAAGAATGTTCACGATTGGTAGAGAGCGTTTATCTAAAACATAGTTAAAGGACACATTAAAGATGTCCACGATCGATAGAGAGAGGTGTTTATCTTAAACATAGTTAGTGAAGATATGGATAATGGGGGTTCGATTGATGTGCAAAAATTGGAAAAGACAATGGCTTCTTTCATTTTCCATTTGCTGCAATATGCTCATTTCTAGCTGTGGATAAGGCCTTGAAAGCGAAAGGGCCGGCCTCATATAGGAACCCACTAATTCAACATTCTAACTATTTTACTCTTCTTTTGTCGTCACTATATGTTTGTATTATTCATCGTAATTTCTTAAGCTTCGATCACAATATACAATTACAGCACATTTGCGTGTAAATTCAAAACGAGAGAAAACTAAGGTCATATGAGTTATGACCAGTGAGTTTCACTATGGCACGGAAATAAGGCATACTCCCTCCGTTGCAATTCAATGGTCGTGTATATACTATATTGTGTTGTCCCACTCTTCACTTTTAACCATGATGTGTTAGAAATCTCGTATCGAAAAAACAAAACGACAAAAGCCATGCATGGATTGGAATTAGGTAGCGATCTCATTCATTGATAACTAACATTTACCTAACATCATCACATCCAAATTGTGTAGGATTAGCATGGTGGGTTCCTCAAGCCAATAGAATTGTTCTTATCTTCATCCATTTCTCCTCTTAAGTAAAAGATGAGATATCTAGATATTATTATGTATTTGGGCCGACATATATATAAAGTGCAGATATTTTATACCAAAAAATAAATAAGAAGGAAGACGTGGGTTGGTGAGGTGGGCAAGTTGAGGTGATGTGGGGTGCCATTTGCACATGGCCCAATTTTTATATAAACTGAAAAAAGTGAAAGTGAAGGCCATTTTTATATAATATGCCTTTTTAATCAAAATATTCAAACTTCATTACTTAGTTTTGTACCTTTGTTTTTGTTACGTCACGTGTGATATTAATAATAATAGGAAGTCGGTGAACAATAGAAAATTGAACGGCCATTTTTGTGGTTTTCATTATATAATTAAAAAAGAATAGTTCATTAATAAGCTGGAATAGCTCAGTTGGTTAGAGCGTGTGGCTGTTAACCACAAGGTCGGAGGTTCGAACCCTCCTTCTAGCGAAATTTTTTATTCGCTCGTAATTTTTTTATTTTATTTCTCGTAATTTTTTTATTTTCTCGTTTTTTTCAATTTTTTTTATTTCTCGTAATTTTTTTATTTCCGATTTAATTTTCTCGTAATTTTTTTATTTTATTTCTCGTAATTTTTTTATTTTCTAATTTTTTTTCAATTTTTTTTATTTCTCGTAATTTTTTTATTTCCGATTTAATTGTTTTCATGAATTGTTATTTGTTTAGATATAGTTTTTATTCTTTTCTGGTAATTTTTTTATTTTATTTCTCGTAATTTTTTTATTTTCTCGTTTTTTTCAAATTTTTTAATTTCTCGTAATTTTTTTATGTCCGATTTAATTGTTTTCATGAATTGTTTTTTGTTTAGATAGTTTTTATTCTATATGGGGATGATAAAAAGGCCTGATTTAATTGTTTTCTTGAATTGTTTTTTGTTTAGATAGTTTTTATTCTATATGAGGATGATAAAAAGGCCCGTATTAAGGGCCCACAATCTACTTAGTGTGTAAAATATATGACGAAGCCCGAATTAAGGTTTTGCACAAGGTCCTCGTTTTCGTTGTCCCACCCTTGTATACTTCATAAGTAATAAGTTTGCTTAATTTGACTTGATATCAAATACAATACTACAGTTTACTACATGGTCTGTTGCATTAATATTCTACGTAAACTTGCGATTATGCGAAATGTCATTTAATTAATTAGAGTTTTAGTTAAACATACATGCATATGCATGGACGAATACCAATCTAATTTACTCCAGGAATAAGAATAAACTAAACTAACAAATCCAGGTAATAAAATACAAAGCCGATCATCGACGCGCACGCATGGAACTCTCTCTCTCTCTCTCTCTAGGCTGCCGGCGCCACCCACGTGTCAGCATCATCGTCGTCATCATCATCGCCTTCTGCATTCACGAACCAATCGAAACCAAAAATTACTTGCGCCGCCACTAGCTCCGGCCGACCGCCGCCCACCTTCATGCCACAGACGATCACCATTTTAGAATATATATTAATATTACTATTATATAACTCCAAAATATAATAATATAATACTGTTATATGATATGAGAGATTTTGGGTCCGATTTATAGGGTTGGAGTTGTTGGAAATGGACAATATTTCTATTTATTTTTTCTCCCCATCTCGTTTATTTTCGGTGATATATTTTCTTCCTCCTTTGGGCTTATTTAATATGTGGATTTGGGCTGACATGGGCTCAATTCAATTTCTTTATTTTCCCTTAATCTACCAGTGCCCTACTCAATGTTGAATAAGTCCAACTTATCTATTCTTGTTGAGATTTTCCCTGGAATCACCAACGTTCAGAACGTGGCTGTGTGGGTACGTGGGGGAACGGCTAGATTCTTCTCCTATATATTTTGCTCTCTATTATTCAGCAGGGTACACTGAAAAACAGCTCTCAATTTCTTGCTTTCATTCATCCTCTTCCTAAAATTCTGAGCACTTGTTCTTTTCGTCTCCAACCAATTACTGCGAAGTGTGTTCGCATTGATTGGTAGCTGTGTAAACCTTGGGAAACGATCGGCTCGTTGGACTAACACACCTTTGGTCGGCCTAAATCGTTTTCAGGGCAGTGGTTATATCCACGTCGCAGCTATTCCTAAATTCCCCTTTATTTTCTTTTGTTGGCATTCTGTCGAACAGGTTCTAGGCGCTAGATTACAAGTTCAGATTCATTCTTGAGCTTGGCATTTCATCGAACAACTTATAGGCGCAGGAGATTCAACTATTTTCTCAAGTTTCTCTGCATCGGTTTCAAACAATCTGAAAACGATTTATGATGGCGTCTTCCATTCCGAGGTCCCTGCCCGACCTATCAAAGCTTGAGCCACTAGATGGAACAAACTTCAAGATGGTGGATGACAAACCGATCATGGACCAGCTCCACGAATATGAGAACCTGACCTCAGAAGTTCTAAACGAGGGAATGAAAATGTGTGAAGTGTTTCAAGCAAATGTGTTGCTCGAGAAGTTTCCACCATCATGGACTGACTACAGAAACCAATTGAAGCACAAGAAGAGAGAGCTTACCCTTCAAGAGCTCATCAGCCACATGCGTACAGAAGAGGCGAATCGCATCAAGGATAAGTTTGCTAACCTATCTCTTAATTCATCTAATGCTAATCTAGTTGAGCCTGCTGCTGCTACAGGAAAGAACAAGATTTTCCCAAGAAAATCCAACTTCAACAAGGTTGACAAGAAAATCACGAAGAAGAAAGTGAACTGCTACGTTTGCGGTGCTCCTGGACACAAGGCATACCAATGCTACAAACGTCAAGGTCAACCACCAAACAAGGTCGCTGCTGGCAAAAATCACGCAAACTTGGCAGAAGTTGAAACCGAAGACATGATCGCTGCTGTAGTGGAGGCGAACCTGGTTGAGAACAAGACAAGTTGGGTGCTTGATACCGGAGCCTCAAGGCACTTCTGCTGCAACAAGAGCATGTTCCACAACTTTGAAGAAGCTGGAGAAGGCGAATGCGTATACATGGGAAACTCCAGCGTGGCTGGGGTTCTTGGTAAAGGGAGTATTGTGCTAAAACTAACTTCCGGCAAAACTCTATGTTTGAAAAATGCTCTCTATGTTCCTTCTTTGCGTAGAAACTTAATTTCTGGTGCATTGTTGAACAAAGCTGGTCTTAAGTTAGTTTTTGAATCTGATAAAGTTGTGTTGACTAGAAACGGAGAATTCGTAGGAAAGGGCTATTTGGATGAGGGTCTTTTTGTACTCAATGTTGCTTCTGAAATCATTAATGAAAAGGCTTCTAGTTCTGTTTATATCGCTGAATCTTATGATTTGTGGCACGGTAGACTTGGACATGTAAACTTAGCTTCTATTAAAAGACTTAGAAAACTCGGTTTAATCAATACACTGGACCTGCATAATCTTTCTAAGTGTGGAGTATGTGTAGAAGCAAAGTTTGCAAAGAAGCCTTTTAAGTCAGTTGAACATAGAAAATCTGAATTGTTAGAGCTCATTCACTCTGATCTAGCTGACTTTAGAAACATTGTGAGTAAAGGGGGAAAGAAATATTATGTTAGCTTTGTAGACGACTTTTCTAGATACACTAGAATCTATCTATTAAGGTCTAAAGATGAAGCTGCAGAAATGTTTTTAAAGTACAAAACTGAAGTAGAGAATCAGTTAAATAGAAAGATTAAGAGGATTAGATCAGATAGAGGAGGAGAGTACAGTACTGGTTTCCTTAAGGAATTCTGCGAACAACACGGAATCATACATGAATTTAGTGCTCCTTATACCCCTCAACAGAATGGCATAGCTGAAAGGAAAAATAGGACTTTAAAAGATACGATGAATGCTATGTTATTGAGTTCTGGGTTGCCTGACAATATGTGGGGGGAAGCTGTGTTGTCTGCCTGCTATATTCTAAATAGGGTACCTCATAAGAAACTAGATAAGACACCCTACGAGTTATGGAAAGGGTTTGCGCCTAATTTGAATTTTTTAAAAGTGTGGGGGTGTCTTGCTAAGGTTAGCTTGCCTGATGTGAAACGAACCAACATAGGGTCCAAGACTTATGATGCAATTTTTATTGGATATGCTCAAAACTCCGCTGCTTATAGATTTTTATCTGTGAAAGATAATTCCATTTCAGAATCACGTGATGCAGAATTCTTTGAGCATGTGTTTCCTTTAAAGAGTTCGAACGTCGAAAGTGCATATTTACCTTCGCATGATTTACGTGTAGATGTGCCAGAAACTTCTTCTGATGTGCATGATTTTGAGCCTAGAAGGAGTAAACGACAGAGAACTGCAACTGGTTTCGGACCTGATTTTGTGACTGCATTTTTAATTGAAAATCCTGAAATGATTGATGATCATATTGTGTCTTCGTATTTTATTGGTGAGGATCCTATGTCATTTAACGAAGCTGTTACTTGTGCAGATGCAGTGTTTTGGAAAGAGGCAATACAAAGTGAGCTAGAATCCTTAACTAGCAATCACACATGGGACTTAGTTGATCTGCCTACTAAGACTAGACCTATTAAGACTAAGTGGATCTTTAGAAGAAAGATGAAGCCAGATGGAACCATTGACAAGTTTAAGGCCAGACTAGTAGTTGTGGGATGTTCTCAAAAGAAAGATATAGATTACTTTAAGACTTATTCACCTGTCGCTAATATTTCCACCATTAGAGTGTTGGTAGCTTTAGCTGCAATTCATAATCTGTTTATTCATCAATTAGATGTTAAAACAGCTTTCTTGAATGGTGATTTAAATGAGGAAATCTACATCGAACAACCTGAAGGTTGTGTAGTATCTGGACAGGAGAACAAAGTGTGTAAGTTGAGAAAATCTTTATATGGCCTTAAACAAGCTCCTATACAATGGTATGAGAAATTCCATGAAACTATAGTCTCAGATGGGTTTATTGTGAGTAAGTCTGATTCTTGTTTATATACTAAGATGTTTGGATCAGATTATGTTATCATTTGCCTCTATGTTGATGATATGCTTGTCTTTGGTACAAATTTAGATGTGATAAGTAAAACTAAGTGTTTTTTATCTTCTAAATTTGACATGAAAGATCTCGGCGAAGCAGATGTTATTCTTGGTGTTAAACTGCAAAAAACTAAGTGTGGTTTTTCCCTTAGTCAAACGCATTATGTTGAAAAAATCTTGAAGCGCTTTGACTGTTATGATTTAACACCTGCTAGAACACCCTATGATTCTAGTGTGCATCTTAAGAAGAATAAGGGTGAAAGTGTTTCACAAAAGGAGTATGCACAAATTATTGGGAGTGTGATGTATCTCATGAATTATACACGGCCTGATATAGCATATGCAGTGAGTCGTTTGAGTCGGTACACCCATAATCCCAGTAATGAACATTGGACTGCACTTTATCGTTTGTTAAAATACTTGAGAGGCACTATTGATTGGAATTTGCATTTCAATAATTTTCCTGCTGTTTTAGAAGGATATTGTGATGCAAATTGGGTGTGCGATAATGATGAAGTAAGTTCAACTAGTGGTTATGTGTTTACTTTAGCTGGTGGTGCAATATCTTGGAAATCTGCTAAACAAAGTTGCATTGCTAATTCAACTATGGAGTCTGAATTTATTGCTCTAGAATTGGCAGGTCAAGAAGCAGATTGGCTCAAAAATCTCTTGGAAGAGCTTCCATTGTGGGGGAAGTCTTCAGTACCTGTCTCGCTTCATTGTGATTCTCAAGCAGCTATTGCAGTTGCAAAGAATAGCATTTATAACGGGAAGCGAAGGCATATTCGTGTAAGACATGGAATTGTGAAGCAATTATTGAAGGATGGAGTGATCTCTTTAGACTTCGTGAGGTCTGAAAGAAACCTTGCAGATCCATTGACGAAGGGACTGACACGAAGAGTGGTGTCAGAAACTTCGAAAGAAATGGGAGTGCATCCTGCATCATAAAAGAAATATGGTTGACACCCATGGCAGGTCAAACTAAGCTATATTTCGATTCTGTTGCAGTATGTTTTATTTTTATTTTTTTTTGTGATTGAGTTTTAGAACCATAGTCTCATTTTGAGGTGGTCTGATGTCAGACTTGATGGTTCTGTGCATATAATATTAACTGATGGGTTAATTAATTACCATAGCCTTTTTGGGTGGTCCTTTTATGAGACGGACTTGATGGTATCTATGAATGAGAAATTGATTTGAGGTTGAGTTTAACTCTTAATGATTCTATTATTCTTGTGCTATTGAGAAGCACATCAGAGAATCACCTAAGTGAGTGTGAGGTATTGGCCACCCTCTATGAAAATTTTTTGTTGTTTATTTTCTAGAGCACTCACGAGATCCCAAGGTATAGATGAAACAGAGAATGAAATTTCATTCCGTTCCTCCACTATAGTGGAAATGTGGAATATTTGCTTTAGTTTCCATCAATGGCTCCTTTTACCATTTTCGATTTTTTTCTTTTTTTGAGAATTTGATAAAAGAGGAAATGGCATTGACGTGCAGGAGTTTTACGTCCACACAGTTATTACAAATGGCAGTGCATGGGTTTTTCTCATGCATGCACGTGCCTTTCAACACTTGCTCGCTTTCACTTGTTGATAGTCGTGTGTTATAAGTCAATTCTTTTCCACCTCACTAGATATTTTGGTCGTCCCAAGTCAACTTAAAAAAAAAAAAAAAAAAAAAAAAATTCCTTTTCACCTTTTGAGGGTGATGAAATTCCCATGATGGTTGGCTATTTGCATTGAATATAAGTAAAAAATAATAATACCAACAAGATTGTTATATTACCCACACCGGCATATTTAATACGGCCACAGCTGACCTGCGACGTAACAATGATATGTTTAAAATAAAGATTATAAATATGTGTAGTACCTTATAAAGCATAAACTCTGCCTAAATAATCATTAATGGAACAATTATTGACGTTACGGACAGCTGTTGACAAGTTAAGTGTGTTCACAGCACAACAGATATAAAAATCGAGATATGAATGAAAAAGATGAAAACATGTGATATAAAAAAAACAAACATTGGCAATAATTTGAATTAGAATGAAACAAGTGTTAGTAAGAAAGAATGACCTCTATACATGAAACAGACAACAAAACACTCTTTTAGTGTGAGAGAGAAGCCCTGCCCTGTCTATGGATTCAATTCTGGGAAAAGAAGAAGAACATAAAATCTACAACGAATTTTGAAATGAAATCAATGCTGATGGATTGCTCGTCTTAGGTATAACTACAACGGGGTTGCGATCGAAAGTGAAGCAGGCGTGTCGATTTTTCTGCAACGTTAACTCCATCCCTCGAAACCGGAGGCTTTCACTGCATCCCCCTCTCTGATCTGGTTGCATAAAGTTGAAGGTCACTCTGGGTTCCTGGAGTGTAATATTCTCTAAATAACGGTCCACATTCGATAAACCATTGAGCTTCGATTTTTCTATAAAGCAGCGAAAAATGCAAAGTATCGAAGAAGGACGAACCATCTTACTTTCGAAGTATGAGAAAATCCTGATGATGAAGTGGCTCCATTGAGTAATATTACACCCTCTATCAATGCATTACATCATGCAGATCCGAGGGCGTTGTAAAGCTTCGAAACACGTCTCCGGAGAAGTGGCTCTAATCGGAACGAGGAGGAGATGTTTCTTTGCCATTTCTTCGCTTCGTACATCTCGTTCCACGCCTGTACTATCTCATCGATGTTGAATCCTATACCTGCAAGAGAAACATAACAAGTGATCAGACTTGCCTATATAACTAAACTATCCCGTTCTTTTTTTTTTTTCGTTTAACGAGAATATAAGACGATGAATGGTAGTACATTACATTCCAATCCAGTGTCATTAGAGCAGTGGTTCTTGATCATCACAGCAATATCAGCCGATGAAGCTCCAGCTTGTTCGAATTTCTCAACCGCGACCTCCAAACATTCTTGCCATACCGGAAGCCCTAACTTGTACTCCATCACCGATCTTTCATACAACATCGTACCCCACAACACGTAAATCTGGGATCTAATGTTATTGGCTTGTTCTTCGAGTTCATCAGCGGAGACTTGCTTGAACAAGTTATCGAGCTTCATTCTCTGCAATATAGTGTCGACGTTATTTTGCTTGTGGAGTTCGGCCATTCTCTGTTCTTGCAAATCCTCCCACATCTGCATTCCTTTCTCCATATTTTCTTCGGCATTGTTATAAAGCATAAGAACCTCTCCCGAAGGCCAATGCTCGAGATTTGTTTCGGTTGCAACTGCATAATACCATGAAAGCTTGGCTTGTTCAAACTGTTGCTGCCCGAGAGCTAGAACAGCTTCGTAGAAATTCGGTTTGATTTTGAGGGCTTCTTCGTATCTCTTCCCCGCTTTCCTGAATTCCTTCTGCGCCCAGTCGAAAGCAGTCTTGATCTGTTCGAGTACAGACTGTCGAGAGGACTCGTCAGTGAAGTAAACTCGCTTTCTTGCCCTAGACGTGTGAACGTTACCCCAATTAAACATAGCTAAAGCAGCCAGTTCTTGGAACTTATCAGCTGCAACCGCGAAAATTTCTTGAGCTTCGTCGCTAGTGACAGTTTCCTCCATTGCCTCGGAGTAGAGCTTCACTCCCATTTCATGGAGATCAATGTAAGCATCAATGTCGAAACCAACATGGTTCTTGAAGAACTTAGCAAACTGAATGATCCAATCGCTGATACAAGTCGACTCGAATCTCATTTCCTTTGATTCCCCGTCCTTCTTATGGGCCGATTCCACCTGCTTCTTCTCGAGCTTCTCCTTCCTCAACTTCTTGAACAAAGGATCTTGATCCGGGCTCACTTCGATAATATGCAGCTTCACAGAATTATCACCTGCAGATTCCTCGACGAACCTCAGCTCCTCGGTAGTACTGATTGTGACCATATCTCCTTCTTGATCCTTATACTTGATCATAACCGCCTTCGAGCTAGGAAACCGCTCGGCAATTATCTTCCTCAGCCTCAAGATATCACATTTCACAGGAATCTGAGTCCATCTTATGTCTTCCTTGAACACTAGCTTCATAGTTCTTCGAGGCTCATCCTCCCCACCACTTCGGACTTTCTCCACCTCGACCACCACCTTGTCCTCGGCATTCTTCTCGAGCCTATCACTAGGGACCCTAAACAAGATCCCACTAGCAGTAGCAGACCTCTCCACAACCTTCCCTTTTAACCCCCTCTCTTGGCCATAATCATCAAACATCGCATCAACCTTCTTCCCTTCCAAAATGCTGTTCCTCTTCTTAAGCATCAAAATGCCTTTGCTCCCACTCGAAGAAGGCATATCCGTGTACTCAGGCATAGGGACACTATCATTAGGAATGTCACTAAGCCTCGACCCCTGCCTCTCGAAAATCCTCCTCAACCGCTCCTCGATCTCACTTGCCATCGTGTTGTTGGGCTCCGACTTCAACACTAGCCTAATGTCCCGAAGTGCCAAATCTGGCCTATGCAGAGTCTCAAAACACCTAGCCCTCTTCAAGAGAGCCTTGCAGTAATTCGGAATCACCTCCAAAGCCAGGTTGCACTCGTTTATCGCCCTCGGGTACTCGCCTACGCCTAGCTGCATATAGCATTCGGCCATGTTGCTCCTCAGGTACGCGACGTCGGCGTGGAATCTCGGAAGCAATTTGATCGATTTCTCGTATTTCAAGATCGCTCCCATGTAATCCCGCCTCTGGAAAAGCCTATTCCCATCATCTTTCAGTTTCTGAGACATGGACATGAATGCAGCTGTGTCGATGTCGTAAGGTCGCTGGGAATTCTCCCCATTTCTCATCTGCCTCAAGAACAGCTCGCGCAATTTGTTATCTCCGTAATTGGGATTGGAGAAGATATTGTCTGTTTCACTTTGTTTCTCCATCGCCAGAAAAAAATATTCAAATCCCTAATTGAATAGAAAATGACCTAATCCCCAAAATTTGCGAAACGCATCGATCCCAAATCAAAGGGCAAAAACTTAATAATGCCCAGATAAATTAATGAAGAATCCAATCCTTACCCAGAAAAAGCTGCAGAATCGAAGCTCTGAAATTTCTGGAGGTGGAAGATGAGTTTTTTTTTTTCCTTTTCTTGTAAAGTTTTCTTTTTTGTTTCCTTGAGAGAGAGAGAAATTAAGGTGGAGAGGGAAAATTTATCTGCAAAACGCACGCAATCTTGTTCAAACCCTTCAAAAATTTCTTGTGATTTTCAGGGAAAATCAAGAAATTTGTTGGTTTGTTGAATGAGAACATGCGGTTGCAGATATACGGAAGGAAAATTAAAATTAATTACAAGAAGTATGTAATTAAAGTTATGCTGATTGGAAGTGAATGCCACGATTATATTAATCCAGGAATTTTTTTCAAGAAAAATGAAAAAAAATGCGAAGAAGGGAGTGGAAAAATTTTTGCGAAAATTTTGTGAAGAATGGTTGAAGAAGAAAATGAGGGACCGCATTTCTCTCTGTGATCTCCAAGATTGTGGGAGGGAGGGCCCACGTCATCCATGGCGGTTGACCGTTTGACATCGTTCGTTAATCTCTTTCTTAACCAACCCTTTTCATTTTATTTTAATAATTATAAAATACTCCCTCGGTTCGTGATCTTTTCGATTCGAATTTTAGGGCGCCACCTTTATTGTTTATGATAAATACTCTTTTCCTCATATGCTTACATGAAGATTATTTTTTTCAATACAAGAATTAAGACGAGAGTAATAGTGATAAAGTAGTGTGAATGAGTTTTAATTTTGTTGTTTAAGGTAGGGCTGGACAAAAATACCGAAATACCGACAATGTCGCGCCGAAAAAATACCGAAAATACCGAATTTTGCGGAATACCGCATTTACGGTACGGTATTTATGCCGTCCCGCACAAGTTCAATACGGCACCGGTATCCAAAAGTGAAATACCGCGATATTACCGGAAAATACCGATACCGCACAATACCGCAAATACCGCAATAATACCGCATAATACCGGTACCGATATAATACCGATACCGCAATAATACAGTAGATATTGACATTTTGCCGATATTTTATATATTTTTATTTGTAATATTTCTTATATTTGAATAAATTTGAATTTTAGATACAACCTTTATAATTTGTATAATTGTATATATAATTTTATAAGTGGGTGATGCTATTCGGCCATAATGTGGCCGGCCATAATTTAACTTTATAATTTTTTTAAGGAGGCAAAAAAGAAAATACCCATTTTGACTTTGTAAAATCAATTTTAGGTATGGAATATAGTTTACAATAAAAATACCCATATTTTGGTATGATGGACAATAATACCCTTACTTTTAGTACATGGCCACTTCCTCCTCCCCTTTCTTCTCCCTACACGTGTTTCCTCATTCCTTTTTTTTTTTTTTTTTTTTTATTTTATTTATTTATTTATTTATTTATTTATTATTAAATTATTTATTTATAATATTTTTTTCGTTTTTTTCCAGAAATTTTCAGTTTTTTTTTTTTTTTTTTCCCTACCGTTTTTTTGTATATTTCGATAAGTACAAGTACACAGTAAATTCAGGTTTTTTTGGTACTGTGTACCGGTACATGGTAAACCAAATAATACTTCTTATAGTACACAGTAAATTTAGGTTTTTTTGTTACTGTGTACCGGTACATGGTAAACCAAATACATCTTATAGTACTGTTTACTGGAAGTAGTAAACGAATAATATCAGATTGTACCTATATTACAAAGTACGTTCATGTTGTTTTAGTACTGTTTACCAGTAAGTGGTAAACAAAAATAAAACATTTCCGCAACAGAGATCCGAGTACTACAACAGGTTTTAGAGCTAGTAAATAAAAAACAACTTTAGCATACTGAAGTAACAAGCAAAATCAAGAGCTCCTCCTTTGCTCCTGTCTCCCTCTTCCGCAAAACACGAAGCTTAATATCCAACAATGTATGCATATAGCCTGGGAAAGGAGATACAGATAAAAATATGAAAGGTGAATTACAAAAGTCAGGAGCATATATCAAAAGCTCTTATACAAAGGTTTCAAACCTCTATGCAAGGCAAGGGGAACTACTACAGACTACTAGAATGGATAAGGAGTTGGAAATTCAATGAGAGGGACTAAATGCTTCAGATGTTAAAACATTATATGGCATCATAATTCCACTGAAACTGAATTCAGAGGACAGCGAATGGCATAATGCACAACTTCAGGCTTCAAGTAAAATAATACAAGGTTACCGACGGAACTAAGAATTTCATAAGTGATATTACGGGGGGTGATTGGCTACGTCACAAGCTCCAAGTTTTATTAGCCTATAAGATCAAGAAACAAGCTCCGAAGTCTAGTTTCAAAGAATCAGAGAGCGAAAGGAGGGCAGCGGACAGTGCGACAGAGAGGGCAGCAGACGAACCCAACCCAGCGCCTAATGGCAGCTCCGAAGTCACAACTTTAGATGGCTTATTACTGATAAAAGTTGAAAATAACACTGAATCAGAGATGCTGAAAAATCATGCTTAGATTAAGTACCGGATACATATATAAAGCTCAATCGCACACCTGTGAATTGATGTATATATCAAAGAAAAGCCGAAATTCCTGAAGCAAGACCAATCCTAGCCTCTGGTAACTTCAGTTCTTCAACTAATGAAGCAATTGCCTTCGTAGTCTCTAAAGAACACAACGAAGGAGAGGAAGCAGAACCCCTGCCCAGTTCAGGCAGAACTTCCTTAAGCTTCACGACTGGCCAAGAAAATTCCAACTCCACATCCTTGAGCTGGAGTTTCAGTGCATCGTCATTATCTATTACTCAAAGAAGTTTCGAGAAGTAAGCAAGAGAACATATAAAAATCACCAGAAATTCATATAACTCCCACCACTCAACAAAATTTGCAGACAAGCAAACTCACAACTATCACGGCACAAACTCAGAGCTTAACTAGATCAGCAAGCTGAAAAATAAACTTCAAAGCCATGATGGCAAACACCCCTCCTAGAATTTCCAATGAGTAAAGTCATTACATAGTAACTAAAATAAAAGCATGTAGAAAGTGAGGAGCTGTCTGAAGCATACTTTAATGCAAAAATAGATAACTATCCGTATATACATCTTGTAAAGTGCATTAGTCACTTCACATAATTCCTTATAAGAAGAGTCATACTAAACAGAATCAGTTCCTACATGCCATTCAAAGTCTGTGTTCTAGGAGAACAATATTGTAAGATCTAAGATATAATACCAAATTAAGCAAATTAAGTGACATCGGACCATTTCGAACACAGAAAAATGCTCCTAACTAATCCTTTAGCAATTAATCACAGAATTCCAAGCAGCAGCACTACTACTCACAGAATCAATCAAGTACTGAGATATAGCATATTATAAGCATGTGTTGTTACTTTCTGAAACATTGATCAAGTTACACGAAGATGAATACGTATTCCACAACAGAAATAGGTCGAGCGAAAAAGCCAAAGGTTAGGCATTCACCTTCGATAAAACAGGCTTTACCCACTGATACGTGCCAGCAAAATACAGCACCCCGTTGCTATCTCCATTGCATATGTACTGCAGTTCCTTAAAACTCGATCTTCTGTGCTGGAATTTTCTGTAAAAGTCAAATATAGAACATGAATCTACACCAACAATCATGGAGATTTAACATCACACTCTAAAACACCACCGACATCAATACAGCCATAATTCACCGATCAGTAGGGGGAAAACGTCACAAAAAAGGTATATATAAATCAATTACGGAAAACGATAGCTAAATCTAACACAGTAAATCGGAAGTGAAACCATTACGCGTACCTCCGCCCTCGCCGCCGACCTCCCCGTCCTCGGCCACCTCGCCGCCGCCCTCTCCCTCCCGATCTACACTCTCATCACCACCTCCGCTCGATTCTTCTCCCTCATGACCTCCCTCTCCCACCTCTACCGCCGCGAGAACGCAGAAGCTGCCGAAATCGAAATCCCTAATTTAGGCCCAATTTCTCTCTCTAGCATCCCGCCGCCGATGCTCGATTCCAACCACTTCTTCGACTCCTTCATCGCCAAAAACACATCATCGCTACCGGAAGCAAGCGGCGTTCTCATCGCTACCGGAGGCCGCCGGTGAGAGAGAGGAAGAGAGTATGTGAGAGAAAGGGAGGGAGAGAAGAGAAGAGGAACGTCGTTTTTTTTTTTTGCAGAGACGAAAAATAAAGCCGAGAGAATATTTAAGTACAGTCAATAAGATAGGGGTATTTTTGTCTACTCAAACCAAAAATTGGGTGTTTTTATTGTAAACTATATTCCATACCTAATATTGTTTTGACAAAGTCGAAATGGGTAAAAACATATATTATCTCTTTTTTAAGTATCAAATAATTTATATTTTTTTGTCAAACTTTTTTATATCATAAAAAACTCAAAAAGTGATGCTCCGTATTTTTTACGTATTTTTTAAAATTAACCCTTTAATTATTTGATATTTTTTACTATTTTAAAGATTTTTTTACCTTTTTATCTAGAAAAAAAGAGAAAAATATGTATTTTTTATGGAAAAAATATTTTTAAATTAAAATATAAAAATAATAAACTATAGTTATCATTTACCATTTTTAAAATTACGTATATTATGAAAAATATCGTTGTGTGGCCGGCCACATTATGGCCAAATAGCTTTATTGTTTATAAGTCAAATTCGATACATTGAAAACTAATGAACTATTGATTATAAAATTAAAATTTGTAAAACTAACGAACTATTGAATTTTAGATACGACCTTAACAAATTTATAAAACTAATGATTCTCGATTACGCTTAATGCTAATGTCTGTAAGATTAAAAATTATAAATAATTTGGTAAATATCTTAAGAATAAACACTTCATTAATTTATAGCAAAACATTTATATATGAATAAACATGATAATTGTATCTAATTAAGCGTTCTCAAAGATTTGGCATAACTACGTTAATCTCGATTCTCGACATATTGAGAATTAATGAACTATGTATGACTCTATAAAATTCAAAATAATTTACGGTCACGCTTAATGCTAATATTTGTAAAATAAAAATTATAAATTATTTAGTATAATTTGGTAAATATTTTAATAATAAACTCTTTATTTCTAACAAAGCATATATGAACAACACATGATACATAATTGTATCTAAATAAGTGTTCTCGAAGATTTGGCATAACTACGTTAATCTCGATTCTCGACACATTGAGAATTAATGAACTATGACTCTATGAAATTCAATATGATTTACGTTCACGCTTAATGCCAATGTTTATAAATTTAAAAATTATAAATGATTTAGTATAATTTGGTAAATATCTTAAGAATATATTCTCTATTTCTAAGTTCTAACAAAGTATACATGAACAAACATGATAATTGTTTCTAAATAAGTGTTCTCAAATATTGGGCATAACTACGCTAATCTCGATTCTTGAATCTTGACACATTGAGAATTAATGAACTATGACTATGACTTTATGAAATTCAAAATGATTTACGGTCACGACTCACGCTTAATGGTTAATGCTATTGTTTGTAAAATTAAAATTATAAATAATTTAGTGTAATTTGGTAAATTTCATAAGAATAAACTCATTTCTAACAAAATATATATAAACGAACATGATAATTGTTTCTAAATACGATTTTTAAAATTAGTATTAATTAAAAAAATAAGTATAACACAATGTATTTTAAATACAATTTTAATAATATATGTTTCTACTTTCTAATATCGTATTAATTAAAATTTTAAATTATAACACAATGCATTGAAATAAATATTATATGATTTTTTATTTTGTTGTTTTATGAAAAAATAAATAAAAAGTATTAATTGAAAAAAAGGAATTGAAATTAAAAATTCGTGAGTCTTCGTCTTCCATCAGAAAAGAAACTCCCTAACTCCCTAATATGGAAAATCCCTAATTGGTTCCCGCCGTCGACTCAATTCTCCCACCGTCGCCGTCCTCCCTCCATACTCCCTAACTGCTTCTCTCTTGGTTCTTTAGCTTGGATGATATCAAGATTTCGACGCTGCTTCTCTTTCGTTGTGTAGATTCTACTCTCGCAGCTGCAGGTACATAATGGACCTTCGTCTGATTCTAATTCATGAATTATTGCAATTCCCTTTCTTTTTTAATCTTGTTGTGAGCCTGTGATCTTGTTTGGAACTTATGATTTATAAGGTTGTGGAATTGAATTTAGGTCGATTTATTTTCTATTTTAGGTTTTAGCATTGAATTCAGAATGTAATTTTCTGCTGAAATATCTTATGGCGTTTATTCAATGAGATTCTAGTTTATTCAATGAGATTGTATATATCAGATTCTAATTATGTCGTTTTACAGAATGGAATCTGAATCTTCTCACACAGTTGCAAGTCCTTCTGTTGATATTTCTCCTGTTGATTCTTCGACCCCAAATGTTATTGGTACTTCAAGAGATGATGATGGCAATAATCGAAAAAAGATCAAGAGAAGCTACAGCACCAAAACCTCCTAAACCTCCTACCCAAACCAAAGTTCCAAGTCCATATTGGGATCATTGTGAAAAAAAGACAAAGGATCTTGCAATCTGCAACTACTGCGGCAAAGAAATACCAACGAAGCATAGAAGTACTAGTGGTTTGAAAAGCCACTTGACCAAGTCTTGCAAGACCAGCCCTTTATACTTGAGTGAGAGGCTGAAGAATCAACCCACATTGACAAGCGAGACATTTGAGAAAGGAAGTAGCATGGTTACTCACACTTTCAGTCAGAAAAAGTGTGATATGAAGCTTGTAGAGTACGTCGTCATTGATGAAGCATCATTTCGGGCTGTCGAAGGAGAGGGATTCACTGGGTTTGTTCATGAATTGCAACCAAGATATCAAATTCCTAAGCGAAAGAAAGTTGCAGGTATGGTTTATGATTTGTTTTTGGAAGAGAAAAGCAAAATGAAAAAAATGATTAGTGGTCATAGCCTCATAGGGTGAGTATCACCACTGACACTTGGACTTCCATTCAAAACATAAACTATATGGTTGTCACAGCTCATTTTTTGGATATTGATTGGAAGTTACATAAAAGGATAATTAACTTCAAAAAAATCACAAGCCATGTTGGGGAAGATCTTGGGAAGATAATTGAGATTTGTTTGAGAGAGTGGGGGATAGATAAAATATTTTCTGTAGTAGTCGATAATGCATCTTCTAATGACCTTGCAATTGGTTACTTGAAAAAGAGAATGCAAAATTGAAAACACTTTGTTGTTTGAGGGAAAATATTTGCATTTGAGATGTGCATGCCACATACTTAACTTGATAGTTAAGGATGGTTTGAAAGAGCTTAGTTTGTCAATTAAGGCCATTAGAAACTCAGTTGTGTATCTTCATTCTTCCCCGGCTAGATTGAACAAGTTTAGGGAATTTGCCGTACTAGCCAAGTTCTCTAGTATGTCAACAGTGCCTATGGATGTCAAGACTAGGTGGAATTCAACCTATAAAATGCTTGAAGTTGCATTAAAATATAGAAGAGTGTTTGAGAGGATGGCGGAAGAGTCTTTACCTTTTATGAAATATTTTCGTGAAAAGGATGATAAGGGTAAAGAAAAGGTAGGTCCTCCGCTTCAAGATGATTGGGAAAATGCAAGATCATTTGTCTACTTTCTCAAAAAATTCTATGATGCAACTTTAGAGCTAAGTGCAACCAAGACTCCTACTTCTCAGTTGATTTATGAAACGATGGTTGCATTGCAACATGAGATTGTGAAAAAATGCAATGATGGCTCGGATTTAATTCTTCGAAATGTTGCATTTGCAATGAAAGAGAAGTTTGAGAAATATTGGGGGGATTGGAATATAATAAATCCTTTGATTTTCATTGCAAATGTATTGGATTCGAGGAGCAAGCTTCAATTGCTAAAAGTGAGCATCAAGTTATTGGGAGGTACTTCAGAAAAGGTAGAAAAGTCCATTGCTCAAGTTAAAAAAGACCTGGTGATTTTGTGGCTAGAGTATAAGGGAGTGAAGGAGACATTGACTGGTGAGAATGCAATAATGTCTTGTGAGGATGGAGGTGATACTAGTACAAGAGGTGGTAAAGGTTTTCTTGCTGAATTGCACTCGGTTGTGGACGTACAAAATGAAAAGGAACAACTTCAACAAATATCCAATGAAGTGGATAAGTATCTAGCCGATGAGATTGAGAAGAGATCTAATCCAAACTTCGCTCTGTTGGATTGGTGGAAAGGAAATACAACCAAGTATCCAATCCTCTCATCCATTGCAAAGGATATATTTGCAATTCCAAGCTCAACAGTTGCTAGTGAATCGGCTTTTAGCTTGGGCAAAAGGGTTGTGGATCCTTTTAGAACGAGTTTGAGTCCGAAGATGGTAGAGGCATTGGTGTGCACCAATGATTGGCTTAGAGGTGATGGTTTCAGCTTCTATAAGGATCCAACTGATGATGATCTTGAGTTATACAAAGAAATTGAAGAAATTGAAAAGAGTAAGTACTTGTTTTTATTTTGTTCAATTTTTTTTAATTTTATTTAATGTTGATTCAACAATCATGTATAATATTTTATTTTGATGTTTTCTTTTTCTTTTGCAGATGCAGATGCAATCACAATTGATTCAATGGAATAAACTATTTCATTCTTATTATGGAACTAAGGTAAAGGTAACAGTAAGTAAGTTTTAGCTAGTTTGGTTCTCGTTGTTGTTGGAATAATTCGACTGTACCTTCACTTTCACATGTACCTTCACTTTCACGTTATTATTTGTTATTGTTTGTCAGATTACAAATTCGGCTGTATTTTTTTCTTTTTATTAGGGGTTGAAGAATCAAGCGAGGGGCTGCGAGACACAACTTTGCAAGTCTTAATTGCAAAAATTCCAAACTTAAGCAAAGAGTGTGACTTCATTATTCAAGATCAAGACTTTCTCTAGCTAATTATTCAAATATTTTCTTAGACATGTATTGAGTTTCTCTAGCTAATTGTTCCATTTTGTTTTGTTATTTTGTGTTTGGACTTTGGGCAAGCGGCTTCGTGTTTATCTATTTTTGTTGGATTATAAAAATTCGGAATTTTTTATCAATACCGCGGTATTACCGCGGCGTCGGCACGGCATCGGTATCGCTCTTCGTCGATACCGAAATTGCGGTATACCGGTATGCGGTATGCCGGTACTTGCGGTATCGGTATCGGTATCGAAAATGCGATACCGATCAATATCAATATCGGCGAAAAATATCAATATCCCGTACCGGTCCACCCCTAGTTTAAGGTTATAGCTCTATATCAGTGGGACCGACGAAAATATAATTATCTATAAATGAATGAGACGGATGGAGTATTTATATAGATTTCGATGCATATTTGATGTGCAAAACAAACGATGGATGCATGATTTACGTAAAAAAAAATGAACGAAACATACTTTATGCTAATGGTCATAAGAGAAATTAAAAAAACAAATAACATGAATTGAGATAGTACAACTTTTAGGATCCTTCAACTCAAAAGTGCAACTGAGATTCTTTCAAAGGTTGAATGTTATGATGTCGGAATTCAATGGGCCTAGCCCACTGGACTTTTGGGCCGAGGTAGGCCCATTTATATTTATTGGGTCTAGGCCCATTAAACTTTTGGGCTGAACCAGGCCCATTTAATCCTTGGCGTGCTAAAAGGAGGCACGCGCCTCTGTAAATGGCAGCAAAGGAATCTAGGCGAGGAGAGAGAAATAAAAGGGCGAAAGCGAGGCGAGGAGAGAGAAAGGCGAAGCACCACCACCGCCATGGCGGACGAGGACTATGACATGGACGGAGGGTTCGTAAACATTAACCATTTTTTTCTCATTTTCAAATGAATCAAGCGCATTTTGAAAAAAAGAAGGGGGAAAAGTTAATTAGGGTTTTGGAGCTGTCAAATAACATAAACCCTTGTTTTTCAACAGGTACGAGGATGAACCAGTGGATCCCGAGCCCGATGTGAGCTTCTTCACTTCCGTTTTGGCATCAATGGCAGCTTCTTCAACACGTATCGGTGCAATTTTGGCTGAATTTGTTTGTTTCGTGGTGTTATTTTTGCAGGAAGGGGCGGAGCTGGAGGAGGAAACCAACAACAATGAGGAGATACCCGACGTCGAAGGCGAGGGTGATGAGAAGGAGCAGGAAGCAGTGGAGCGTCCCCGTAAAACGTCCAAGTACATGACAAAGTATGAGCGTGCGAGGATTTTAGGCACGCGCGCTCTGCAGATTAGGTTTGAGCTCTTGTGATTTTCGGTTCCTTTGCTTAATGTGTTGGTGATTAGGGTTTGGTAGTCACGGTTTGTGTGCTTTGGCAGCATGAATGCTCCGGTGATGGTGGAGTTGGAGGGTGAAACTGATCCCTTGGAGGTAAAAAGTTTGACACTGTTTTTCATATGTAGAAAGGTTCCTTTGAATTGCTCTTGTTGTTAATCTTAAATGTGTAGTTTATTGATATGTTCTTGAGTTGTGGCCGAGTTGAAAGTGAAATTTTCTGATCCATTGAGGGGGATACTTGATTGTAGTCGATTGAAATTGTCGTATTTGTATCACTGGATTCGTTTGGAGACTGATGTGATTGAAGTTAAGGAAAATGTAGGAGAGTAGTTATCTCAAAGTGAACAGAAATTATGCCTAGTTGAAGTTTAAGTTGATGCCGGGCATTTGTGAAGAGATTTGTAGTCCAAATAATAGGCTAAATGCTTGTCATTCTTAGCAAGAGACGAATGGTTTCTTCTCTTGTTCTGCTTAAACTTTTCATATTTCTGGATTGTTGTTTGTTTTAGTCATTTATAGTACTAAGTTCCCATTACTTTTATGTGGTACTGTAGTTTGATGTTGTGGCTCTTGACTTGAGCGTGCACCCTCATAAACTGTGTTAGTAATTTGTTGTATAAGGTATCATAATGGGCTGAATAGCTGTTAGGTATCGGATGGTAAGTAAGACATGCAATGAGTGTTCAAGTTGATGGAAATACTGTTGTTGAAATGGCTGCATGTGGATTTCTCAATACATGTTGTATGATTGAGTTCTAGGCCTTTGACTATTGAAAGGAGTTCATGAACCTGCCTCACTTGTTTCGTCTTTCTCTGAATTTCTTATTGTAATGAAGTGTTCCGGAACGATTCTTCAGATGGACCTAGGCAGTTTGTAGAGGTTTTGAACTGTTCATTGGGCTGTCCACTCATTAACCAGTTTCAATTTCTCATCCTTTTTTGTTTCTATCGTGTGTTATCTTTTTCCTCTGTTGTTATCTCCATTCAATGCCAATATGCTATAATACATAAGAATCTTCAAAATGAATCGTACATACTTCCTCCTCTGTTGCCAACCTTGGTAGTAGTATATTTGATTTTTGGAACTTGAATAGTTGTTGGGGCATGTTTTTGGAGATCACAATATTCTAATAAAAATTCTTCAGAAGTTCCTTTTAACACAATCCCGAATCTGCACTTTTACACATGTAGATGTAGGATTGTTGTTGGAGCTTTGCTTTGTCGTTGTTGTAGTATTACAACTCACTGGGATTAGTGTTATTTATTGTGGTTGTTATGCACATACTTCTCTTTCTGAAGCAGTGAACATTGTAATTTGGTTTTGATGTCTATTATATATTCTACTCATTCAGATTGCCATGAAGGAGCTGCGTGAGCGAAAAATCCCTTTCACAATCCGTCGTTACCTACCTGATGGAAGGCAAGATTCTCATCTTTCTATCAGAAGTTCATAACATGCCTGTTTTTATTTAGTTATTGACTGTGTTGATCTTAATGTGATGACAACAGCTACGAAGATTGGGGTGTGGATGAATTGATCGTTGAAGACTCCTGGAAAAGGCAAGTTGGAGGTGATTGAAACACCCATCCCCCCATCTGGAATCTATTCTTAGAATTTGAACAAAATATGTAATCAGAACCGACTGACTAGGTCATTACGGAGATACTGACATCTCCGTAATGTTTTTGATTCGACAATTGCCTCTGATTTCACTTGGAAAATTGTTAAAATTAGATTGCTCGATTTTCTGCTGTATCTGAATAGCAATGTTAATGAGTAGCTTGAAATGTTTTCCTTTTCTTAGCTTTGGATTGAGGTGTGGAGTGTGTTTAATTGTTTTCATCTTTGCCCACCTAAAAGCACATAAACCGTCGAATTCTGAACGCAGCGTCTCCTGGAAAATGATGATTAGTTTTAATAATCTTGAAAAATAAACTCTTTCAAGTCATCGTGGGTACGTGGATGTGGATGTGGATGTGTTGTATTCCGAAGAACTAAACATGCTTTGTTCGACACTCTTTCCATCCAGATCTATGTTATATATTTAAGAAACGTATCATGCTGGTGATGATGTGGAGGATGGAAATTAAAGCATATATTAATGCAACTCTAAGTTACAAGTGACTTGTCTTAACTAAGGATTTAAAACATTCATGGTTACAAACTGAAAAAAGTTACTGTTTTAAAACATTCATGGTTACATACTCTACTATAAATTTGAGCTACACACTCCAAAACATATTCTCAAGTGAAGAAAAATGTCAAAGCCTAGTCTTCTCCACACACTTCCCCTAATAGCATGCTTTCTTGCCTTGGCTGCACCAACCCTAGCTCAATTTTCCGGAGAATTGGGGCTCTTCGGGGGTAGCCTGGGATTCCCCGACGTCCAACAATGTCTTTCCAGCATGCGAGGCGTGCACGGATGCTTTGAAGAGTTTATATCGTCTGTTCTGAGCATTCGGCCTCAAGTGCTTAGCTCTTCTTGTTGCGAGGCATTCTTAGAAGTCGACGAAAACTGCTGGCCTAAGGTGTTCCCCTTGAGCATGACCTTCCCTCCTAGACTGAAGGATCATTGCATTGAAATGCAGGATGCGCCGGAGACGAGGCCGTGCTATAACGGCGACGAATATGGCTTCAACGAGAGTGGAGATTGTGAGTACTACTAGGTTAAGCCTTGTGACGATGTTTTTCAATTTGAACTGGCTTTTAAAATACTTCCTCCGTCTTATTCATAAAGGGATAAATTCTATTTTCGTTCGTCCCATTCATAGTAATTTAGGTGGTTTTTTTTTTTTTTTTGGGTTCTTTTAGAATATTTGACTTCCAATACTAGAACGGTTCAGTTTTAAGCTTTTAATATAAGCATTTTTTTTAAGTTTTTTTTTTTACAAAAAATCTATTATATATATATTTTCAATAAATTGGTAGTGTGAATAATGACCAAAGGCATAATTTATTTATTTTTCATTATTTTTGGAAAGTAGCCACTGCCATTATTCTTGCCTAGCAACTCACGTGGTATCTACGTGCATCCAACCAAAAAATGAAATAAAAAATAAATACCCAATTTAAATTAATATATTGCATTAATGGTCCCATATTCTAATTCTTGGATACTTAATTAAATTGAGCATGAGGTAGTAGCAGATTTCCACAGAGAAGGTCCATTGATTTTTTTCTGACACTTCACATGCAACGCAGCAATAAATTTTTTAGATGTTAAATTTCGTGTCGAAAATAAAATAAGACTAGTGAAATGAGACGGAAAGAGTATTAGATTCCGAGTTTTAACTTATTTTCATAATTACATATACGATGTTAAATAAATTCAAGTATATATATGTATTTGATGGACACATAAATCATATTTATAATAATATTGGCTTTCTTCGATTGATTAGTTAATTGAGATTATTAAAGAAACAAGATCTTTTGGATTGGGTTCAACCACTAAAGTTTGACCTAATAATGAATGTATTATTTCAATCTACTACAAGGAAGAACCAAGATAAGAAATGCTACTATACTCCCATACAAATAATAATGAAAATGGACGTAAATTAGATGAGACGGATAAAGTACTGCTAGTATATTAAAGAAAATAACGTTAACAAGAACAACCATGGCTATTTTTAAATTTTCAGTCGGTTTGTAATTTCTGACGCACAAATAAATTCTACACCCAACCAAATATGCTTATCAAAAACGTTAAAAGAAAAACATTTATCAAGAAAGTCAACAAAATGAAACTAGAATTGGCCTTGAATAAATTGCACTTTGATTTCATATACTAAGTTGTACACAAATTTTGAAAGTACATTATACAAATGGGCAAAAACACATGGAATGGAAATAAATTAGGTGGTGTGAGAAATTAGGATTTGGTGTAAGGTGTTAACCTAAGCTTGAGAATGTGAAATGTAACATGGAGTTGGTGGTTTGGTTTCCCCATTGCTAATTTTGGGATGTGTTAAACAACTAATCATAGCTTTTACTTTTAGTTCAACTAACTATAGGGCACCTCACATTCCCCTTTCTAGTTTATTTTTTTGTAATCAATAATAATGATATTATCAACCAAAAATTCGTATAAAAAACAGTTTTATGATCCACCGTGATCATAATTAACGTGCATTTCGCTAAAGTTTGGCAACAGAACGAGTCGGGCTGTATTTTCGAGGCCATGTCGGCCCAAAAGTGAAATATTTTTATGCAAAAATGTCCATCGTCGAGCTGAGTCTGTCAGGTTTTTTAATCAAGTTTTGGGCAACTTGGTCCAACCCGAAATTCCACCGGACCTAACTGTGACCGAAGTCTGGGCTGGACAACATTGTAACCTCTATCCATCGTTGATATGACAAAGATATATTGACCATTTCTTCCCAAAATATTAAAAATTTCTCTTTAATTTGTTATTGGTTTTGCGTTTTGGTGTAAGATTTAAGATTTTAAGTAATGGATTTAGGATTATCCCCTATTGGAATAGCAATAACGTATAGCTTTTCAAGAAAGTGACTTTGAGCTGCGTATACATAGAAATCTCTCTCTCTCTCTCTCCATAGCTTCAGCTTCCACGTTTTGGAAACAGACCATCTAATTATATTACGTATACCACTTAACTAGCTATCAGTTTAGTCCCCAAGGGTTGTTGAATTTTGTCAAACAATCAATAATTTCTCTCCTTATCATTAGTATAATTTGGCTTCTTCCAAGAAAATTTAAAACCACATTAATGTCAGTTTAATAATTAATCATAGTACACTTATCCCCTTCAGCTGAAGAATTTTATAATCCTATAGTGCAGTTAACTCTCTCCCTCTCTACAAGAATCATTGATAAAGTTGTAATCTTGGTAAGTATTTAATTTTTTCACATTTTCAGCAGCTCCTTTATACTGTATCTAAAAGTCTAAAACACATACCTTTCTTTCCCCCTGTCTTCTGCAAATCTTTTGACACTTTTGTGAAGCAAAGCACCATTTTTGAAAGTGGGCCCAAATTCAACCAACTTTGAGATTACAGTCCCACATTTTCAAGAATTGGTGTTCCTGCACCATTAAGGAAAGCATCACCCAGAATCTTGAATTAGCTTGTATAGACTATTATTAGCTCAAATGAAGCTATTCTTAACCCCATAAATGCCTCATAATCTTTGTCAATCTACCTTTGCAGCAGTTTAAGTAGGGTAGAGCCTCCATTTAGATTGCTTTCTACTCAAATGTTAGTATATATAACTATTTCCATGTATTGTTGCTCTCTTTAGTGGGTTTTTCTTGAACATTTCAAGAAGTTGTAAATTTGTAATCTTTTCTTTAGTTTTTCTTTAGTTTTGTTGAATCTTTTTTGTGGGTTTATGAGAAGATGGGTTCTTTGGTGAAAATGGGGTGGTGGGTGTTTGTGTTTGTGGTGGGTGTAGTGTGTTTAGGGTATGTGGAGGGTGATTTGAGTATTATTGAAGGTAGTGTTTTTGTTGATGGGAGAGTGGCCATTGCAAGGACTGATGAGGATTTCATTTGTGCAACTTTGGATTGGTGGCCACCTGAGAAGTGTGATTATGGGACTTGTAGCTGGGGCCATGCTTCCTTGCTCAACTTGGTTCTCTCTCTCTCTCTCTCTCTCTCTCTCTCTCTCTCTCTCTCTCTCTCTCTCTCTCTCTCTCTCTCGATGTTTGGAGTTGTTTGGGAGAAATCCAGTTCTGTTCTTGAAGTTCTGAGACTGTATTTGAAGTGTTTCATGTCATTATTCATAACTCAAAGGCTGTATTGTATTTCATTATGTTTTTGAAGTGCTTATGAAATTCATTTCATGTTTATATATATGCAGGATCTAAAGAATGCCATCTTTTTAAATGCTGTTAAAGGTATATAGATCATTCCAAATGTTTCAATCCATCATGAATTTTATCCCATTCGACGAAAAAATGATGCATCGAAACCCCGTTTTCCTCTATAATCATGTAGCGTTTGCACCATTGAAGATCAGATTGGGTGGCACATTGCAAGACAAGGTTATCTATCAAACCGAAGATGGATCCGAGCCTTGCACCCCGTTTTCGAAGAACTCATCGATCATGTTTGGTTTCACGAAAGGCTGCCTCCCGATATCTAGATGGGATGAGTTGAACTCTTTCTTCAATGATACAGGGTAATTAGCAATCTCATACAAGATTAAGTATGTGTGTACATGAGATGGTGATGATGTTTCTTGATTCAGTGCTCTGGTTGTTTTCGGATTGAATGCTCTTCGTGGGAAGTCGATACAGTCTGATACTGCTGTCGGCCCTTGGGATTCTACGAATGCTGCAGCTCTCATTCGTTACACTGTGAAAAAAGGATACAAGATTCATGGTTGGGAACTTGGTAAGAATACCAAGAATCGATTGAATTTATGGAAACTATGGCACGTATAGCTTCTACGATGCACGATGAGCAATTTCTTGATGTATAGTGTGAATTTCTTGATAGAATCTCTTATACAATGCATGTTAAGCTGTTTCTTGATTTCGGATGTGAATTTGATTGGTTCGCTTATGTTCTTTGCTTCCCATCAGGGAATGAACTGAGTGGACGAGGAATCGGGGTTGGGATTTCTGCAGATCAGTATGCATCTGACACAATCGTATTACATAACCTAGTCGAGGATATCTACAAGGGCATCAACGACAAGCCACTGATCATCGCTCCAGGAGGATTCTTCGATGCTGGCTGGTTTCAGCAGTTTCTAGCTAAAACAGTAGGATCTTTGGATGTGATCACTCACCATATATATAATCTTGGTCCAGGTACGTTACGAAGCCAAGTAATTAATGAGTCGATCGAATCCATATATGAACGAAATGGAAATTTTTTCATTCCCTTGTAGGAAGTGATGAACACCTTATAGAAAGGATTCTGAATCCATCTGTTCTTGAAAGTGGAGGTGATGTGTTCAAGAATCTTCATAACACTGTCCGAAGCTCGACAAACTCAGCATCCGCTTGGGTTGGTGAAGCCGGAGGAGCTTACAACAGCGGCCGCAACGGAGTTTCAAATGCTTTCGTGTATAGTTTCTGGTAATTGGCATTGCAAATGTTCAGACACTGCCCTCTTCAGCTCGTACTTGAACTAACAACGGAGCTTTTTTTGTTGTTCGTGGATGAATAGGTACCTCGATCAGCTAGGCCAAGCTTCAAATTACGACACGAAGACTTACTGTAGGCAGACGTTAGTCGGGGGAAACTACGGCTTGCTCAACACCACCACATTTGCTCCAAATCCAGACTACTACAGGTTAACTGATACTACTAGACTGCATATTTGATTAGTTTTCCGGCCACTTATACCGTCTTATTTTTTCATGCAGCGCTCTTCTGTGGCACCGGTTGATGGGGAGACGCGTTCTAGCAACCTCCTTCAACGGGACCAAGGCAATCCGCGCCTACGCGCACTGTGCAAAGCACACTGTAAGTATATCAGTACAAGAAACTTAACAAATGAAAAATAAAAAACAAGTCTTTTTTTCTGTGATCCAACCTTAATCTGAATTTGCAGGAAGGCATCACTCTGTTACTAATAAACATAGATCGGAACACGACCCTGAAGGCGAAAGTCGACTTCAACGGGACGTTGAAGCACCATCACCACAGCCACAAGCATCAGAGCCACAAGCAGCATAGATCAAGAGGAGGAAGTCTATTGCATCACAGGAAACAAGTGTCTGAAGCAGTGAGAGAGGAGTATCACTTGACTCCTTCTGATGGAAACATCCAGAGCCGGACGGTTCTGCTGAACGGGAAGGCTCTGACCATTGATTCGTTCGGGAATATACCTTCGTTGGAACCGGTTCGAGTGAACTCGTCCGAGCTCATAACTGTAGCTCCATACTCTATTGTGTTTGTTAGCATGCCAACTGTTTCTATCCCAGCATGCCTATAGACACATACAGTTGAATTTGGAGTGATTTTTCATTTTTTCTATTGATTAAATTATATGAATAATTACTAGTGATTTTTCATTCTTCAACTTTATGGTGATAATATACATATCTATTCTCCTTTACGTTTCCGTTTATTTATCATTCTATAGTCTTAATCAGTCACGACAAAAAGAGTTCGATTACAAATCCATAATCTGAAGAGACAAAAATCACAGTGCACAAATGTAATACTCCTAATAATCAAGTGAAAGAGGGAAACAAAAGCAGAAGTAGCTGTAATAAAAAGGATAGGAATTTAGTGTTGAGAGTACAAAAGCTACAGAAAGAAATATAAAACCACAACCCTAATTCTTTCCACATACAAAAACTGCTCTCCATACATTCAAGAGGTGCTTGCTTGCAGCAAGTATAAAGAGAAGCATCAGTTCTTCTAAAATCTCCCTCTGCCCCTGAAACCACCGCCACCACGACCACCGCCTCCTCTAAATCCTCCACCTCTGCCGCCTCCTCTAGGAGCACCCCTTCCACGGAATCCTCCACCACCGCCACCACGGAACCCTCTTCCACCGCCTCTTCCTCCACCACGTCCGCCTCTTGCAGATTGCCCTTGTCCCCTGCAATTGGTAGGTGTTCAACATCAATACCAATATAGAGGTTCGATAAAATCAATCGATTCCTTTAGTAGCACTAGCAAGCAAGTTGGTGAAATTCGCAACAACAATATATGAATGTCCTTAACATCAGTATACACCAAATTTTCAAACAATACCAATAGTAAAAACGAATCAGCACAAGCATTCACACTGCCAAGTTAGAAATGACCACTGCATTGAGCAAGTGTTTATTATCAAATTACTTCAACTTGTGACATTTTGAAAGCGTTCGGAAGTAGTAAAAGACGGGTTTCCTCTGATTGGATTAAGATATTTCAACCATTGAAGCATCGCCTACTACCATTAACCTAGAGTCCACTATAAATAGAGCTCACTTCCAGCTACCATACTAGCTCAAAACAGTCGAATTTAAAGACAAATTCATCAAATACTAATTCTCGGGCGAAGAAGCAAACATCATGAACAAGCTAGGGTAACATTAATCTAATCTCATAGTAAGATATGTATTCAATATTCGACTTGTAACACTTAGACTAAACCGATATTTAACAATGCACATTACGAAAAAATCGAAGAAGAAGATATAAACATCAACATACTTAGGCTGGGGAAGAAATCTTGCTAGTGGCAGAAGCTTAGCAGGATCAATGAAGAATTTATCACCAGCAGAATACGACGTCGCTACGATGCCCTCCATCATCTTAATCGAAAAGAACTGCATCACAGCAAAAGGTCAAGTCTTGAGTACACTAGAAAAACAACGAACAAGAAACAAATCAAAACATCATTCCTACTCACAGACTCATTAATGGGGCCGAAGATTTCATCTACTTTGCCAATCTGGGTCTTGTTCTCGAGGTAAATGGGGGCGTTGAAGTAGGGGATTTTCTCGTGCGAGAGCTTCGTCACAGCATCGCCCTCACAAGCATGAACAAATGTCGAAATCTCTGCGCATTGAAAACAAAATCAAAATCCAAGCATTTCCCACACAAGGGGTTTAGGGTTTACAAGCAGTTCAGTTCAAAGGCTACAGACCAACAACTTCGGACGGAGGGCCTTCGTCGCGAGGAGCAAATCGGCCTCCGCCGCCACCGAAACGTCCGCCGCCTCCTCCTCGGAAGCCACGTCCACCGCCACCGTCTCGGCCGCCCCTAAAGCCACCGCCGCCGCGTCCCCTGGGAGGCCTCATGCTGTAGAATGTAAGTTTTGGTGGTGGAGTTGGACGGTGAGGTTCTTGAGGAGTGTGAGGGAGTAGGGGTTTGGAATTAGGGTTTAAGTAAGCTTAAAAGCAGAGCTTCGTTATTGGGCCTATGGAAGTACATGGGCCCACTACTATAAGCCCAATCCAATTACCTCATCAATTTCAAGAGAGAGAGAGAGAGAGAGAGAGAGAGAGAGAGAGAGAGAGAGGCCTACAATTATTTCTTGCCCTCATTTAGCATTATTAGCAAGTTTGCTTACAAAAATCTTCAAAGAAACTATTACTAGAAAAAGGAAATCATGAAAAGCTAATCAGTTTCAAGCTAGGACCACATCCTCCTTCCATTCCCCATATTAATATGGAGAGAGAACAACACAAATTTTAAGAAAACGGTAGTCAAAAGTTAAGAAAAGTACGTAGATCAGGTAGTGGTGTAATAAGGGTCTCATAAAATATTAAAGGTAAAAGAGTAATTTTGCAGATGGAATATTTCCATTTTAGTCTACCACACGAATATACGGTGCGTTCCAATTCCAAATAGGAAATACTCACACTAATACTGGGACTAAGGGAGTAGTATCATATCTCACTGCATTTTGCATCTCACTTAGTACAACATGGTGGTATCCTCTTAAAACAAAATGAAATACAAATATCAACGTCATCTCGTTCAAAGCAATCACTTTCTTTTAAGCACAATAATTAAAGAGAAGGTCAATACTATCAGAAAAGTAAAAGGGGCCCACATTTTCTGAAGATTAAATTATTTCCAAAAGGCAAACGTGAATCTTTTAAATGAAACGGCTCAAAAAGGAAAAAAACGGACACTTCGAGTCTTGAGTACAACTTAATGTCCAATAGTGTATCAATATGAACAAATATCCTTACAAGCCATGATCATAAAAGAGCTATACAAATTTTATAATCACATGTTGCCTATCAACAAATGTGGGATAAAGGAAGGCCTATGATATTTGATAGAGTGTAAAATAAGGGATAAGCTATATAACTCATATAAGTAACCTAGGTTATCAACACTCTCAACCTACTCCACAAAATTGTTGTTCAGATCACAAATATTTCTGAACATGATAATGGAGGATTAAATCAATCAATCGCTCTTGGAGAAACTTTGAGGTTCACTGCTAGCTAATACCAACCATACGACGGTTCCGGTAAGGTAAAAGAAGATCGACGGAGCAAACAGAGACATCTACACGAAAAAACGATGATTTTTTTTCATTTTTATATGAATTCAAGAAATTTCGAAGGAAAAAGGAAATGGAATGAAAAAACTTACGCCCCACGAGTGAGTTGAATCGAGAAGATATCCGGTGAGAGCAACACCAACGATCCCAGGTACTGCTCCAACTGTGTTGGTGATTCCCTTTGAGAATATGTTGTATAAATTAGATTCAAGAAAGTGGAAAACCTTGTCTCAAGTAGCTCATCAGAAGAGATTACGGAGAAGTATTTTTGTAAGATGTTTGATCGTGTACGTACCAAAAGGACACTTGCGTATTCGGGAGATATGTCTTGGTGTGTGCAGTATAGTCCTGTTCAGAAATGGGAAATGTTGAAAACTTTGACGAAAGGATATAAGTTAATTATATGCACCTAACGGGACTTAGTTCGTACCTGATAAAGCGAAGCTTGATAGTGCTAGGCCAGATGTAAGAATAAATACGACTTGCCATGGATCGAGTCCTAAGTCCAACGAGGAAAGAATCATGCAAGTTGCAGGAGAGAGGAAAGCAATCGTTTGGCAAATCTTCCGTACCTGTTTCCACACAAACATGATTTTTACTTCAAGAAATTTCTATTTGAGGGGGAATAAAGGGTCTGAGGATAAAGAAGAGGATGCATAAAAGGTCACTCTTCGACTCACAAGTGTTGTATCGACCCCTTTGGAAATCCAGCTGTCAGCCAACTGGGATGCAATGCTCGTAACAAAGATTGACGCAAGTGGAGGAAGAACTGAAACCTGCATTGGCACAAAAAGATAAGAGAAACAATAATTGACCAGAGCTATATTTAAGAGAGAATATTCCCAACGAAAGAAACTACCAAAAAAGAAATTCAGTTCAGTGCATGACATTCCCCATTGTAGATAGGAAATATTGCACATAGTTCAACATCGACTGCTATAGAATGGCTATAACACAAGCAGATTTGGTTTCGCTTTACTTCCAGTTCAATCAAAATATGAAACCAAGTTCCCCTTAGAACTAAATCCTCGATTTTAGTAGTAAGTTAGTGATGAGATCACAGGACCTAGAATCAGAGATTAAGTAATGTAATGGTCTTCGTATACTTAAGTTATAGTAATAATCAATTTAACTGATTTTACGAGTATCCTTCATTTAAAAAACCTAGTCTAGGACGCAAAGACTATTCACCAAATAAATTAAGAGATACCACGTTCCCCCTCCAATAGAATCACTAATATGATGTGGAAGTCGATGAAGAGATTACAATTTGGATAATCATTGATTTGTTAATATAAGGGCAAACATCATATCCTTATATAAATTTTTTTAAACAAAGATTCTTCGACGTACCCATGCTGCTTCTGTCAAATGAAGGTTCAGCTCCTCACTGCAAGGAAAGTTGAAGTGTTAAGCCATAGAAATAAAAACATGTCATACAATCTGATATAATTAGTGTTATTTTTCATGAATCAAGCAGTTCTGAAGCTCTACTAATTCCCCGAGGACAATAATTATGCAGCAATGTCCTGAAATAATCAAAGGTTTGGACATATTATTTAAAATAAAACTGCACCTGAAATAAGTCGGAAGCCAAGATAAGCAGGTATAATGACCCCAACTTCCACAGAAATGAGCGTATATCATCGCCCACACAGCTTTAGATTTGAAAAATTCCTTCCACGGTACATCCTGTGAATCATCCGAACACAATAATTAGATCAGTTGACTACTTACAACGTTACTTTTTTGTATCAACTCTTCAGGATAAGCAGGTCAACTCTTCAATTTCTTGCTGTATGAGATATTTTTACAATATACTTTTCAAGCAAAGATACCATTCAAACCATTGTTACTATAAACGAAATTTACATAATTGTCCGAGCAATAGACCTACCGATAATGAGCCGCCCAAATCTTTCAATGAGGACGTCAATGACTTGTTCATAGGGGAAGTTTGAGGCCCTGCAGAATTAATCATGGGGAATTATGCAAAGAGAGGCAAACATATTATTTGAAGATCCATCATCATCTACATGCAACTAACTAATTCATTCATTCGAAAGAAAGAAAGAAAGAATTTCAAACCCAAAAAAGTACTGTCGTTGATTTCACAAAACGATTTGGAGGAAAATCTCATATCTATAATAAACCATTGTGTTTGTATTATTCTTGAGCTCCAAGAAGATTTTAAATATTCTAGAAATTGTTCTGTGCTATGTAAACAATGAAACGGCAGCCTCAATTACAATAAGTCCAGAGACAATTGGGCACAGAAAATAAAAAGTAACATACACGATTGGTCAGAAGCTGAAAAGGGAAGTTTGTCTTCTTTAACGATCTGAAATACCGAATACCTGCAAAAAAGTACTAAGATTTCAGGGAAAGCATCTGCAGTGATAGAAACAGTAATATAGCAATGCATTTTCTCCTCCAATCACAAAGCATGAACATAGAAATATTAGCAATCAAAGACAAATATTCTAGTAAAGCAAGTGAAAAAGAATAGATTGCAAGGATAAGGGAAACACGAAATTAAATAATAATATTTCACTTATTACATGAATTTCTGCAGATTGCAACAGATGGGACAAGGACGTCTTATCTGAATTCTAGATACTCACCATGCTATTCCCAGAGAGCCAAAAATATAAAATACAGATCCCCAGCCATAATTTACGATTAGTTGAGGAGCCAAAAGAAGTCTGCAGTTTGAAGATCAAGCTGTTAGGAGAATGTAAACTTTACGGTAACACTTGACAAACCTATAAATCTAAGCAAGAGCATAAAGTGTTCTAGAATGCTAGGAAATAATGCATTTTCTTTCTTCTTGCATGTAATCTTGCATACATTTAGAAAAATGTGGAGAGTGATAAGAAATAATGAAGATTCAAGTCTTAAATGATCATTACCCCAAAACACTTCCAACGCTTAAACCACCAAAAACAAAGGATACCGCACGGGAACGTTCCTCTATTGGTATTGTCCTGAAAATAATTCATATCAATGTAACGTACAGTACGAAGGAATAACTAAGCAACACAAAAAGGATATACAAATGTATATAAGGAAAAGGTATTCACTATTCACATGAAAGCAAACATCATCAATCAGAGATACCAATGCAATCCCATTCCTCTGTCCCATCTAAGATGTTATGTTACACTTCTTGAACTGTAACATCTTAGATGGGACAGAGGGAGTACTTAATATTGTAGTATGAAATGTTATCATATATACCCATCCAAGACTATAATCCATGAGCTTCACCACAGCCAGAAAATACAATGATACAGTCACCAGAGCAGAAAGTTGCATTAAAGGAAGGAGCTTACTAGGTAAATTTTCGAATAACATTACTTTACAATAAATTTATCGGGTGAAACCATGTAACCATATTACTGAAATCAAACAGAAGCCCCATATTCCCAATGGTCAGCAAACAGAAACAGGTGCAGGAAAGAGGAAAGTGTGGAGTACCGTAGTGTATATGACATAGAAAATTTTACGTTAGACTATACAAATTCATGGTTTTCAAATAAATAATCAAGGGTTATTTTTATTATTCCCATTTATTCTCCCATTTCTTATTTTCGTTTCAATCATAAGAAGAAGTACCTCGCAATCATATCAGTTGCAGCAGACGGGGAAACACCTTCTCCTATCCCAACCTGGATCACCAAATAAGGTAGTCAGGAGGAGCAATAACATTTGTACTGCAAGCACAATTATTTGAACGAAGTCCGGTGGATGAACCCAGTGCCAGCTCAAAGAAACTTATTTCGCTCAAATGCCAATAATTAAATCAAAAACATGGATAAGATAACTATATATAAGAGTTGGTGGCAATGGAACTACCAAAATCCTGGACAAAACAAGCCCAGGCATAAACCCAGCAAGTAGAGGAACCAATGCTGTGGCCAATGACCAAATCAGGACACCAACCTCGAGAACTCTTCTGCAGATAGATAAGGTGATCAATTAGAAGATGCAACCTCATGGTAAAGAAATTACTAAATTAACATGGTATTAAAAAAAAAAAAAATCCTCTTGTTTCTAAATGAGCACTATCACCTACTTTGTGGAGTACAGATGAGTTAACCTTTAGCAGTGATAATAGAAGATGCACATTTATCTCTTGCTCATGGTAGAGAAGCAATCATCGAAGCAAAGAAAAAATAAAAAAATATGTGAAAAGTTACAACTCTACATCCAAGTGACTGCAAGGTGGAAAACTTTCCATTGTCAGTATAGCCAATCACAAAGAGAAAATTTTATTAACAAACAATTCGATCACGAACCAGCTCTAAAAGCATCACGGAATTAATTATCCACCTTTTCCAACCTAGAGGCTTTCGTTAAAAAACACTATATTGCCATAGCTTAATAATCTAAACCAGACAAGATTCTGATTCTAATAAAAAGAAATAATGTCAGCACGATAAGAGCTAAAACACTCGACCTATTAACAGTAGCAACAACCTTTCTACTTATACACAAGCACATTTGACACTATGACAACATAATCAACATGCTAAATGAATCACTGAATGGCTCCTAGAAACCAGACAGGTCATGATTTAAAATAATACTATAATAATCGACCGTTGAGTTTGGCCTAAGAAACTAACCTCCCACCAAATGTTTTCGCAAGCCAACCACCAGGTAACTGACTAAGAGCATAACCCCAGAAGAAAGATGACTGCACCAATCCAGCCGTAGAAGAACTCCAACCAAATTGATGCGACATCGGAATTATAGCAATACTCAAGTTTACCTATTCAGTGAATGGAAAATCAGTTCGTGGTCAACCTAAAATCACACATCCTACTTATGATATTGCAAATATAGCAACCTAGCAAACAAACCTAAAGGTATAGCCATAACTGAGCACTGTAGGCATACACATTAAAAAACATATAAGCACCTATAGCAGCATGTCTATCTCACTCGAAAAAGAATTACTCCCTCTGTCCCAAACGAAACGCACCCCTTCACAAAAGCGGTGCGTTTCGTTTGGTATGGAGGGAGTATATTCTTTCACAGTGTGTTCCCACCAAAACTCCATTCTCAATGGGGAAAACTAGTTTTCCCACTCCCACTTTGTAGTGAGATTGAAATTGAAATACTAATCCCAAATATATACTATCAATCACATTAAAACTTACAATTAGGCAAATAAATTCACACACACACACACACAAACACAAAAAATACCTTATCCATGTTGCAAATAACGAAGGCCAGAGACGTAGTCCCTATGAGCTTATATCTCTGAGGTAGATTCTTCCATGGCGGCCAATCCCAATCAAAACCCACTCCCCCATCACCTCCCTTCTCCCTCAGCTCGTCATCCACCGCGACCCCACTTGCAATCCGTTGCTTTTCCGCAACATTTTCTCTTTCCCTCTCTTTAATACTGCAAAGGGCCCTAAACTCCAACCTTTGCTTGAAGGGAAACCCAATCAGCGGCGGGCTCCTCGCGGGAGCTCTGAAGATTGAAGCTTTAACGCTTGTTCCGTACGAACAGCTGGAGAAATTCGAATCCACGTTCGAGATCACCCGAGCTGCCATTTCTTGATACCTAGGTAGCTAGGAGAAGATAAGGAGAATCTGCAGGGTATGAGTTTGAGCATGAATTGATGTAAAAGGTAAGTAATTAGTGCGTGCTGTGTGTGTGATCAAGGGAAGCCGAGAGGAGCAGGAAGAAAGAAGCACGACATTTAAGAAGAAAAGGACCAAACTTCGCCACGATTATTGGAGGTTTGTGGCGCCCAATTATATTTGTGGACTTGGAAATACAATTTCCAGAGAGAGAGAGAAGAGATGGCTATAGCTATTTTTTGGCCCAGGCCCAATTAGAACCAAAAAGAAAGCCCAAATTGTATAAAACTATGGTGTATTAATTGAGGAAAGGCCCATGGTGTTTTTGGCTTATCTCTGGCTCTCGATTTTGTCGATTTTAGGTCGAGTGTTACGTGTTAGTTTTTGGGACACTTCATAGTGAAGCTTATATGAGTATAATGTAAAATAGCTATATTGCTTTTATAGTTGGAAAATTGTATATTATGTTTGGCAGTACGTTCATATAAGTGGTAACATGTCGTGTTCTCTTCGTCTCACTTCACATCACATATTCATTGGACATATCATATATGTTACGTACTGTATTAGATAACGAGCCAAATAAAATGAGAACGAGAAAGCATAACGTGTTACAAAGGGTTTCATACTCTTCTTCACACATAACAATACAATAATACAGTTTGATTATTTATTTATTCATTTATTTATTTTGCTCAAAACAGAGATTATAACAGTTGAGCCTTCTTGACACGCGGCTCGTTCTCGGGATGCCACGTGGCAAAACTACAGCCAACACAGCAGCTCAAAGTGAAAGCAGTGGAGACGACGATCGTCTCCATCTCAGAGCCCAGTCGATTTCACGATGATTTTTTTTTTTTTTTTGTAATTAGATAAGATGAAAAGGTACCGTGAATCCGTGATCGGATGCTTCACAGCCATGGGTAGGGCGGCGGCGTCCCGGCGGAAGGCGGCGGCGGAGGGGGGCGGCGGGCGGAGTTGATATAATCCTCGAGAGCTTGAATCTGTTCCTCGGAGGGAGGCGTTTGGTTGTTCTTTATGGATCTGTGAACGTCGTAGCTCGTCGCCGCCAACACTAATGCCCTGCCGTTACCGCCGTCGCCGATCGTCAATTTCTCAAATCGGAAACCTAAATTGAAGAAAGGAAGCAGGTGACTGTAAATTTACATACCCGATAGCGAAGTGTACAACCTGCCTTGGACCAACGTTCTTTCCAAAAATCCTCATCTCTCTCTCTCTCTCTCTCTCTCTAAAAGTATTGGATATTTTGCAATATGTATTTATTTATTCGCTGCCAAATTTAATTCTTTTTTAGTAAGTAAAGTTAATTCTGTATTTAAACCACTCCTCTCTCTTCACACTCTCTCTCTCTCTCTAGAATCAATACCATGGCTGAAGTCTCTCCCTCGAGCAAACCAGAGGCGGACTGCAGCAGAACAGTTCAAGAGCTGGTTGAAAATGGCGGCGAGCTACCGAAGAGGTATATCTGGAAAGACAGCGGTGGTTATGGGGCTATAGATCTTACCGTTTCTGTAGCTACAGAAATCCCGGTTATTGACGTCGGCCGATTGTTCGCCGCCGCCGATGCGGCGGAGCTCCACCGCCTCCGCTCTGCTCTAACTTCGTGGGGCTGTTTCCAGGTTCCGCCTCTTCTCCACTTACTACTATCATCTTCTGTTCTTATTGGGAAATTTCTTTGTGATTTTTTACTTGATGCCTATTATTGAATGAAATTCAAATCTAGATCTACACGTGAAGATCATCCTTTTGGAAGCTATGTTTTGTTGATCAATCTTTGTATTTTGATTTATTCATTTAATTATCTATTGAGGATCTAAGTTTAATTCAGATCTTCTTCTGAAAATTAACGAAGAACTTGTTATAGTTATGTGTATATTTGTTCGATTGAATTATTGAATGGCGTAGTGTGATTGTTTGATAGTAGTAGTATATTATAACAAGATCAAAGTTTTGTTTGGATCGAAGAAATTAAATGCGAGTTAATCGAAGAAATTAAAGAGGGCTGAAGTAGTTCAAACTTATGGAAGGAAAATTTTTACTTTTGAGTTTAGGCAGTAAACCATGGCATTGAGGATTCGTTGTTGGATGAAGTTCGCATACTTGCCACCGAGTTCTTTCATCTTCCCAAGTCCGAGAAGCAAAGATACGCGATGCAAGGCGACGACTATGAAGGATATGGTAACGATTTAGTTCTTTTCGAAAACCAACCTCTTGATTGGACTGATAGGTTGTATCTCAAAGTTGCTCCTCGCCAAAAACTCGAGTACTGGCCTCAAAATCCAGAATTGTTTAGGTAATAATGTGCGTGTTTTGCAACTCGTTTATCAGAATGAGGGATTCGGTTTTTGTGTTGATGTCCCTTTCGAGGGCTTGAAGTAATGCTGCTGTTTTGTGTCTCTTCGGGCTCCTGCAGAAAAACATTGCACGATTACGCTGCTAAGGTTACAAAGATCGAAGAACAGCTGCTCAAGTCAATAGAGAAGTCGTTGAGTTTACCAGAGGGGAGTTTTCTCAACAAGTTTGGAGAAAATCAGACACTGGATGCAAGATTCAACTACTATCCTCCATGTTCAAAGCCCGATCAAGTTCTTGGCCTCAAACCACACGCAGACGGATCCGGGATCACCATTCTCTTACAAGACAGAGACGTACGAGGCCTTCAGGTTTTGAAAGATAACCGATGGTTCTGGGTTCACATAATGCCTCATGCTTTGTTCGTTAACTTAGGTGATCAGCTCGAGGTACACATATTAGTCACGATAAATCTCAAAATTTGGTCTGTGATCATCGATGGATTTAGAAAGAAGTTGGAAAACGAGGTACTAGCTAGCTTATCGTAAAACTTCACCATTAATTTGTGCAGATAATGAGCAATGGGATATACAGAAGCCCTGTGCACAGAGCAGTTACGAATTCGGAGAGAGAGAGGAGCAGTTTGGCTATGTTCTGCGCTCCCGATCCTGAGAAGGAGATCGAACCGGTCGAAGAGGTTGTCGATGACAAGAGGCCGAGAATGTTTAAGAAGGTGAAAAACTACCCAGAAATTTATTTCCACTACTATCAGCAGGGGAAAAGGCCTATTGATGCAATTAGGTTATAGTCGTTCACTCTGGTTACGTGTGTTTGATATTATTATTATTTTACATCGTTATTTTTCGGAGATTATAAGCTATTACGATACTACATACTTTGCCAAACACGTTTTATACACTCGTACGGATCATAAAACATCATATATAAGCCGTTTTAAAAGTTTATAAGCTTAGACATACACCCCTTAGCCTACTTTTCTTTGAGCACATAATCTTATTTGTTATTTTGGGTCGTTCCATTTTACTAATCTTGTTAACATGAAATGAAGTAAACGTGTTTACAATAATTTCGCAAACAATCTAATCCCCTCCTCTTCCTCGAAGCATGCCATGTCATCCGCCTTCAAGTGGACCCACGCCTCAATCCCACCACCCTCTTCACCCTCCATCAGAACCGTCATGAAATCCCCCGCAACCGGTCCGATACTAGCCCAAACCGGTTTTCCCCACCCAAAATCGGTTTGACTGAACCCGAACTTGCTCCAATCCGCAAACCAGACCACGTTCGCCTCCCCGCTCGTCGACTTCTCGAACGCGGTCACCACCGGGCACACCACCATTTCGTTGAGCCCGTCCGCGCCCACGGTCAGTATTCTAGAACAATCCGACGTCGTTCTGGCGAGAGCCTCGCCTAAAACGGTGACCAATTCTCCTACAGCGATGTTCTCGGCCTCGATGCTAGAGATGGTTCGAGTTACGGATTGTAGCACGAGATTCCCACAGGAGTGGTTCGGTAGAGGCGGTTCGGTTCTCTTCCTCATGTTGAAAGCCTGAACCACGAGGCACGGCCTGGACCGCCCGGTTCTGGTCCGGTCCACCCCGATTAAGGCTTTCGATATAACCGCACACACTACACGCACTCTCGACGTAACCCGACCCCTGCTTTCTTCTTCTCCTTCTTCGAACTCGGATCTCAATCGAGCGATGGCGTCGTCGGTGAACAGGAATCGCTTGGCGCAGATGTCGAGGTTCCAGATCTCCGATTTATCCATGGCCGAAGTGCAATCGAGATCCCCGCGGGGGAATAGCGAGGGAGAGTCGAAGCTCGGCGCGATCGCGGCGCCGCCGCCGCCGGAGCTGCGCTCCGACCAGGCGAGGACGAAAGTTTCGAGAGAGGACCCGTCGAAGATCCGGTGCGAGACGGTGACGCCGATCGCCGCGCCGCCGCAACTGAAACGAGTGGCCTGGATCGAGAGCAGCGGAGCCGCGGCGGACTCGTCGAGCTGGTAGAACTGGCGAGGGAGGAGGCGGTTGAGGTGGTGAGCCTCCATTCTTCTCACGAGGTCCATGGATTCGACGCCGGCGGCCTCGGCTTCGATGAATTCGGCGCCCTGGTCGCCGCAATCGACTCGGTGCTCCTGCTTGATGAATCTTCCGGCGAGAGGGTAGAATCGAGGTAAGGTTTCAGCTAATGATTGTTCCAAATTGGGGATTTTTATGGATCCTGATGGGTAGAAGAGAAGGATGCGGACATTCATGGCGGGGCAGAATTCGTCGGTGAAGGAGATGTTGTATGGGTTGAGGTTTTCAGGGGTTGGAGTTGAAGGCTTGATTAGCTTACTGCTAATTACGTTTATCTCCATCTTCGATTACCACTAATTAATCTCTTGAGCTTAATTAGCTGCTTCTAATTCGAGTCCACTTTCATTTCGCTTTATATTGGCGGGTGTTCAAAAACAAAGATAACTTTTTTTTTCTCCAAACAAGGTCTTCTGTCATCAAACTTGTATTCTAATCGTGTAATCAATTATTAAAACAAAACTATGTAGTTTTGACTTAAATACACGATTAGAACATAAGTTTGGGGATAGAAGATTCCATTTGTTTGTTTGTTTGTTTTTTCTGTTTTTTTTTTTTTTATACATGTCATGCTGGAAAATAAAAATAGAGGAATCTTATCTAGATAGGGCGAGACAAAAAATATTTTATTTTATTTTCTGGGTTTTATTTTATTTTTTTCTGGGTTTTATTTTTTATACATATCATGCTGGAAAATAAAAATAGAGGAATCTTATCTAGAGGAATCATTTTTTTGTTTGTTTGTTTTTTCTGGTTTTTTTTAATACATGTCATGCTGGAAAATAAAAATAGAGGAATCTTATCTAGAGGAATCATAATTTTATTAAGTTGTTGGAATTTCATAAATCATGAGACAAAATATTTAATTTCAAGGTTTTTTTATATTTTGTTTTTTTTTTTTAAAAGTCATGATTGTTCCAAAAAATAATTTTGAATTTGGCCGGCTAAGGCAAGTTAGAGTTACGTAAGAAAAGGGCGGGTAAGCGGATAGTAATCAACATGCATGCATGCACATAATCGATCCTAACTATCGATTATTCATTCGTAACTTGTTAAAAATATTTCCAAAACTAGCTATCGTTAAAATTCTACGTAAAAGTGCTTCTAGCATGGGGTATGTAATCATCTGGCATTACAATACACGAAAATACAATAAAGAATACGAAGAAATTACAAAACCAAAATCTCACACCATTTTAAACATACAATATATACACATACAATCTCTCACGTCCACAATTAAGTATACATAAAAAATTAAATTTAAACAAGTTGATCACATTAAATTACATAAGTTTTGTAAACAGTCTAATCTCCTCCTCCTTCTCGAAGCATATCATATCCTCTAATTTCAAATGCACCCATGCCTCTATTCCTCCTCCCTCTCCTCCCCTCTCCCTCGTCAAAATCACCATGTTTTCGACCTCGACCGGTCCGATGCTCGTCCAAGCCGGTTTTCCCCAACCCAAATCGGCTTTGTAGAACCCGAACTTACTCCAATCGCTGAACAATATCACGTTCACTTCGCCGCTCAACGACTTCCCGCGCGCTGTCGCGCTCGGTCCGACCACGATCTCGTTGAGCCCGTCCTCACCGGCCGACAATATTCTAGAACATTCCAAGGTTGTCCTATTGATGGCCTCGCCTAACACTCCCGCCAATCCTCCTACGTTCATGTCCTCCGCCTCCGCACCGGAAATCGTTCGAGTGACTGACTGCACCGACAGATTCCCGCAGGAATGCGGCGGCAGAGGCGGCGCGGTTCTCTTCCTGATGTTGAAAGCCTGAACCGCCAGGAACGGCCTCGACCGCCCGGTTCTGGTCCGGTCCACTCCGATTAGGGCTTTCGAGACAACCGCGCACACTACACACACTCTCGAGATAACCGGATCTCCTTCTCCGCCGCCGCCTCGTTTCATTTCCGATCTCAATCGAGCAATGGCGTCGTTACTGAATAGAAACCGCTTCACGCTGAGTTTCAGATCCCGCGCTTTCGGCTTAGCCGAAGAAGAAGTGCAATTGAAATCTCCACGGGGAAACAGCGAGGGGGAATCGAAACTCGGTTCGATCGCGCCGCTGCCGCCGCAGGCGGCGGCGGACCAGGCGAGAAGGAACGTTTCGAGGGAGGATCCGTCGAAAATCCGGTGGGAAACGCTGATTCCGACCGCGACGCCGCCGCAATTGAAACGAGTGGCCTGAATCGAGAGCAGCGGAGCCGCGGCGGACTCGTGGAGCTCGGAGAACGGGCGAGGGAGGAGGCGGTCGAGGTAGCGAGGCTCCATTTCTCCGACGAGATCCATGGATTTGACGCCTACGGCCTCCGCCTCGATGAAGTCGGCGCCTTGATCGGCGCAATCGATTATGTGACGTTCTCGGATGTATCTTCCGGCGAGAAGGTAGAATTGGGGCAGAATTAGGGCTAGAGATTGTTCCAGATTGGGGATTTTGTCGGAGCCGGAGGTGAAGAAGAGAAGAAGGCGAACATTCATGGGAGGGGAGAATTCATCGGTGAAGGAGATTCCGTATTGATTGAGGTAGTAAGGAGTTGGGGTTCTGGGTTTAATCAGCTTCTTGCTCACTACGTTAATCTTCATCTCTGATTTTCTCTCTCTCTCTCTCCTCTTTTCTTTTTTTACGAATTTTTTGATGGCGGTAATTGATTGAGTTTACGTTGTTTATATAGGGTAAAATAGTACGTATGGTTGCATGCATATAGTATTGCAGGTAGTTGAAACAAACATGCATGTTTATTAAATACGTATTAAATTAAACAAAATATGAAGAGTGTGGGTAACATCGTATTCTTGAATATTGCTGGTTGTTGAATTGAAACAAACATTTATTTATTTTTTTCCAAATTATGAAAATTAGTATAAATTAGTAATATCATGATTCATGCATGTTATTAAATTCATCAGGGTTAGGATTCTCTGTATTTTAAGCAATTAATTATATTTCTTATGTTTTTAGCATAGATTTTCATAATTATTAGTAGTTGAATATATTACAATCGATAAATTCAAGATTAAGATATAGGCGCATGTTTAAAAAATAATATTATTGTAATAATTGATATTCCCTCTATCCCGTTGTATTAGATCTATCTATTTATGTGTATTATGATAAACCCGAAATCAAATTATAGATTACATGAGTTCTCTTTTTATCTCCATATTTTGTTATATACACTCTCTGTCCCACTTCACTAATCATGTCTGTTATTTTGGATCGTTTCATTTCACTAATCATGTTTTCTATAAGATGGATATATTTAGCCCTTACTTTTCTCATTTAACATTTATGTATAAAATCTCGTATCAAAAAAGGACATAACTAGTGAAGTGGAACGAAGGGAGTTTATATACTTTCTACTCATAAACAAACCTTTGGTTTGGTGAGGTTTCTTTCAAACTTCAACCACTATGCATTTTGGCATATTTTTGTAACATTTTCCACACAATCAGCCCACAATTATGGACTTTCAACTAACGAATATTTCTAGCTACCAATAAGAATACATAAATACGAAATGTTCGCGTGTTAACCTAACAATAAGGGTTATGTTTCGGAATAAGATATCTGATTTCAAATCTATGTGATGTGTCCTTCAAGTATATGCTAAAAAAAATTCTCTATTAACCAAATTATTTTCATAATATTTTAATAATAGGTTCAATTCATACTATGCTACAAGACAATATGCATGCTATGTCAATTAATAAAAGATTCGTTACAAAAGATGCAATCATCCGGTTCCTAATCACCTTGGTCGGCTCCTAACATAAGTTTAAATTAAAGGTCAATTACGGAAGATTCGAATTCGAAACTTTTAGCCCGGATACTTTATCCCTATCGCTAGGCCAACTCATGCATACTTATATCAATAATTATTTTTATATAGAGTCTCTTACCATTAGTCCTAGAGTGTATAGTTTCTCTCAACAGTTAACACCAAGCCTGAAAATCATGGCCGCCGCCACTGCTTTCTCCGGAGTTGAACCTCTAGCAAGGAGTGTCGAAGAGTTGTCGATCGCGAGCAGTCCGCCGGAGAAGTACGTACTGAAAGACGGCATCGGCGGCAGCGACTTTCCGACGATGGACGTGGCGGTGATCGACGTCGCTCTCCTCACTTCCTCATCACCGGAGGGAGTAAAGGAAGTGGAGAAACTAGGCCTGGCCATGAGCAACTGTGGTTATATCCAGGTTCGATCATCGATCAATTCTATATAAATAAATAATTGTATGATCATATAATATTTGAAAAAAAAAAAATAGGCGGTGAATCACGGAATCGAAGAATCGTTCATGGAGGAGGTGAGATCCATGGCGAGGGAATTCTTCTCTCTCCCCAAGGAGGAGAAGATGAAGTGCGCCAGGCCTGCAGATGACCTCGACGGCTACGGAAACGACGCCGTTTTCTCCGAGAAACAGACCCTAGACTGGAACGACCGGCTCTACCTCATGGTCAAGCCTGAGAGCGCGCGAAAGCTCAAAGTATGGCCGCAGATTCCCACCAATTTCAGGTCTGAGAAATCGACTACAAAAACTACGCGATTCAGCTCGGGAGAATTCGAAAATCCTAACCTCGATTTCTCGATCTGATTCTGCAGGGGAGCGCTGGTGGATCTGACGAACAAATTGGGGGAACTGGACGAGGCGATGTTGAAGGCGATGGCGAGGTACCTGAAAGCGGAGGACGAGGAGTGCTTCCTGAAGAAGTACGGCGAGACTCCGTCGGCGCTGTCGAGATTCAACTTCTACCCGCCGTGCCGGCGGCCGGACGCCGTGCTGGCGGCGAAGGCGCACAGCGACGCCTCCGCCATGACGTACCTGCTGCAGGACGAAGAGGTGGAGGGGCTTCAGGCGCAGAAGGACGGCGCGTGGTACAGAGTCCCCATCGTTCCCAACGCCATTGTCGTCAACGCCGGCGATCAGATCGAGGTAAACTATCAAAACGGTGCCGTTTTTGCTGCAAATTGCTGAAATTGTTGAAACTGCAGATAATGAGTAATGGGATATTCAAGAGCCCAGTGCACAGAGTTGTGACAAATCCAGAAAAGCAAAGGATGAGTTTAGCTATTTTCTTCTCACCCGATTCGACTACTGAAGTCGGACCACTCGAAGAACTGGTTGATGAGAAGAGGCCGAGGTTGTTCAAGAGCGTGGTGGATTATCCTCGTAACGCTTTCGAGTCTATTCAGGTCGGGGAAAAGCTCATCGACGCTCTCAGGCTCTGAGTGAGTTTCGATTATAGTTCATTAATGTTTATTTGAAAATGTACTCGTTTCTGCTTTTGAAGTTGTGTAACGATGAAGAGATTCTGTTATGATCAATAATTCGAACTGAGTGTTAAGTGTTGATATTTCTCGAATAATTGTAGTCCGAACTTCGATTAACGTCTAACATTATTCAATAACTAGAACGTTTGCCCGTGCTATGCACGGGTTTATTTAAGAGTTAATAGTTAGAAATACCCAAAAATATAAATTGTAGTAGTTTTATACCCACACTTTAAGAAATATAATTTAAATACCCATTTACCCAAAATGCCCCTTATCCTTGTCTATTTGCAACCCCAAAATTGCTATGGACAAGATTTCTTTTGTTTAAAGTATCATTCACTAAAATGATTTGTAAAAATGGGATAATAATCTCGTTTTCGCATATTATGATCCTACACTTCTAAAATGGTATCAGAGCTCATGGTTTATTTGGGAATTATATTTATTTATTATATATTTGATTATTAACTAACGGAGGAGACACCAAGTAAAAATGGAACCGGACTATTGTCCGAGTTGCGAGTGTTACAGAGGATACCTCGAATTTTTGAGGGATCGAAAAGAGTTCGAGCTTTCTAAATTGAGAGAAAGCGAAAGAATTCTCCGAGACGTGCGAGAGTATGCCACTCCCGACCAAATTCAGATCGGGGAAGAGATCGTGAAGAGTTACTTGGATCGCCTTTGGGTAAATCATTACCTAGAAGGAGTTTTAAGACGAGCCATGAGTTTAGCCCATCAAACTCATACCAGATGACGGAGTCAACCGGAGGAGTTGGCCCTAATTTCCTAGAGATTGAACCAGATTCATCAAAAATCTCTAAGGATTTAAGGGAGATCCAGAAGACGGTGCAAAACTACGGCAACTGCCAGTACGGAGTACCACAACAAGTTGAAAAGATATCTTCTCAACAAGATGAAATCCTTAACATCTTGAAAGATATCCAACAACGAGTGGAGAAATTGGAACAACCCCGTTCCAGTTCCTTTAGAAGAAATTTCGTCTTTAAAGGCGAATCGAGCAGTCCCCAGACGGTACTGCCCATTAAGGATCCTAACCTGAAGGATCCAAAACAAGAATTCATAAACAGACTGATTCGAGATGGCAAATCTTGAAAGGATCGGTTTGGAAGATCTACAGGAGTTGGCAGAATCATTTGCTGACCTCAGAATGGTGGATCTAAAGGTGAACGAGAGAGAACCGGAGCAAAAGCCATTTGTTGAAGCCGGATCTTCGTTCCATGAGCATTTTGAGGATAGGAGTTATGAAGCTCACAGAATCAACATGCGTAATTCAAGGTGGAAGCCCTCCAAAACACAGGACACTCCAGTAGGAAAGGCAACAATGGAACCCATCCATCCATATATATGGAATTCATCTCAACCTCGACGATGTCAACTTCAACGAGAGAGAGGAAGCCATCGAGGAATGGAAAAATTCCATGACTATTGCAGCAGCCACTCTTGATATGAGTCAAGATAGCTTTGCAAAAACTCTCAAGGTGAGCCTCGTGGGTGTGGTCAGGATTGCTTGGGAAGGAATGAGCCAAGATACAAGAGACAAGTGCCTAAAGGGAGACTATCAAAACATGGCTCCTTCCATGGCGGATGTATTGAAGCATCATTTCCTAGGGGAAGGATACTTCAAGGGATATGATGAAGAGAAAAAGAAGAAATACTTATTGGCGTTCTACAATCTGAGGCTCGTGGTCTTGGAGCAGAAGACGCTCAACAAGTTTTTAAAACTCTTCACCTTATATCAACATCAATCTAGGATTGATGAAGAAAAGGCCAGGGAAATTTTCTTCCTAAAATTTCCAAGCCCTTGGAGAGAAATGCTTATTCGTGGATATACCCCAGGTATTCATGACAGCGTTGCTAAAAGGATGTCCTATGTGCATGCCAAGTTGATGGAATGGTGTCAACAAGCTACTGCACAGAAGAACGTGAAGAAGTTGAGGAGAATGAACAAAACCACCCTCAACTGTGAAGGCAGTGATCTACCAACGGTCATTGGAGAAGAACCTTCGGTGAAACGAAGGTATAAGAAGAATAGGTTCCAGCCCTATTCAAAAGAAGGAAAATCCAGGAGAAAATCTTGGAAGCCAAGAACTATGTGGTCCAGACAGAAGGCCGGATCATATAAGTATGGACAGAGAAGCGGTCCATCCAGGAGCAGATTTCAACCCAGAAAGACGGATCAGAAGACGGACCAGTCTCGGGGAAAATTTGCAGGCAAGAAAACTTTCAGAAAAGCTCATGCTAGAGCCAATGAAAGTTTCAAAGATTGCAACTGCTGGACGTGCGGTGCACTTGGGCATATCTCAACCAATTGCCCAGAGAACAGGAGGATGAATAGATTCGAGTCAACACCCGACATTGAAGACGCGATCTATTTCAAAGATCTGATACAAGTTTATCAGTTCGAGGATATACCCTCTGATGAGAGTATATATGAAGCCGAAGAGGACTTCGACAGTGAAGATTCTGATGGATCCAGTGATTCAGAATCCAACTGAAGAAGAGGTACATCATCAGGAATGTGAAGATAGAACCGGATATTCTAGCCGGACGATTATCTCACAAAGCCAGATTGATAAGATCATGAAGAAGAACCTGAGTATACAAAGATACCAGGGTTTTTCAGCCGGGAACATAGACCAAGTTCTAAGGAACTTCAGTCTAAAGAGTCGAAAGCACCATATTGTCTATGGAATCACGAGACGAGAAATGGCGCTGCCAATCGAGCTCATAGGGAATCAAGTGGAGATGCAGTTGATTCCAGCAAGTGATATCCGGGAAGATCTATCAAAGATGAAACCGGAGGTTGCGGAAAAGATGAATTGGATCCACATCGGAGCAATTCAACTCGTGCTTAAATCAGCCTTGTTCGTAGGAGTCGATTCACCAATCGACATTGCCATATGCGACAGGCGAGTACGAAACCTGCAAGATTCGGTGATGGGAACCATCGCAGGAAACCTAAGTGATGGACAAGTGGTGGGGATTATCTATCCAAAGATTGCTTACAATCTTAACGACACCAGCTTCAGCAAAGCCCTGACGTTGTATCAGGACTTCAAAAGAAAGGATTTGGTGGAAGAGGGGAATAGACCTTATTCCATCACATATCAGGTATCCTATGCGCTTTCCAACTCCCATCATACTGAATTGTTCTTGAGAAAGCAATTCATTGAGATACCAGATATCTTCAAGAAGGTGACAACGACAATTTGTCCCGATAGAGTTGAGATTCCACGACTGAGAGACGTGGATATCAAAATTCAAGACAGGGTAGTCATAAGACATGATCAAAGTCTTAGATTACATTCTGGAAGATTATCATTCCAGGGAGATAGGATTACTTCTCAACCTTTGGGAAGGAGCCTGAGTCTGAGACAACCTGCCCAACCAAGGTTGTTGGACTTCAACAAGACGGTTATTACCATCAAATGTCCAGAAGGATGGAGAGGAGTAACCACCAGATTTGATACTACAAGATGGGAAAAAAATTTTCCTTGTAATATCTTGTGTTATCTGGAACAACCGGAGATCCATCACTACAAGGCCATGATCGAGATGGGTGGATGGAAGGTTGAAGTCAAAGGCCGAGCAGGGAGAGAAGAGAATATTCTTATCCTCGGTCTAGATTTCCTCGAGAAATACAAGCCCTGGAGAAGCAGGGAAGGAGGAATGGAGATCACGATCAATGAGAAAAAACTATTGATCGAATGACAAGTCCATTCTCAATATACATTCCTATTGGAGTGTTGTATGAGAAATATAAGGCAGAGTATTTTGCTGCCTATATTGATTCGGGTGCAGGAATATGCACAGCAAGACGTGAAATCTTCCCAGCAGAAATAGAGGAAGAACTACCACGGATTGCAGGACGAGATTTCTCCAAAAGGGTCCTGATTCTATCAAAAGGAATCAAGGCCGTGGAAATCTTGATTGGAGGAGCAGGTCAGACGCCTTGGTATAAGGTTAAAACCCCTCCAATTTATTTTCATGATACCGGTGCAGATATCTTGCTCGGTAACAATTTTCTGCAGATGTTCAAAAGATATATGCAGGATAATGAGAGGCAGAGATTAGTGTTCACAACGAATTGTGATCACAAAATCATTGTACAGAGATTGAAAGGAGCATTTAATCGACAAATGCCAATCAATTTTCGCAGCAAGCGTGGTGATGAAGGACTACTTCGGAACCCAAAAATGCAGGACCAAAGAAGATTCAACGAAGCATTGTTGGATTTTAAGGTCAAAGGGGAACTCGAGCTTAGCAAGAATGATGAGGAAAACGATGCTAAGATCCAGATCCTAAAGGTATCTTTAATTTGTAAAGATATTGAAGTTGATACACAGGTATCATTGGAAGATGTCAAAAGGAAAATTGTACGTTGTTACAATGAGAATCCTTTGGCATGGTGGGAGAAGAATCAACTCAGAGCGTCCTTGACGGTCAAACCTAACAAGGTTCACGAGTTTGTTCGATACAGGCCGATCTTGATGAATATCAAAGATCAAGAGGACATGAAAGGCATCATCAAGGAGCACCTTAATATGAAACTGATCGAACCAGGAAACTCACCATACAGTAGCCCAGGCTTCTTGGTAAGGAATCATGGTGAGATTAAAAGAAATAAACCTCGACTTGTTATTAATTACAAAGGTATTAATGACATATTGGAATTCGATGGTTATTTCATACCAAGTAGAGAACACCTTATTAACTGCATAAGAAATGCAAAGGTTTTCTCAAAGTTTGATTGCAAGTCAGGTTTCTACCAGATTCGCATGGATGAAGGGAGTAAGAAGTATACAGCTTTTTCTACTCCACAAGGACATTACGTTTGGAACGTGATGCCAATGGGGCTAGCTAATGCACCCCAGATTTTTCAGAGGAAGATGGATAATTTATTTAAAGATTATTCATCATTTATGTTCGTTTATATTGATGACATTCTTATAACGTCAAAAGATATGAATGAACACAATAAACATCTTGAGATCTTTGCAGATGTTTGTTACAGAGAAGGGCTAGTACTGTCTGAGAAAAAGGCGGTTATAGCAACCCGGAAAATGGAATTTCTGGGAATCGAGATCGATGAGACGGGGATTATTTTGCAGGATCATATCGTGCAAAAGGTGAAAGATTTCCCAGAAGATCTCAAGGAGACTTCTTAGGAGTTGTTAATTTTGCAGGAGCATTCATTAAGAATCTTGCAAAATACAGGAAGGTCTTTAGTCCAGTCTTAAAGAAAGATGTTCCATTCATCTGGACTGAGGAACACAAAGAAGGAATGAGAGTATTGAAAGGAGTCTGTGGGAATCTCCCCAAACTTTCAATACCACAGGACGAAGATGATTTAGTCCTGTGTACCGACGCAAGTGATCATTGGTGGGTAGCAGTCCTTACAAAGATCACACCCAATGGAGAAGAACCATGCAGATATTGCAGCGGGTTATTCTCAGCAGATGAAGCCGTCAGATGGCACATTAACGAGAAGGAATTCTTTGCAGTTCGGAAGGCATTTAAAAAATGGCCTTTATTTTTATTAGCAAAGAAATTTACTTTGAAAGTCGATAACACGCAGGTGAAGGCTTTCTTAAAAAACAAGATAGAATCTAAACCTGAAAAGGCTAGATTACTAAGATGGCAAGCTGAATGTCAATATTTTGTTTTTGACATTATTATTGTGAAATCTCATGAGAATGTTCTTGCAGATTTCTTGACAAGAGATGGAGCCAACTGAGTGTAGCTCTATCATGATTTCCCAGAAGCATCTCCGAGAAAACCTCGAGATGTTATCAAAAGAATGGGACGAGTGTGTCTTGAGGGCTGAACAAGCCGGAAAGATACAAGCTGTCGATAAGACGAAAGTCACCGACAGAATACAAGCTTGCAGGATGGCACAAACCCAGTGCTGGAATGCAGTACAAGCGCCACTCCTTCGGGCGTCCTCTAAGGAAAAAGAAGTGATTCGGTTGCCGGCCCCTATAACGGCAGCAGAGGATTCAAATACCTCTAGCACAAGTCCTAAGTTGGTAGCATCAATAGATCTATCGGCCCAAGGAAAAGATGAGGTTCAGGTGTCAAAATCTGAATCATCATGTCAACCCAGCACCTCTGGGGTAAAAGAGGGAGAGATCAATCTTAGGCCAATGACGGGCAAATCTAAGATTGATACTAACCAGGTTATCCAAGTTTCTTCATTTTGGCAGGCATATCAAGCTAGCTGGGAGAAGCTTCTTACGAGAAGGGGAATTAATCCAAGCTATTGTGTTATCGATGGCTCTGGAAAATATCCCAGGGTGTGGATGAAGCCAGGTGCAAATCCACATGATGTCAAGCAATGATATGATTTTGGAGCTCTTGCTTCAGTTTCAACCATATCACCGGCTTTCGCAGAAATCAAGAATCTACCCAGGTGGATTCAAGAAGCTGTGTACGATTCATGGGCTAACAACGATCAACTTAGCCGCGGTGATGTTCTGGAGTTATACTTTATAAGTGCAGCTCCTGAACCAGCAGGAAAAGGGAATCACGAGGCCTTCCACTACATAAGGCTAAGGAGACCCGACGAGAGAGCCTTAAACAGTGTTAAGGCAATTGATGGAGATGCTCCACTCGTCTCCACCATCTCAGAAGATGAAATTTCAACGCGACGAGCTTGGGGTTTATGGGTCTGTCTCACAGAGATGGACAAAGTCAAATACCAGTTCAAATTTTATCAGAACTCGGTAAACGGATCTTTCCTGTTAAACACTATAACAGGAAAAACCACAAGATTCGCAGAGGAAGCTTTCGAGAGAAAAAGGACTCTGCTATGGGAGAACAAGCTGGTGGTGAGCAAAGAGACTCATCGCAAATACTGCAACATGGCTCATTTCGGTCATTGGGATGAACGCATTTGTTCGTCATGCCAAAACCAGAAGGAGTTGGAGTTCGGGAAAGGATTCAGGCCTAGAGCAGGTCGAGCCCGAGCCACCGACAAGAAGGAGTCCCCTGCGGTTCCAGACAAACGAACGCCAAGGGCCCCGGGGAAAGGCTTTCCCAACAAAAGATAGTGGAGTCATGTGACTCTACTCAACAGGAGCCCCACTCAAAAAGAAGACGACAAGAGTTGGCTGCAGGAGAGTGACGTTCCACCAACAATTTCGGTGGAATTCAAAGATGGAGGTCCCAGACTCCATTCATCAAAGTTGCATTATCAATACCTTTCGGTGGAGATAATGACAGATCAACCTCACCAGATGAATTATTACTTTCGGTGGAGAGATTGATGAACCGGCCCTCACCACTACCGAAATTTGCGGTAAAGGAGGAAGATGCCAACAACTTTGGTATCCAAGGCAATAATGCAGGATTACATTCTGCATCTATATAAAGAGAAGAACGGAGAAGGAGAAGATCATCGAACATTTTCTTTAACTTCTTCAAAATAAGCTTTGTAATAGTATTCCAGTTTTTAGTTTATGCGAGTTTTTACTTCCGCTACCATAGGTAGCTAAACAAGTTTGTCTCTTCCCAAAAGGAGATAATCTATATGTAATAAATATTTTATAATTCCTCAATAAAAGTTTGAGCTTTTGTTCATCACCTTTTGCCGAATTTTAATTTTTTGTATACCAACCAAATACTCTACGCCCCGGGTAGGAAACGAACGAGGGCTGTGCTGTTTGCTGCTGAAGGAATTCGTGGCTGGAACCATCCGGTGCTCCGCGTGGTTGGACTGCGTTTGCCGTAAAACCCAAACGGATAAGACCCGGCAGCAACTCGGTCGAAAAGGTATGAAGTTGGTTTTATGAAAATTTTTAATTTTACGGAAGAGTGATGGGCCTGATGAAATTATGCATGGCTAGGAGTGGAAATATACAAGAACAAAGAGAAATTTTGGTATAAAGGGCATAAATGACTTTTTAATGCAAAATGGGTATAGAAGTTATACTTTTTAAATGATGGGTATAGAAGTACTACTTCTTATAAAAATGGGTATTTTCAAACTTGACCCAATAAACTGAAAGATTTTGGTCTATCCATAAAGTTTATAGAATATTCATTTGAGCTGGCACATAAGTTAGTACTGTATAATAAAGTACTAAATGATTTTTATTTATTTTTTGAGATTCTTAGGCTTTGCGGGGAAAAAAATTTCAAAGATATAAATTTTAAATATGATTTGATTACGTGTTGAGAATCGGATATGCGTAAGTTTAGCTTGTTTGAGCTTTAAAAGGAAATAATTTTCGACTACCAATATATGGACTCACTATATATATTGATAAAAATTCGAGATTTTAAACCAATTCATTTTTTTGTTAATGAAATTATTTGTAGAGTAGTAAATTATGCCCTGAAAGAGAAGAATGCTCAAACTTGATAGGAAAACTCTGATTGTGTAATTAAAAAGTATTAAGATCTATTATAGCTTAATTTTAGCTTATTTATTCATTATCAAGAATTCATAAGTTTATTTAATCCCGTGCAAAATCTAGAACAATCCTATCATACATATATTTACATATCCATAAATGGTGTTCTCAAATTTTAAAATGATTAAACTATTTTTTATAAAGTAAATTTTATGATTAACGACATTTTCATAGATACTACATCTACGATCATTTTTTCCCATGTTTTTTCCATTCTCTTAAGAGAATTAGACATGGTTATTATTTGTTTTTTATATTGAATTATGAATTATGAATACTTTATTTTGAACTATTTTTCTCTTCATCTTCCTATTCATATGCAATTTTTTCTAATGTGTTTAATCATTCAATCCTCGCATCAATAACCCTAGTTCCCTTCCAGGGAGATTCCATGGAGATTAATGGTGCCGGGTTTTCATGCATTCGGAAAACTTCACGAAAATGATAATCTATTAATCATTCATTTTGGATTTGCATTTGCATTTGTTATCAATTCTTCTCTCTCTTCTACCTACAGGCAAACTTAGTTATTTTAGTTATAGTACTATAGTAGTTCCGTCGTATTAATTTATTCATGCGAAGAAAATTAGGAGTTCTCATGCATGAGGGACACGTCGTTTGGTAATTAGATTGAAGATAAAAGATGCCGTCGATGGTTCTAATTAACCGTTCCTTTTCAAAGGGTGGTGTCCATTCACAATTAAGGAAAAAACTGGAGGAACAATTCAATGTCATAGTATTTGTAGCAGTTAATTAAGAAAATCACACAAACGATTTTTCTTTTCAACAATCCACAGAAACACACACTCAAAGAATTTCTGTGATGAGAGAGAGAGAGAGAGGGGGAAGGGCTCTTTCCCAACAACTTCTAAGAAAGCCGATTGAAATCAAAATCAAGAAAACTGCGTTTCCTTGGACGAAAAGGTAAGAGGAAAAAGGGATGAGTGATAAGAAGGAAGGAGAGGAAGAATCTTTGAAGGAAGACGGGAGATAAGGTTTAGATTTTAATTATAAATTATGAATGCTAGCAATATTTAGTCTAATACCACACATCATTGTGCATTTGAAAAATTACACTAACGGTTGCCTTAGAAAAAAACATGACCATTGCCTGCTCCTTCCTAATCCATCTGCATCGCTCGATTCTCGAACGATGCAGCAGGTGTTGGTGATGCAGGATGGCTGCATTGGGACCTCAGAACCTCCAGAAAATCGGCATTGATGGTAGGGTCGGGCTTCCCGGTTCCGGTGAAGTTGAATAGCCGGTCGTGAATGAAATTACAGTGGATCCTTCCCGCGCTGTGACCGCCGCCTATTTATTTGAGAAAACAATCAATACAATCCAAGAATGCATTACACGATGCATCTCCCCTGTTCCAAAGCTTCGAACTAAAAACAACAATGTATGTAATGACTTCATACATATTAGATCAAGTTATATATATATCTACTCCGAATTTCCAGACGAAACTCATTGTTACTATACCTAGCAAGGCCACGGTTTCTCTGGCATTGAAGCCATTGGCAGCGAAAGAATCATGCGCGTTGATGAGCTTCGCGTTCGGGCTAGGAAGATCTATAGTTGCATTATCCGGAAAGGCCATCTTTCTGTCCATTCAACCGGTGAACACCGGATAGAACTGCCCTCCTGCCTGAAATACCAAAAACCGATCATCAAGTTAATTCCAAAAACATTTAACTAACTATGAGAGAGAGAGACCATCAAAACGCTTTCTCTGGCGGCCAAAGACGCAATATCGGCGCACGAAACTACGGCTGGACAATCCAGTTCGAGCCTCGATTTTATAGTGTCTACCTGTTCAAATCCTCTAATGGAGAAATTGGGTAGAGACTCTTTCTCGCTACTAATTCCAGCCTCAGAATCAGAATCCAACAATATCGACGAGTCGCAACCCTATAACGGTTCATTTACACCAACAGCAATTTCAAAAGTAAACAATCAGATGTGAAAAAGAAAAACAGAACGATGAAAAATTACCATGACGAAGCAGTCGTGGAAGGCTAGGCGCAACAAAGTAGGGCCTACGCTTCTCGTGCAATTCAAGCACGGTTGTTCGGATTATCCTCTCGGCGGAGGGGCAAGAGGTGCGGTAGTATACAAAAGTGTAGAAGTACAGAGGTTGAGGATGCGAATGCTGGAGTTGTGCGAGTGGAAGGGAGCACGCTGCAGCAATCAGAAATGAAAAATGGTGTTTGAAGATGACGTTGCTGAGCTGGAATTATGAGCTGGAGTTGAGATTTACTTTAGTCCACGTGTTTGTTTCTTATTAGTCTATTTTCAGTTTCAATAAGTTGTGCCTTTTGATTAAGACACGTGTAATAGAATAGACGGTGCAGATTTACTCTGTTATTTGTTTTCTTCCAGCTGTGCACTGCTATATATAGAGCAGTTGTAAGCTGTGGATAAGTAAGTTTTTCTCAATTAATGAAACAGTAATCCTTTCCCAAATATGTGTATGCTTATTTTCTACATGGTACCAGAGCGAAGGTTGCGATTCTGAGCTAGATTGATAGCTGAATCGAGCTGAGCTAGTGAATCTATGGCGAAGGATAAGCGCAATCACAGAGACGTGGTTACGCAGGGACTTAAGGTCGGAGAAACATCTACACCGTTTGGAAGTTCTCCACCGGTGGTGACTGGAAATGAAGCACCGTCGGCGGGGAAGCCTTCAGTGGTTGGAGATGAGAGATCGGAGAACTACTCGGAGTCTGAAGGGGAGATTCCTCACCCAGATCTGTTGCAGCATCAAGTCGATAAGATTTTGAAGTTGCAGAACTCGGATCATCCCGGTATGGTCCTTGTTGGTGCTGGAGCTCAGCTTACAGGTAACAATTTCTTACAATGGAGTAGATCTATACGAAGAGGATTAGGTGCTAGAAGTAAGCTTGCTTTGATCGATGGACGATTTCCTGAACCGCATGAAACTGCTCTTTATTATGAGGATTGGCTTAGGGCAGACCATATGATCTCTCAATGGATCTTAAATTCTATGTCGAATGAGCTTGTAAATGCATTTTCTCATTTGGATTCGTCTAAAAAACTTTGGGATGCATTATGCCATAGATTTGGGAGAAGTAATGGACCGAAGGCGTATAGATTACAGCGAGAGATTATTAACTATAAACAAGGATCTCAAACTGTGATGCTATACTTTAATAATCTTGTTGCTTTGTGGAATGAATTGGATTTGTTGATGCCACCTATAGGATGTGTGTGTGGTGCAGAAAGAGTATATGCTAAGCGTGAAGAACAGCATAGGCTTGTTCAGTTTTTAGCTGGTTTAAATGATTGTTATGAGCAGGGGAGGCAACAAATTATGTTCCTAGATCCTTTACCTACAGTTGAGAAAGCTTATGGGATGATAGCACAAATTGAGGATCAAATGAAGCTCTGTGAAGAGTCTAATGTATATGATCGAATGGTGATGCAAGTAGGGAAGCAAGGCCAAGGTCAGTACTATCAGAGAGGTGGAACACAGAGTAACACCACACAAGGATATCAGAAAAGGCTGACTAAAGAGGAAAGGAAGCAATTGAAGTGCACACACTGCAAGGAAAGTGGACATGAAGTGAATGAGTGTTTTAAGATTCATGGATATCCTGATTGGTACAAGAAACTAAAAGAGTCAAAGGGAAACCATAAGGTGAATTATATTGAGGAAGATGATGATGGCAGTTCCAGATCAGATTCAGGAAGGGGGTATCAAACTGATGTTTCTATTGACATTAGTAAGACTGTGCAGGCTGAGGTTGCAAAGGCTTTGAGTCAGTTTATGCATAAAAATCAAGGTGGAACAGCAGATGTAAACATGATACAAGATATTCAGAATCCATTCATAGGCCACTATGCTTTTAGTGTGGTGCCTAGTATGGTGAAATCTTTGTGGATCATAGATTCTGGAGCAAGCACACATGTGTGCTGTGACATAGAGATGTTAACTTCTACCTATAGATTTGACAAACCTATGTTTGTTAATCTACCAGATGGATCATCTAAGGAAGTTATATGTGGGGGCATTGTTAAGGTCAACAAAGATATCTATCTTAAGGATGTTATGTTTGTGCCTGGATTTACACACAATCTGATGTCTGTAGCTCAGTATCTTAAAGACTCGGATGCAAAGTGCACATTCTTGCCTAAGCATTGTATTTTCCAAAGGAAAGACACAGAGGAAGTGTTGGGTATTGGCAAAGGAGTAGGCAATCTTTATGTGATTGAGACAGCAGTTGAGAACCACTGCTGTAATATGTTTAATTTGAAGAATATGACAGTGATGAAGTGGCACATATTTTTGGGTCACCCTTCTCTAACTACACTACAGCACATGAAGATGTTCTCAGGACAGTTCACCAAAGAGATTATGGAGGAAATCAAGAATTGTGAGGTATGTTTAAAAGCTAAACAGCCTAGGGAATCTTTTCCTATCTTGAATGAGAGATCAGAAGAGTTATTTGAGCTTATACATGCTGATTTGTGGGGTCCTTATAGTGATGAGAGTGTGAGTAATACTAAGCTTGTGTTAACTATTGTTGAGGATCATAGTAGGTCTATATGGACTTATCTAATCAGTACAAAGGATCAGGTTCATCAAGTTCTTAGAGGGTTTGTGCAGATGATTGCAACTCAGTTTGGGAAGAAAGTGAAGAAGCTACGCACTGATAATGGCACAGAATTTGTCAATCATAAAGTCAGGAATCTGTTGGATGAATTGGGAATTCTGCATCAACGGTCTTGTCCTTACACACCAGAACAAAATGGTATAGTAGAAAGGAGACATAGAACTCTTTTGGATTCTGCTCGAGCCTTGATGTTCCAGAGTGCAGTGCCTATGAAATTCTGGCCTTTTTCAATCCTCACAGCCACTTGGATGTGGAATAGGCTACCTTCTGTAATGCTTGGTTGGAAAACACCATTTGAATTATTGTATGGAAGAGAACCTGATCTGAATACTCTTAGACCTTTTGGATGTTTGGCTTATGCTGTGAATTTGTTACCATCCAAAAGGAAGTTTGATCCTAGAAGTACTAAGTGTCTCTTCTTGGGATTTGATTCATTCCACAAGGGGTATCTACTCTATAATCTGGAAACTTGTAAGTTGTTTACATCCAGGGATGTTAAATTCTTGGATCATGTTTTCCCTTTTGCACAAGAGTCTTCTTCTTTACAGACTGCTAATCCTCAGACTTGTTTAGATGATACTGCAGTACCTGAACTCTTGGATGAGGATTCATCAGATTCAACTTCAACCCCACTGGTTGATGAGGGGTTGATTCCTACTCCCACTTCTTCTGCATTATCTCAACAGACTGTTGGGATACATGCTCCTCCTTCTGAACCCATGGTCAGAAGGAGTGACAGGATCAAACACCCACCCATTTGGATGCAAGATTACACTGGGTGTATTGGTCCTCCTACTGGTATTTCTTCAACACCTATTGGTTGTTCTATACCTCCTACTTTTCCTTTCCATGTTTCACCTAAACTCAGTGATTCCTATGTTCATTTCTTGTTCAATCTCACCACTGCTGTTGAACCTAGTTCTTATAAGGAAGCTAGTCAGTTTCCTCAGTGGGTTGAGGCTATGAACCTAGAATTACAGGCTTTAGAATCTAATCATACATGGGAAATGGTCCCTTTGCCAGTGGGTAAAAAGGCCATTGGGAATAAATGGGTTTACAAGATTAAATTAAAGGCTAATGGGGAGGTAGAGAGATGCAAAGCTAGACTGGTAGCCAAGGGTTACACACAGGAGTATGGGATTGATTATCAAGAAGTATTTTCTCCTGTTGCTAAGCTAGTTACAGTGCGTTCTCTTATTGCTATTGCTACTGCTTTGGGTTGGGCACTCCATCAAGTTGATGTGAACAATGCTTTCCTTCATGGTTTCTTGCATGATGAAATCTACATGCTACCACCAAAAGGATATACTGGGGGACAGAAAGGGGAGGTCTGTAAATTGGTCAAAAGTTTATATGGTTTGAAACAGGCATCTAGGGAATGGAACCATGAATTCTGCAAGACTTTGTTTGATGCTGGATTTACTCAGTCAGCTCATGATCACTGTCTGTTTTTTAAGGGTTCCAAGTCTTCTTACATTTGTCTTTTGGTGTATGTTGATGATATCTTAATAGCAAGTTCAGATGATGTTGCCATTACTGAGTTGAAGCTTCTATTAGATTCTGCCTTCACCATCAAAGACTTAGGCCTTGCTCACTATTTTTTAGGGATGGAGATTGCAAGGGGTCAGTCTGGAACCACATTGAATCAACGAAAGTATACTCTTGATCTGATTTCAAGTGTGGGTCTTAATCACTGTAAGGCTGTCTCCACTCCCCTGCCTCCAGGTATTCATTTACATAAAGATGATGATTCTATCATGGAAGATCCAGAGGTTTATAGGCGCTTGGTGGGGAGGTTACTCTATTTAAATCTTACCCGGCCTGATATTACATATGCTGTCCAACAATTAAGTCAATTCGTGGCTAGCCCCTGCCTCTCTCACATGAATGCAGCCATGCACGTTGTTAAGTATTTGAAAGGGTGTCCTTCCCTTGGTCTTTTCTATTCTTCCAGCTTCTCTCCAGTTGTGACTGCTTACAGTGATGCTGACTGGGGTTCTTGCCCGGATTCGAGGCGTTCCCTCACTGGCTTTTGTGTTTTCTTTGGTTCTTCCTTGATTTCTTGGAAGTGTAAGAAACAAAATGTGACTGCTGCGTCTTCCTCTGAAGCTGAGTACCGCGCAATGAGTTTCACCGTTAGGGAGCTTCAATGGATTTCTTACATCTTCAATGATTTTGGGGTGAATCTTAATCTTCCTATTTCTCTCCATTGTGATAACAAGGCTGCTCAACACATCATGAAGAACCCTGTTTTCCACGAGCGTACAAAGCATATTGAGCTTGACTGCCACATTGTGAGAGACCAGTTTCTTGCTGGATTTGTGATTCCTGTGCATGTTCCTTCTTCTCTTCAACTTGCAGACATTTTTACGAAGGCTCTTCCCTTGCCTCGATTTCGTTCTCTTCTGTCCAAGCTCAGTGTGCTTGATTTGCACCATTCTGAGCTTGAGGGGGGGTGTAGAAGTACAGAGGTTGAGGATGCGAATGCTGGAGTTGTGCGAGTGGAAGGGAGCACGCTGCAGCAATCAGAAATGAAAAATGGTGTTTGAAGATGACGTTGCTGAGCTGGAATTATGAGCTGGAGTTGAGATTTACTTTAGTCCACGTGTTTGTTTCTTATTAGTCTATTTTCAGTTTCAATAAGTTGTGCCTTTTGATTAAGACACGTGTAATAGAATAGACGGTGCAGATTTACTCTGTTATTTGTTTTCTTCCAGCTGTGCACTGCTATATATAGAGCAGTTGTAAGCTGTGGATAAGTAAGTTTTTCTCAATTAATGAAACAGTAATCCTTTCCCAAATATGTGTATGCTTATTTTCTACAAAAAGACGTATCCTTTGTGAAATTTAAGTGAGAGATTACCGAGAAACCTTTTGGGTGAACACATGTGTCTTTTAAATTGTTAAAAAGAAAATTAATATAATAAATAATAATTTTAAACTATCAAAAGGACAAAAATAGCCCCTAATTTAGAAGTGAAAATACCAAAGTACCCCTCGTACTTTGTTTTTATATACTACTACCTCCATCCCGTTTAAGTAGGTTGGTATTCCTTTTTGGGAAATCCCGTATATTAGACTCGTTTCCTTTTATGGCAAAAAATTAACATCAACTCACCATCAACATCAAACTTAATTCCTACATAATTTCTACCTAATTACTCTTTTGGGCCATTAATTCTTTTGGCCCATACCCACCACCCAACCTATTCCCTCTAACCCTAATACTCATTTCTCATCTCCCACTTCCACTTTATGCCCTCTCCACCGACTGCTCTCTCTCTCTATCTCTAGCGACTGCTCTCTCTCTCTCTATCTCCACCGGGTGATTTCTGCGATTCTCCGCCGCATCTCTCTCCCACCACTCCCCACCACCTCCGTTCATGGATTGTAAAAACCCTATATACACCGGTGTGAGGGGTGCGAAGCTTGCAGAGATCCCAGATCTGAGTCCACCACCCCCAGATCTGAGTCCACCACCCCCGATCTCTACCCGCCGCACCCCGCGTCACCAGCTTCACCCGATCTCTACCCGGCGTACCCCGCGTCGCCCCTATTATCGCATGTTTCGTCGGTCGAGGGGGGCGAAGCTGGCGGAGTGCGAAGATCTAACTCCGCCGCAGTCCCCTAGGCCGGAATCCGTAGATCTGGCAACATCGTCGTCGCCTCCGGCGTTGCCCGCTCCTGCAGGCGACTCGCCGCCGGACCGTTCAGACCCGAACCTGTTCCGTCGCCTTCCAGATTACTCCTACAAGCAGGCGAAAACGAATCTGCCCCGCCGCCTTCCAGCTTCATTTTTGGTGTCTGTTCCGGCCACCGGTGATGCTGCCGCAGAGAGGTCCGAGGCGGCGCCGGTCAGTGCACGACAAGCTGAGGTGGTTTCAACCCCGCCGCAGCTTTCGGGAGACTCTTCAACTCCCAATCCCCTTTAAAGATGAGGGGTTCCTTCCACCCCAATCCCCTTTAAAGATGAAGCCGGCCGGAGCAGATGAATCTCACCGGAGCAGATGAATCTGGACGGAGAAGATGGAGCCGGCCGGCTCTCTTTAAAGGGGAATCGGGTCAGGAAGGATGTGGAACACGACTGAGGAGCGTGAAGATTGGGTGAATTCTGTCCTATCCTAGATTACTAACCTATGTTTTTCCTTCTGTGGTGGTTGGGTGAATGCAGCCTGCTCCTCTGTTTTGTGTATTCCTTCTTGTAATTGTGTGATATTCTCATTATTCTGGATTTAATGAGAATTGAATGTTGATGGAATTTTTGTGTTGTTTGTACAGGATGCTTGTCATAATTTACTTGATGGACATGCATACACACACACTGATCATCAATGAGAAGAGACAAAATCGAGCTCACCATACACTACTATCATCTTAGTTCAAGATGATGTCCTAAATTGGTGATTTCTGTCCTATCTTATCTGATTATTGTCTGTATTCGATTGCATCATGGTATAATGTGGGGAGTTGTGGCTAAATTGTTCTGCAATGATGACATTACCAATTAACTCTCTGATGACATGATTTATAGTCAAATGATGGGATTCAATTTAGCAAATTGCATCCATTTAACTTAAAATAAGCTGTTGCTTCATTACAAACTGACTGAACTAATTACATTTGGTGTTTTCCATGCCAAAAAACGGCTGCTATCTACTGCTTGGTCCACTACATGCTTTTTCATGAATGTTCAAAAACTGAGATTGAAAGTGAACACAAGTGAAACTGCATAATCACTTCACTATCTACTACTGTCATAATTTCATCTTCAAAAAAACACTTCTATACACCTAACTACATGTTCAAATCTGGAATCCCCTCACCCTGATGTGGAACAATGATTCCCATGTCATGCATTAGGCCTTCAATTCCTTCTGTGCTTTCCTCTGAAATTAAGTAATCAATGCACTCCCTCACTAAGTAGTGTGGTACTTCAAGGTTTGTTGGTAGTGTGCCCTGTCTTATCAATGCATCCTTCTTCATATGAGGGACTTTGAAGTTGTTACTACCTCTGTGCTTCATGATTTCTGTGAGAACACATTGAAGTGATAGGAATACCTTATTCAAAGTCATTGGAGGCAATATGTTGAAACATTCTGTGACTGCAGCTACTAATTCATCTGCATTTCTGCATTTTTTCCTCTGTTGTAAGGCTTGAATAGCACAAAAAAAGCCTAGATCATTAACATTGCAATCAGGTGAGTTTGGTGGCTGTTGGATCAGTTTGATGTGAAAGCCATCTGTGTTTGCTATCTCCTGAAACTCAAAATCTGTGTTGTTGATGTGGGTCCTTGCATTATCCTGTTGAATCATGATATTCTTGCTTAGGCATTGAGGCCATTTGAGTTTTATTGTGGGCAGAATCTGAAATGTATAGAAAGTAACATCAGTTATGCATGTTTGGCTATGAAATAGGCTCTGTTGCATTTAATTAACATTGAACTATTACTGCATTAATGATTCATCAATGAAAATACAAGCATGTGTACCTGTTTGATGATGCAGTCTTTGATCACTTGCCTAGTGATGGATTGGACAGGCTTTAGCTCTTTAGTTCCTTTTTTTCTGTGAATGCTATCCCTCTGTGCTGTTATTTCCTGAACAAATGGCCAAATTCCTATCTTTCCATCAAACAAAACACTACCATCTACATGGAAAACTGGCCTGCTTGCTGCACACATAAACATTACTTTGGGAATGAAGTTCTTTGACTGACATACCCTTAATGGGTCTGCTTCAACTGGGGTAAGATAATATCTACAGCTCTTTCTTGATAGGTAATACCACTTCTCATCAATGTGTATTGTGTTTTCCATGGGTTTGAAATAGGCTGTGTTAAGGGCAGAATTGAAGTGTAATGACTGTAGGCTAAATGCTAACCTTCTAAGCATGTTTTCTGGTTTCAAAAGAGGCCTAATGGAATTGGTATGAGGTCTGAGCAGGTGATTTTTAGCCCATCTCCCCACTGTTGACTTTGATACACCAATAGCATCTGAAAGTGATTGAAGAGTACCTCTTTTTTGGACTTCAATAGCTTCAATCTGTGCATAATTGATTACATGCTTTAGTTTTCTGTTTCTCTTCTTTTTCTCCACTGAAATCACCTCATTTACAGCTCTTTGTGCCCTTGCATTTTTCCAGATTCTCTGCACACTTTGCCTACCAATGTTGTACCTTGCAGCAGCTTCAGCTATCTTCCCTCTTGGTGGTCTCCCATTTTTGCAGCTCTCCAACAAGAACTGCAACACAAGCATCCGTTGGCTGTTGGTCACATCTGCCTTCAACCCCATGGCTGCTTCAACTCTGCTCCTTCCAGATTACTCCTTCACTTCTTCTGCTACTTTTTGCTGCTCTGATCCTTCCAGATTACTCCTTCACTTCTGCTACTTCTTGCTGCTCTGCTCTGCTCCTTTCAGTTTTGAAATGTGAAATGTAGTGATGTAGTGTGTTTGCGTGATCTCTTTTGATTATATAGACATAGGTATGTAGAATGGGAGGGAATTCACATGTATTTGAATTAAAATATCTGCCCAAAAATGGCTCCAAAACTGTATTTTTTCCTTTTTTTTTTTTTTTTAATGAACAGTTAAATGATGCTACAGTAAACCCCGCTACAGTGATTTTTGCACAGTAAATGCTTTGTTAATTTTCTGCCTAATTTTGCACTAATACTCCCCTTATTACTTTTCCTTGGTTGGTGTGCCATTTAGATATCAACCAACTTGGTTGGGATGGAGGTAGTATTATATAGATATAGATATGCTTATGCTAACAACAACGGAGTAAGCTGAGAATATCACTTACTTCTTCCGTCTCATTTCATAACTAAATAAATTTGGATAGATAACACTGTGTAATAGTTTTACACGTTTGTGGAACTCAAAACATATCTACTTTTCTTTACTATTTTTAAAAATTATAAAATCTATATCGATAAATAAAATGCAGCATAATCATCAAATCTATAAAGCAAAAACATTAGGTGAAAATTGTCAAAATCTAACCCAACATCCAGAAATGAAGTTCAAACAAGGAATCGCCAATTCTATCCATCACCCTTAATTTATGTAACTGTGTTTTTTTATAACACCGTAAGCATTCGAGAATTCGGTATATCGACATGGCTGAAGCAAAACCTGATCCGAAAACAGTTCAAGAACTGTCCGAGAATGGGGTGGAGCCGCCGCAGGATTATGTGTGGACAAGTAATATAGAGGTCGACGTACCTTTAGCTGCAGGAATTCCAGTCATTGATGTTAGCCGTCTCGTTTCCTCCTCCGTGGATGATGTTGAGCTGGTTGAGCTCCGTTCTGCTCTCACTACATGGGGTTGCTTCCAGGTCTGTTTACAAGTGCATTTATCGATAATATGTAGAGACATTTACCAATTTTTTTGTTGCAGGCAGTAAATCATGGCATAGAAAGCACCTTCCTTGATGAAATACGCCGAATTGCCAGAGAATTCTTCCACCAGCCGATCATCGAGAAGCAAAAATGCGCGAGAGAAGGAGATGGAGTTGAAGGCTATGCCACCGGTCCGGTTCTTGGGGGCGTCCAGCAACTCGAATGGGTTGATAGGTTGCGCCTTCTAGTTGCTCCGGAGGACTGGCGAAAACCCAAATATTGGCCTCAGAATCCAGAATCTTTCCGGTAACGAAACAAACTAAACAGTCATACATATATATTCATTACATAATCATGCACAATTTCCTATAGTTCGGGATATATTCGACTTTTAAGACCATCTCCAACCCTATACTCTATTTTGTAGTATGCTACACTTCAAAATGAAGTATGACATACTCTATTTTAGAAATTCATTCCAACCACGTACTTTATATACATACTCTATTCGTAATTTTTCATTAATTTTACATAATTAACATTTCCTAATGTATCATAAATATTATATAATTAATAAAATTGTATCTTAAATAACATAATTAAGTATATTGTGGATTGCTAATTTTTTATTTATATTAAATTAAATACGTTAAATTAAATAAATTTTATTTATAAATAAAATATAAAATACAATAAATTATAAATCAAATTATATTAATCAAATGTTCAAATAGTGAAAATAGAGTATGAAGTATTGAACAGTCTAACTCCATATACAGTAAAACCTCTACAAATTAATAACCTCGGGACTATGGAATTTTATTAATTTAGAGAAATATTAATATATCGATAAATTAATATTTTATTAATTAAAAGAGGTATTTTTTAATTTAGCAAATTTAGTCTATATGTAATGAAAATAAATAAATAAATTCGTATATGTTTCATTGATTATCTCATTTATCAACAAATTCCCTAAAACTAATTAAATATAATTATATACAATATCAATTGATTGTATACAGTCAACTACTGTATTATATTTCTTGACGCATGTATTAAGTCATTGGAATTACTTGAATATACATGTTTACATTAGTTCGTTGCACTTTATTATAACCAATTAAATATATGCATGCATGATGAGTGAAACATAAAGTATATAAATCTCAAAATATAAATAAAATCATTTATAACACTCAATCATGTCTTCTCATATAAAAGGCATTGCAAAATGTCATCTATGTAAGAGAGATCATCTTATGTGCACTCAAAAAAATTTACAAAGTAAGTTGATGAAAATTATCATTTGAAAGTTAGTTAAGGTATGAAGACCATAATATTCAAAATTTAAGAAAAATCAAGTAACAATATGTTCATATTTTAGCAAATTACCATAATATTTATAATAGTAATATTTATGAATTATTAATTTAGAGTTTTGATGGGACCTAGTATTTATAAAGGGATTTTCTAAAAAGTTATTATTTTATTATCTTATCGAATTTGATGATTTTTTACAAAGGCCCGAGTCGGGACCGGAAGATTTTATTATTTTAGAGAGGTTATTAATTTATAGAGGTTTTACTGTATAGAGTTTTACTGTTCAATACTCTATACTCTTGCTGGAAAATAGAGTACGGTTGGAATGCCCTCCGTACTTCAAAATGAAGTAATACTCCATTTTAAAGTATGGGTTGGAGATGCTCTAAGCCTAAATGATATTCAAATTTTCACATAAAAGTGAGTACCGAAATATTCGAGATCAATTGTTCATGTACCTGCAGAAACGTATTGGATGTCTACTCAGCTAAGCTGAGAGAGGTGGAAGAACAGATTCTCAGATCAATGGCAAAGTCACTGAGCTTATGTGACGAAGAGTGCTTTCTGAGGAAAATCACTACCATGTCTGCACAATTCAACTACTATCCACCATGTTCGAAACCTGATCGCGTTTTTGGCCTCCGGCCACACACAGATGGAACCGGAATAACTTTTCTCTTGCAAGACAGACAAGTACGAGGCCTTCAGATTCTCAAAGACAATCAGTGGTTTTCAGTTCCTATAATGCCTCATGCGCTGCTAGTACTTGTAGGGGATCAGATCGAGGTACGCAGACACGCGCACATATACCTGTACATATATGCTGAAACAATTGAAATGTCAAATTTAGCTACAATTATGTAAAGAGAGGAAAGTGAGAATACCTGATTAAAGAAAAAGGGAATTTATTAAGAAAGGTACGAGTCGTACCCAGAAGAGTAGCTAGGATCCAACCCCCAATCTGTAAAAGAAGAATAACATGAAATGAATACTCTTGATGCAGACAATCTTGTAATCTGTTCGTGGTGCCTTGTTTTCTGCAGATAATGAGCAATGGAATATTCAAAAGTGTTATGCACAGAGTAGTAATAAACTCCGAGAAAGAGAGGATCTCCTTGGCTATGTTCTGTTCTCCTGATGCTGAACAAGAGATTGAACCAGTGGATCATCTTGTGGATGAAGAAAGACCGAAAATGTTCAAGAAAGTAACAAACTATGCTGTGAGTTTCTACCATTACTATCACCAGGGGAAAAGGGCTATAGATGCAGTGAGAATATAGTGGTTTTTTATGTTTTCGTAAACATATATAGAAGTGTAATGCTGCAGTATGCATATTATGTTATTATAACATATAATGAAATAACCCAACTATAGTCGACAAGAACAACGAGCAAAATAACTGGAGAAAGCCAAGAACTTGATATAATCAAGAGTTTCACACGAGAAATGAAAGATATAGTCAGATGGTACATTCCAACTTAGATTAATCATCTAGAACTACATGATGATAGCACAGGGAGTGGGAGCTACTGATGAAGCTCGGCTAATACAATACGTATTGTTAAATTAAGACACGCAACATAAGTGAAACACAATACAGATCAGAAGTGCAAAGCAACAGAAAAACCAGCAGAGATTGCAGGGATAGAGGCTCTCATCGATAAGTTAGTCCGCCATCTGTACATGACTGGATCTCCATTGTCCGTTGTTTCCACCAGTGGAAAATATACAGAACAAGGAAGTAAGACACCTGCAGTTGAAAAGATCAAGGGTGTAAATACGAGCTACAAATAACCAGCATTTATGTGAGACCATCGACTGGGTTCTCTTCGAGTCAATTTACTCATGTTCATGGTTGGTAAAACAACATAGTGCAGAAAGAACAAACGATGAGCAAATATACACTTATACAGTACTCCCTCCATCCCATTTTAATAGAGCATTTACTGCTTTTGTGACAGTAGCTGTTTTCTATCTCTGCAACACATTTCTCAGGCTGTGGCCTTCCAGAATTGTTCAGATTAACTAATAACATGAGAATTGCTCAAAAAGGAAATTGTCTAGTGAAATCAGCATACAGCCTTACAAGGAAATCTAACCAACAAACTCCCTCAAATAAAGGTTTATACATCAAGGTGCACAGATAATAAACATCACCAAACATCGAAGGAATCGAGGGTTACAGCACAGCTTCCATTTATACTACAGCATATGATGGTCGAAACGGTAACATATTTCCATTTGCCACATTTATCACGAGGGTCCAGATCATCGTTTACTATGCAAACCAATTGACAACGAAAGTAACCTAAAAGGAGTAGTAGAGCTAGGGAAGCATTCACATGCTTTCAGATAAAGACATTAGTTGTTCACCGTCATCCTATAACCGTCTCAAATTGAACATAATGCATCACAACAACGAATGAAACTCCACCATATTTTTTCAAGACGATGGATCTTGAACGAAACTTAGATGGTTCATTTCTAACTTCAAACGAGCCTGACAAAGTAAATCAGTTTTCTTTTGCTGCAACACTTGAGGAATGTGAATCTTGCCAAGCTATACATTGCATTTAATCATTATACAACATCAAATGTACGGACACACCATCAATGCTTTATTCTGTTTCGTTTTCAAACGTACACATCAAAGCTATACAAGATTTAATCAACTAATCGTGTGAGGGGGACACATTTTCCACCATTTCCATTCATGATGATGGTACCCAATCACGAATCCAATCCATAAATATAGGAAGGACCATTGAAAGACAGGAGCATACCTATTACAACACAAAGCGGCCTAATTGTTCTTGTTGGCGACCGCCTCCGATTGAGGACTTGGACTTGGGCTCGGCGGCAATAATGGAGTCTCTTTCTTGGGCAATTTCGCCAGCATCGGCCTCCGATGACCTCCTTCCTCCGATTTCCCGAACAGCTGCTTCCTCAAGGCCTCGTGCAAATGGCCGAACAGCTCCTTTTTCAACGCCTCAAAGGCCAAATCCAATCTCTCGAGCTGCTCCATCGCGTTCTTGTTGTACATGAAGAGACCGTAGTACAGGTCAAAACTGTCGCTGGCAGTGTTCTCCACCAGATTCAACAGAGTCTCGTACCCTTTCGTGTTGATCGGAGTACTTTCCAGCTGGAGCTTCTCCAGAATCCTTCCCATGGTGTGAGTGATAAACTGCGAGCCCGCGGCGTGCCTATCGTGCTCCGCGCAGCTCATCTCCACCATCGTGCATCCTTCCTTTTTGAAAATATCTAAGAACGTCTCGACTCTGTTCATTCTCGAGTCCTCCTCCCCAATCCTCACCTTATCGAACACAAACGGCAGATTCTGCCAGGTGTGCTTCCCGCTCTCGGGTCCGAACATCGGGTGAGTGCAGAGGACATCGAAATGGTTGGGGAGAACCTGAAGGAAGATGTTCTTCGGGAACTCCTTGACCGACAGAACGTCGACGAAGAGCGTGTTCCGCCGCAGGCGCTGCAGCGGCAGCGACCGGAGCACCGATTCCGTCGAGATTACGGAGGTGCAGATGAGTATAACGTCGGGGTGCTGCTCGCAGAGGTCGTGCGGATCGGAGAAGAAAGCGGCGCCGAGAGACTCCGCGATGGCGTGGTAATTCGACCGCGAGTGCGCGAACACGGTGTGCCCCTGGCGGATGAACGCCTTCGCCAGGAACTGGCCGAAGTTCCCGAACCCGACCACCGCGATTTTGAGCTTGCTCGACTGGCTGAAGCGGTTGAAGAGGTAGGCCTCGTAGTCGTAGGGCTGAGCCGCGTCAATCGCCCGGACGCATAGCAGGCGCCCCCTCCGCCGCAGGAGCTGCGGCGGCGAGGAGGAGGAGGAGGACGAGGAGAATGGCAGCTGGTCGGAATGGTGGTGCGGGAGGAGGATTGAAGTCCGCGCGGAACCTGCGGCGGCGGCGGGGGGTTGAATGGAGGCGAAGGAGGCCATGGTTCTGAGGTGGTGGAGGGAATATTTTAGCGGTGCTTAAAGAAGAAGAAGAAGAAGAAGAGTAATTACAGTGAAGGGTGCGTGTGTGTGTATATATATATATATATATATATATGTATGTGTGTACACACAGTGGGAGGTGTATGTGCGCGTAGGTGAGGAGAGGGGGGTTTGGTTGGTGTGTGTTTTGGTAGTTGGACTAAAACGGGCGTGGCCGCCGCAGAAGCCCTCTTTCTAAAATGGTTAAGTGGAACGGCTTCGTCTCGTACAAGACAACACATTACACATACTTCGTTTTCAGTCGTTCTGTATAAGACGATACATTACATTCTTTTATTATTGTTTGAGAGAATTACGTATAGTTAATAAAAACACTCACACTTAATTCTGCACACGTCTCAATATAATTGAGGTTGCAAAACATGTTCCTTTATTTTTTAATTTTTACAATTTTTATATCAAATTAAAGATTTTGATGCATTCTTTTATTTAAAATCAAACACAAAAACTTTTAGACGTTTAAACATAGACTAAACTAAACAAGAAATGTGTTGTAAAATATTAAATATTTGAGTGGCAAATTAGTAATAATTACGTTCATGTATGTTACCCTTTGGGTCTTTGATTTAGAATTACCCTAAGTCAAATTTTACAGGATATTAAGTCAAATTACATTAAGATTTTCAACTATTAACAATTCAATCATTTCCTCTTTTTTAGAAGACTTCCTAACCTTCCATCGTAATATGCTTCTTACATCTCATGCTAATTGTTCAGTAGAGAAACGATACAATAATTAATGCAGCATAATTAGCTTTGTCATTACTGGGAAAGGAGATCTTGATTCCTTTGGTTTATACTTAATAATATTTTTACAAAATACTAAAATATTATGAGATCCAGAAATATAATTAGTATAATAGAAACTACCAATCAAAAATATCCATCATAAATTTATTCCTCGGCCACGTTCTTGCTAAATTTAAATAAACATAAACATAAACTATTTTTTCACAATAAAGTGAGTATACCTAACATCATTAGCTACATACACTTTGATTAAGCACCAAACACAAATTATATTACCTTAATTAATAATAAAATAATCCATCACTTATTATTATTATTATTATTATTATTATTATTATTATTATTATTTAATTTTTTGTTTCTTGAGAAATTTATGCAGTATATCACTTGTCATTTAGCTATGAAATAATGGTGAATAACAGTAGTCATATTATTTGGGTAGGTGGAATTTTATTTTCAGGCATTTATATAATACGACCATCCAAAGTTGACCGATTAAATCCTTGGAATTACATACTACCATCATTTTTAATCACTACTACTAATTATAAGACTTCCAACACTTGATTTTCTTTGACAATAAATATTTTACGAGTTTCGAGTACTCTTTATATTCGTTTTTAATATAATTTTTTTTCTCGACCAGCTCAAGAAAAAACTCATGATAGTTGATTTAGTGATTAAGTTATACTATTTGTTTAATATTTTTTCTAATTTCAAAATATAAATTTTTGAAGCTGAGATTCAATATAAAATAGTTTTTCTTTTAATAACAAAAATGATTCATAGCGTACACAAGTAGTATAATGCAATGTAAACCATATATGTCGTCGATATAATTTGTAATATAGTATCAATCGTCATAATGAATCATCGATACAATTAAAATGCATCGTTTGACAATTCTATCAAATATATTAGCACTTAAAAGAAGGTAAACTATATTTTACTTTACAATATTATGTAAAACAGAGAAGGGGATGTCGTGTACGCAAACTATAATTCGATTCAACTAGGCAAAAAAAAAAAAAAAAAAAATCACGAAACATAAAATATATAAATAGAGATGCATTTTCCATGTGAGCCTATTTCTTCACCTAACGCCATTGATTTCAATTTGGCATTATTCCAGTTATTGCTTCAACATTTGCGAAAATAAAAATAGAAATATAAAATAATAAAACGTATCGATTTTAATAAAGTTTGTGAAAGGCTCGCGTGTCAATAGCACGATAAATCGACGATCAAGGCTGTAACAGTCCGTGCGAGAATATGGATTTTGGGCCACCATTGGATTTTTATCCAACAAAAGTTAGGAAGAGTGTGCAAGGACCATAGTATTCGATTTCCTTTATTTATTATTTTATTTTAATAACTACAACTATTAATAAATAATTTTATCCCTTCAGAAAACAATAATAAAAAGTACTAGTATTAATTAAAATATAGAAAAGGAATCTTGTGTAATAATAAAAGGATTAGCAACAAGCGACAGGGGCCTGCCCAATAATTAGGTTATATAATTAATTAATTCAGCACCAATATACTATAATATTGTATGGTTTAATAAACGTGGTATTGAGTTGTTACCATCTTCAAAGTACAAATTTACCCTCAAACCTAGTTCTCTCTCTCTCTCTAAAAATGTACTAGCAAATCACAATATGTATTCTTCATACAATTAACAATAACTCCTCATTGTGATGATTCCATTCCCTATGTCTGCATTGCATAGGGATGGCAATCGGGTATGGCGGGTACGGATAGTGGTTACCCATACCCGTACCCGCGAAAAAACCGTACCCGCTACCCGCCCGCGAACCAGCGACGGGTAATATCCGCCAACCATACCCGCCACCCGCGGGTATTCGCCACCCGTCGGGTACCCGCCTACCCGCCACCCGTCGGGTACCGGGTACCCGTTTAAGAGTAATTAATTTGTTTATTTAAATATTTTTTAATGTATTTCTTTTCTTTATTTTATAATAATATAGGAGTAATTATATTTATAAACATGAAAAATTAACTAATGGGTAAACGGGAATAGTCGCGGGTAAATTTACGGGTATTTTTGCGGGTATATTCGCGGATACTTTCACGGATATATTCGCGAATATTATTAACAGGTAAACGGGTATCGCGGGTACGGATAGTGACTAGCCATACCCGTACCCACGAACTAAATGGATAATAAATTTGTACCACGAAGCTACCCACGGGTACTATATGCCCCTCAAACCCGCACCTATTAGGGTCGGGTACCCACGAGTATCGGGTATCCGCGGGTAAATTGCCATCCCTAGCATTGCACGGGTTCGTATACTAGTTTAACTAAATCGAAAACTCTTACCGAATCCTTTTCCGAAAAAAACGAAATTCATTTCGAACTCACGATATATATGAACTTTTTTTTAGCTCTTAGGTTTATAGAAACTCTATGCAATTATAGTATACTCCCAAAAAAAAAAAAAAAAACTTTCCAAAACCTTAAACATATAAATACTAAGCTATGAATAAGAGCATCATCAGAATTGAGGGCAGAAGTAGAAGAGTATTTGTCTTACTTCAGAAGATCCTGAAGAGGAGGCCACCATGGACCGCGAAGAAAGGGGCAAAGACGAGCGATTCTACGGCCATGAGCTTGATGAGGATGTTGAGAGATGGGCCTGAAGTGTCCTTGAGAGGGTCGCCAACAGTGTCTCCGATTACAGCAGCCTTGTGTGCGTCCGAACCTTTAGGACCAAGACTTTGGGCGTGCTCCGAGGCACCAGCCTGACATTGTAGTTTGATTTAGTTTGGTCATGATCGATCAAATTGAAGGGAAGAATTAACTTGATCGAAACTTTTACCTCGATGTATTTCTTGGCGTTGTCCCAAGCACCACCCGTATTGGACGCAGAGATAGCGATCTGCATCCTCACAAAAACAATGGATGTTTAGCTCATGATCTATATAATAAATATGAAAAATTTGATGCGCTATTCGTGTTACTAGCATTATTCGATCCATCTATATACATTACTCTTGATCGTTAACAGCATCTACTAGCACAACTCTTAATTATACGGCCATGTTTTGGGCAACAATTTAGATGTCAAGTTGTAAACGAAGCGAAAAAACAAGTAAAAGTCGAGGCAGTAGATAACATTATGACTATCTACCTGAGATAACGCCCAAGGTAAATAACATGTCTAAAATGATTCATTAAGATTACCTGAACACCAGAGACGAGAGCTCCTGCAAGGACCCCGGAGAGAGTTTCAACGCCAAAGAAGATTCCAACAATGAGGGGTGTGAGCATGACAAGAGCACCTGGAGGGATCATCTCCTTGATAGATGCATCCGTAGAGATCTTGACACAAGTTGCATAGTCGGGCTTTGCGGTTCCTTCCATGAGTCCCGGGATGGTGTTGAATTGGCGCCTCACTTCCTCCACCATCTTCAAAGCAGCACTACCCACGCTCTTCATCGTCATGGCTGAGAACCAGTAAGGGAGCATAGCGCCCACGATTAGACCAATGAAGACTTTTGGAGTTAGAACGTCTACACTTAATATTCCGGCACGGCTCACAAATGCACCAAAGAGGGCAAGCGAGACGAGAGCAGCAGACCCGATTGCAAACCCCTGTACATAATAAGGGCAGCCATATTTTTCAGGACATACCTAAATTATTGCGAACTAAAAAGAGAGAGAGAGACCAAGAAATGACAAACTTATCCGACAAGATTCACTCATGGACATCATAAGGTGGGATTACAAGATCTGAAAGAAAGAAAAAGGTTACCTTTCCAATGGCTGCAGTGGTGTTCCCTGCGGCATCGAGGGCATCAGTCCTCTCTCGAATAGTGTGGCTCATTCCTGCCATCTCAGCAATACCCCCAGCATTGTCACTGATGGGCCCATAGGCATCAATGGCTAAGCCAGTAGCAATCGTACTCAGCATTCCAAGGGCAGCTACTGCAATACCATACATTGCAGCAAAACTAAAACTAACAAAAATGCTAATCGCAATAGCAAAGATTGGAATGATGACTGATTTGTATCCCAAAGCGAGGCCAAAAATTACATTGGTCGCTGCCCCCGTACGGCAGGAATCAGCAACATCTTGCACAGGGCTGAGAACATGAATAATTTGTACTAAATAGTAAATACAAACTTTCATAAATTGATTTAAATCTTTTTTTGGATGTGTCGAAATGTATACCTGTAGGCATTGCTTGTGAAGTACTCTGTCACAAATCCGATAATGAGGCCAGCCCACAATCCAACTGCAACACAAAGGAACAGTTGCCTTCGTGCACAAGATCATAGGCGTTGTGAGAAAAGGAGCCAAGAAATGACACTAGGTACACACTAGAAAAGATAATGGAAATACTAGGGAAACTCACCAGCTCTTAACTACTTTCTGTGCCCCGAAATTATATATTGTGAAGGAAGAGGGGAGGCCAATCCAGCTAACAATAGCAATTCCAACGGTCATGAATGCAGTCGAGATAATGAGTTGCTTCTTCAACGCAGGCTCTATTTCTTTGACGACCTTGACCTCAAAGAAATCAGTTGCAAACAACGTTGTCAGCAAACAAACAAGGATTCCGAGAGAGCTGATTAGAAGAGGGTACAGCATAGCAGTCAAATCATGGTTGATCCCAAAAGATGAAATGGATGCAACAACGAGAGCCGCACATGAAGACTCTGCATACGAGCCAAAGAGATCTGATCCCATTCCAGCAATATCTCCAACATTATCACCAACATTGTCAGCTATCACCTGCCACATTCTCAAGAAATTAGTGTCAACTAATCAAAGTTAATAATTCTAAAGTATAAACTTCAAGAAATTTCTTAAGCGTACCGCAGGGTTCCTCGGGTCATCTTCCGGGATGTTCTGTTCCACTTTCCCTACAAGATCCGCTCCTACATCAGCAGCTTTCGTGTAGATACCTCCACCAACTCTTCCGAATAGAGCCATCGACGATCCACCAAGCCCATAGCCAGTTATAGACTCGAATAAACCTTCCCAATCATCACCGTAGTATAGCTTGAAAAGGTTGATGGCAATGTACAAGACAAGAAGACCATTTGCAGCAAGGAGAAAGCCCATGACAGCACCAGATCTGAAGGCGACAATAAAAGCCTTTCCAACACCCTTTCTAGCCTCCAGAGTCGTCCGTGCATTCGCATAAGTTGCAATCTTCATTCCAAGAAAGCCAGAAACGACAGACGTAATAGCACCGAGGATGAAAGCTAAGGTACTAAAAATTGCCGTAGCGAGCGCGGGCTTGCACGTTCTGGTCTTGTCATATGCACAAGGTCGACTCTCTGAGCTAAATCCTTCCACGGAGCCGAGGAAAAGGAAGATCAATATGGCAAAGGCAATCATGAAGATACCAACATATTGGTACTCCGTTAAGAGAAATGATGTTGCTCCTGTAGCACCAGAATTCTCGCTTCAGATTTACATGCACAGGTCATTATTCAACATACTACATTATACATCAAATACCAATAAATGGTAAACAGAATAGAGAATATGTCATGAGTAAGATTGAAGTCACATACTTAGCAGTTGATTAGTTTGTTAATGCTGCATTTATTATAATTACACAGAAAAGTTAAGTTCATGATACATTAAATCTGATTGTTCCCAGCCCTTCAAATCCTTTTTGGCACTTAATGAATAATAATGGTATGAAGGGTTCAAAGATACAGAGAAGCCAATTCAGTCCAAAAGTCAAGAAAAAAGGTGATTATTTATTCTTTTATTCAGAGACAAATATGATTTTTTATTCTTGAATTGCTAGTGTTTAATTCCCGCTAATCAGTAGTTCCAACAGATTTAGTCATAGCACAAAATGACTTTCCTCAACCAAGAAAATGAGAAAAAAGATGAATATCAGAAGGGAACTTCTGCAGAACCAACTAGAAAATTTTGCAGGAGCCACACGGGAGTTACGTAGTTACTTGTTTCTCTCTCAAACAACCAAGTTAATTTTTTTGAGAATCGGATTCAACGGTGAAAAAGTAATCCGGTGAAAAGTAAAGTGATAAAGTGTTGGGTTTTTTTAATAAAATTTGAAAAGGGGAGGTCTAGTTTTGTACAGAGAGGTGGGGCGAGAGACGAAAGCTCAAGAACCATTGCCACTGTTAGTAAAGGGGAGGAAGAAGCAGTAGTAACTCAACGGTGGAGAGATAGAATACCTCATCCGTTACGGGCGGCGGCAGCGACTCAACCAACACGTGCACATATTAAAAGCAAATGAAGTCTTGGTTCATGCTACACGTGTCAACTAATTAAGCTTATACAATGAACAGTGATACTGATAACAAACCCATCAACCTAACCCAACTCTTACGAAATTGTTGAGTTCTTCCAATTAATTTTCAAAACCAAAACAGTATGAAGAAATTTCCAGATAGAAGTACAGAATTCTCTGGAATTCGCATGTTCTGGAAAGAGGTGAAATTGGGACATTAGGGTGAAAGGACTAAAACTTGATGATTAATTGCAGCACCTCTAATCTCAAGATCAATACTGGTAAAAGTGATGAAAAACGAAAGAGGATGAATATTCGACCTAGCTGAAAACGAGAAATCAAATTACCATCGTCGAATTATCCCATTCGAAGCTATTTAATTCGCGGATAAATTTGAAAAAAATTTAAGCAACAATTCGTAATTAAAACCGCAAACAGAGAACAAACGCACTCAATCGTGAAATTTCGAGCGCTTTACCTTCGGAAATGGCGGTCTGTATATCGGCGCACTTGCGGACGACGGAGTGGTCGGCGACGCCGTCCTCTTCCTCGACGAGCGGATCGGCGATTCCGTTGTTAACGCCGTTCGACACGGCGGCGGCGGAGAGCTTGACCTTAGAGACGAGCAGCCACTGCACGACGGCGAAGGCTATGCCGACGGCGGCGCACACAGGGATGAGAATCTCTGTTCCGAGATCCGAGAGCAGCGTCACCTCGCCCATTGCTGCTTGGCAACAACACCTGTAATCCAAACCAAACCAAATTTCGCCTCTTTCCTACGCACCTTTTGCTTCGAGCTGGGGAATTTGCCGTTTCTGGAAACCAAAATCTCTCTCTCTCTCTCTCTAGCTCTCTCTCTCTCTCTCAGAGTAGCGCCTTCACTGAGTAAGGTTTATGAGGTTTTTATAGTGGGACTTCCACGAACAATAATTCCTTAAAATTAAATATTAAATAATAGTATAATATAAAATTAATAATCCGGTTTAATTCCGTAATTTTGTAATTATCCGAGGTTAATTATTTCCAAAAATTAATACAGTATTATCTCAAAATAATAGTATTTCAATTTTGTATATTTATATAAATTTTCACACGTATTATTAAAAATAACATAACAAAAGTTGGCGAAACTCAGCATGAAAATCAAATTAAGTATAAATCACGTTTACAATTTTTATTAAAATTGTAAAATAATAAGGCCTATTTTAAGCTAAAAAATACGTTGCACTTTATTAATTATGTCATGTCTATACATAACTCTAGATCAAGTGCACTATACTACATTTTTACAACATACTTTACGTGTGATATATAAATTCATAACAAAATAAAGTGACATTATTTTGGTATGCAAAAAGATGCGTGCTACAATATCTAAACTCTGTTTGTATTTATTCAAACAAAATGATGCATGCAATTACGAATCAAACTTTGCATAATTGAAAAGAGAGAAATAAATCGAGGGGCACTTTGTTTTTTTTTTATTTAATTTGATGGTAAATAGTTAGCACATTGTTTTATGTTTTCAATTAGATAAAAATTTCAGTCGAAGAGATTAAATTATTTGAATTTGTCAAATAATAATTGAGGAAGTTGAGAGATTGGATTAGGATCCACGTCGGAGATGGATAATTGTGTGTTAATGGATAACTAACTTGAACTTTACATGGGCTCGTTGGGCAAAAAAAAAAAAAAATGTCATTTCGAATAACATGTATCGATAATGAAACATGAGCGTTTCGATAAAATAAAATAAAATTGAGAGAGTACTTAGCTCGGATAAATTAGAATTGTTTGTGTGAGTTTTCACGTGCTTTTAGAATTCGGAGTAGATACATAGTGGCGGAGGGCGAGAAATTTCACATGGAATGCTCGATCAATAGCATTGATTGATGAGGCGAGAGTTATTCAATTTTCTTGTATGTATTTAACATGGACTCATGATAAAAAAAAAAAAAAAAAAGTTTCAAAAACATAAAATCAAGGGAGTAGGTTCTAGATTTTATCAAGAAAAAAATACCAAAAGCTATTATTAAATTATTATTATTATTATTATTATATATATATATATATATATATATATATATATATATATATACTACCTCCATTCCATTATATTAGTCCACATTACTTTATTGGGACATCTCATTTATTAGTCCACTTTCTAAAAATAGCAAAGAATATGTGGTCACAATTAACTCTCTCTCCTTAGAATTAACTATAGCCACATATCCCTCTTTGCATTGACTATTGTGCCCATCCCATTGTGGACTAATATAATGGGATGAAGGTAGTATATATATAAAGATATAAAAAATGTTTTAAATAAATGATTATTAGAAGTAAAAAGAAGTTATTACAAGTAATTTACACAACTTTCTTCCTCCCTTCGATTAAAAAGAAAAAGGGAAAAACAAAACAAAAACCCAAAATGCCGTTTCATATCATCTCTCTCTCTCTCTCTCTCTCTCTCTCTCTCTCCCCTTTCTTTGCTAGATTTTCTTGATTGGCACCTCCGCTCCTCGCTGCTCTATCCTCGGAGCACCTTCCACCCCCATTTCCCCTTAAACCATCATCAATCACCCTAAACCCTCAACCTTTTCTGCCTCCCAATTAATCTTCTCAATTTATTTTCTTACTATATCGGCACTATTATTTTTGGAAATTACACAATATATATAAGATAATGGGAAAGAGAAAAAGAAGGGCTGATAAAAATAAGGCACCATTACATCCAGGTTGGTAATTTCCTTTGCTGATTTTGGTGCAAAATTTACATCTTTTTTCGTTTTTGGATTCTGGGTGATCATTTCTTGATTTGGGGTGCAATTTGTTGTGTTTCATTGGATGTTCGCTTTCCCTAATGCTGTTAATGCGGTTGTGTTTGAAGCAGATGCTTGATTTTCTAATCAAGAAATGAATCAATGCGCCAATTTTGTTGTGTTTCATTTTTATTTATTTTCGGAATGAACGGTTTAAACTTGTTAATTTCAGTTGTTTTAGTGGTTGGGGTAGGTTTTGATCAAACGCCATTGATGCATGAGATGTTGCTCCTCCCCTCTATCCATTTATTCAATCAGACTGTGGGTAGTTGTCTTTGCTTTCGGATTGATGGCTTCAAGTTTAGTTCTTGTTTACAGTTATTGAGTCAATTTAGGAATTGGGACTGTGTTGCATTCATTTTCTTGGAATTTCAATGATTTGTAGAATGTCTATGTGATATTTTAGTACATATTTTCGAGAAAAGTAGAGACGACGAATGGATGTCTTGAGGGTAGAAGATTTGCCTTGTCTTGTGTTGTGTCTAGTCCGTTCTTCAGATAGATTCTCTATTTTGCAGTTTTGAATGCTTCCATAGCATCGTAGAAGTGTTGGTTACGTGCATTGTGAATGCATGATAGGATGTAGGAACGGATGATTGTCCTTTTTTATGAAAACTAGGCTCATGTCAGTACCCCGTTGTGTGAGTGATGATTAGTTATTCAACTGTAAAATTAGGATATATTTGGCTGTAATTTCTGTAAGAGTATGTTTATATGATCAATTGATAATCAGTGTGCCCTCTCCGGTTCTCAGTTCTCGATGATTGCTTTTGAATTTGAGGGTGCTCCATCTATGGCTGGTGTATTCTTTTTTTTTCTTTTTTTTTTTTTTTTTTTTTGAGAATATGGCTGGTGTATTCTTGATTTCACGAGTATTATCCGTCTATTGTCTTCGTATTCTGATCTTGTACCATAATATTTACATGGCTGGTATAAGATTGAGTTTACTCGAGTAGCTCTTTATTGCCCCTTCAGCACTCCATCGACTTAACCTAGAACCACCAAACAGTATGTAACTATGTAAGTAGAGACTTCTTGTAGTATACGATTGGTAGATGAAAATACTTAACTGCTGAAATTGCCAAATGCTGCTTGTCATGAAACCAGCTTGGTGTATATTTAGCTATGGCATGTGGTTCGACTGGTGTTCTAATGGTATGAGGGTTGTAAAAGGAAGTGCTTTATGTAGGAATCGTTTGAGGAAGTTCTTTATATTTGTGTGTTTTCCACTCTATTTGGAAAAAAATTAGGCAACTGTGATTTGCCATTATCAACATGCAGTTGAATGATTATCAAGAAGCTCGTGTTATTAGATCCTGTTCAGTCTGTCGGCAAGAATTTGCAGTTTTATATCTCATTTATGTTTGTAACCGAAGAATCACTGGCCGACCTTCTGTTTTATTTACTCCTAAAATTCTGGCTGTCATCTCTCTAATCACGATCAGCTGTCAATTTCAGACATCTTACTTCATGCACCTGAATTGGATCTGCAGTCTGAACAGGTACTTAGCCCATCACACTAGCTTTTTAGCACGTTCGAATCTTTAAAACCTATACGAACTGCAAAGGACTTTTGACCAAGTTGAAAGTGATGATGCATCACAGGCGCTATTCATGGATGCTCCGGATACTTCTCATAAGAGATCACCTGGTCGAGAATCGTCTCTTCACCAAAATCATGGCTCCAGCCATCGAATATTGTTGAGGCACTCTCGTCACCCCTTTGGTCGCCATTATTCTAGAAGAAGCTCTAGTAACTACTCTGATGCATCTCCTTCGAATTGGAAAGGCTCGCCTGTCTATGATACTAAGTTGTCCTTCAAAACCGAAAATAAAGATTTCTCATCCTTCGCCTACAGAGGTATAGTATATTCCTCGTTATATGGATCTACTCTCTCCAATTACTTAATCATCAACTTTGACAGATTAGATCCCAAATTAGGGAAGCTATTTATCACCCGGCTAATTCTCCGGTATCTGAAAACCAAGTTGGATACTCGGGAATTTTGACCTGGAAATACATGTAAAATATATATGATTTTCCACTCTTCTTAAAAGCTTTCTGCCTAAAAACAACGGCATTTTGAGCATTTAAGGCAATGAAACATGTATAAGTCAGGATGGAATTGGAAAATGATGAAAGTTTGGGATAAATCGACTGCTTATCCAATTTAAATAGAAATACCGTGCCTCCTCACTTTTATGTGTTGAATTATAGGGAGCAGGATATTTCAGAAACCCGAGAGGATAAGGTCGAATTCATATGGGGAGAGTTCAATATCTGGAGACGTGCGGAAGATGGAATGCAGGATATGCCAGAAGCGTCTGAGGAAGAATCCCTCGATTTTTGAGAATTCTTCTTCTACGGACCTCTCAGTCGTGGCAGTTCTAGCCTGTGGCCATGTTTATCATGCGGAGTGCTTGGAACAGAATACGAGCCACGAAAATAGGCAGGATCCGGCTTGCCCTCTATGTGTATGCAACACATTCTAATGTTATTTAATTAGATTAGGAGTTGCGCTATATATATATATATATATATTCTGACATGACGAGTAGGAAATGGAATCAGCCTCTGATATTCGAATTTGGTTCGGTTACTTTAGGCCCCTCTACTGCTAGTTTGTAACACTTCTACATAGCCTCTAACGAAGTCGTAATCATCAGATTGTACTTACGATTTTCAGTTGGTGATGAATCTGATGGAAGTAGGTATATAACGTCTCGTTGTCTTTCTTTAATTCGTGTGAAGTTCTCGTCAGAGAGATTTGCTGAAGCTGCAGTTTGTTGTCTATATTTGCTTTCTTTTCTTGTACGATAGTTTGAGTACTTGTATCTGGATTTGCATATAGGTGCAAGCACTGTGCTCGTCGTTTGTTTTATTTAACATTCGGTTCGTACATATAAGTGATTGTATTATTGTTGCATTTGAATAGATGATGGATGCTACAATTCAATCTCAGAATCTAACATGTGTGTCTGAACAGCCATGGCCACTTTTTGTGGGATTTTGCTTTCTGTCTTCTGCTTCTGTGTGGAGGTTTTATCTCTTTCGTAGCTTCATCTGCAGGGGAACCTTTTTCCTGCAGAATTCGAGCTCGAAAAATTGAAATCGAAACTGTTGTTCTATTCTTACATAGTAGTAGTATATGATAGATAAGTGAAGAATATCATACCTGTGCTTGGATTGTGGTGGGAGCTTCAAGCTGTTGTTTGTTGAGTTGTCCGGAGTTGTTCGTACCGATCGTTTCCGAACCTTGAACGGTCGAGGAGCTCGATCTCGACGTGTTCCGTTCGTCTACCTCCATGCTCAACTGCGAGTGAATGAATTCATTACATGATCATTAGCCATTATGATACTCCCGAATCTTCGTAACTTGAACTTTTATGTTTCGTTTCATCGGTACACGTTTATGGCATTACATATACTTGATGAGAGATCGAAACACAACTGACCTCGATCACTCGTTTCTCGAGGAGGGCGAGCCTCTCCATGAGCGTGCCTTTGTGCCGGACTTCCTCTAGAGCCGAGGAAAGACTTGTGCACTCTTTTTTGCCTTCATCTGCGCTCAAATCTCTTCTCGACGAGCTACGTTTCTCCTCTAGGAGCTGGATCTGAATTAATCTATCGAAAATTGCTTAGAGACTTAAGAGTACCTCAAATGAAACGGAACTGAGAGAGAGAGAGAGAGAGAGAGAGAGAGAGAGAGAGAGGTGAAAAGAGTGTTACCAAGCGATCAAGGCGATCGAGTCGAGCAATGACGGGAAGGGGAGACGGGGCTTCGTGGTTTTCGTCGTGCTCCATGTCGATCGCCTATCGGTAGCTAGTGTACTATCGTAACGTAGAAGTTCTTCATTCTCTTGTTCTTCTAAGGGAGATTGGGAAGAAGAGATCGAAGAAAATATAAGTTAATACTAGTAGATAGGATTGGGTGTTTGTTAATAATGGCAACTACCTTAGCCCATACTCTCTACTTGTCATTATTTACACGTATGGCTTATCATATCCCAATTATTTGGTGTATCTTTACTGCATTTCCATGCACGATCACTCACTTCCCTCCGTCTCATTATACTCAATGCGATTTTCGATACATGTAATAGAAATGTGTCAAGTATAATGAGATAGAAGGATAATTAATTCGTATACGGAGATGACCACAATCTAATAGTGTGATCATCAATCAGTGGCAAAGCCACCTTATGGCCAAAGCGGGATTAATTTCATCCTTATTTATTTATTCTAAATTTCTTAGTTCTTGTAATTTTTTTATTTTTATCGATTTTTTTTTTTAATATCTTAAGCCCATGCTAAGTTCAAGAAAAACGAGTAATTCTCATATCATTTTTATCACAATCAATTAAGCCCCTTCCACTAAAAAATCCTAGCTCCGCCACTAATGATCATGCATAGCAGAAATCCTTCAATATATTAGTAATAACAAAAATGAAAAAATGTTGGGAAATGATAAATTTAATCATTATTGTATTATTAGTATATGCTTTACTAGGTCAAACTTCAATATATTGCCCTTTTTTTTTCAATGATATTGATAATCTTATTTATTGTCATGTAGCTTGAGATTTTTAATGCAAATAGTAATAATAATAATTAAATAATAATATTATATATATCATGGGAATTAATAACCTAACCGTCAGGGTTGACAATCTTAAATGAAACCCGACCCGGATAGGCCCAGATACTCAATTGGGCTGGGCCATTTGATGGGCCTAAAAATATTTACGGCCCACGAATGGCCATCTAAAATGTGCGAAAATATTCAGATATTAGATTCTTCGGCCCGGCCCAGCATGGACCAAGCCCATAATTCTTCCTAGGATTAACGTTAACCTTCCTCTAGGGGTGTCAATGGGCGGGATCTATCCGACTTGGAATTACAAATATGGTTGTGGTTTCAAATTCGAAACCCAATTGCTTTTAAATCGGAACCATATCATGAATGGACAAGAGAATGGCTCGAATCGGCGTTTTGTAATAACTTCATAGATTACCTGACTCGTAAAAAGCATGGTATGATACATTTTTTTAATAGGAATTTATTATAAGCTTTACGACATATGAAGATGCGTACAAAAAGATTTTGTGCAATAAAATACGATACGAAGAAAAACTAACGCAGGGAGGGAATGATGTGCGTTTGCATATAACAAACCATGAAAGCTTCTACGCATCGAAGTGGACAGCCAGCTCTACTCTACGCCAAGTCAAAACACCTGTATAATTCCAACAATTAATATTCGAATCTTCCACTTGGAACATTCCCCCAATCCAACGGCTCACGTTCATCCGATCAATTCAATATATATACACTATTGAAAGTAATGGCTGCCTCTCCCTTTTAACCGTCGAAGACGAAAAACAGCCCAATTGCCATCTCATACGTACTCCCCACCCTCCAACTGTCTCTCTCTCTCTCTCTCTACCTGGAAAGAAAGATCGTTTTTTTATGGGTTTTCTTCTGGGCGTCGAATTCTTGATTTCGGATAGTTTAAGGTACATGGAATTGCAGGAGTGCAAGTCTTGACGAATGTTTTTCTTTTTCTTGCCTTAAAAATCCAATCTTTCTTCAAGGGTTTCCCAGAATTTCAGCTCTGCATCACATTTCGTAAAAGGCTTCTCCCTTTTTCCGAAAAAGAAAAAAGTAAAGAAAAGAAAAGGAAGCTGCAACAATTTCTGTATGTATAGATGATGATGGTGAGGGGGGAATCTTCGAGGGATTCCATAAACAAGGTTTTCGAAAGAGTTGGTGTGTACGGATTCGGGGGCACGAGCAGCCATAAGAGAATCAAGTACGCCGCCGAAGATGATGAAGATGAGACCATGGAGTTGGACCAGATTGGCGCCGAGAGGACCAAGAATGTCTTGATCCTCATGAGCGACACCGGCGGCGGCCACCGCGCCTCGGCGGAGGCCATCCGAGACGCCTTCCAGATCGAGTACGGCGACGAATATAGGGTATATATATTTTGATAATCGATTTTCTGCCTTGATGAAAGAATTTAGTCATGTTTTGGAGGAATTTTCTCTCAAGAAAATTTGATGAGAGAGAAGTAGTATTAGGTAATTCTTTAATTGTGGGAGATTATGCTTTCTGTTCTTGGCATTTTGTAGGAAATAGCATTGCTTGAGGCCTTTGGAGATTAAACCCCCCAAAAAAGAATCATTTTGTTTGTTTATATGTTTTTGAAAGCTATGATCTAGTTTCAGAGTTCGTCGGCCTTAACTTGATTGCGATGCCAGTCAGTTTATCGTGATGTTTCTTGTCATGAATTTATTTGTCTGTCTGATTCTTAAGCAGATATTCGTGAAAGACGTGTGGAAGGAGTACACGGGGTGGCCGTTGAATGACATGGAGGGGCAATACAAGTTCATGGTTAAACACGTCCAGCTTTGGAAATTCGCGTTTCATGGAACTTCTCCGAGATGGATACACTCCATCTATCTTGCAGCCATTGCTGCCTTTTATGCCAAGTATGTATTCCTCTCCGGAAAAGTTCCTAGTCTTGGATTAGTCCACTTATGTGAACGTTATATCTATTCATGCTCATAAGTTCGTTTTATGTGCTTGGTGTCTCGAATTGCACATGAAATCGAAGGAACTAACTGTATTGGATTTAATGATCACAATTTGGTAATGTAGTTTATGTCCATTTTCATAATTAGTATACCTTTTCGATTTCAAGGGAGGTAGAGGCTGGCCTAATGGAGTATAAACCCGATATCATCATAAGTGTTCATCCTCTCATGCAGCATATTCCGTTGTGGGTGCTAAAATGGCAAGGCCTGCAAAGGAAAGTCATTTTCGTTACTGTCATAACCGATCTTAGTACTTGCCACCGTACATGGTAAGGCTAAGGCCCTCGTTTCCTTGTACATTTCATCGAGGATTCTATAGTATAATTGTGATAAAATGCTAATATGTGATAGTATTTTGTAAGGTTTCATCCATCAGTGAACCGATTGTACTGTCCTTCGGAGGAGGTAGCAAAAAGGGCATTGCTAGACGGCCTCGATGAATCTCAGACTCGTGTATATGGTTTGCCTATTAGGCCTTCCTTCTGCAGGGCCATTCTATCAAAGGTAGTGCCCGTTTGTCGTTTTGGCACGTTTTCAAAATCGTCTCAATCTCTGACATATTCGATTTGTATCAAATCTATAACATCAAACCCGATTTGATCAACTTTTTATCCATTCCATTTTCCTAATCACTCGGATGTAGGATGATCTAAGAGTCGAGCTCGAGATGGATCCAGTACTGCCAGCTGTCTTGTTAATGGGAGGCGGAGAGGGGATGGGCCCGGTGAAGAAAACAGCGAAGGCTCTTGGAGAGTCTCTGTTTGATAAAGAACTTGGGAAGCCATTTGGGCAGCTCATCATCATCTGCGGCCGCAACCAAGACCTAGCTGCCACGTTACAATCTCTCGAGTGGAAAATCCCAGTCAAGGTAATTCAATCTCTTCTTCAAAAATGTAAGTCGAAGTTATAGTAGAATCGTTGATCAAAACCTTGTCTTTCCATGTAGATTAGAGGATTCGAGAAGCAGATGCAGAAATGGATGGGCGCTTGCGACTGCATTATCACTAAAGTGCATATTTTCCATTTCATTATCACTTTCTAGACTGAGTTTGCTTCCAACATTGATAGATGAGTGCTTAGTCACTCGATTTCAAATCCAGATCGGTCCCACTTTTCCTCGTGTAGGAGTCGTCTATTATATGCAGATTTTCGGGTTGCTGCTTATGCGACTGCTCGATACTTGGAAAAGTGGTTCTAGTCTAGATTTGAAAGTCAAAACCAAAATATAATTACCTTTCGTCACCTCATTCTAAACAAGAATCGACTTATGTTATAGGCGGGACCGGGCACCATAGCAGAGGCGTTGATCCGGGGCCTTCCCATTGTTCTAAACGACTACATACCCGGACAAGTAAGTTCGATAAAAATCTCATCTCTTTCAAGTCTTCCTCATCTTATTTTGAGCCAAGAGTCGAATCTTTATCCGCTCTCCTCCGTGTCTAATCGAATAGGAGAAAGGAAACGTGCCATATGTGGTGGATAACGGGGCAGGCGTGTTCACTAGGAAACCTAAGGAAACAGCAAAGATCGTGGCCGAATGGTTCAGCACGAAGAGGGACGAGCTCGAGAGAATGTCCGAGACCGCGTTCGGGCTGGCTCAGCCGAACGCGGTCTTCGACATTGTCAAGGACATCCACGAGCTCGCTTGCCAACGGGGCCCGTTGGCGAACATCCCGTACATGCTGACGTCGTCTTTCTCAAGCTTGATATAGCCCTAGCACGAGGCTCCGTTGGTAAAGTTATTAGGATAGAGCAAGGGTAGTGTATTATTCTTTGACAGTTGTAGAGTTGATTCCCATGTTGTACATTATGTGCCCTAGAAAAAAAGGAAAAGAAGGGATTGTTGGAGTTGATTTTTTTTTTTTCCTTGGAAAAAAAAAATTGTTGTAATTCTTTTTAGGGTTAGTTTGGCATTTAGAAAGGGGTGGTTGAATTTGTTGTAGCCTAAATTGGGCTTGGTTTGGTGTGAATTTTAGTTGATGAAAGGTGAATTTATGTAGTTTTATACAAGAAATTTGGCAAATTTAGTTGTGGTCATGTCTTGATAAAGGTTTAGGTACCCTTATTCTAAGTCAACAATGTTCTTTCTCGTACAAAATAGATTTTTTGTAAAACGAAAAAAAAGTCGATACATGTTAGTATAATTTTAATGCATTTATCATTACGATGCATTTTCAATATAAAATAATGCATCTATTAATTTAAACCGTAGACTACACTATGATAAATAGTGCATATAGACTTGTGTCACTTATGCACTCAATTAAATAAAAAATGGTTAGTGTAAGATTCATGATTGGGACCATAGATATTTTAGAAAATATTATATTATAAAAGCAACTTCAATATAATAATAATAGTGAGAGAGAGAGAGAGGAAATTAACAATTATTCAAATGTTATCAAGTTTTGTTAACGCCATGTTTGGTGGGGAGCGTGAAAATGATATGTAACGTTGCCACGTGGAGCTATGTTGTTGGATTCTTTCTATTATGTGACAAACGTTTTCGAGCATGTTGATGATGAGTTTAATTTTTTTTTTTTCTTTTACGGGATAATACAAATAGGTTTTCCCATCGAAAACCAACCGAAAAATTACAAAGAAATAAAGCAAAAAAAGATTAAGGGGGGTGTATTCAATCTAGATTTTAAAAGATTTTAATTTACTTTTTATAATCTATGGATTCTATCAATTCCATGGATTGTTTTAATTCTTTATAGAGTTTAATGGATTTTGTTAGATTTATTTATTTCTATTTCCACAGACTTTATAAGTCTATGAATTGTTATAAATTAAAGAAATTACAAATATTATTATTATTATTTACTATCTTTAAAAAACTCCAGTGCAAAAGTGCGATGCTAATATGCGTTATGCGCTACAGGCCCTTTCTCACTCTCCTCATCCCCTCTCTCTCCCCCTCTCAATAATGGTTAATGGATGTCACCTTCTCAGATCTGCTCACAGAAGCCAGCCTCAAAGCCCTCGACGCTTTCCTCTTCGGCAAGTCATACATTTTCGGAGCCAATTGACGAAAGACAATGTTAAAGTTTTTGCCACCTGAAGCTGCTGCTCCTGCTGCTAAGGAGGCTGCCGGTGATGATGATGATCTTGATCTCTTTGGCGATAAGACAAAGGAGGAAAAGAAGGCAGCAGAAGAGAGGGAAGCGGCCGATGAATTAACAACAGGCAGTTGAACCCTTCCTTTCATCCGGTTCTGGTGGATTACGAGAGTGTAATTAGAGGAAAATATATATAGTGGAATGTAATTAGGGGTTGTGGCAGAGAGAAAAGCACATGGGTGAAAGCATGGATAAAAGAAAAGAATTACCCGGTAGAACCAAGGTGGATCGGCGACGGAGAGCCGGAGAGGCTGACTTTTCGAAATCTTTGGTGGAAAGGAGAGATTTGCGTATGACCTTTTTATTTATATTAGGATATAAGAATCCTATCAAGTCCGTGGAATATTAGAAATCTAGAAATTTTGAATATCACTAGATTTTGATGGATTTTTAAAAATCATAATTGAATACCACCATATTTTTATGGACTTTCTAAAATCCAAATTGAATACCTATTGACTTTTAAAATCCTTAAAAATCTTTCAAAATCCGGATTGAATACACCCCCCTAAAAAAAAACATGATAACTTCTTATTAAATGAGAGAATAAACCTCAAAAAAATCAAGCAATTTATCCTTTATTTAGTAGTGCTTTCTCTATTGGGCACCTTTCAGTTTGTCTATGGCTAAAGCTGCAACTTCACCAGCTAACAATTTACTTGATAAAACACAGTACAACAACACATAATATCTACCTTGAGAGAGAGAGGAGCCTTCAAAACACACTTCATTCATGGAGTGATGATGTTCATGAACTTCCTTTTCGCGAATGCCAACCACCATTTGTTCGGAGTCCCGTTGGATCGATATGCCACGCTCAATAATCTTCCGCTGGTTTCCTCGCGTATCTGCTTCAAGTAATTCCTGAAGAGCTCTGCATTCGAAACTCGTACTGTTATTAAAAGAAGAGTGAAAAAGGAGACATAGCAAAGGGAATGTAACTCTGGCATCATCTCATGGTTTAAGTCTTAAACGTTTGAAAACTTGTTTCATTTGGGATTTTTCGAAGATAAAGATCCATCTGGTGACAAATCATGGGATGAAAGTGTTTTCTGTCTCTTTTGAAACAAATCGTCCCACGATTCTGTGTAACGTTATTTTACCTGCTTCTTCTTCAGACTGTGGTTGGGAAAATAGACCTGGGAATGGGAATCCGTGCTCCCCTGGCACGGGGACTTTTTCCAATCCGAGATTGATAATGGCTTTAGTTCCTTCAGCCAAAGTCCGGCACCCTTCTAGCCTCTTGAGAGCAAGATTTATGTAGAATGTTAAGTAGATAAGAAGCTTATCAGCTGAACTCTTGATGTCAAAGTTTCTGAAAAAAACATTGGCGCGGAAGAATGTAATTGCTTCATCCACAATATCAGTGCTATCTGCATCCAACACACAGTACGATTGAGTAAGTTCAAAGCAGTTGGATCTGATCTGGCATATAGAGCGAACCTAACCTTGATCCGAGACTGGAGCTGGTCCTTTAATGTGGCTTTTTAGGGGAAGTAGAGGGCAACCACATGCTTTAGTAATGTCTTCTACATCAACGAAACTGGAGTGATACACCTGCAGCAATATCAGCCCATGAACAAAATGTCTTTAACGGTACCGAGCAAGAAGATGCTAAAGATACTCTCATACGATACAGGTAGCAGAAAAAAATACTTTCTTCCAGGAGGAAAACCATTTGCAGTTGCAGCTTTATATATATAGAGAAAACTAAGGTTCTAAAGAGGTGGCATTTCTAGTTAAACTCACTCGATATTATTTCCTGTACCTTCCGTCTGTGTTTATCCAAGATTATTGATACACTAAAACCAAAGTATGAACAAACAAGGGGCATGGTTCTCTTATCTCGGTGCCCTCAAATATGCAGAGTCTAAAGCACACACCAGTCTCTTCAAAGTGAATAAGACTAGCAGAGATAACTATACCTAACATTAACAGATAATTCTTTTAATACATAACATTAACAGATGATAACAAAAAATATTGATCAACTTAATCGAGAGAAGGAAGAAATACAACTATCTAAGTTCAAAAATACAAGTAAAATTAACATAATTTCTTTTGATGGAAAACCATGCTAGCCCAGAATCAGCAATGATAAACAAGATTCTCACCATGTCACTCCAATGAGAATAGTCCTATATTCCCGAGTCACAAACCCCAATGTTTCCAAAGCAATATATCTGCAGTTATTCAATTATAATTCATCAATAGCAATCACCAAATTTACGAATGATCAGCTAGAAGATGTCCAAGCCATTCTAAAAGGAATTGTCATGTTCAGCTGCAATTTCTACTTTTGCTTCTCCATCAAACAGAAAACAAAAAGAAACGAAGAGGAAAAGGGGATGTTAAACTAATCTCTAGTCTCTGCACTGCACCAACAAAAAATCTTGTTTTCATCTTTCTCAGGATCAAACAAAGCAAACAAGACTGAACGAGGACCAAAAGTGAATATTTCGTTGTTGAAACACAGCTAACAAATTCATCAGCAAACTAACTGATAAACAATTGATTACATGCTTCTCATACTAACATGAGAAAATAGTCCAACATAAACAAAGGCGATCGTATCAGCACAACTAAATATTAAGGGGGACAAAACGCACTCGATGACGAACACAGCACCTCTTCCAAATCCCATTACACTTATAATTGGAAACTCAATACACAATTCATCAAAATCCAGCTAAAAATGCAAGAATTCCGGAAAGCAGCACACATTAACCACGGTATGCAATCAAATCGACAAGAGAAAAATGTAAAAACGCACATTCCATTAGATCAGCAATTCATTCGTAAATCGAACAATATTTGGACGAACAGAAACAAAATAAAAATAAAGATCAATCACCGGAGTGCACGATGTCCTTATACTTCGTCTCCGCGAATGCTCAGCTGTATCCGAACCGAAATCGCTTAAACGTCGAATTCCTGAGGGAAGGGGCGAGAGATGGATCAGAATTTCCCAGGAAATTTCAAAAAAAATAAAAGGAAAAGTTCTTTCAGTCGATTTCCGCTCTCCAATTTCAACTAAAAATCGTGAAAAATTACTATCGAAATTATCATAGGAAGCGCAAATCTCTTCTCTTCAAATGCAACCTTCACCAGAAATCGATCTCCACCGTCAACAACTCAGCTCTCTCTACAGCAGATTACGCCAATACTCTCTCTCTCTCTAAAAAAGGCTAGAAAATAGAAATGGAGTAATAAATAAATAAATAGATAAGTTATGAGTGGGCTTGGGCCCTTTCCTTCTCGGCCCGGCCCAATCTAATTTTCTATTAACATCATCTACAATTATCCTATTTCACTACTTTCTTAATTTCACTCTAATCCTTTGGGGCAAAAATCTATATACCTATTATGCTATCCAAAAACACTAATATACACCCTACTATAATTTTCCTTCCAATATACCCACTTTTTGCCAAATGGGACAAAAATACCCCTGCTATCAGTTTTTGGAAGGAAAATTGGTTTTCAAAAATCTGCATTCTATTTTCTCACCTAGGGAAGAGAGAGAGACGATTTAACTCCTCCACCACTCTCCAACTACCCACTCTCCTCACATTATTTCCGCCGGCGTTCTCCACCTCTCTCTCCTTCTCTCCTCTCTTCTTCTCTCCTCTCTGTTTTAGGCGTTCTCCACCTCTCTCTCGCCGTCAACTTCTCTGACCGTCCCCTCTCGTTTCTACATTCTGCTGTCGTAATATTCCATGGCAACACGAAGTCGAAGCAGCAAACGGAAACGGGATGCTGAGGAGACGACGAAGCCGCCGGAGGAAATTGAAGTTGTCAGAGTAGAGGAGACGACGAAGGCCCGGAAGAAAAGCGGCTACCCGTTCATTGATGAAGAGGTAAGAAACTAGGGTTCTGATTTCCGAAATTGAATTTTGGTGTGCAAAACCTAGGGTTTACTGTTTTCCAACCTTTGTTCTTGCTTGGGGGTTTTGATTTCTTACTGGGTTTGAGTATCGACTGTACAACGCGCCCCCTTTTGTAATGCATGTTAAAAAATCGATAGATTTGCTTGGGGGTTCTGATTTCTTCCTGGATTTGAATGTTGTTCTGTTTTGATAATGAAGAGGAATAATAGTCTTTGTTTGGTAAGAATGTTGTTCGGTCTGGCAATCGCCCTAGGGTATAATGAAAATAACATGTGCATTATCAAAAAATAATGTCAGAATATGGAAGTTTTTTTTGATTAACAAGTCTTCGATTGAACAACTTTGCTTGTAAAAAACTGGAAGCTTATGTTCGGTTGTTTTGATAAAAAAATTGTTCTTATTGGTGATGTTCTTCGTGGTTGTAAGAATCTGTATTTGTTTGTAAGAATGTAGGTTTTTCTAAGAAAAGAACTGGTGATATTCTGGTGTAAATATGTTGTTTATAGGTAGAATCTTTTTTTTTTTGTAAGAATCTAGGTTTTTGTTGGTAAGAACTGGTGATATTATGATCTGCATATGTTGTTAGTAAGAATGTAGGTAGTTTTTATAAGAAGAATCTGTTTTTGTCTTTAAGAATGTAGGTTTTAATTGGTAAGAACTGGTCATATTATGATCTACTTATGTTGTTAGTAAGAATGTATGTTAAAGTTGCAATAGGGTGAAGACCTTTTTGGTAATAATTTAGGTTTTTGTTGGTAAGAACTGGTGATATTATGATCTACATATGTTGTTAGTAAGAATATAGAAGTTTTTCTAAGGATAATCTATTTTTTTTGGTAAGAATGTAGGTTTTTGTTGGTAAGAACTGGTGATATTATGATCTGCATATGTTGTTAGTAAGAATGTAGGTAGTTTTTATAAGAAGAATCTGTTTTTGTCTTTAAGAATGTAGGTTTTAATTGGTAAGAACTGGTGATATTATGATCTACATATGTTGTTAGTAAGAATATAGAAGTTTTTCTAAGGATAATCTTTTTTTTATGGTAATAATGTAGGTTTTTGTTGGTAAGAACTGGTAATATTATGATCTACCTATGTTGTTAGTAAGAATGTAGAAGTTTTTTTAAGGATAATCTTTTTTTATGGTAAGAATGTAGGTTTTTGTTGGTAAGAACTGGTAATATTATGATCTACATATGTCATTAGTAAGAATGTATGTAGTTTTTATAAGAAGAATCTGTTTTTGTTTGTAAGAATGTAGGTTTTCCTTTGTAAGAATTTGTGATATTATGATGTAAATAAGTTGTTGGTATGAATGTTAAAGTTGCTATATAGGGGGAATCTTTTTTTGGTAAGAATGTAGGTTTTTATTGGTAAGAACTGGTGATATTATGATCTACATATGTTGTTAGTAAGAATATATAAGTTTTTCTAAGGAGAATCTGTTTTTGTTTGTAAGAATGTAGGTTTTTCTTGGTAAGAACTGGTGATATTATGATGTAAATATGTTGTTAGTAAGAATATTTATGTTTTTCTAAGGAGAATCTGCTATTGTGTGCTGAATGTTTTTGTAAAACGTTGTAGGTCGAATGGAGGTATGAGAGGTTAGAGCTTCTGCCTATGTTTAAAAAGGTTATTCCAGCAGGGTACGAATTGTTGGCTGGGGAGGTTAATACATTGCTGACAAAGAAACTGAGTGTGAGAATGGCAAACTTAATTAGAAATTCATGTATGGAACAATTCATTAGGCTGGATGCGTCAACAATTCGGTGCGGGAAAATGATGCACTATGTGGTTTGTCACCAGGTATAATAATTTCATATTCTTACATTAATCATACATAATTTAATCCATGCTATTGGTAATACTACTTTACTAGAAAAAGATTCTTACTTTCTTGATTTCTGACCAGGTTGTTCCAGAGCCTAACTTTGATCCAACGTCTTTGTTTTTCAAAGTTGGGAGGAAAGTTTTGAGGTTCTCAAGAGTCGAATACGCTTTGGTCAGTGGACTCAAATTCGGGCCTTCTACCTTCGATCCATACGCAGAGCAAACACTGCCCCCCAACTCTACTTACGAACGACTGTTTGGGGCAAATCCAGGGACACGCCTTTGTGATGTCCGTAATGCTTTTTTAGAAAGAACGTTCACGGTTGAGGGGAAAGAGGTGGAGGCAACGCCCGAAGACTGGGTGAAGCTGTCGAAGCTGCTACTTTGCTTGGGGTTCGCCCTTGGGGTCGATACGACGAAAAAAAAAATACCGCTTTGGATGTGGGTGTTGCTTGAAATTGAGGAGGAGTGGGAAAACTTCCCATGGGGGAGTCTATCATACCAGGTGCTGCTGGAGGCTATAAGGGGTGTCCCGAAGAAGGGGAAATGAAAGATGAACTACGGGATCAAGGGGAATACAGTGGCTTTTTGTGTGAGTATTGTTATTTTTTTGTTTACATCAATTAATAAAAGATGCTTTATCTAACTTCTGATATTATTTTTTTTTGGGTGAACAGGCTTGGATTTTTGAGGCATTTCCAACCTTTGGTAAGGTTGTTGGCCTCAGGGGCAAGGATACGCAAATCCCGCGTTTCGTTCAATACTCCTTCGTCAAGGAAAGACGTTATCCGAAGGACGACGAAATCAAAGAGGTATGTTTTGTTAGTAAGACTTTATAATCCGATTGTTTGGGTAGACATTGAATCCTTACAGTAGCAATGTGCATGCAATGTGCATGAGAATGTGTTACCTTCTAATAATGTGTTGTTAATGGTAGAAAAATGTGTTTTATCAACTTTGGTAGGAATGTGTTTTAAAAAATGTGACAATTTATTAATGATTTGGTAGGAATGTGTTACTTACAGTTTGGTAGTCGTGTGATTTATCAACTTTGGTAGGAATGTGTTCTATGATTTACAACAATTTATTGATGATTTGGTAAGATTGTAGTATTGTGGTAAGAAACTATTATCGGAAATCAAAACATGAGAATGTGTTGGTAAGAATGTGTTTGTAAAAATTGGTCCATTTTTAATGATTTATGGTAAGAATGTATTTGTGGTAAGAATGTGTTTGTAAAAAACTGTGGTAAGAATGTGTTTGTAAAAAACTGTGGTAAGAATTTGTTTGTTATAATTTGTTTGTAGTATTTGTGGTAAGAATGTGATTGTAAAAATTTGTCAAAATACTTATGATTGGTAAGAATGTGGTGTTTGCAGGGGCTTGTTCGTAGGCTGAAGCCAACCGACGAAGAGAAGCTTGAAGGATTCTGGATATCCTTGTCTGATGATCCAGAAACCAAGCCATTTGCCTTCAAGTATGATCCCAGTGATGCCCTGAAGAAAAGGACGAGGGGGGGAGATGATGCAGATGCAGGGGAAGAAGATGATGATGGGGAAGCACCAAAAACTGAATTGGCAACTGTGGCAACTGTGAGCCATGCTCTGATCTCGGCAGCTGCGGAGACGGCAGCTGCTAATGCGGTTGGTAAGAGCCTTGAGCAGATGAAGCTCATGTTTGGTGAATTTGAAAAAAATCTGCTGAAGGGGCTTGCCAAGAAAGTTACCAAGGAGGTTGGCAAAATTCTGCTGGACGCACCCGAGCCACACAATTACTACGAAGGAGGTGCTGGATACGGGGAGGAGGAAGCCATTGAGGAGACACCTGTTGCGGCTCAAGGGGTTCCACGCGGGCTGGATGAAATTGTGGCCAATACTCCCGTTCAACCTACAAAACTTTTTGAAAGCGGAGAGCCTTCTATGTTCTCTTTGGGTCTAACTCAAGAGAAAACATCAGAGAAGGCGCCACAACCAGCCATCGCAACAGCCCCTGCAGCAGCCCAAGCAGCAGCCCCAGCACCAGCCCCAGCAGCAACAGCCCCATCAGCAACAGCCCCAGCAGCATCATCCCCAACAGCTCCAACAGCAGCCACAGCCCCAACAGCTCCAACAGCAACAACAGCCCCAACAGCAATGCAGCAGGTCGAAGGGATGCCATTACCTCTGCCGGAGGTGAATGAGCAGGTAAAAATTTGAAAAAAAATCTGATGGGTTGGATGACAAACAATGGTTTACATTTGTGTGTTTCGTTTTTTTTGTTTTTTTTGTTTTGTTTTTTTTTTTTTCCTATTCCAAAGGGGGATGTTACTTTGGACAATTTTGCGTTTTGTATCTTTTTTTTCATAAAAATATGTAATTTCCGTTGCATAATAATTCGAACGTACGAATAGTATGAATGTAATCCTTCGTACCAATATCACAATTTCCCATTATTATTAATGTGGTGCGCTAAATGGTACGGAGAACTACTTCTTACCATTCGCACCGTAGAATTGCAACAGGGATGGTAAGAATTAATTTTAATTCTTACCTTCCTTCGAAATATTTCTCATTACATTCTTACCAACATGGAATGAGTGAGTAGTAAAACAATGGCATGGAATTCTGGAACAGGAAAGTTTCTTGACGGACACGCAGATAGATCGGGAGTACGATAAACTTGAGATCGTAGAAGCTGTGGAACAGCACCCTGTCTTGCGAGGGCACACAAAGAGCGTTCGACCGACAAGGATCATGTATCCTTCCCGAGTGTGTCGTAGTCCATTCCTAAGGGAAGACCGACGTCCAGCTCCCGACAAATTCAGAACTTTCTTACAAGATGCAAATGAGTTGTAAGTTTAGCATTAACATTACAAATGAGTTTATTATCATGCTTGCATATATAGTATTGCTTGGATTGGTACCTTGACCTGTTTCATAATGCAAAAAGATGAACACATACACAGGAGAAACGTTGGATTGCACGATGATGTTGACAGGGGGTTTTTCGAGCAAATTCTAAAAGAACGCAGCGTACTTTTGGAGGACCACGTGACTTCTTACCTTGGAGTAGTCTGTTCAAACCCAACACTTGCAGGGTTGCGCACCGTTGACCAAAGTATTGGCGTGACTTGTTGTTTTTTCATGGTAAGAAAGATTAAATTATGTTAAAAACTGGTGTAAGGTATGCATCCTTATCGTATTTACAAAATAAATCTGATTTTGATGTTTTGTGCAGTGTGAGGTTGAGAGTGTGTTTGAAACACTCCATCAAAAACCTGAATCGGGGGAGTACAATTATGATTTGTTCGACCCAAGTGTCGAAGAAAATATCCCGGATGAGGAAATGGAGAGGCTCCTCGTATTTACTAATGGGTCTTACCCAGCATGGGGTGAGAACGTTAAGGAGTGGATTGAATACGAAAAGGTACGAACACTATGACATATAATAAAAAATATCGATACAATCTTACTTTTTGTTGTTCCTACTATAAATGCCTGACTTTATGCCTGTCATAGATGGTAAGATTATTTATACAATCTTACCTTATGTTGTACATAAGATGGTAAGATTCAAGATACAATCTTACATCCTGTTGTATCTGTCCAAGGCATATAACTTTTTGGGTCTAGGTCGTTGTTGTGTGCAGCTTTGGATCTACTCATAAAGATGATGATGATGGAATTAATGATTGGGCGACAGTGGTGATCGACATGGAAGAGCAGATTCTTACCATTCATGATCCAAGAGCATTCACATTTGAAGAGGAAGATAAGAAAATGAGGCTAAACACATTCTTACCAATGGCTCGATTGGTGCCACAGATGATGAAGAAAATAGGGTACTTCGACAAGCACAACATGAGTACCCCACAATATGCACAGTGGGAAATCATCTTCGGCCCCTCTTCAGGTAGGAATGCATACCGTGCAAAATTCAAGGAGGACAGTGCTCTGTGTTGCCTGAAGTATGTGGAGAGATTCATAGGTAGGACTGACGCAACTCATGCACTTCATACCAAGGAGGAGATTAAAGCCTACCGTTTCCACGTTGCAAAAACAATTTACTCCAACAGCACGGATGCCACAACAATTCCAATGATATTGGATGATCTTCCTAAAGCATCATGAAAACGTGGTTTTAAGTATTTTTTGTAAATTGAAGACAAACTAATTCAAACCATCAAGTGTGTAGATCTGCCCTAGTCGTAGGGAAAACATGATATTTTTTTGTATGCGACTTGGTAAATGTCGTAAGAATTTGTATATTCTTACGAATGTTACCGTCGTTGTTTTTGGGTACAGTGATAACTTATTATAATTATTAGTGATCAAGATCCAATCTTACCTTCTGTTGTACCTGTTATAATTCAAGTATGTAATTCTGTTGTACATCCTGTTGTACCTGTTATTATTGTGTTGTTCCTGCTATGCCTGTCATAGATGGTAAGATTATTAATACAATCTCACCTTCTGTAGTAAATCAAGATGGTAAGATTCAAGATACAATCTTACATCCTGTTGTATCTGTTATCATGCATGACTTTATGCCTGTTGGAGATGGTAAGATTCACTATACAATCTTACCTTCTTTTGAACATCAAGATGGTAAGATTCAATATACAATCTGACATCCTTTTGTACCTGTTATCATGCATGCGTCTCTGCCTAGTGGAGATGGTAAGATTTACGATACGATCTTACCTTCTTTGTACATCAAGATGGTAAGATTCAAGATACAATCTTACATACTGTTGTACATGTTATCATGCTTGGGTTTCTGCCTATTTGAGATGGTAAGATTCACGATACAATCTTACGTTTTTGTTGTTCCTACTATAATGCCTGACTTTATGCCTGTCATAGATGGTAAGATTATTTATACAATCTTACCTTATGTTGTACATAAGGTGGTAAGATTCAAGATATAATCTTACATCCTGTTGTATCTGTTATCATTCATGACTTTGTGCATGTTACAGATGGTAAGATTCATGATACAATCTTACCTTCCTTGGTACATTAAGATGGTAAGATTCAATATACAATCTTACATCCTGTGGTACCTGTTATCATGCATGCGTTTCTGCCTATTGGAGATGGTAAGATTCACGATCAATCTTACTTGTTGTTGTTCCTGCCATCAAGCATGACTTTATGCCTGTCATAGATAGTAAGATTCATGGAACAATCTTACCCTCTTTTGTACATCAAGATGGTAAGATTCAAGCTACGATCTTACATACTGTTGTAACTGTTATCATGCATAAGTTTCCGCCTATTTGATATGGTAAGAGTCACGATACAATCTTACCACATTCTTGACAATCTTACAACATTATTGATAATGCCTGATTCTTCGAATGGATACAAAATTAACTTGTTTAATCTGAAAATAATCAGATTACATATATCAATATTACACACAAAAAGTAACCATAATAAAATGTAGTGGTTACACAAAATTGATGTGCGTAGCAAAATATGTGATACACTCTTATTCACATATTCTCCATGCACATCCAAAAGAAAAATAACCATGTTCTAGGTATGATTAAAAATAATTCTTACATACATTACTCAAACCTACGAGGATCTTGACATTTCCGACGAGTGTGCCCAAGAATACCACATATACCGCATTTCTTAGGATTGCGACGTCGCTTTACAGTTGCCCCTTGTGGTAAGGGTTGCCCTCCAGGTAACATCCTTTTTTCCCTCGGCCTTCCGGCTTGCTTTGGATTTTCAGGGGTACCTATAGCCCTAGACTGAATTGGCTCAGGAATCTGCCAATCCTTAACATCGGGTAGAGGAATGATTATTCCTGCATATATCTCACGCAACGTCTTTGTCGAATAATAGGCGTTCACATAACCAATGGGATTTTCATTTTTATACCTGTTAAGTTAGAGTGTATTAGGAGATTTGTAAAAGCTTAGAGTATAAGTGTACATTCTAACTATATTTCTTAACAGAATTCTTACCAACTAGGTTATAAATGTTATAAATGTTACCTAATTGCAGCGGTAGCATGCGAGCATGGAAAAAGGTCCAGTTGAAATTTTTTGCACGAGCACTCTCTCTTGCCTAAATCCACGATATTCCTATCACAAGCAGAGATAATGTTAAATATTAAATCAGATAAAGGTTGAACTCTCATCGAATTCCCTTTGGCAATTGAAAATTGCAATCTTTCCTCGGCTTTTTCAGACAACTCGTTTGCCCTCTCACCAGCTTTGTTCCTACGCTGACAAAACCATTCTAATGTGAGATTACTTGCAAATTCCAATAAGGCAGTGATGGGGAGTTTCCTAGCCCATTTCAGACGCCCATTCAACGATTCAACAGCGTTTGATGTGCCAAATGCATACCGACGAACTGGACACTTGCACTTTGCCCATTTATTTGGACCGATGCCCATAAGCTTTGCGTAAGCACCTGGACAAGCCTCATTCAAATTATCCATAATCTCTTTGAAATCTTCTTCCTTGTATGCATTCGCAGCAGCTTGGAATATTTCAATGGCATCCACACCATAAGGTTTTAGATTACCCTGAATATGGTATGTGCACAAACCATGTGGGACACCTGCAGGTATGTAAAAACATTTATATTAAATTTGGTAAGAATGTATATAGATTCTTACCTTTAATAGTAAGAAATTAACTATTTCATGTGACAGAATGTAAGAAGCAATTTCATCCTAATGACCATACTTATAACCTGATACCTTATTACATGAAATAATCTTACAAGCTAATGTATGATCTTACCTGGGAACACAAATTCAACGGCGTTGTGTATACTAACGTGTTGATCAGACACTATCAACAAGTCCTTCGGGGTTCCAAAACTCTTCCGTACATGATCGAGAAACCATATCCATGACTCGTCATTCTCCTTGTCGCCAACACCAAATGCCAACGGCACAATCTGTTCATTTGCATCCTTAGTAGAAGCAACAAATAAAACACCCCTGTATGTTCCCTTTAGATGTGTTGCATCAATAACAATTACTGGACGGCATGCACGAAAAGCCATTATTGAGGCAGCTAACGCAAAGTAACAATACTGGAATGACGAATCTTCAAGTGTCTGTAAATCAACCACAGATCCGGGATTCATATGCTCTAGCATGTAAAGATGTTTGGCAACACCCTACAAAAAGGACAAAAAACCATATGAAAATGAGTAATTGGTAAATACTATTATATAAGAAATGTTAGAACTGACTATTTCTTACTTCAAATGACTTCTTATGATCTCCATATATTTTTTTCAAAGCTCGGTTCTTGCCTTTTAAAGCTGTTGAATATTTCAATCGAACACCACACTCTCTTAAAAACTGACCCTGAATATCACGTGGCCTCACAACGAAACCATCCTCTGTCATGGAAGGGGCAACGTAATCAGCTATAGCTCTTGAAGATACTTTAGGCTCAACCCCAGCAGAGTTCATACAAGTGTGACCCACATGCTCATATATTTTCCATATACGCCCAAATGACTTACTTCGCAATGAGAAAACACAACTTAATTCGTACTTACACTGAGCATGATATCTACGTGAATCTGAAACATTGGTACGAAACTCAACATGGTTTTTAAGATGGTAAGAATGTATTGCAGAAATCATGCTGTCTTTATTACTGAAAAATGTCCCGGACTTGAGTTGGTCAGTATCAATGTGATATGATCGAATAGGGATTGCAACATGATCTAACAAAGGTAGTTCCGGTGAACCAACATTCTTGGGCTGACTGGATACACGTTTGGGATCAGATGGAGAAGCCAATGGGTCATAACAACGAACGTCTAAAGCAAGCAGATCATTTGAGGGAATAGGCATGGATGGAATGCATTTTGGAGAAGAATCGACATATAGAATTGGAATTTCGATCGTATCCAACAAGATAGACCACTCATAGTCGTCAGTCACTTTAAATCTCATAAATCCACCTTCGTCATCTTTAACTAATGCAACTATGTTGAATTGATACATTGATTGGTCCTTCATCAAACGGTCTTCAATCTTCGACAGCAAATCTATATACCTTAATCCACTAACTGGCATGGGTATGTACTCTTTGGTACCGCCTTTGTAGATATTGTTGAACCAAGAACCACCATGAACAAAAATCACATGAGGGGGCATTTTTCTGCACGAATATTGCAGTAAGAATATGGGTTGGTAAAAGTCAGATGAAAAAACAAATAGAAAATAAGAAACTTATTTGGTAAGAATATGTTTAGAAAGTTAATAAATATGAATATGGTTAGAATATGGTTAGAATATGATTTAGTACAAGCCTTAGTTGGTAAGAATATGGTTACAATATTGTTTAGTATGAATATAGTTGGTAAGAAAATTAGTTAGTTCGGAAACTAGTTTGTAAGAATATGAGTAGGATTCTTAATTGGTATGAATATGGTTATAATCTTATCTGTACAATTATATAGACGTAAGAAAGTATAAATATTTTTCACAACCATCTTCAGCATTTATCACTTCACATTTAATACTACTTTGTAAGAATGTAAGTAAGAATATACGAAATGTACTGACATTTGTCAGTGAAACCTTAAAAATTCAAAAAAAAAAAAAAAAGAAAAACAAAAACCAGAAAAATCGCCCGCCCACCAACCCAAAAATGAGAAATTCAAAAATCAACATCAACAAGCCATCGTCGACGCCGATAAACAACCTCCGGCGACTGTAGACCGTCGCCGGAGGCGAAACCCTAGCTACGAGTGAAGACAGCCGCCGGAAACGAAACCCTAGCTATACTCAAATAGCGTCGCCGGAAACTGGAGAACGAGGAAGAAAGACAGAGCTTCCGAAAGAAGAAAAGGAAGAAAGACAGAACTTCAGGTTTCCGGCGTCGCAACCATACCTCCGGCGTCGGGCTGTACGCGAAGAGAAAGGAAACCTACCTCCACCGACTGGACGCACGCGAGAAAGGATATTTCCGGCGTCGGAAAGCTACCTCCACAGTCTGGACGCAAGCGAGAAAGAGAGAAAGATGAAGTTCGTCAGCTGGGAAAATGAAGGTCGTGAGCTGGGAAGAGAAAGAAAGAAGAGGAAGAGAGAAGAAGGTGAAGGTCGTGAGCTGGGAAGAGAAAGAAAGAAGAGGAAGAGAGAAGAAGGTGCAAATTGAATCCATATATAAGTAGGGGTATTTTGGTCCATTTGAGCAAAATATGGGTATATTGGAGTTTTTTTTATAATTTGCACAAAAGGGTGAAAAGACTTAAGGAAATAGGTAAAACACTACATTTCCTCCTAATCCTTTTATATATAATAGCAATGCGGATTCGGAGCCCCACGTTAATTCACGTGCCTACGTGGCGCTCTCTATGCTCTCCGTTCCTATTTATCTAAAAATCCAATTTTTTTATAATTATAATAAAATATAATTCTTCTAAATATTATATTATATATAATAATATAGAAGATAGAAGATACGTTTAATCTTTATAATTATTTATAATAAAATATACTTCTTCTAATTATTACACATATAGAAGAAGAATATATTAATAAAATATTATTCTTCAACGTATTTTAATAATTTCAAGTTTAACCTTTATATATTTATAATAAAATATACATCTAATTATTATACATATAGAAGAAGAATATATTAATAAAATATTATTCTTATTTTTAATAATTTCATTTTTATTTTTTCTTTAAAATAACATTATAAAGTGATTTGTGTCGAATTTAGACGGGAGACAAATGTATCTATCATCAAAATATTTTCATTAAAACTATTTTCTTACAAACACGAGTAACGGACAACTTTATATTATTATATATTCTTCTACAAATTTAATTTAAAAATTATAATTAAGCACGTATATGATAAACATAGACATAATATACAGTATAAAACTAAATATAAGATTGATATTTTTGTGATAGTAAAATATATCATAATATTTCATATAATTAATATTTACAAATATATGTATTTTAGATAGATAAGAATGACGGATGTAGGAATTGACACGTATGCATGTCGATCACCGTGGTGATTCGAAACAGTCGTAACTTATTTTAATATAATGACATTTTCTTTCTGTTAAAATAAACAATGGGTGACAATTCTATACAATAGAAAAATATAATAGAATCATATTGCTGTTAAAATTGATTATAACTATGTGAGACTATCTTTGACATTTTTTAATTAAAAATAGACAACGGGCTGCTTGACTTATTTTTTATGTAACGACATTTTTTTTTTTATTACAATAAACAACGGGCTACCTAAAAATGGCAGTATAAAGTGATTAATATCGTATATTGCTGTTAAAATTGATTATAACTATGTTAGACTCTCTGACATATTTTATTTATTAAAATAAACAAATATAAAGTGATTCATATCGAATATTAACATTAAAATTGATTATAACTATGTGAGACTCTCTATGACATATTTTTTAAATTAAAATAAACAACGGACGACATGACTTATTTTTGATGTATAGACATTTTATTTTTATTTCAATAAACGACGGGTTACCTAAAAGTAGCAATATAAAGTGATTCATATTGAATATTGAGGTAGAATTGAGTATAACTATGTGAAAATCTCTTTGACATTTTTTTTAAAATTAAAAATAGACAACGGGCGGCTTGACTTATTTTTTATGTAACGACATTTTTTTTTATTACAATAGACAACGGGCTACCTAAAAGTGGCAATATAAAGTGATTATATCGTATATTGCTGTTAAAATTGATTATAACTATGTTAGACTCTCTGACATATTTTATTTATTAAAATAAACAAATTTAAAGTGATTCATATCAAATATTAACATTAAAATTGATTATAACTATTTGAGACTCTCTATGGCATATTTTTTTTATAATTAAAATAAACAACGGGCGGCTTGACTTATTTTTGATGTAACAACATTTTATTTTTATTTCAATAAACGACGGATTACCTAAAAGTAGCAATATTAAGTGATTCATAACGAATATTGAGTTAAAATTGAGTATAACTATGTGAGACTCTCTTTGACATTTTTTTAATTAAAAATAGACAACGGGCGGTTTGACTTATTTTCGATGTAACGACATTTTATTTTTATTACAATAAACAACGGGCTACCTAAAAGTGGCAATATAAAGTGATTCATATCGAATATTGATATTAAAATTGATTATAACTATGTGAGGCTCTCTTTGACATCTTTTATTTATTAAAATAAACAACGGACGACTTGACTTATTTTGATGTTGTTTGTAAGTAAATAAAAATCGAGGATTATAGTATGAATTATTTTAAAATAAATTTTGCTGATAAAATATCTAAATGTTAAAAATAATTAGCACCCGTCGATTTTCGACGGGTAGTAAACTAGTTCTATTTAGATGGAGAGCAATTTACTTAGATGGCTTCGAGGTAAGAATAAAACGAGACGTAACCGAACGGAACGTAGAAAAAATTTATTTAGTCATCCAAAGATTGTTATTAGTGTTATTATTATACTATTATTAAAGGGAGGTAATAAAAGAAGGAAAGAAAGAAAGTGCGAGTAATTTTCATTGGGGAAAAAATGAATTCTTTGTTGTTGTATTAAAATTTCAATAAAAATTTCAAGAATTGGCATTTGGCATCATCATCATCATCACCCCTAAATTTGAAGAAAACGCCCAAATGTTGCAGAGGCTTGACTGCATATTTTTAGCTGAATGCACGCTTAGATCTCAACACCTAGTCGATGCTCTTCACCTTCTCTCACACCTCCATTTTCGTACTTGATGCCGCTGCTGGATTCCGTTTCTCTCTGATTCTTGCGCCCTTCGCCTGCAATGTCATCGTCGGACCCCGAATTCCGGACCACGACGACCTCGCAGGAGACCCAGTTGGGGGCTGATTCCGATTTCAGGGATTCCTCCGCCGCCGCCGCGCCAAACCCTAGCTATTCGTGCCGGCATTTGTCGGAGCTCCGATCCCAGCTGGGTCCGAACCCGTTCCGGATGCTGCAGGGCTGCATCCGCGTCCGCCCCCTAGGGCGGGTCTCCATTTGGCGGGGGGAGGCCGCCAGGTGCGACCAATGCGGCCGGGCGCCGCCGCGGCTCCTCGCCTGCGTGTCGTGCGCCGCCGTCGGGTGCGGCGAGCACGCCCCGCCGCACGCGGAGGAGACGTCGCACCACGTGGCGGTCGACGTCGCCCGGGCCGAGCTCTTCTGCTGCGCCTGCGGGGACCAGGTGTACGACGGCGATTTTGACGCGGCGGTCGTGGCGGCCGTCGCGGGGGCCGAGGCCCTACCCCCGGCGGAGAGCGTGCGGAAGCGGAGGCGCGTGGATTACAAGCCGTGGGCGCCCGATCCCAAGGAGCGGGCACTGATTGCGGAGAAGGCGAGCCCGTTGCCGCCAAGTCAACAACTCGGCGGCGACTCGGTGAGTCGGATCGAAGGGGAGGCGGCGCTCCCCTGGGGGCTGAGAGGGCTCAACAATCTCGGGAATACCTGTTTCATGAACTCCGTTTTGCAGGCGTTGCTCCATACGCCGCCGCTGAGGAACTATTTCCTGAGCGATAAGCACAATCGGTTCTACTGCGAGAGAGAAAACAGGACAATCGTCACGCGCAAGAGCGATACAAATGCTAAAGGCAACAATAAGAACTTGCAGTTGTGCCTAGCGTGTGATTTGGACGCCATTTTCTCAGCTGCGTTCTCCGGTAATGCGACGCCGTACAGCCCAGCAAAGTTCTTGAACAGGTATGCTTATGGACTGAATTCTTCTGTGTAATCATGCTTTGATAGCCTAGCTTTCCCATGGATAGAAAAGAAGTGCTGAATTTTTCTGTGTAATTATCCTTTGATAGAGAAGAAGCTTCTTTACTTGATTGTATTTGATTGAGTTTGTTTGATATATTATGAGTGGATAGGCTATATTTTTTATGCGGGCTTTGCGTTTGTGATTTAGTTGGTGGCACCATTCGTCAGACCTTGCAAGTTACGAACAACAGGATGCTCACGAGTTTCTCATTTCTATGCTTGACGGCATTCATGAAAAGATGCAGAAGGACAAGCGCAAGCCCCATACTCCAGGTAAGACGAATCAGTCTTAAGTAATCTTGTCTCTTCTTGCAGCATTATTAAGAGGTGATGATGCACGTTCTTGAATTTTATCCATCGATTCTTGCTAGACGTCTTTAGGGACTTCTTTTCATATTAATATATACTAGTTGTTTCTTTTGGAGCTAGACAAAAATCGAAGAACTTTATCTATGCTACAAAAATCTGGTTAAACACAACGTTTATGAGCTTAACAAGACATAAATGGAAGCATGCTTTCGTTATGATAGAATGAAATAAGAGTGACACAAAAAAGAAAATAACATTTTAGCGTGTTTAGTGTTACACGTGATAATTCTTGGATTCATTTTCATTAGTTTTTTTCCTCCAGTTTTATAGTACTATTATTTTTTTAATTAATTTGGAATAAATTTTTTAGTATGTTTGGCAGTTCTTGAATTCCTCTCATCCTCTCAGCATCCTACTTTCTCATACATAGCATCTGATCTAGGCAAACCAAAGTACTTAAACACATCAAGTAACATCAATTTCTAAATGCAGGATACGGGTCTAGGTTTCCCAGTCGCATTAGGCATTGATATATGCAAGTGCTGTCAGATTTAGGGCTAATTTCCAAACCGCGAGCTTGCCATCTGCTTCTCTCATCGCTCCTGTAAGTCTCAATTTCTTTGGTGCACTTGGCTTTTGTCATAGGGCCCTTGCCTGGCACTAAACAATGTACTGCTTCAGCTTCTGCTGTTAAAGAGTACATACCTCAGAAGAAACTAAAGTTTCAATTAGGCATCCAATTGAAGCCTCTCAGTCGCCAAGATTCGTCTTTACCATTCTTAGTAAAACTGACTTAGCTTTGGAGAATATTGAGTCTATTTTAGTTGATAGGATTAGATAGTCACTCCAGTCGAAACTTTTGAGTGTTGTCCTATCTTGTTGGTAGTTTTTCTGAGGAGAAACTATTAATCTAGCTATACTTACTAGTAGTCTGAAACTTGTTATGGTCCTTCATGGTAAACGTACTATTTGGCCAGTCGATGCCTGGCTGAGAGGATTTTAATCATCTTCGAAATAGAATGCTCAGTTCCCAAAAGTCCAGTTAAATTTACGTTGCGAAAGAAGTCTTTGAATTTGAAACTAACACAGTGTGAAATTGCTTCATAATTCCCAGAGTTTAGAATTCTTCATAATTTGTTCTCTATCCGATGAGGAAATCTTGAAAAATATCATTTTATTGTTCCAACTTATCATGTTAGAACTCCGTGCTTGAATCTTACAGAGTTTATGCCGTACGTGAAATCTACTAACATGCTTAGATAGCGCTACCTCCACCTTCATACTCCTGCAGTTTTCACTGAGAATGCATGATTTCCCTATGATATTTCTGAAACGAGTTCTTCTATGTAGGCAGTGGAGAATGCTGTATTGCTCACCGCGTATTTTCTGGGATCCTTAGATCTGATGTCATGTGCACATCCTGTGGTTTCACATCAACAAAATATGACCCGTGTGTAGATATCTCACTGGACTTGGAACCAACTCATGTCAATTCCGGGAAAACGCCATCTACAAAATCCAATTATCCTCTCCATAACAAGGCACGTTTGCCAGTGAATTCTGGCCCAAATCCTGGCGTTTCTACACTAGTGGGTTGCCTCAATCATTTCACAAGACCTGAGAGATTAGGATCCGACCAGAAGTTCTTCTGCCAACAGTGTCAAGTGAGGCAGGAATCTCTCAAACAAATGTCCATAAGAAAGCTCCCTCTCGTTTCTTGCTTTCACATCAAGAGGTTCGAGCATTCTCCACTCCGTAAAATGTCGAGAAAGATTGACAGTTATTTGCAGTTCCCCTTTTCTTTGGACATGGCACCTTACCTCTCATCATCCATTCTCAGAAGTAGGTATGGAAATAGAATCTTCCCTTTCGATGGGGATGAGCAAGACGAAGTTTCTTCACAGTTCGAGTTATTTGCTGTTATCACCCACTCGGGTAAACTCGATGCTGGTCATTACGCGACTTATCTGAGACTAGGGAATCAATGGTACAAATGTGATGATTCTCGGATCACTCGAGTAAACGATGATGTTGTTAGGGCTGCACAAGGTTACATGATGTTCTACGTGCAGAAGATGCTTTACTACGGAGCAAGCGAAAGTGCACATGCTCCTTGAGGAGTTTTTTTGTTGGGAATCGAATGTGCTCTCGTGGAATTACCTCAAGCAACGAATGTGAAGGGCTGCATCTGAATAAGGTTCGAAATGCCGAAGGTACATCATTTCGTGATCTTCTCGGAGGTATATCGTCTCTCCGTTGAAGCTCTGATGACACTCTTAAAAGAGATTTTGTTGATCCCCAAATATATGTTCTGATTTGATTCTTTCGATTTTCCAGAATTCTACTGATAAATTCTATTGGAAGAGATGAGACTATAAGATGTTGGTATATAGAAGCTCCAATTATACTACTGATTTTACAGAATTTTTGCTGGTAACAAACTGTTTATAAGAACTGTCCATGTCTTTCTTCATTCTTGCTGCCATTGTTTGTTCTTCAGAGAGAGAGAGAGAGAGAGAGAAGAGAGAGCTATGGTGAAACGCAGTGTTTTAAAAATCGAACCGAACTGCCGGTTTTTTTTTCCGGTTTTTCCGATTTTTGTCAGTTGAACCACGGTTCAACCGAAAAAACCATGAACCGAAGGCCTCGCCGGTTTGACCTCCGGTTCGGTTTTTAAAACATTGGGTGAAAGTACATGTAGATTCGGAGATACTCTCTCGGTCTCCTAATAAGTATCCTCACTCGTCAAAAAATAAATACGTACGAAGGAAGTTGGTAATTTTACTTTCTTTACCTCTACTTATTTGATGGAAAAAAACTGGAAAAGTAGTAAGGGTGAAATTTCATTCTTCACGACATTTATTCGGTGACGAAGGAAGTAACAAACAAAAAAGACATTGCAACAAATAAAATCGAAGACGTGTTACAAATTTGAAGAATCCTTCCTCATTAGATGATATGTTTCTTTACCGTGTATGAAGTTAAACTCTAAATAAGCCTCGTCGAACACTCCGTTAATTCCTTTTCCAAAAGGGGTGAAATCAGAGGAAACGGAGGGAGGGAGTTTTAATTTCTTTCTTTACAAGAAATTTGAGCCCAACGATCTAAATGTGTTTTGATGAGATATCTTAATTTGTAGCATGATTAATTGGGCCATTACCAAACAAGAGAGAGAAGGAAACAAAATCAAGAAGGGTATATACGTCATTTAGAAAAAATTTGACTTGGAGCAGAGCATAAGATTTTGGGAGTAAAATTAATGGCTCAAAATTGTTAGAAATCGGCATTGTCTTATCCAATTCGATTTAGGACTCCCAAAAATCCCTTCCTCTTTCCTTAAATCTCCTCCAATTTCTACCCTAATTGATTTTATTTGTATGTTTGTCGAACTGTGTAATCATTGGAATTTGATCTCGAGCAATGGAGTAGGTGGAATTTGGGGAACATACGTTCGATTCCCGAAATCGCGTGCTGTGGATCTCTGTTTTATCGGAGGGCGCTGTGTCTCGTTTCGATCAGGTGAAATTTGAAGAAAATCAATCTGTTTTATGCTGTTCTGCTTTTGCTCTTTAGTTTACCTGCTTTGATTGGGAGCTGTTTCAGTATTTGACGAACTTGTTGATTTGAGCTTAATTTATCGGTTTTCATGTTGATTGTATTTGGCGATGAGTAAACGCCGTATTAGTTTCAGTGATCAAGAGTATGCTGTGTATTTTAATTTTTTAATTTTTTATTTTTGTATTGGCCGTGGAATATCAGCTGTTGAAGTTGTGCTGTGATATTGATTTGCAGCAAAGATTGTTATGCAGTTGAAAATTTGATTATTGATTATTTAATTACCTTGGGGCTTGGGCTGAACAAGTAGATATCGAGATTGAGAAGAGCATTTCTCTACGCACATAGCTGGTTTTCGTTGTCGAGCAAATAAAGGCTTCTTCATCCAATTTTACTGCAGAATTCATTTCTTTTAAAGCCCAGGGGTTCTCCATATATTGGCTATGATAGAACTTGTAGCATAACTGAGAAAAGGTGTTTTTGTTAGTGTCTAGACATCACAGCTAAGCATGCTTCGGGTAATGTATCTTATGACCTAGAACAATGCCTCGTTCCTCTTTCTGTGTAGCATGCTTATTAATTGTGTGTATTATCCATTTGGGAGGAAGAATAGTATCAAAATTTTCATATGGGGTAAACAGAAGCACTTTCGTCTATATGGGAGTGGAATGTTAAGCCTTTGTTGCAAAACATCCACCCTGCCGCTCTAACATTCAACAAGGCCAATTCCAGTGTAAACTTCTACCAATTTGGAAAGAGTTGTCTTGGATCTTTGGGTCGTCTGAGAAATTGTTTGATCTCATATCCTACAGAGATCATTTTAAGAAAAACAACGTAAGGACACTTTGGTGGTGTTTAGTATCACAGATAGACTGTAGCACAACTGACCAAAAGTTGATGGTTTTAAATTTCTATTAGAACTGTCTCAAATAGATAAATAAGGGTAACTGCTAAACAGTCTTTTCATTGTGCAATTTAATGTATATCCGAAATTGGTTGGCTTGTTTACAATTCCGTTATCAAGCATTTGCGAACAAAATAAAGGGTTATATGGTTAGCTTGATACTTTTAAGTTTTAATTCTTAGATGGTATTTTATCTAAAGAAGGCTATAATTCTATGCAGAATCATGACAAGCATTAAGGACTGGGTGTTTTCTCAAGTGATTTCAAAGTCAGTAGGTGCCACCAGACCACTATCAACATCGGAAAGTTTTTTATCACAGGACTCACAGAATGAATTGCCACAGGATTCTCAGGATGAAGAGCTTGGTAGTCGAGGTATTGCATTTTGTTTCATTATATTGGTCTCCAATTTATTGTGCTCGTCACATGAGATATTACCCATGGATTGTAAATATCCTTCTTCTCTTTCATTGGGAACTTTTATGTTAAGCAATACTACGTTTCCTTGGTAATCAAATGGATACCTGCTTTCTTCATTGTGCTCTGTGCTTCAAGTAAGGTAGTGTTGAGTTGTTAACCTTCAGTTGGTTCTTGTGGCCAGATGATATACTAAAACCACTGATTTTGTTGAATTTTTTAAATACATTTTGTACTATGTTATAGAGATGATGTCTAACAGGCTAACAGCAGCTGTTTGCTGTTTCATGCATCAGGTTTTACTCGAACAAATGCCGATTTTATTTCACATCCAGTTTCAACTGAAACACCTTCATCTAGCGATATTCAGATAGCTCAGAATTCCTCATCACAACAAGTTGAAAGTTCTTCTGGGTCCAATCTCAGCTGCACTGGGGAGAAGAAGCACTTAGACCCTCTAGCTAAGGTTGAAGCTCTGAAAATCAAATTCCTACGTCTGATTCGAAGGCTAGGCCCATCAGTAGATAAGCTTACAGTGGCAAAAGTCTTATATCGGATCCACCTTGCATCTTTGATACGTGCAGGGGAATCTGATCTGGAAAGAGCTAATCTAAAAAATGATAGAGCTCGAACCATAGCTGCAGAGCAAGAAGAAATAGGTCTGCCAGAACTGGACTTCTCTCTTAGGATACTTGTTCTGGGGAAAACTGGTGTTGGTAAGAGTTCCACGATAAATTCCGTACTAGGTGAATCAAAGGTAACTACTGATGCATTTCAACCTGCTACTGATCGAGTTTGTGAGATTGTGGGTAATATAAATGGCATGAAGATATCTTTCATCGACACTCCTGGTCTGTTGCCCTCCTCAACGAATTCCGACACTAAAAATCGGAAAATTTTGCACTCTGTGAAGCGGTTTATTCGTAAATCACGCCCAGATGTAATCTTGTATTTCGAACGCCTCGATTTGATTCACATGGGTGTTAGTGATCTTCCATTAATGAAGCTTGTTACAGAAATCCTCGGCCCTGCAATTTGGTTCAGCACACATATAGTTATGACTCATTCAAGTGCAGCTCTGCCTGAAGGGCAAAATGGATATCCTGTAAGCTACGACTCTTATGTCAGTTACTGCACACAGGTGGTGCAACTCCGCATTCATCAGGCAATAATGGATACGAAGCTTGACAATCCCGTAATTTTGGTGGAGAATCATCCTCATTGTAAAGTGGATGGCGCTGGGAAAAAGGTTCTCCCTAATGGACAGGTATGGATGTCCCACTTCATGTTGTTGTGCATATGCACTAAAATTCTTGGTGATGTTAATTCGCTTTTGCGATTTGAAGACAGCATACAGTTAGGACCTTTGGGCAATACAAGATTGCCCTCTTTGCCACATCTACTCTCTTCTTTCCTTAAGCATCGTCTCAAACTGAGCTCGGATGGAGCAGATTTTGAAATCGAGGAACTCTCTCTGTCCGACATGGAGGAAGAAGATGAATACGATCAGTTGCCTCCTATCCGAATTCTGAATAAAGCTCAGTTCCAGAAATTAACCCCATCGCAGAAGAAGGATTATCTCGATGAGTTGGATTACAGGGAGACCCTTTACATGAAGCAACAGCTGAAGCAAGAATTCATAGTAAGAAAAGAGAGAGATGATATTATAGCCTCTAATGAAAATCCCGACATTCCCGAAGAATCACCCGATTCATTTGAGCTCCCAGAAATGGCGATTCCGTTAAGTTTCGATTCAGATTCCCCAGTTCATAGATTTCGATGTATTGTAACGAGGGATCAGTCACTAGCCAGACCGGTCCTGGACCCGCATGGGTGGGATCACGATGTTGGCTTCGATGGTATCAACATCGAGATGGCTTCAGAATTGAATAAGAATTTGGTCACCTCAGTTTCTGGACAAATGAGCAAGGACAAACAAGATTTCACCGTACAATGTGAATCGACTGCAGCTTTCATGGATCCTCGTGGCCCCATCTACGCTGTAGGCCTTGATGTCCAATCTGCTAGCAAGGAAATGATCTATACACTTCGAAGCAACGCAAAGCTGAAGAGTTTCAAATGCAACGTTGCTGAATGTGGCGTCTCAGTGATGAACTTCGGAGATAAGTATTATTACGGGGCCAAGATTGAAGACAGCGTCTTTACCAAGAAGAGGATGAACTTCAAAATGAATGCTGGTGGCATCAGAGGTGGAGGGCAAACGGCTTACGGCGGAACAGTTGAAGCTACTCTGAAAGGGAAAGACTATCCCATGAGAGATGAGAAAGTGAATCTTTCAATGTCGGTTCTTGCCTCCGGAAAAGATACGGTCTTGGGTGGGAACATACAGTCGGATTTCAGAGTTGGTCGGGGCACAAGAATGTCCGTGAACGCGAATATAAATAGCCGGCAAATGGGACAGGTGAGTTTGAAGGTAAACAGCTCCGAGCATATGGAGATAGCTTTGATTGCTCTTATCTCGGTTTTCAGAAGCTTGATGAAGAAAAGATCACACAGTAAAGAACCTCGAGAAATAGGGTAGTGTCGAAGATCGATCTTTTTTTAGGAGAATCTTCGAAGAATTAACTTTCACTATGTGAAAATGAGGGGAGAGAGAGAGAGAATAGTTGAGCTTCATGATCTCTCTGGCGAAGTTGCGATGAAGAGTTTGATAGAGGTAGTCGACTTCTATTCAATTTTGTTAGCTGTGAGCTTATATGTCACTTTTATGAATAAAATTGTTGTATGAAATGCAGCAGAATTAACTCTCTCTCTCTCTCTCGGCTTCATTTTGTTCTTTTACTTTTGGAGGGCTGTGATGTGATGAACCGGAATGAAGGTTATACAAACGTTTGTAATATAAACGTCTGATCTTAATCTTTCGTTTGTGTTTTTTATTATTTCTTCTCTAATTTTAATATCTTTAGATGGTTAAGATCGAACATTTGTATTATCTTCGATCATGTTTTGATTGATCTTAGGTGGCAATCGTTTTAAGCCGTGATTCGTGAAAGCTCCGTGGTCTACTAGTCTTTGATTAATTACTTGGTCTTTACGAATAAATATTTGATTGGAGTATTAAATTTGTCAATTTGGTACACGTCACTTTTGGTTGTGAACCTAAAATAAAATATGATAAGATAAAATCAAGAGTATAACAATAATAATAGTAATATTCAATATACAAGTATACAACTCGGTTGCATGCTTAAATGAAACAATAAAAATATCGAATTAATTTATGATTGGTTAGTTAGGCTATACCGACGTATCGATTATTGTTACAACTATAGTAATAGTAGTATTTTAAATCGTATAGTCGTTGACCCAAAATCTTTAGTCCACGAAATGTAAATGACAATTCAGCAGCCATATGAAATATTATGATTTAATGGGTGAAAAAATAATATTATTATTATGAAATATAGCGAAAAAATGGGGAAATGGTTTACATTAATATTTTAAAAATAGAAACGGAGGCCGACAAGACTTTCAATTTTTATTTTTTCAACGGGACCGTGGTTAAATCAGCTGAAATTGAAAACAATTGGGAAAACCGTAAATCGAATACATGAACGGTTCATGATTCAACTAGTTTAACCGTCGGTTCGGTCCGACTTTTAAAACACTGGTTTACATCTTACATCATAGTATATAGATAGAAAATTTCATTTTGATATGTATTATAGGGAAGAGTCAACTAATCATATCCACTAATTCAAGAAACCTTCACCTAATTCCACCTTCTTCACATTCTCAAATCTCAAATATTATTTGAATAAGCCACGAGTATTATTTCATTGATTTTCATGTACAATAAATTTAATTAAACATGCATCATTTGTTTTTTTGTACAAATTGCACACCCAAAAATAAAAAACTTTTTTACGAAAAAATGTGGGAAAAAAAAAAGAAAAAAGAAATTCAAGGCGAAGAACCCCATAGAACCTCTGCAACAATGGTGGCGCATTCAGCTTCGGAAGCACAAGCTTCACGAACCCTATCCAATATCACCTGCTTCAGAGCTCTTCTCTCTCTCTGCCTCAGCCCTTCCCCCACCTCCAATTGCACCACGAATCTCGCCACCAGCGCCGCCGCCTCCGACCTCTGCAGCTCCACCAGCTTCTTAATCACCCCACCGTTGATCAGCATCTCCACCGCCTCCTTCCGCCCGAAATAACCGATCTCCATCACGCACTCCACCGCCTCCTGCCGCGCCTCCGCCTCCTCCGCCGACAGGTACCTCACGACCTTCTCGATTCCGCCGCAGATCCTCATTTCGTCGACCAGAGGGCTCTTGATCGCCTTGATCAACGCCGATAGAACTTGCAGGGAGCAGAGGGAGGACATGGAGATCAGCGCCCTCACGCTGCCTCCGACCAGGATCGATCCGACGAAGACGTTCGTGTTGAAGAGCACGAGCTCCTTCATCGAGACCGCCGCCTTTTCGCGGACGCGGATCTCCAGATTCGGATTGCAGAGGATCCACTCGAGCTCCGAGAACACGCCGGATTTGAGCAGGAGGTCCTGCAGATTCATGTCGAACCCTCGCGAGAGGCGCTGCTGCAGCGCGGAGATTTCATCAAACACCTTGTCTTCATCAATCGCCGCCGCGCCGGGAATTCGCGCCGCCGCGACAGTACTCGCCACACTAGAGACGATCTCGCGGTCGATCAACGCCTGGAGCTCCGACTCCGCCTCGGCGGCGAGGCGGGAGACCTCGTGCGACCTGACTCGGCGAGTCACGAAGGCGAGGATTCCGCGCCGCGACGACGGCTTCGAGTCGTGGAGCTCCTCGACGGAGTCCGCCAGCTGCGAGAGGCGTTGCGAGAGAGGGAAGTGGTTCGGATAAACCGCGAGGATCGAGCTCGAAGCTGTTCGGAGCTCGAGCAGCAGTTTAGTGGCCGACGAGTCACAATCCGACGAGTCGCGACTCAGTTGTGAGCCGCCGGAGACCCTGCTCAGAGCCTCCAGAATTTTGAACAGGTGCTGCTGCGTGTCCATTTTTTCCGCCACCACTCCTCCTCCTCCTCTCTCCTCCTCCATGATAAGCATCAAAATTTTAGAGAGAGAGAGAGAGAGAGAGGTATGAACGTGTATTAATCTGTAGAAGAATGAGGAATCAAGGAATATACGTATTAAGCATCGGATGGTTGATGATGGCCCCTTCACTTTAATTATTCACGATAACACAAAAAAAAAATTAAAAAAAATTTAAAAAAAATATTAATTTGGACACATTTGAAAAGAAATTTCAGCGAAAGAGAAGTTTAATTTTTGGTACTAAACTAAACTCTAAAGAAGGAAATAAAAAGGTTATTTTTACATACTAAATAAAATGAAAACTATTAATCATTATTATTCATAATTAGTAATTAATTAACACTCCATAATTAATTAAAACCTAACTTAACTAAACACGAGCGCTGAGCTCGAACATTTCCGCGGGTCCGGTGCAACCAATGACACCGCGACACGTGTCAAACACCCCGAGCCAAATTCTAACATGCGCCTGGTGGTGTCACTCACCAAACCTGCGCCTTTTCACAGACGTATATATATACATGTGTGTATGTATCGTCACTCTTTTTGATTCGAAGCAAACACTGCCTTCGCTTCGCTTGCAATTTCAGGTACCGCGACTCGAGTCTCGTTTTTTCTACGATTGATTGATGATTATAAGTAATGCTGCGATTTTATCACTGTGTATATGCGAACAATTTCTGCAAATTCGGTTTATAGATTGAAGCGCGCGAAATTTCTGAGCTGTGAAGAGATAGATGGTGCGTAAACCTTTACGAGAAATGGATGTATCTTGTGCGGAACGTGTGCGGTTGAGTTTTTAGTATTGCAGAGTGTAGATTCTTAGTTCGGGTGGAGATCGACTTGTTTGCGTCTTTTGATTGATTTTTTGCTGCATTTTTCGGTGATTTCAACTAGATTTTCCGTTGTTACTTGTGTTAGGATTGTAGCTGTGCCGATTGTGGAACTTGAAATGGTTTTAGTGTTTTTACGGTTTGATTTATGCTGCAGCATTCTCAGTGATTGGATTCAGTAGAGTCGATTGCAACGAGGTTGCCATTTATGGTTTGTTTTAACGTAATTAGTGAAGTTAAGAAGAATTATAAATGTTTTTTTGTTGTTGTAAGATATAGTTCTGCAATTATTATTGTATTCTCATTTTAGTATGTTGTTCTGGTATTTTAGTGCTCTGTAATGATGATCTTGTTCTCATAATTAGGCGAAAGAGTCGATGTTGATTAAACTGCTGCTTTTGTCATCTCTTCTGTTGTACATCATAAGATGTGGGTGGTGTGCTGGTCTAACCAGTGCCTTCATCCGTAGTGAGTGGCCATCTGTTGATATTCCTCTCAACAACAAAGCTTTTGCAGTTCCTAAAGGTTACAATGCTCCACATCAGGTAAGCCTTCGTCACTCACACTTGCTGAGGAAGAATGTGATGATCCTCAAGTCCCTCTAGTGCAAACTTGTTTGTGTACATGCTACTTTGCTTCACAGGGTAGAGAAATGTGATGTAATGTGATCAATCTTTGTGTTGAAGATTCATGCATCGTCTTCTCTCAGGTGCACATTACGCAGGGTGACTATGACGGGAAAGCTGTTATAATCACATGGGTAACAGCTAATGAACCTGGGTCCAACATAGTTCGATATGGCTTATCAGAAGGAAAATATGATCTCACTGCCAAGGGGACAGTGCAAAATTACACATTCTACAACTATAAATCTGGATATATTCATCAATGCCTAGTTGATGGTCTTCAGGTAATGATGCCTTAAACTGCTGATTTTGCAATGACACCAATGTCTAGATTCCCAAAATTTTAAGATGGGTGCTCTTTTTCTATTCATATATGCTTAGTTAATAATCTCGAGGTAATTCTGTTTATTATAGCCCAGATATCTGTTAAAATTGGTGTTATCTCTTGCAGTATAACACAAAGTACTATTATGAGATTGGAAGTGGCAACACTTCTAGACACTTCTGGTTTCAAACACCTCCAGCAATTGATCCAGATTCTTCTTACAAATTTGGAATAATTGGTCAGTGTTTCATTTCTGTCCAAGTTATGTGGTATAAATTTCTTGTTTTATAAAGAGTGATACATTTTTTTATTTATCTTGCTAAGTTGGCAAGCAAAAGTATGTACCTAAGAATTTTTTTCTATATATATGTATACGGTGCTTGTGTTTAACTAACATCTTCTGTTTTTTATAGGTGATCTTGGCCAAACCTATAATTCTCTTTCTACTCTTGAGCATTGTATGCAGACTGGTGCCGAAACTGTATTATTTGTTGGAGATCTTTCTTACGCTGATAGATATGACAATCATGACATCGGTGTCCGCTGGGACTCTTGGGGTCAATTTGTTGAACGAAGTGCAGCATACCACCCGTGGATATGGTCAACCGGAAATCATGAAATCGAGTACTTTCCACATTTGGTACACTACATAACCATATGTTTATCGAAATCATTTGCTATATTTCAACTTTTAGGGAAAGATTTGTTGTGACTGATTTGTGTTTTCAACTTTGTTGATTTCAATTGATTGTTGAGCTTCATTTCCAATTGGAAAAGGTCTACCAGTTGAATGCATGAGTATATGTATGCAAATGCTTACATATGATTTCCTGTACTTTGCTGGCCTTCTCTAACTTTGCAATTTAGCCTATGAACAGCTAAAACATTAATTATTGCAAAAAAGCCTTGAGTAGAACATCAAGGAATCTTGGTTGTTTCTGTGCCTTCTTATGAAAGCCGCAAGAGAAATCTATAGTTTCTTTCAACTGCATTTAATGTTTCTGGTGAAGAAATGTTCTTATGTTCATTTGGAAACTGGTAAATACCTCGTAATAACTTATGCTGCATATTTATACTAAACTCCTTGAGAAAGCTAGATACATATTCCAATCATGACAAAATTTCTCTATATACACTCCCACACATGCACATAAATCCATACATGTCTACTCACTAGTTTTTCTTGATGTTCAGGGTGAGGTTATACCTTTCAGAAATTATCTTCACAGGTATCCTACACCTTATCGTGCTAGCAAAAGCAGTAGTCCACTGTGGTATGCTGTGAGACGGGCATCAACTCACATTATTGTCCTCTCCAGCTACTCTCCATTTGGTAATATTGTATTGCCATATTTATTCTTTTTTGTTTTGATGGTCAGCAAGAATGCTATAAGAAGTTGGCGTTATAACTTTTGTATGCAGTACTATATTCTAGATTAAGATCTTCAACGCAGCATGATGGAAATTCTCATTTGGCATCATCGTCTGTGCTGAAGTCTCAGACTTAGACATTTGATGCCTTAGAAATAATATATAATTGTTCTCTTCAATAACTATATGTGCATTAATCTATAGTTCTAAAGGCTCCTAGTAGAACACACTTGTTTTAATAGGTTTTTTCCTTTTACTTCATTATCCTTCCATATAAAATATACATTGATGAAAACGAACTAGAAATTCCAGACCCTGATTTAATTTTCTATATTTCTAATTCTCACCTGAAAGGGGGAGAAGCCATTCGTGCTTATGAACAAGTAGACCTTCTGAATCGGTTAATTGGTCACTTCCATCTCCGAGTAATCTTCAGTCTTCATTAAGCAATTTGATTGTATTTCTCAAAATCATCGCAGTAAAATATACTCCTCAGTGGAAATGGCTTGAACAAGAGCTGAAAAAAGTCGACCGGGAGAAGACTCCCTGGCTCATTGTTCTGATGCATGCCCCTATTTACAACAGCAATGAGGCTCATTTCTTGGAGGGTGAAAGCATGAAAGTGGTCTTTGAGAGCTGGTTTTGTCACTATAAAGTCGATCTTGTCTTTGCTGGTCACGTGCATGCCTATGAGAGATCGGTATGCCTCCTAATCCGAATCCCCTCTTTATAAGACTTGATTTATCTCTGCAAAGTCCAAGTTTTATAAGAAATTTAAGACTTGCATAGCAATATACGATATCACGTCCCACATATAAATAGTTTTCCCTCAGTTCTTCAGTGTTATCATAATATGAACTCTTTATTTCAGTACCGAATCTCAAGCATTAAATCAAATGGTTCCTCCAATTCGGCACCAGATAAATCAGCTCCGGTTTACATAACTGTTGGAGATGGAGGAAACCAGGAGGGTCTCGCTAATAAGTAAGTGTTGATTTGTGACGAATGCTTATATTCACTGAGCTTCTCAATTCTATGACACATATCAAACTTGCCTGTTTTACAGATTTAGAGACCCCCAACCAGATTATTCTGCTTTTCGAGAAGCCAGCTATGGACATTCTACGTTAGAGATAAAGAACAAAACTCACGCCTTTTACCATTGGAATCGGAATGATGATGGAAAAAGAGTACCTACAGATTCCTTCGTGCTACACAACCAGTACTGGTGAGTACAGTATAAACCACTCCATACTCTATGCACTCTATTGCTTGCTGCATCATTTTCTCCATCATGTAATCCTTCAAAAACTCGATTCTCAATCTGATCTACCAGGGGAAACAACCATAGAAGACGAAAGCTGAAAAAAAGTCATCTCCATTCCACCATAAATTTGCAAGGAAACCAGATATGGAACGATGAGGTCTTGAGACGACAAAACAGTCTATAAGGGAAGGTACATATGTTGTCTGAGTGCAGAACGATCATTCTAATAAAAGATTTCTCTGGAAATTGAGATTGGTTGAAGATTTATTCATCATATAAAATTTATTAGTCCTGACCATATTCTTAATATTCTTCTGTTTCTACTCGGGTTTTTCTGGTCAGTCGAAAAGAGTAATATTTGCACGTGTTCGAATAAAGACGAGCATGTCATTTCAATAAATATTTCACTGAAGCTCTTCCAATGTCCCAATGACAAATTCTGCAGGTTCACTACCATCGACTGAATAAAAACAATATATACAACACACCAAAAAATAACTTGTAAAAACACAACACTAGCCGATTATTGGTTGTTATCTCTGGGGTGAATATGGTATGGCCTATGTATAATTTACATCCGGTAAATCGGCTGTGGATTCCACTTGAGATGCAAGTTGATTTTCCCGGATTTCGCCCCGTCCAGAGGGAAGCAGTCTTTGTATTCGCCTTCCATTAGAACCCTAGTCAAAGTCAGGATGCATCTTCCCATGTAATCCTGCATTTAAACCAAATGTAAGGATATGATAAGAATTAATAAAATTGAAATTTTCAGTACTGAAATTTCTAACAATGTATCCCTGCTGGAATCTTAATGGACCAGATTTGAATTGTTGCTGAAGCAGTCAAAAAACATATATATTTTGTTGCTAAATCACGATAGCTTAATTTGAGGATTGACAAGTTATGAGATATTGTAGGATGGATAAAGTTAGTCGATCCACCCGTATCGCGCTAGTAAACGTCCCCTAAGATTATTCACCTTTCTGTAAATTTGTGTATGTGCACACACAAGGAAGATAGAAAGATAGAAGACAAGGACCAGTATCTTCCCAATTTCTGTATGTTTTATGAGTATGGAGCACCAAATAAATTACGTATGAAAGAAGGTACCTTCCCAAATGTATCGTGGTCCCATACTTCAAGAGTAAGCATATCATGAAGTCCATCCTCCACAACGAAATCAAGAGTCTGATTCCACTCGGGATTTAGACATTCATTCACAACCTAAACAAAACAAAGCATTAATTTCAAGAGAGACTCATGAAACAAGATAACGGAAATACTTATGATGGTTCAAAGTTTCTCTAAACACTCGACTGAAGAGCAACATACCCTGGTTTTGTTTTTTGATCCCGTTTTCTTCATAGTGAGAACCACATAAGGGTCAGCCTTCCCCATAAGGTCAGCTGGTGCCAAGTCTTCAGCAGAAATGACAGTGACAGAGAGCACCCCTCTTACAATGACCTCCCTTCTATCACCACCATTATCAGTTACACTGTCTGCTCCGCTATTAAGCATCTTCTCAAGTGAAGTCTCAGGGTTTTTCTTGGCGAAGGGATTGGACAACCCATTCTCCATGCCATTGGGGCAATACAAAAGTTCTAAGTGCACCTAGAACAGATAACATTACACATGAGGACATTTGCGCGATGCTCAATACAGAAAGCAGCACAACTCTATGTGTAATCCAGATATCAGCAGAAATATACATGATCCTTTTGACATTCAGAACCAAAAAGTATTCGAGCACAAGCAGCTCTATCATGCAGATCGAGCAAAATATAGGATTGCTTAGGAAAAATTAAAAAGTTATTTAAAATATTGAAATTTCATTTGAGCTTCAATTCAACCACGTCAGGCGCTGCCACGTTCAGCAAAGTAAGGAGTGATCTTGCATAATTCTATACACATTAATGTACCAGCATAATAAGAAGCAAGAAATTCTTCATTAGATGTCTTTGGTACGCAACAGTTTCATCATAGCACAAAACTCATGGATGAAATGGCAGCCTACTTGTTTCTTCCTACTTTTTCACTTTCGTGAGTTCGTCTAATGTTCATTACAGGATAGCCATCCATAATGGTAATGCAATTCCAAACCCAGATTTACAAAATATTTATATGTTCAAGCAATTTCATGTTTGGGAGACTAACAGCATGCTTTGGTTAAATCTTTGATTGTTTTATAAAAGAAAGCAAAACCCTGATTACAAATTTCTCATAATACTATGTCAAGAAAACAGTGACATACCTAAAAGTATCAAGTGAATACATCAAGCAAAAAAATTATGAAAGAACCAAAGTTATTAAAGGATAAAGAGAAATCTAATAGAGAAAACTGTAGGCAAAAGATATAGTTAAGAACTTAAGATTATCTATTACCTCCCCCCTATTTTTATTATCTCTTTGGACGTCCAAATCTTTCACCAATTTAAGCCAGACGTCCTTCACCTTGCCTGGCTGAAGATCAGATAGATGAACTTGAGTGCATCCAAGTAGTTCAGCTGACTGAAGCCCTTCGTCGTCATAAATTTTTACGGTCAAATGCTGAGTCGAAGCATCTTCAATTACAAACTCAAAATGTTCATTCCAGACCGGACTCAACTGGTTGTTCTGCGGGAGAAGGGAAGAAAGTGAATAGAATTAAACCACTGTGCTCTGGAGTAATGAAAAGATCATGGATAACTGTAATGCGTAAGTGGGCTTAGAATCATACAACAGTCCTGCTTTTCTTCATTCTATCACGCAACGGCCGCACATATAAAACAGCGTAAGGATCAGATTTCCCTATAATGTCTTTGTTTGTCAGTTCCTTTGCTTGTACAAGCTTCACTTCCAACTTGCCGACAATCTTCAGTTCGAGGTCACTGACAAGCAAGAATGTGAATCGGTAAAAACTAATCAGATAAAAGAATTCATGTAACTTAGGAGGCCAAACCCATATAATCAAATGAAGCAGCAGTTTGTCACAAAATTACTTTTAACCTCCCCTGTACAGACGTGTGCGTGTGTATGTATGCGCGTGTGTGTGTGTGTGTGTGTGTGTGTGTGAGAGAGAGAGAGAGAAGTTGTGTATCCTCGAGTGTACTAATATGCATTTTAAAGAGTAACAGCCTCATTTTTATTTTTATTTTTTATTTGAGTGTGGGGAGGGGAGAGCAGTGGGGCATAAACCCAAAATCTCTCCCATTTACACAAAGGTGCGAGGGCCTCCGAAGCTTGTTGATGAAGATTTTGAAAAAATCCTGGAAACAAATTGTCATACAAAAGGGTGCTGAGCTGATAATAATATTCTATTAATGATGACAAGGCTAAAATCTCTTCCCCTTGGCGTTTCAGTTTACGAAATTATTCATCAGTAACCCTCTGATACTAATTCTATTGAATATAAAGAACGTCAAACATGGGCTGCTAAAAAAACTGCTTAATATCTACATTTTTCAGTTTTCACAAATATTATCATCATTATGCCTCCAATGTGTAAAACCAGCTCACTTGGTTGGAAAATCATCTATATATAGATTACTAATATACCTACAAGTCGGGTTCTCATATAATGCTCTCATGCTGAGTAATTTGTTAATTGTATTTCCAGTCATAATTTTTTTCAGTTATGTTTACTGTGAAAACAAAAGCAAACAGACAAGTTCATAAACATGTGAATCACCTATAATCTCCAGGCAATATAGGGATTACTTTTCGAACCGGCCATGTGATAGAATCTTCAACGGCATCTCTTATTGTACTCTGTAAAATAAATACTCCTCAATAATCCAAGATGAAACAATAATTAAATAAATAAATGAAAAGCAGGATATTGTTGGAGAACCATAACTAGAAATTGATGAATTGTCAAGATAATAGAACCATATAACTTCCATAAACATGTCATCTTTGGAAGGATCCAACTACTAGATCATATTTGGTGATAAAACATTTCCTATCAAAAGTTTTTTAAATTGGCTTTCCTAGATTTCCCAATAAGAAATCACAGATACAAGAAGGTTTGCAGGTATTATATTCTAAGTTTATCCAATCTATTCATCTCTATTAAACTCAGTTTCCCTCACATGCAGTTCTTATATTCTGAACCGATGCACACAATAATAAATTAAGAACAGGCTCAGAAATCATGTCAAGTCAGCCACCTGATCCCTTAAAAGCATCATCAGCCCATTTAATGTTAAGCACCCATAAATGATTAAGCTAATCATGTTGAAAACAGACCTCAATAGCATCAGAAAGGCCAGGTATTGTTGATATGTCTCCTCCAACAACTTTGAGCGTGAAATCCAGCTTTTTCTGAAAGTCAAAAAATGATTTCATTATCATGCTTTCAAGTTTTTAATGATGCAATGAACCCCTCTACATATATATGGGTAACATTATATCTCGTCAATTGTGATTTTATCGGCATGATGGCTAAAAGTGTCACTATGTAGCATTGACAGGTCCAAGTATGCTAATATACAGCATGCTGTTTTCAAAATAATAATAATATCAAAATTTTGAATGATACACAAAAAAACAGAAGACTGGAGGAGAAATACTGTACTTTTTGACGTAATGAAAAGCAAACAGCTCCGAAGCAAGGAATCTCGTCAACTAACGGTCTGAATATCAACCTGAAGACACCGGTGAACCCAATATTTTTCACCTAAATAAAGAAACATCCATTACATGATCAAGGAGTTTGCAGTTCAATTACAATAATACTGTATATCACAGATAAATGACAGTCCAATGGGAAGGAAATGGATTTTCACACTCATTCATGATGAAATATACAGGTTGAATGAGGTTATAAATGGATAAACTAGTTGAAAATTTTTACAAATGATATCACTAGTAGAAGGTCATACAAGGAAAGACAAAATCTTATTTGGCATAACAAGAAACAGGAAATGTCTTTCAAGAGATGCACACACACACACCAAAAAAAAAAAACCGAGTGTTGAAACTATAGTCATTTGTTCAATTTGAACTAAGCCAAATTTCATCCAGATCATCACTACCTCATTAAACACAAGCACTTATGAAAAACGTAATGGTTTGTCCCATCCTGTTGCAATTCTTTCAACAACAATGGACAAATAAAAATTCGAGAATCTACAACGAGATACCTGCACAGGAAGACCAACACCAAGATAAGTCTTGATATCAAGTACTATGTTGGGGTTTCCATCCCACTGCATTTCTAACTCCATAGTGACTCCTTCACTTCCATCTTCTATAATTGAAACTCCTGAAGCATTGTAACCAGTAAATGATGAGATACCAAGAACACTTAGATACTGTGAGGATACAGATATTTCATATGGTGCACGCAAAAATAACAAAAATCAAGTGAATTCAAATTCAAGAGAAGAAAATATCATTGATGACCTCATATCACTATTTGCAAAAACTAGCCAGATCACAGCACTTCAAATTTTCAAATGCTTTCTTAAAATGTTCTAAATTTTGATATTCCATTTTCCTTTTCCAAACTTCAGCACTAATGCCCGCCCAAATTATAGTTGTATCAGTATCCACATAAAAGGTCAAGCCACAAAAAACACTAGAAAAGGAAAAGGAGAAGAAGACCCCGCAAAGTTGGTATCAAGTAAAGGCAATGCATAACTAGACCTGTGAACTGTGGGGCAACAGTTCCGAGTGTGAACTTTGAGAATGATAAAGAAGCCAATATAACTGGCCTATACTGCTCGAGGACTGGTTCCACGTTCGCCTTTATCAGCTCCGACGCAGCCTTCAATTCGCCGTAGTATCCAAATATTAACACAGCACAAAAATCACCAAGGGAAAGCACAACTCATCCTCTAAAGTTAAGGCAAAACAAGAAGAAAAAAAGCACCTCATTCACGTAGGGCCAGATCTTTTCGAGCTGGACATTAAGCCAAGTCAACTGAGTTTCAATTCAAAAAGGAAAAAAACATCAGTCTCACGAGATCCGCACATCATATCCGAATCGAACAAGGAAAACACGAAGCAAACCTTCTGCCGCTGCGAAAACACTACCCAGGAAGGATAGAATTCCGGCGAAAACACCTTCCTCGAATCCTCCACCGTCATTCTCGCAAACGCCGCAACTGTAGTAGCCTTTCAAATTTTTCAAACAAAAACAATCACACTCAAACGCAGATTCAACTACACCAAGCAGCAATTCAACCTCGATTCGAAACAGTAAAAAGGAAACGGAAAATTAAACAAAAATCGACACAAACATAAGTTACCAGGTCGGAGCGGTGCTTGGATCGGACATTTTCGGAGCGAACAAAAGCAACTATGAGCGCTAAACCGACGAGTAATCCGATCACTAAACCAGCTATGAACGACATGCCAAAAATCAATCAGCTTCTGAAATTCCGAGCTACTCTTATTGGAGAGAGAGAGAGACTTGATTTTGATTGCCGTCAAAAGCGGTAGTAGATTAATGGCGATTAGAGTTTGTTAACTGTAGGTTTACCGGTTCTAATTCTTCCGTTGCAATCAATGCTCAAGGTCGGCTACACCAATCCATTATTACCAGCTCTAGAGAGAGAGAGAGAGTGAGAGATAAATCCTAAAAGTTCAAAAAAAGGAAGTCCAAAAATTATAAAGTTAGAAATGGAGGGACTGAAATGTAATATTTGAAAGTTAGTAATAATATTTTTTTTCCTTTTGTTTTTGGGAAGAAGAAAAAGGATTAGAGATTTGAGTAGAGTGGAAGTTAAAAAAGTGCAGTCAACTCTCAACTGCACGGTAAATAATGTTTCTTTTTTCACCGAGGGCCCACTTTACTTTCCTCCCCCGATTTTAAAGGTGCGATTTTTGGGGGTTTGAACTAAAAGCGTGTTGCAATGCGCCGACATTTTGAGTTGACCAATGAAGTCAGAGTTGCAGAAATAAGAATACTGATAAAATGACTGACTTAACCTCGGAATACACTTTGGGATTGCCACATGAACTGATGCTTTTATTTTAAATAAAAATATTCCCTCCGTCTTACTTCTATCGTCATGTTTCGCTTTGAGTATCACGTACTCCCTCCGTCCTTAAATAAGTGTTCCGAGCCGCCAAAGTGCAATAACCAAGGAATTGTATAAAATTACCATATTAACCCCTAATCATTACATTGAAAATTGAAAAAGTGAAAAAAGTGTAATGATAATAGGGGTAAAATTGGTAGTTTAGCCAAAATTTTACATTGAAATATGTGATAGGACACTTATTATGGGACAAAAATTTTGGCGGCTCGGGACACTTATTTAAGGACGGAGGGAGTAATTCTTTCCATTATAGAAATAGAACGATTCATGTGGAATGATTAGAAAAACAAAACAATTGAAATGAGACGAAAAGAGTAGAGAGAGAGAGAGGAGCAACAAAGAAACACCATTATGATCAATACATGAATCAAATTACATTATAGGAATGGCAGCACAAGTAGGTAATGTAGCAAAGGCTATTGATCACTATCACTATCACTTCACTCAGATCTCCTTTCACTTCTCAAATAGTCCATTCTGATTCCCCACAGCTGCTCCCCTACCGCCTTCATATCCGGCCTGTCGGCTCGTGTCGGAGCCGCGCACTGAATCGCCAAACCGAACATTTTCCCCAAGATTTCCTTATCTATCTTCTCGTGTATCAGAGGATCCACCATCTCCCAAAATCTCCCTTCGTTGTACTTCCGGAAAGCCTGCGTAAGAAATCATCAGTCTCCACCTGAACCGGAATTTTCACTGCTAGTGAAGAAACTTACCCATTTGACTGTAACTCTCTCGTCGGCTGGCTTCTTCAGGTCTACGGGTCGACGCCCAGTCAGTATTTCTATAAGCAGAATCCCGAACGAGTAAACATCGCTCTTTGTTGTGAGCTGATACGTCCTCATGTACTCTGGGTCGAGGTAACCGACTGTTCCTTTCACTTTGGTTGATACGTGAGTTTTCTCTGTATCGTCTCCTAGCCTAGCAAATCCAAAATCTGCAACTTTGGCTCTCAAGCTCTCTGTTAGCAGAATATTTGAGGATTTAACGTCTCTGTGGATTATCTGCTTCTCTGCAAAAAGATCATCATACAGAATGAGATAATGTTTTGTGATTCCCAACTAACAATGAGAGAAGTTACTCTAGAATGTGTAGAATATGAGTTGTTACCGGCGTATAGATGGAGATATGTTAAACCATGAGCAACGTCGATGGCAATCTCAAGTCGTTGATTGAAATCTAATATCTTTCCCTTAAGACCTAGCAGAAACATCAATCGTTGTAACTTCACATGTGACTAAAAGAATTTACTATTTTTTCAGAGTTTAAATGCTTTACCATCTAAATATTCCCTGAGTGTACCGTTGGGTACATACTCCGTGATAATGAGGCGTTCGTTTCCTTTTTCAAGATAACCCAGGAGCTTGACCAGATTCCGATGATCAATTTTTGCCAGAAGTTCGACTTCACTTCTGAACTCAGTCCGTAGGGCTTCAAAATGTTCCTGCACTCATTCCCACACAAGAAAATATGTTGACCAAAATAAGCATGAAGAATGATCTTTAGCACAATGCTATGCAGTGTATGCTATATGTTAATCCAAGAATAACTCAAGTGAGGATAAAAGCTGCTTCATTAGCAAGTTTTCTTCGGGTGGAATTTTTGCGAGTAAGAACTAGTTTATCGAGGCAATTATATACATTTCAATTTATGAGTCCAATAGGGCAATGAAACTAATGATGACAACAATTCTCTAAAAGCTACAGATTATTTGATAGCTTATAAGCTCGTATAAGGTGCTCGGTGACATTTTTCTGACAGTAAAAAAGGTTCTATGAGACTTTAGATCGTTTACTAAAGTTTTTGGTAATATCTTCTTTTAGAGAGAGAGGCGAAGGGAAGATTACAAAAGAAACCAAAAAATTGAGCTACCACTAGTTATCTGTAAATACGATTAAAACTTCATGGTGTACCTTTCTTGCCCGTTTGATAGCAACAGTTTGTCCATCTGGTAGTTCGGCCTTGTAGACAGTTCCAAATCCTCCTTCTCCGATTAGTAATTGAGAAGAAAAGTTCTGCGTTGCCTTCGAAACTTGGTTCATATTTATATGAACAGATCCGAGCCTATTGAGTTTCGGTGACATTGAAAATCTTGAAGGACTTGGAGGAACTCTCAAGGGACTGGGAGGCACTCTTTGTGGACTGCCAGCAAATTTTTCGAGTATTGGATTCATTTCTAAGGACGAAACTGAATCAACTGGAGAAATAGCGCTAGATCAGTAAAAAGTAAAATAAAAGGCAGGATAATTGCAGCTCAAACATGAATAAATGCAACAACGTTTCTGCCACGGTGTGTGTGCGCGTGTAGAACTCAGCATTTAGCATATAGTACATATTCGACTGCTCTTAATGTATCCGAAAGTCTTAATAAATAAGTAAATTAATTTCAATGGACTAATATAGACGAAGATGAATTCCATTTCAAACAATATACCAATGGAGGCAGTGCTCCAATAAAGAGTCACGTCTGTGCTCAAACAATGATTCAACGTGCACAATTTAAGTAAAAGCCTCAAATAATGAGCAGTAGAAATCATAAACAGAGTAAAAAGTCAAGAATCATATCTTATAGGCCCGTCATATCAAGATCAAGGACATCGAACTTCAGAGCTTATTGAAACACAAAATGTGTTGATAGTATTAAAATTAGATTTCAAAGAAAGAATAGCTGAGAGCAGGAGTATTTGAGTACCATTACCATCGAATATTATAGTGAAGTCGCTAGATAAAGCTACATTTAAATTTTGTCTAGATTATTCAAGACCAAAAAGCTAGAATTGTGACAAGTTTCACTGAAGTCCACTAAGCGAAAAATATAAATGCCCCGTTTGTATGAGTGGCTACCACTACGATAGTCTATAGAGAGGTGGGAGAAATCCGTACAATTTTTTTCCTTCAGTAATCACTTGTGAAAGTGCACAATAAATCAAGTTTGCCACACTCAATTATAGTAGAAAAGATAGCATACTGTTCCTTTAGTACTCAAGAGCCCAATAACTCGTAAAACACATAGTTCCATTTCGACCAGCTTAGTTCTACTTGCGTGTAAAGGAACTTCATTATAGAAAAGACGTCATTTTTCATCATATGCAACTCTATGTATAATGAATCACACCTTCACTGTCACAATACACTCACAATAGGTCGTAAACCGAAATGGACAATTTGCAAACAACTGAGGATATGACTCACTTGAATTCGGTTCCTTGGAGAGGACTGTATGGCCAGATTCCTTTTTCCTTGCTTGGAAGCACGGGCAAAGTAACGTACAACACAGGAGAAAGAAAGCGGGTACTGCCATGGCTAGCATTTTAGGTTTCAAAATATCATTATCATATTTATCCTTCCCACCCGAAGGCATTTTATCGTAATCAATTCCACTATCTCCTTCTCTAACAACAGTGTGAAGGGATTTTCTCCCAGACAGCAAAGGTAATTTCCCTGCAAGGTACATGGATAGAGAACGTATAATTATAGAAATGAAATCTATGTTGGTGCAAGCATCAACTGAGTACAAATGTGATATAGGCAAAGGTGAAACTTCAAAAACTTGAAAGTTGACGATACCTAACGGCTGACAATACTTATTTCTGACATCTTCTGGAACAAAGCACCGTCTCTCATGAAATTCGTGCATAGCTCTACAGAAGAAATACCTATCTACTAATTTTCCATCAATAGAGAAGAGTTCATGACTTGGATCATTTGAGTTGCTAACATCGTACTTTCCACAAGCCGTTTCATACTTCAACAACCCCGAAGCGGCTGTTATTGTAGATTCCACAAGCAAGTATACTGTTAACAAGACTAGTGCCATTTCCTTCATAAGGGGAGGTCAGAATTCTCTAAATGATGAAAATCTCCAAAACGAAGCACAATCTAGGAGCATGAGTTCAGTTTCGAATCTAAAAATGAATCTCCATTCGAGATTCACAGATTCCTTTGCTCAAGCAAGCACAATCTCCAAAATTTGCCTGATACAAGAAACTCAAATGTCTTTGGAAACTGCTGAAGAAACCAACAAACCAAACAAAGAAGCAGAGGAGCAAGCATCTAACTGGCAATTAACTGCTAGTATAATTTCAATAATTTCTCCGAATCACGCTGAATTCCAAATACCTTTTTCGAGCCTCGTGATTCGAAAACAGGAACAAGAAATATGACACAATACAATCAACCAAGACTTCTTCAGCTCAAAGTAGCAATTTGCAAACCCCAAATCACCATCAAGAATTCACCACAAAATCAAGATTAGAGTCAAACCCACAAACAAAACCAGACCCAAATCACACCAAAACTCAATCCACAACAAGATATGCTCTCTTTCAATTCACCATGTCAACACACCCACCCATCTCTTCTCTCAAGAAAAAAAAAATCACAAAATCCCAGGAAAGACTGAAACTTTCTCATCAATCCGTACCTAACTTCAAATCCCCAGAAAGTGAGAACAAATTCTATCTACAAATGAAGACAGCAAGCATTTATTAGAGTCAAAGGATCAAACCTGAATAAAGGCGGCTGAAAACAGAGATGCAGTATACATATACGCGTGTACACAAACATACATCACTCACTACTTGAAGTTTGAATATATCTCTTGATCTTGAAATGATTGCAGTGGTAATTTCGAAGAATAGTTAAACGGGGGTTTAGATAAACCGGCCGAAGGCGGAAGCATCCCGGAAAAATGGTGGGCTCCCATCATTTTTCAGTATTTTTCCCTTTTTTCTTTTTATTATTAGTAAGAATAAATCTGGAGTAGAATATTCAAAGCTTGTTCGATGGTGTACAGCATGGAAATTTCTTGACTCGCTCGAACAGAGTCAATTGATTAGTCTTCGCCATTGAAGAATCAATTCAAGTTATCGTTTTCGTGTGGTTAAGGCCCTTGTTTTGCTCTGTTTAATTAATTCCGATGATTCAAGTTTGGATTAAAATTAATAATTGAGATGAATTGCAGAATCAGCTCATTTCAAGAGATCAAAAGGAATGTTTTTCTCTAATTTCAAGAGATTGAATGCTGTCGCATTTACATTTTCTAGTTATATTTTTTATGGAAACTGTCGGGTTTACATTTACATTGGAGTATTTAATTTGGGTTCTCAACAATGTTTAAAAAACGAATCGGGTCGAATTGGCGAGGCCTTCAATTCATGATTTTTTTGATTGAACCGTTCAAAATCAAAAGAAAAAACTAAATAAAAATTGGGAATCGAAATCTTGACTGATTCATAATTCAACCAGTTTAACCGTCGGGTAGGTATAGTTAATTTACCCTATAAGCGATCCACATTTTTTCTTTTAACAATTTGACATGAAACTCAAATACTATTCTTTTAATGGTTTTTCCTTTTGGTTGATAGTTGATATTATTCCCTCCGTCCCACTTCACTAGTCCAGTATACTATTTTGGTCCGTCTCACATTACTAGTCCACTTTCCTAAAATGTCAAAAATTAACCTTTACTTTTTTATGTGGATCCCTTACTTTTTTACTTTAACACTACGCATAAAATCACGTGCCGAAAAAAAAGTGGACTAGTGAAGTGGGACGGAGAGATTACATGTTATTGTTATTGTTGGGGGTAATATCATAGAACTAGGGCTACTTGAGGGGTAGTGTCTTCTCTAGCATACTTTGTACAAACTTATAGGGATGAGAACATATTGTATGCTTTGTGAAGGGTGTTAAAATCAAGAAAATTTGATGACGAGGTATACTAAAGTCTAAAATATTCGGTGAAATTCTCCCGTAGTTAATACTCCCTCCGTTCCGGCCCATTTGGCCTAATGTCCCGTTCTCAGGTACACAAATATTACGAGTCTTCAATTTTATATGTCATCAAAACATCGGGCCTCATTAATTTTAATGGGCCAAGTCTTTTACATACTGTATGACTACTAAATACACACTCCGTCCCCTAATAAGTGTCCCCTCCTCTCTCACGGAGAGGGATACTTATTTAAAGACGGAGGGTGTATTTCTTTTGGGCCCCTTCTAATCTTGGACCCTAGTGGTTCGGGCCTGCTACTCTACTAATTATGAGTCTAAATAAAATTTGATTATTTTTATATGTATAAATCATCTGTTTACAGCTCCAAACAATATGATTTTTTATTTTGTTTTTAAGTAGACTTTGAATAAATTAAACGACGCTTTAAGTATAATTTTCATATTTAATCGAAAAAAGAAGTCAGTATTAATCGATATATATAGAGGTGGATATAGGGAATATTTAGATGCAGATTAGTCATTGTCTACTGGCAATTAGCATTCAATTAACTTTAAATGGACGAAAGAGAATAAAAGGACATATTTGTTGGTTAAGGCTCTAATTTGTAACGATTCCCGATTTAGTTCTTTTTTTAAGCTATGACGATATAAATTTAATTATCATATTGCGAAAAAATCGAACTCGAGATTTTTGGTGAAACTTAATTTCCTATCGCTAAATATAATTACACGTATAAAAATATTCCAATTTTGTTTTTTTTTTTAAATAAAACTAGTACTCGCCCGCGCGAGATGCGCAGCCCTTTAAGTTACGAAATTTTTTTACGAACAGTAAGCCGTAACGTAAACATACAAATAAAACGAACAAACGCATACAACAGTAGACCACTAAAACACAACAAAAGTACAAAGCGAATACAAAGTTAGAGCAATAAAAGATAATACAAAGAGCAAACGGATACAATGTTAGAGCACTAAACGACAATATGTTATACATTTCGGAAAACTTCCTTATATACAACATTTTTCGTGGTAGTATCTATCTTCTTCAGATATCAAAATCTTCAATCCACGACGACTCCGTACTCTCGACACAGCAACATATAATTGATCATGTGTAAACACAGGTTTTGGCAAGAATAACCCAACATGAGAAAGCGATTGTCCCTGACTCTTGTTGATCGTCATTGCATAAGATACTATCAAAGGAAACTCCCTTCGCTCAAACTTGAACGACAAAGTCATATCAGCCGGAGTCAAAGACAACCTCGGAATCAATACGTTTTGATTTGCATTGTGGCATGTAAGGATTTTAGCTTCCAAAACATAAGTGCCCAACTTGGTAATCATCAATCTCGTACCGTTGCACAAGCCATTCGCATGATCAATATTCCTCAACAGCATAACCGGAGTTCCAACCTTCAAACACAATTCATGATTCGGCACACCAGAGCACTTGATAGTATTTAAGAAATCGGGAGTATGCACTTGCTGAAACATCTCACTACCCGAATCAGACCTGCTCATCGAATCCGAACTTCTATATAAAACACCGTCACTCTTGTTCAAAGAACTCATGTACTCATTCACAGATTCAACTGCATGAAGAGTAGGTGCAAGAATTGCTCTATCCTGTAGATACGACGCGTCTTCAACATCGGCAGAATTGACTATGCATTCAATTGGATTGCCTGACCATTTCATCAATATATCATCAGGAATATCGATGTCAGCATGACCATCATTCGGACCTCCAAGGTTTCCATCACCTATATCAGCAATCCATTTAGAGAATTCCTCCAATTCTCTAGCCTCATCAGGGGAGCTTGCATTTTCAAGACGCATATTCTTCGTCAACCGTAACACCTTACAATCTTTCCAAAGATATGAAGAATTTATGGTTGCGAAAACAGTATCTTGTCTGGTTCCTTTTTGGATAACTGGCAAAATCTGTCTGAAATCTCCTCCAAAGACAACAGTCTTGCCACCAAAAGGCAATGACGAACTTAACGGGTTCTGAAAACGCATTAAATCCCGTAGAGTCTTGTCCAAAGCTTCAAAACAATGCTTACGCACCATCGGAGCCTCGTCCCAAATAATAAGCTTGCACCTAACAATAAGCTGAGCCAGTGGACTACCTTGGCTAATGTTACACGTGCTGTCCTCAGTAGGATGTAGAGGAATCTTGAATCTCGAATGAGCTGTCCTCCCTCCAGGCAATAGTAGAGCAGCAATACCACTCGAAGCTACATTCAAAACTATTTCTCCCTTGGATCTAAGGCTTGCAGATAGCGTTTTCCATATGAATGTTTTGCCTGTGCCTCCATATCCATATACAAAGATCATCCCACCCGAACTCGAGCTCGTTGCATTTATGATAGTATCATAAACACGACGCTGCTCATCAGTAAGCTTGGCAATCAAATCCTTGAGCTCTTTAGATAAAGCTTCGCGATCATATGACATTTCGTCATGGATCAATCTATTTCCATGGAAATGTAAGAAATCATCACTCGGATAGGGCATGCCGTGAAAATCCTGTAGACTCCTACCAAGGCTTTTCAATAGTTTCTCAATTTCAGCAAGAGCATAACCCTTAATCTGATCTTCGCTCAATTGAAGCCCTGCATTTTAAATATATGAACAAATATATATAAACATCGATCAATTTAATTATACAATAAAGAAATCATATTAACAAAAAAACAAAGCATTTAATACACAAAATACATTACCTGGGTGACGAAACAAAGTCCTTTATTTGTATAAAATATCATCTGATAGATATTCCCAGCAAGCATTCCAGACATGTTCAGGACGTCCCAAGGAATCAGTCGAGAGCAGAGTGACGAAAAGATACCTCAAAGACACGGCCGACGCCCAAAAACTTGCTTCAGTAATAGCATGGATGTATTCTTTGTCATCACTCAACAATCCATAGGCTTGGCAAGCATCCTTGAACGTGTCGTATACAACTCCATTAACTGTTCTGATGTCTTCGAAACATGTAGGTCCACGAACTATGGAGAGCAAGCATCTCAAATAATACATCTCACCACTTCCAGGAGGCACATAAAATATTCTACCAACCGCGAAACCCCTTTTTCTTTGCTCCCACGTTCTTGTATCACTCTTCCAAACAAACTTAGTTGGAAATTCATCATACGTGAGTTCTCTTGCTTCCGGAAATTTCTTATTTGCCTCAAACCACGCCAAAAACATGCTTTCTCCAACTCTAGGTTGCTCCATGACACGATCAATTGGAACATAGTCAGGAAACACTACGCTCTGTTGGCCAGGAAGGTGAAAACTCAACCCTTCAACTGAAGGGTATTTGTATTGAATCTCATAGCCCAAAATTCGCCAAGCAGCCTCACACGGTGATATGTATCTACAATCATAATACATATGCACCTCATCAACTGGTTTCGCCTCCCCTTCATCGTCTGGAGTCTTATAAAAAGCCGCCGTGACACCATCGCGTCCCTTGTTGATATACTTGAACAAATATTTTATGGATCGAGACTGATTGCACCACTCCACATTTATGTGTGCTCCATACTTCATCAGAAGATAACGATTGTGCGGAACAACATACCTATTATCCAACGGCACACCATTCCTCATAACCGATCGTCCATTATTCCTACGCCTGTATACCGGATATCCATCCTTATCCATGGTCGTTTCATCAACTTATTTCTTCAGAAAATATTTGTTACAACAACGCGTATTAGGATCCATGCAAGGTGCACTGATGTTCGCGGATCCACATGAGCCATGAATCATGCTATCCTTTACCGCCTCATAATACTTTGGATCCGTATCTTTATCCGGTATTTCAGCTGAAATGATTTCGTCGATCTTCTCCGGAGGAGAATCCTTGTCAACGTTTGAAAGGAAAAGCAATATGTGTGCATGGGGAAGGCCACGTTTTTGAAATTCAATCGTGTATACAACTGAAACAAAAATATTAAAAACTATTAATTTATGCATGTAATATAGAAAATAATGTAGCATTACGATACAATAAAGAATGGAGTACCTGATTTAACGCTTCCAAAAGGTTTCTTCGTACGAAGATCTTTGATTAACTTATCCAGCTTCATCTTGAAAGCACGACAAACTGTAAGTGGACAATCTTCCGGTTTCAACCATTGACTTTGCACGTACCGTGAAATCTCTGGGCATTTAGGATTGCATGTAAATGTGATGAATAAGTTGGGATATCCAGCCCACTTGCAAATTGCCATTGCATCCTGATAACTTTGAATCATGAATCGAGCTCTTCCAGTGAAAGTAGAAGGCAATATGATTCTCTTGCCTTGAGTTGCTGCATTTGTCTCCCCTTTCGTAAGAGCATCTTCTAAGCCCTTATACAAATCGCATCTCAAATTCTTCTGATTCAAACGTACGTACTTTAATCTGGACGATTCAATCATGGTGTACGCGTCAACAATGAACTGCTGGTGTAGACGTCTAGAAGCAAGGATGGTTTTAGCTTCTAACTCGCTTTCATGCAATCGGAAAGCGAAGAATTCTCTCATACTCACATACTTTCGAGCATTGGAAGTGGTGCTACTACGAACACTACAAAGAGGAATATCTTCGCGATAGCCATCCTCACCATATGGGAACAACAACGGATACTGCAACCCAAGATAAGACGCATTCAGCTCATTGATGCGCTTTAACACACCAGATCGCGTTTCAACGATCAAATCTCTATCTCCCAACGATTCATCGAAATCACCTACAATCAAAGCTGCTACTTCCGACACTGTTGGCAAATTGTACGTTCTAGCATCGCGACCTCTTCTACCAATAAGCTTTATCTTTACATCAGACTGTCCAGCATCGACAATTTTCTCTCTTGCCATTCTAAATGTCTTCACAAAGACATTATTCTCATATAGCATTGCCTTCAAATCGGAAACAATCTCTGCATGCAAATTGTTCATGCTGTTGTTTTTCCTAAATAAATAAATAAATATATACAGTGTTATAAATAACATGGTATATAATATAAATTTTCAATTAAAGAGAGGATAAAAAGTTTGTATTTGAATAGTAACAATTACTTACCTAACGGACTGCATGCGATTCGCAATTTCATTTTTCGTATCGTATATGTACATCTGGCCGAATAGCGGTGGTTTACCTTCAAGGGGCATTAAACTCCCTATCAAATGGTAATTTTGGCCACTCAATCGGAATGTTGGAGGCCCACCACCATTGTTCACAGCGAAATCAATGGTTTCTCTCATCGATGTGAAAGCAAACATGCTATTGTACGACCGAATATTCTGTTGAAAATGTTTGCTCTTCGCATCATTCCCCCAAAGCAAATCACCTAACAACGTTGGCGGTCTTTCCAATCTAGGGAGCCGTACTTTACCATTTTGGCAACACAACGAATACTTCGGACTTAGAATAGTGCTGCCGCGCCGTCTTTCATCAATCCAAAAATAAGCTTTACAGAACTGACATTGATAGACTGGATCACCAAGATCATCATAATCTGCGCGATTTATATGAAAAAATAAAATAAAATTAGTTATGGGAATTATTTTTATGTTACAATGTCATAATTACAAAAAGTATATATTAAATATTATACAACAATACTGTAAAATAAAAATCGCATAAATAAACTTACCGATCTCGTTATTCAACAAAATCGATGAACGCTGTCTGCCACATCGTTTATCCCTTGTCATCATTGCTTCGAACTCATAAGAATCTAATAAACATATTTTGAATGTTAGCAAAAATAAATAAAATAAAATATAAAGCAAATAATTTAATTAGAAAAATTAAAAATTTGTAAATACCAATTTCAGAAATCGGTTCAACATTTATACGAATGGTTCCACATTCCGCCGAGTTTCCACGAATCTCTGCATTGTCTAATTATAACAAACAATTTCATAATAGTCAGATAATTCTAAAAAAGTAAAAAGTAAAAAAGAAATTCCATAAATTAAATTATAAGAAATAAAGGTAAAAAAAATTTATAAAAAAACTTTTTGATTTAAAAAGATAGTTTGAACATTTTATTTATTAAAAATTATGTACTATTATTTTTACATATTCGATTGGGCCGGGACAGGAGAAATTTAAAGATCAAATCGACTGGGCCGGCCCGGCACAAATTTAAAGCCCATCCCAATGGCTATAATTGTCACGCCCCAACTTTTCTAGAGAGGACACACGAGTGAGGCGTGACTGAGGTTGGAGAAAAGAAGCGGGGAAAGAATGGGGGAAACTAACTTGTCTTATCTTAAATAAATAAGTTAGTAATAAACAGAACAATGTTCGAAAGATTTTGGCAGCAACACCTTTGAAATAGAAGCTAACCTAAATAAATTGACAAGAGATATCGTACATAAACATTCATTCATATCATAAGGATCGTTTCAAGTTCAAATGGCTCAAACATAACTATTAAGGACACACTTATTACATAAGAAGAAACTAGAGAGTCTGAGCTCTTACAAAAGACATAATAAGTTTGAGTAATAAAGTCTAAAGTTCAACACAAACAATAAGAAACTAGCGGAAGCTAATACAATAGAAGAACCCTAGCCTCAGCTCCGCCCCGTCAGCACCGTCACTTAACCTGAAAACATTTGGAAAATATTTGGGCTAAGTACTAATGTACTTAGTGGGCTAACATTTGGTATACATACATAAAACAAAATACAGTTTATCCATCATCATAAGACATAACTTAGAAGTTTTGTAAAAGAAATGCATCTAAGTATGTCAAAACATTATCATTTTCCTTGGCGCCCATTTGTCACACTCTACAGTTACTCTTACTGTGATCCCGGACCTCTAGCCACTGTCGGATCCATTAACATTCATTTTTGGATTTCGGGTCGAAACCCAGAGAATCCCAGTCGAAGATAGAACACGAGAGAGATCAACCTCCGCATTACTACCAGGGTGTATACACAATTCAAAGCTAGTGTGTTAGACAAGCAATGAACCTCGATCGATTAACTTCAGAGCATTAAACATGTAGAGCGCACAAAACATTTTATGGATAAACAGTTTTCTCATTTTGTAAATATCAGAGCATAATATAACTCAAAATATGTTTGGAAAGTAAAGAGCCCACCTTGATGGAATAATTCCGTAGATATATAGCACAACTCGGTCCAAGTGATTATTGCCCTTCCTCAAAATATCCTACAAGATAAATGTCTAATCTTAAAGGTATTCCAAGCTTAACTTCACATAAATACGAGATGACTAAATCCTTGACTTGCTATACTTGTGTTTTGAAAACTTAAGTAACTATGTCCAAAACCATTTCTCTATTTATAACACCAACAATATCATAACTCTTCACTAGAGATCTTATAACAACCTTTATTGAAATCTTTTAGTTATTAAACTAGATTAAAAGGCTTAATCTCATATGCATAGAATGACTAAATTCAACTAGAAGTCATTTTTAGTATCTGATTCAATTATGGAATCAAGTAAATCTATGCTCTTGAAGTTATGTCACAATAACTAAAATTCATGCAATATTCTTTTTTTTTAAAATATCATCTTTATTTTCTACATATCCTAATGAAAGTTCCCCAAGATCAAAACATGAATTATTAGGACTTAATATGACAATCAAAAGTAACCCGCAACATCAAAATCGATAAGTCAAGGCAAAGACTACGAAATTAAAGCTATGACGAAATCTATATTCCCATGCTAACATAACGACTTAAATACTTCTTTATCGGGCACTCGTCAATCAAATTGAAGACATAAACAAGAATCCCAGACCATATACCTTAAAACCCCTCAATTCATTTTAGATTGTGATGTGAAACGAACAATGAAATCACTACGATAAAGTCGCCATGAAATTCCCGCGACAGACTGCACAACCTAACTTCAAAGGACTATAACTTTTTCGTTTTAACTCCAAATGAAAATCCGAAAATAGGTTTGGAAAGCCAACGAACAGAGGTTTCTAAGGGTACCTATTTTGTTAGGTTTTGACTGGAGTAAACGCCCAGAATAATAACAGAAAGGTTGAGGTACAGTTTCCGCAGACAGATTATACACTATGACTTCGGAGGTTCATAACTCCCTCATGTGATGTTCGATTAGAAATCCGAAGATACCGTTAGAAAGCTAATGAAAAGAGGTTTCTAATGGTACCTAGTTTGCAGTATTTTGACCCAAAATAACACCCAGAATTGAGTTTGAAAAAGGCTGCCCGGACAGATACGAAAACAGGGGACAAACAAATTCATTTGGTTGGTTTCTAAATTCCATGACAATCATTTACTTATTGATAGTTGTTGTATATAGAAGAGGGATGAAAGAGCTTACTTATTGAGCTAGAGTTTAGGATTTGGTGTAGATGGGCAGGAAATGAAGTGGATGGATGAACTGCTCGCTTCCTCTCTTCTTTTCTCTCACGACCGGCGCCTCTCTCGCCGTCAGCGAGCGCTTCCGTCACCGTCGCTGGCTCCATCTTGCTCTCCTTACCTCTACTCTCCCTACTCTTTCTCTGTCTATGGTGGCTGACGGTGAAATGGAAAGGGGGAAAAGTAATTCACTCTTTCATTTAGTTAATTGTGTGGCAAGGGAATATGGTGAAGTGGGTAAATCCTAAGGAGGCAAAAATTATATTGACCTCTTAGAGATAAGAAAACCAATTGTAGGTATGGGAATAAGAAAAACCAAATTTTACCCTTATTTTCAAATATGGTACTAAAATACCCCTCTCCCTTATTTTGAAATAAAGTGAGATATAGATGTCAATTCATTTCACTCTTCCTCACCAACTCTCCCTCCCCACCGTTTCACTTTCTCTCTCAAAACTTCCGACTCCCTTTTGCAGTTTTTCTCAAAAACTTCCGACCCACCACCACCGATTCCAACCTTCCCCCACCGTGAGGACCACCGCGTGTAGCCGCCGGAGAAAAACACGATTTCAACCTTTCGCCGTGTGATTCCAACCTTCTGTCGCGCGATTCCAACATCAATTCACCTTCCTCTCTCTTTTTCATTCTGTCGACGACTCAACGAGCCTCGAGCTTGAAGTTCAAGATCCAGAAATTTTAGAAAAATCGGAGGAACTGGGTGAAGAAGACGATTACATGGAGGACGAAGCACCATATACAGGTATTCTTGGTTATTTTTCTAGTACTGATATTTGAAAATACGAGCCCTAGTTTTGAAAACGATTTGTTTTCTTATGTTTATCATTGGTTGTTTTTTATGTATTATGTTCTCAGTGTGTTAGTACGATTTTTGAAAATATGTACTATGTTCTCAGCGTGTTAGTACGATTTGTGCAAACTTGTCAATATCTCCAATAAGATTTGTGGTAATATTAGTATATATGTTATAATGTGTTAGTACGATTTGTGAAAATATGTACTATGTTCTCAGTGTGTTAGTACGATTTGTGAAAATATGTATAATGTACTCAGTGTGTTAGTACGATTTGTGAAAATATGTACTATGTTCTCAACTTCATGATGTGTTTGGTAAGATTTGTGTAGATCTTAACAGTTCCTATTAGTAATGTTAATAATGTGTTAGTACGATCTGTGAAAATATGTACTATGTTCTCAGTGTGTTAGTACGATTTGTGAAAATATGTACTATGTTCTCAGTGTGTTAGTACAGTTTGTGAAAATATGTACTATGTTCTCAACTTCATGATGTGTTTGGTAAGATTTGTGTAGATTTTAACAGTCCTATTAGTAATATTTGTGTTAAATCATACTAATGAATGAGTTAATATCTTATGGATTTTTTCATGTGTTATTAATTGATGTTATCTCTAATTTTATTTCTGATGTTATTCATGAATTGGAGAGATTTGTGGAATTTTTACATTGTTGGCATTGATTTCATTAAGATTTGTTGTGATGTTACCAATAAATGAGTTACATGTTACAAATAACTTGATCATACTACATTATCAGCGTATCTTGTTAGGATTTGGGCAAATCTTACGAATGTTAAGTATGTTATCAGTGTTTTAGTACGATTTGTGCAAACTTGTTAATATCTCTAGTAAGATTTGTGGTATTGTTATGTATGTTATCAATGTGTTAGTACGATTTTGTGAAAATATGTACTATGTTCTCAGTGTGTTAGTACGATTTGTGAAAATATGTACTATGTTCTCAGTGTGTTAGTACGATTTTGTGTAATCTTACCAATATATGAGTTACATGGAACGTACAAAATGTATATGTAGGCCGAAGAAACAACGATTGTAGCAACTGAAAAGGGGGGAGACTATAACAACAAATGCACCTACATCCATCGTCATGTTGACAACAGTGGGAGCAACAGACGCGGTGGGGCCTAATACAAACAACTGGATATTATGATTTTTACATTATGATTTTTGCATTTTTAAAATATGTACTATGTTCTTAGTGTGTTAGTACGATTTGTGCAAACTTGTTAATATCTCCAGTAAGATTTTTGGTAATATTATGTATGTTATCAATGTGTTAGTACGATTTGTGAAAATATGTATTATATTCTCAGTGTGTTAGTACGATTTGTGAAAATATGTACTATGTTCTCAACTTCGTGATGTGTTTGGTAAGATTTGTACTATGTTCTCGATTTGTGAAAATATGTATTGTGTTCTAAGTGTGTTAGTACGATTTGTGAAAATATATACTATGTTCTCAATATGTTAGTACGATTTGTGAAAATATGTACTATGTTCTCAGTGTGTTAGTACGATTTGTGAAAATATGTACTATGTTCTCAACCTCATGATGTGTTTGGTAAGATTTGTGTAGATCTTAACAGTTCCTATTAGTAATATTTGTGTTACATCATACTAATGAATGAGTTAATATTTTGTGAATTTCATTAAGATTTGTTGCGATCTTACCAATAAATGAGTTACATGTTACAAATAACATGATCATACTACATTATCAGCATATCTTGTTAGTATTTGTGCAAATCTTACTAATGTTATGTACGTTATCAGTGTTTTAGTACGATTTGTGCAAACTTCTTAATATCTCCAGTAAGATTTGTGGTAATGTTATGTATGTTATCAATGTGTTAGTACGATTTGTGAAAATATGTACTATGTTCTCAGTGTGTTAGTACGATTTGTGAAAATAATCACGGTACACTTTTATGAGTGACAAATCCGATAAAACATTGCACAAAAATGCAAATTGTATCTTGTGTCTCAGCATAATACAACCTCTTAATATTGGTACGAACTACTAAATTATATCTTGTGCATCAGCATACCGTGTTAGTACGATTTGTGAAAATATGTACTACGTTCTCAGTAAATTAGTACGATTTGTGAAAATATGTACTATGTTCTCAGTGTGTTAGTACGATTTGTGAAAATAATCACGGTACACTTTTATGAGTGACAGATCTGATAAAACATTGTGCAAACATGTAAATTGTATCTCGTGTCTCAGCATAATACAACCACTTAATATTGGTACGAACTACTAAATTATATCTTGTGCATCAGCATACCGTGGTAGTACGATTTGTGAAAATATGTACTACGTTCTCACACTTAATCACCGTACGCAAAATAAAAAAGTACGAAAATGTTAAAATCGTACCAAATAATCAAGTAAGACATTCATTAATCCATTCGGAATTCAAATGCACAAGACAAAAATCAAATTTATTCCGTACGATAATGTTAAAATCGAAAGTAACAAAACAAATAAGTACGATAATGTTAAAATCGTACCGGAAAACAAGTAAATTTTAATAATTCACTTCGAATTCAAATTCATCTAAACCTAGAAACATATAAACAAAATCAAAATCTCACCCACCAAGGGGTAGCACAGAAGAAGAAGAAGAAGAAGAAGAAGAAGAAGAAGAAGAAGAAGAAGTCACTAGTTGGTTACCCTCAACAAACAAATTCACCACCGCAAAACTTCAACGCCGGTCGCCGATGTTCCTCCGCCACGGCATATCCATGCTCCGACCAACACAAACCAAGAACTTCAGCCATTCTCCCGTTCTGAAGTGAATCGAATTCGATGGAGAAACAGAAACCAAGTGCACCTTCAGCCTCGACAAAGGCTACTTCGACGCGCCACGTGAAGTCCGGTTGAATGAGAGAGGGAGAGAGTTGGAGAAGAAAATGGCAGATGTGAAATAAGAGAGAGAAAAGAGAGAAGAGAGAAGAGTCACGTTGAATGAGAGAGAAGAGAGAAGAGAGAAGGAGGTTTTATTCCATACCTCATATAAGACAAAATCCCAAACCTAATAAAGCAAGGGTATTTTGGATCACCAACCCAAAATATGGGTAAAATTTGGTGTAAAATTATTCCCATGCCTAATTTTGGTTTTACTATTTAGAAGTGGGTAAAATACCCTATTTCCTCAATCCTAAGCCATACAATTTATTAATATAACACTCACTCTATATTTAGTCTAGCATTTAAACTAGGTAAATAAAAGAATAAGATATATATATATATATATATATATATATATATATATATATATATATATATATATATATGTGTGTGTGTTTTATTTACTTGTTATCCTCATAATTGATTTATAGTTTAAATTTAAAACTTAATCACATGATCAAACTTGTAGTATATAATTAACTATTTCTATAAGAAAATAATTAAACAATTTACATTAACCATATAAAAATAATAAGAATGTTGGGACATTTTTTTAAAAATATTCTCCGGCACGAATCGTCTAAACTTTGAATTTTCAATTTATATCAAAACTTACTCGTAAAAGACGGGGTATTACAATAATTCAAACCCAAATAAAATGCAAAATATGAACATTAAAAAAAATATATACATACAATATACTATCGTTACACTTGATAAGAGAAAAATAAATAATTTGTTGCCTATATTATGTGATTCTTCAATTGTGATGTCAATTAAATCATTGTCCACCATCGATTCATCAGCTGCAAAACGAAAATCAACATTTATGTCAAATGATAATTAGTATGAAATGATTCATATAAATTGCCATAATATTAATAATTGAAAATAAAAAAAGTTTTTTAAATTTATAAGTTAATTTATTGAATAATAAATATAAGTTAATTTATTGAATAAGAAAAATAATTTCTTAATAAATATATTAACTTGTTAAAATAGATTAAAAAATAATACACCTTGCAAATAATATTTTATAAGGGTGAGAAATTATACTACCACTTTTAAAAACATCAATACACAAAATACCCCTCTTTTAAAAAGCATACACAAAATACCACTTTGTATATTTTAATTGGGTGGGTCCCACTTTTTGTAATTATTTTAAATCAAAATTGTGTATTTATTATTGGATTTAGTGTGTTGTTGTGCATGGTCCGATTTTTGAGGGGAAGAATCCCAATTGTGGGAGAAAAAAAAAACAGCTACAAGACAAAACATATTTATTCCCCCCACTCACTCCCCACCCAACCCTATATCACGCTGCTGCCTGCTGCCCCCTTTTTCTTCACCATCTCTCTCGCAGCTCTCTCTCTCCCGAAGCTCTCTCTATCTCTCTCCCTTTTCCGGCAGCTCTCTCTCTCTCCCCATCGGAAGTGAATTGCTACTCCGGCAATTCGCCCTCTCTCCCATCTCTCTCTAGTCTCTCCCATCTGTCTCTCTCTCTCCGGCAAGCAACCACCGCGCCGGCAAGCCTCCCCGTCACCGGAGAATACTCGGATCCCGTCGACAGTCAAAAAAAAAAAGGTAATATTATATGAGTACAATAATTGAAGTTAAAAACAATTTGGGATTTTCTGGCCGATTTCACGCCGGAGTTCGTTTGCCGGAACACATATCACGCCGGCAACATATCACGCCGGCGTGATATGTGTTCCGGCAAACTAACTCCGGCGTGAAATCGGCCAGAAAATCCCAAATTGTTTTTAACTTCAATACGTATATGTAGTTTACATTTATAAGTTATGTAGTGTATGTTAGATTCAAGTATTTGATATTAATTTATGAGATTTAAAAAGATTTGTGATTTGAAATTTAAATTCGAACTTTAGAATTAAGAGATTTGAGTGCTAATTAATTTGTTTTAAAATATGATTTATATTTGAGGGCTAATTTCGCCGTTCAATTTTTTTGGAATTGTTTAGGTTGGGAACGTGGCCGGAAAATTTTATTTTCACACCGGAGTCGAAGTCGGAGAGTAAAACAACTCAATTGACTACAAAAAATGGTATGTATTCATTCTAGTAACAGGAATTTAAAATTCACGCCGGAAGGTTGTTGCCGGAATATTAAACACGCCGGATAAATATCACGCCGGCGTGATTAATTTTCCGGCAACAATTTTCGGGCGTGATTTGTGTATACACGTTCATAAGTATTTTTTTTGGTGTTTAGTATGTCGTTTTTATTAAATTTGTGTATTTATTAAATTGTATTATATATTGTTTTAATAATTATTTATTAAAAATATTCAATTACAGTTTATAAATATATGTTTATATACCATTGTTTGAGAAAAAATAATTCAATTTTTTTGGTATAAATCACGCCGGAAAATAGATGACGTGACACAAATCACGCCGGTAGTGAATTTGTCCGGCGTTATTTGTACTCCGGCGTCCATTTTCCGGCGTGAAATACATTTTTGAGCAGATAAAAATTTATTTTTTTAATTATACTATTAAGCTAGCAAAAACTGGTTCTATATAGCATGCGTTTATTAGGATTGTAATGTATATATTTTATTAACAATGTTTGATAGGAAAATTGTGAAATTTAGTGTAAAATACATGTAAATAATATTTTTTAATTTTAAAAAAATTAGATTAGTATTTTTTGGAAAATCACGCCGGAAAACTTCCCGCCGGACAAATATCACGCCGGCGTTATTTACCGCAAGCGTGTTTTGTGATCCGTTAGGTCATCTCCGGCGTGAAATTTGTCCGGTTTTATAATATTGTTTTTTTCACCATTTCCTTTATTTACTTTTTAATTATAATCTGTTTTCGTTTGATTTTAATTTATATTCGTATGTATGTGGTTTTGTGATTTATTCTTATAAATGGTTTATGTTTTTTTTTTTTTAGGAATTGAGCGCGAACGTCGTTTCGCTACGTCGCCGGAACTATTTCAACCAAAAAGTTTTGACGTTGAACCTCTACCATAGAACTCAAATACTGAAGGATGTCGAGAAAGCTTTAACGGAGGCAGGGGGAGATCCACTGCTCGGTCGATTCAGGGATGGGCCTTTTGGGCATTTTGTGGGGTGGCGCCCGGGGCAGTCGAATGCCCAAGTGCTGCACAGTATCCTCTGTCGAGCTATTAGTGAGAACGGCGGCATGTTCTTCTATGTAAAAGGAGAACGCATTGAATTCACTGCTCCGAAATTTGCCTTGGTGACCGGATTGAAGTTTGGCGAGAGCTCGTGGGATCCCAACAAGCATTTGAATGCGAATCAGTCTCGACTCCACAAGAGGCTGTGTCGCAAGGATTTGAAATTGGGGAGGGAATTGTTGGGTCTTATCAATACGGATGCCAAACGCTTTCAAAACGATCAGGATACCCTACTATCACTGGTGAATCTGCTGATTGCCAATACTTTCATTCTCGGGCACGATATCAAGAACGCCCCTTTTGCCTGGTTGTGGCGGCTTGCCGATGATCCGGAGGAGTTCAACCGGTTTCCTTGGGGTGCATACAGTTTCCTCACCCTTCGGTATTACGTCGAGCACGCCCTAGACTCCGATGTCTACCACTTTTACGGGCCGGCCTGGGCCTTGTTAGTCTGGGGATATGAGGTGATCGGAGGTATCGGTGCAGTCGCTGGAGTACTTGAAAACGAGCACGCATACCCGAGGTGTTTGAGATGGAAGTTCAAGAAGAGCCTGCGGGAGGGGACGACTTTGGAAAAGTTCTTCCAGATAGTCGACGATCCTCAGTATTTGATGTGTAATATCGCACCGGACCAGTGGGAGGCCGGCCTCGAGTATTTCCTATCGTCCTTGGTCCCGAACCCATGTGACGTATTCTTCTACGTGCCGGTAGCCGTGACCGGCGAGCCTTCTCAGTTTCCGCCAGAGGCGCGTACACGTCGACCGATGCACGACCAGGACGACATACTCGACGGTACCGGAGGACGTACGAGGAGGAGCACCCAGAGCCGAAGCTACATGGGTGAGGAGGAGCAGACTTCCGCCCGGGGATCCAGGAGCAGACGCGATCCCGGGAAGAGGCCGAGGGAGGACACTTCTAGCGGCAGCAGGGGACACGATATCCCCAGCTACGCGACGCCCGAGGACGTTAGGAGGATCATGAAAGAGGAAATAGCAGAGCAGAATGCAGAGATCGACAGGAAGCTTGAAGGCTTCATGGACAAGGTGAAATCAATGTTCGAGGAGGTGAAGGCCTTGTTCAGTTGCAAGTCTTCAAGTATTCCACGGTCGGTCTCACAGCCTCAGCGCGGTCGTGGCGGTCGTGGTGGGCGGCCTCCTATTGTCACTTCGGGGCGGGCTTCTTCAGCACGCCCTTCGGGTGCTGCGACTACCGGAGCAGGAGGTTCTAGAAGCTCCGGGATACAGCACGTGACGGCCGAAGTGGGGGACCGTCGGGACACGACCCTCCCGTTGTACACCGACAGTGGGCCCTCCGAGCCCTCCACTACGCTCGGGACGTACCAGGATGCTTCATACTCTGATGCATGGGCTGCATTTACGGGACAGGTATAATCTGTTCGGGAATAATTTTCACTTCTGAATTCGTGATAGAGAATATTTATTTTGTTATCATTTCTGTACCAGAATAGAATTAAGAAGTAATTTGGAAGGTTAAAATGTTTTTCACGCCGGAGACATGTCATCGGAGACGATATCACGCAGGTAGGGTTTCACGCCGGCGTGATTTTGTCGCCGACGACTTTTCTCCGGCGTGAAATTAGCTGTAATGTCTCTTTTTATGTTTTAAACCTTATTATATAATCTATTAATTATAATTTGATGTTATCATGCGTAATGTTGAAGAAAACGTGTGTTTAAGATTACGAATTTGACATACAATGTTTGTAGACGTCGACGTACATCCCTCCGTTCTCGGCGCAGTACACGCCTCCGGCCACATACCAAGATTATCAGCCGGTCACGTACCAAGATTATCAGCCGGGCCGATTTTCACTTCCGGAGAACATTTCTAGCGCTGATTATTCTACTGCGACGGCGCCAAACGTTACCATCCGTGCTCGAGCTCGTTCATCGACTTCGCAAGTCGAGCGGGGTCAGGTATTCTTCCGAAATTAGCCGTGGTTTTATTGGTCTGTATCGAGCAGGTTAATAAATTTATTTGAACTAGGCATCAGGTTCATCGGAAGTCTCCTTAAAAGCGGTGGGTGTATACACACCGACGTACGAACCAGCATGGCCTTCCTCAAGAGTACAAGAAGACTTCAAAATTTGGATCTCCACGTGTCATTACTCCTATGGGTTGCGGCATGTCCCTGATCAAATCGCCACGGTGAAAGCCGGAGAACTAAAGGCGATGATACGTTCCGAGTTAGAGTGGAGCCCACTGGTACGTTGTTTTTAATATAATCTTGTCGAGCCATGGTTTTATACTTAATAGAAGCTCTGAAATTTTTTACGTTGTTACAGGTGCTTGATATGGCTCTCATGACTCTACGGAAACAACTTCAAGAAGGTGTTCGAGTTCTCCCTCCATACACGGGTGGTGTAGTTATGATATGCAATACGCAAGTTCTGGTATGTTCATCTTTACCCTGATTTGAAATTGTATTTGGTATGGAATTTATAAATATGAATTAAAAGTCGGATAATACACCCGGGGATTAAAATCACGCCGGAGAATGTTCTTCGGAAGTAAATCACGCCGGCGTGAATGAGTCCCGGCGTGATGTACTTCCCGTGCGTGTTTGTCCGGCGTGATTTTAATTCATAGCCCTATTTTACGTTTAAATTATTATTGGCATGTTTTAATTGTGTTTTTAAATGGCATTTAAGGTGGATCTGAAGGCGACCTATGAACGCCTTACGAAACACGTCGAATTCCAGAGACTTGGTGACGATAATGCGGTGAGGTTCCATTGGATATTGCAAAATTGGAAACCGACGGCGTACTTATCCAATTTGATGCAAAACCGGTCACCGACATACGAAACAACTAACTGGTGGCAGACACAAGTGGTATGAACGAAACAATAGTTATTAGTACTCTAATTTTCATAAGTGTTTGTTCGTATAATCATTAATGTCTCCTTCTATATTGTTTAGGTTTTTTTGCCTTGGGAGGTTCAAGGTCGTTATGTTGGGGTTCTCCTAAACATACCACACAAGCAGATTGTTGTGCTGGATCGATTGTTCCACAGCTTGGACAATGCTGGGCAGAAACAAATGCAAAAGGATTTAGGTGCATTGATGGTACTCCTACCGTATTGGTTGATGGTAGGCGGTTATTACGAGAATAACGTCTACAACATTAAGGCACCGGAACCTGACCAGGCGAGATTTAAGCTGGTCTTTAGGTGGAGAGATAAGGTAATTGGGAGTGAGCATTCCAAATGCAGTGCCGTGGTTACGTGCTTGAACATCGAGCATGCATTTAGCGGGAGTCCAGCCGTAGAGGCCGCAACGAACCGTTGTTGCAGCTATAGGAATTTGTATGCTTGTAGAATTTTTGGATATTCTACTGTTTAAAACGACGTGGATTTGACTTCTTTGCAAATGTTTAGAATTCGATTGCACGTTTCGAGTTGAATTATAATTATAATCGTGTAACTCATTTACATTATAATTATAATTATATTACAAGAATACGAGAAAAGGGCAGAACAAGAGTGAAAAAAATCACGCCGGACAAAAGCCCCTGGAAATAATATCACGCCGGGATTACATCACGCCGGCGTGTTATGCTTTCCGGCGTGATTTGTCCGGCGTGTTTTGGGTTTGAAATAAATATTGATTTTTTATGCATAATTATGTTAAATAATAATGTTAATATCACTTAAAAAATTGTCTAAACATTGCAACAACGAGTTTTAGAATAAACATTCCACTAATAGGTGCTACTCAATCGTATTGGTTTGCACAAGGTTGTCTTGCACCGTGCTGTTCGCCGCATTGTCGACATCTCCGAGGGGCATGCCTGATTGTCCTTTCTCGTGCCCCCCTCCGTCTACGTTCCGGTGGTCTCCCCGGTTGACGTTCGTACGGATTGGGTAGAATTTGTACACCGAGGTAGGCACTCGGCACTGTCCACTCTTCTTTTTTAGGAACTGGAAATATTCGACGGTTGTAAATCTTGCAATAGGTATCCCTCCTGTAGTAGTGGGCAATGTACTGATCTACCGCCTGGCCATTTTCCCTGTTGAAATAAATAAATGTCATTCCGTACACAAAATATTCAATAATTGATTGAAAAAAATATTACTTACATCATTGCTGCGATCGAGTGTGCACACGGTATGCAATCGAATTGCCATCTTGATACGAGTCCCGTTCACATCGACTACGAGGAGGGGGTGGTCTCCGATGTGAGTGATGAGGAGCTGGTGTCGAACGACGAGCTCGGTGGGCTCGACGAGGTGGAGGACGCGCAGGTTACGGAGGGAAGGCCCAAACGGGCGGTTAAAGAGCCTTCAAAGCTTCGCGATTTTATTAGATAATCGGGCTTAGCCCAATTATCGTTATCGAGTCTATTTTTTATTTTGTAAATCTTTTCGGGTTTTCTTATTGGTTCTTTCCCGAATCGTACGAGTCGAACCAATCAGGGTCCTAGATTATAAATAGAAGAGTTAGGGTTTCATTATTATCATGAATAAGAAGAACCCTATTCTTTCTTGCCGCGTTTTTCTTTCTTCTTCTTCGTTCCTTGCGTAATTTTCCGACGTGATCGACGGGGAAAGCCCGCGACTGTCGATTTGATTTGCGTTCGGGTGTTCGAGTGTGAGATAAGAGTCCCTCGCTCTTATCAAGTGGTGCTTCCATTGAACTTCTTCCTCTCGTATCTCCATGCATAACCCTAGGCGACCCACTGCAAACCCTAGTTTCAGTATGGCACCGTCGCTGCCGGCGTCAACACAAGGGGTTCCGCCACCACCGTCGTCGGGGGCGACTGCAACAGTTCCGGTGGAGTTGCTCATCAACATGATGCAACGATTTGAGGCGAAATTGGATGCCTCAGTTCAGCAGCGGCCAGCGTTGCAACCGCCTCCGCACCACACTCCCTTTTGTTCGGTGCCGGAGCCTTCCTACGGGCAACAAGGGGAGTGGAAGACGCCACCGTGGGCGTCCGAGAGCCTTGTTACTACTTCGACGGCACTCCCGCCATGGCAGCCGTCGTCAACAGCGGGGGAATTGTCTTCCGAGGAGGCGTTCGCTCCCTTCCAGCCGCCCCACTCCGGTTTCACTTCGCGGCCACCGGACGTGATTACCCCTACTCCGGCAGCGTGGGATCGGCATACCCCGGTGCAAACCTCCGCTGCCTCGGCTTGGACGGCGTGGGACAGACCCCGACAGAGGGGCGGTGATAATCGCGGCCCGATTCAGACGTGGGAACAGACGGGTCCTCGGGGAGGTTCTCACGTTGCGCCTACGGATCCTACCCACCTCATTCGAATGGACCCACCCATGTTCGATGGGTCGGATGCACAGAGCTGGGTAACGCGCATACAATACTATTTCGATTATATTTCCTTACCTCCTGATCAACGCTTACACTTCGTTGTTTTGTTGTTTGCACCACCGGCGTCGGAATGGGTGTTCGCGTACCGGGCAAGCAATCCTCATGCTTCTTGGACGAAATTCTTGGATGATGTGCGTCGTCGGTTTGATCCTCACTATTTCGTTGATTATATGGAGTTGTTGTCCAAGCTCACACAATCGGGGCCTATTTCAGAATACAATGCCGAATTTGAGAGGTTGAGAAATCGGACCCACGGGCTGACCGAGCCTATGCTGATCCCGATGTATGTTGGGGGCCTCCGTCAGCCGGTTCGCAATCAAGTTCGTATGCAGCACCCCCAATCGGTGGCAGCAGCTATGTCATTGGCCTCAGAATTCGAAAGCGTGAGTGATCGTAGCAGTCAGGTTCCTCGCCGCCAGTGGCCACCGCGGGATTTCCGTCAGCCATCGACGCCGACCAGCTCCGAAGCTCCCAAGGCAGCCCCTACTCCTCCCTTGGAAAATCGGACCCGTCAGTTGTCCAAATTGCCCATAGTGCGGTTGTCTTCGGCAGAGCGGTCAGAGCGTAGTCGCCAGGGCTTATGTTGGTATTGCCCAGAGAAGTGGAGCCTGGGACATGCGTGCAAGAAGCCGGTCTTAGCCTTTATGGGAACTGATGAGGACCTTGAGGCGTTGGATAAGGCCGAGGAGGAATCGTTGGAGGCCGAAGTCATCACCACGGATCTTTCGCACATGCTTACTCTGGATGGGAAGCTTAAGGCGTCGTCCATACAGCTTCAGGGAGTGTTGGGCGTGACGACGGTATATATCTTAGTTGATACCGGGAGTACGCACAACTTCGTCCACCCCAAGATCGCCGAGAGATGCCAGTTGCCCTTGACTCAAATTACACCTTTTAGGGTGTATATGGGGAATGGCCAATCGTTGTTATGTTCGTACAAGAGTGTGGGCGTGGAGTTAGGTATCCAGGGGCATTCTTTTCAGGTGGATTTATTTGTCTTGTCGCTGCATGGTTTGAATATGGTATTGGGTATGGATTGGTTGCGTGGGCTCCGTCGTGTGACTAGCGATTATGAGAAGGGAACGTTGGAATTCAGCTGTGAGGGTCGTCAGATTTGCTTAAATATTACACCACGTGTGCCCCGCCAAGTCTCAGCTAGGGTTTTCTCTTCACTCATCGATCATCGTGAGGGGGGCACGTTATTCGAGTTGGTAGCCCTCGACGACCCGTCTTCGCTGGAGGTGGGCGAGAGTGCCGTGCAGGAGGTGGCCTTCCCGGCTGACCTTCCCGAGGCCGTGCGTACGGTCCTTCAGACTTATTCGGCGGTCTTCGCGCTTCCCTCTGGCTTGCCGCCCGTTCGCCGGTTCGACCATCGGATACATCTCTTGCCGAATACGAAACCAGTGAACGTTCGCCCCTATAGATACCCCTACTTCCAGAAGAATGAGATCGAGAAACAGGTTCGGGAAATGTTGGAGTCGGGTATAATTCGTCGCAGCAGCAGCGCGTTTTCTTCCCCGGTATTGTTGATTCGGAAGAAAGACGGGTCCTTTCGCTTTTGCATTGATTACAGGGCTCTCAATGGCGTGACGGTCCCGGATCATTTTCCCATCCCTACGACGGACGAGTTATTCGATGAGTTGGGGGCGGCTCGGGTATTCACTAAATTCGATTTGCGTTCCGGCTATCATCAGATTCGTATGCACGACGAGGATGTGTATAAGACGGCATTCCGGACTCACGACGGGCACTTTGAATTCTTAGTTATGCCTTTCGGCTTAACTAATGCCCCGTCCACATTTCAGGCGGCTATGAATGATATTTTTCGGCCCCTATTACGGAGATTTGTGATCGTCTTCTTTGACGACATATTAGTTTACAGTCCATCGATGGAAACACACGTGGAGCATCTCGCGGAAGTGTTGGCGGTTCTGCAGGCTCATCAGTTCTTTATCAAGTTATCTAAGTGCTCGTTTTGTGGCACGTCTGTTGATTATCTCGGCCATATTATCTCGGAGGGACACTTGAAGGCGGACCCGACGAAATTGGAGGCAATGGTCGCGTGGCCTAAGCCGAAATCAGTGAAGCAGCTTAGGGGCTTTTTGGGCCTAACTGGGTACTATCGACGCTTTATTTCAAATTATGCTATGATCGCGTCTCCGTTAACGGATTTGTTGAAGAAGGATTCGTTCGTGTGGACTTTTGAGGCATCCGAGAGCTTTGCTGCGTTGAAAGATGCTATGACGTCGGCCCCGGTCCTTCGTCTGCCGGATTTCTCGAAGACTTTTGTAGTAGAAACCGACGCTTCGGGAGTGGGCATTGGAGCGGTCTTGATGCAAGATAACCACCCGTTGGCATTTTTTAGTAAGAAGTTGGGTCCGAGGCGTAGAGTGACGTCCACTTACCATAAGGAGCTATACGCTATTGTGGAGGCGGTGCAAAAGTGGCGACAGTATCTCTTGGGCCGAGAATTTGTGATTCGAACGGATCAAAAGAGCTTGAAGGAGTTGTTACAGCAGGTCATACAGACGCCGGATCAGCAGTTGTATGCTCGGAAGCTCATGGGCTTCAAATTTAGGATTGAATATAAACCGGGAGCAGCTAACAAGGTCGCTGACGCTTTATCACGTTGCGATGAGGACGCCCGCGAAGAGGAGGATTCGGCCATAGCCATGGCCGATGCTGAATTATTTATGGCGGTGGCGCAGCCTACGCCGGATATTCTGGAATTGCTTCGGATTGATGTTCGTCAAATTCCGGAGTTGTCGGAGCTGGCAGCGGCGGTGGAAGCAGGAACGGCGCCGCGAGGGTTTCATCTTTCCGATGGCCTTCTTTTCCGTGATCATAGGATCGTTGTGGCTACTTCGTCCGAAACAAAGACGGCCATCCTTTACGAGCATCATTCGACTCCTTCGGCGGGCCATCCGGGAGTTGAACGAACGTTCCGTCGTCTAGCCACATCTTTTTATTGGCCACACATGCGAAAGGACGTGAAATCATTTGTTGCTGGATGTTTTGAGTGCCAAACTACCAAGTACTCTACACAAAAGCCGGGAGGCCTTCTCCAACCCTTACCGATTCCCTATCAGGTGTGGGCGGAAGTTTCGATGGACTTCGTAACGGGCCTTCCGCAATCGAAAGGCTTCACGGCAATCATGGTGGTTGTTGATCGTCTCTCGAAGTATGCCCATTTCGCGCCTCTCCCTACACGTTTTGATGCATGGCGTGTGGCGAACCTCTTCGTCGAAACGGTGGTAAAACATCACGGGTTCCCGGAGAAGCTTGTATCGGACAGAGATTCGATTTTCCTTAGCGAGGTATGGGAGAATATGCTCAAGTTGAGTGGTACGAAGTTGCATTTCACTACGGCCTATCATCCTGAATCCGATGGTCAAACCGAGGTGCGTAATCGGGGTCTTGAGCAGTACTTACGGGCGTTTGTTTCCGAGCAGCCGTCGAAATGGGCCAATTATCTCCCATGGGCAGAATTGGCGTTGAATTGCTTTCACCATGAAGGCTTGGGGACCTCGCCATTTCATGCATTGTACGGCCGTGAGCCCCCGCCTTTGATTGCGGCCCGGCCATCTCGGACATGTCCCTCGCCGGTAGCGGATGTGATTAGGGGTCGTGGGGAGTTGTTGGTTTGGCTCCGGAAGAATCTCGAGCGAGCTCAGCAGCGTATGAAGGACTCGGCGAATAAACATCGTCGCGATGTTCAGTTTCGGGTAGGAGATAAAGTATTGTTGAAGCTTCAACTGTATCGCCAACACTCCGTGGCCAAGCCGTTGTCGGTGAAGTTGTCTCGCCGTTTTTATGGGCCATTCGAAGTAATTGAGAGGATTGGTGAGGTAGCATATCGCCTACGACTGCCGGAGGACAGCCGTATACACGACGTGTTCCACGTCGGCTTACTTCGGCCCTTTGTGGATGGAGGTGGGGTTAATCCGGCCGAGTTTCCTACTTATTTCGCTCGGGGAAAGGCTGTAGCGCGTCCAGTCCATGTGGTGGAGCGTCGCAGCGTGCAGCGGGAAGGCTCGGTGGTTGATGAGGTGTTGTTGGAATGGGATGATGATGGTGGTCGTGAGCCTACTTGGGAGCCGTTGGAAGTTGTGCAGCGTTGTTTTCCCTCGTTACTCCTTGAGGACAAGGAGGTTGTTAAGGGCGGGGGAGTTGATACGAGTCCCGTTCACATCGACTACGAGGAGGGGGTGGTCTCCGATGTGAGTGATGAGGAGCTGGTGTCGAACGACGAGCTCGGTGGGCTCGACGAGGTGGAGGACGCGCAGGTTACGGAGGGAAGGCCCAAACGGGCGGTTAAAGAGCCTTCAAAGCTTCGCGATTTTATTAGATAATCGGGCTTAGCCCAATTATCGTTATCGAGTCTATTTTTTATTTTGTAAATCTTTTCGGGTTTTCTTATTGGTTCTTTCCCGAATCGTACGAGTCGAACCAATCAGGGTCCTAGATTATAAATAGAAGAGTTAGGGTTTCATTATTATCATGAATAAGAAGAACCCTATTCTTTCTTGCCGCGTTTTTCTTTCTTCTTCTTCGTTCCTTGCGTAATTTTCCGACGTGATCGACGGGGAAAGCCCGCGACTGTCGATTTGATTTGCGTTCGGGTGTTCGAGTGTGAGATAAGAGTTCCTCGCTCTTATCAAGTGGTGCTTCCATTGAACTTCTTCCTCTCGTATCTCCATGCATAACCCTAGGCGACCCACTGCAAACCCTAGTTTCAGTATGGCACCGTCGCTGCCGGCGTCAACACAAGGGGTTCCGCCACCACCGTCGTCGGGGGCGACTGCAACAGTTCCGGTGGAGTTGCTCATCAACATGATGCAACGATTTGAGGCGAAATTGGATGCCTCAGTTCAGCAGCGGCCAGCGTTGCAACCGCCGCCGCACCACACTCCCTTTTGTTCGGCGCCGGAGCCTTCCTACGGGCAACAAGGGGAGTGGAAGACGCCATCGTGGGCGTCCGAGAGCCTTGTTACTACTTCGACGGCACTCCCGCCATGGCAGCCGTCGTCAACAGCGGGGGAATTGTCTTCCGAGGAGGCGTTCGCTCCCTTCCAGCCGCCCCACTCCGGTTTCACTTCGCGGCCACCGGACGTGATTACCCCTACTCCGGCAGCGTGGGATCGGCATACCCCGGTGCAAACCTCCGCTGCCTCGGCTTTGCACCACCGGCGTCGGAATGGGTGTTCGCGTACCGGGCAAGCAATCCTCATGCTTCTTGGACGAAATTCTTGGATGATGTGCGCCGTCGGTTTGATCCTCACTATTTCGTTGATTATATGGAGTTGTTGTCCAAGCTCACACAATCGGGGCCTATTTCGGAATACAATGCCGAATTTGAGAGGTTGAGAAATCGGACCCACGGGCTGACCGAGCCTATGCTGATCCCGATGTATGTTGGGGGCCTCCGTCAGCCGGTTCGCAATCAAGTTCGTATGCAGCACCCCCAATCGGTGGCAGCAGCTATGTCATTGGCCTCAGAATTCGAAAGCGTGAGTGATCGTAGCAGTCAGGTTCCTCGCCGCCAGTGGCCACCGCGGGATTTCCGTCAGCCATCGACGCCGACCAGCTCCGAAGCTCCCAAGGCAGCCCCTACTCCTCCCTTGGAAAATCGGACCCGTCAGTTGTCCAAATTGCCCATAGTGCGGTTGTCTTCGGCAGAGCGGTCAGAGCGTAGTCGCCAGGGCTTATGTTGGTATTGCCCAGAGAAGTGGAGCCTGGGACATGCGTGCAAGAAGCCGGTCTTAGCCTTTATGGGAACTGATGAGGACCTTGAGGCGTTGGATAAGGCCGAGGAGGAATCGTTGGAGGCCGAAGTCATCACCACGGATCTTTCGCACATGCTTACTCTGGATGGGAAGCTTAAGGCGTCGTCCATACAGCTTCAGGGAGTGTTGGGCGTGACGACGGTATATATCTTAGTTGATACCGGGAGTACGCACAACTTCGTCCACCCCAAGATCGCCGAGAGATGCCAGTTGCCCTTGACTCAAATTACACCTTTTAGGGTGTATATGGGGAATGGCCAATCGTTGTTATGTTCGTACAAGAGTGTGGGCGTGGAGTTAGGTATCCAGGGGCATTCTTTTCAGGTGGATTTATTTGTCTTGTCGCTGCATGGTTTGAATATGGTATTGGGTATGGATTGGTTGCGTGGGCTCCGTCGTGTGACTAGCGATTATGAGAAGGGAACGTTGGAATTCAGCTGTGAGGGTCGTCAGATTTGCTTAAATATTACACCACGTGTGCCCCGCCAAGTCTCAGCTAGGGTTTTCTCTTCACTCATCGATCATCGTGAGGGGGGCACGTTATTCGAGTTGGTAGCCCTCGACGACCCGTCTTCGCTGGAGGTGGGCGAGAGTGCCGTGCAGGAGGTGGCCTTCCCGGCTGACCTTCCCGAGGCCGTGCGTACGGTCCTTCAGACTTATTCGGCGGTCTTCGCGCTTCCCTCTGGCTTGCCGCCCGTTCGCCGGTTCGACCATCGGATACATCTCTTGCCGAATACGAAACCAGTGAACGTTCGCCCCTATAGATACCCCTACTTCCAGAAGAATGAGATCGAGAAACAGGTTCGGGAAATGTTGGAGTCGGGTATAATTCGTCGCAGCAGCAGCGCGTTTTCTTCCCCGGTATTGTTGATTCGGAAGAAAGACGGGTCCTTTCGCTTTTGCATTGATTACAGGGCTCTCAATGGCGTGACGGTCCCGGATCATTTTCCCATCCCTACGACGGACGAGTTATTCGATGAGTTGGGGGCGGCTCGGGTATTCACTAAATTCGATTTGCGTTCCGGCTATCATCAGATTCGTATGCACGACGAGGATGTGTATAAGACGGCATTCCGGACTCACGACGGGCACTTTGAATTCTTAGTTATGCCTTTCGGCTTAACTAATGCCCCGTCCACATTTCAGGCGGCTATGAATGATATTTTTCGGCCCCTATTACGGAGATTTGTGATCGTCTTCTTTGACGACATATTAGTTTACAGTCCATCGATGGAAACACACGTGGAGCATCTCGCGGAAGTGTTGGCGGTTCTGCAGGCTCATCAGTTCTTTATCAAGTTATCTAAGTGCTCGTTTTGTGGCACGTCTGTTGATTATCTCGGCCATATTATCTCGGAGGGACACTTGAAGGCGGACCCGACGAAATTGGAGGCAATGGTCGCGTGGCCTAAGCCGAAATCAGTGAAGCAGCTTAGGGGCTTTTTGGGCCTAACTGGGTACTATCGACGCTTTATTTCAAATTATGCTATGATCGCGTCTCCGTTAACGGATTTGTTGAAGAAGGATTCGTTCGTGTGGACTTTTGAGGCATCCGAGAGCTTTGCTGCGTTGAAAGATGCTATGACGTCGGCCCCGGTCCTTCGTCTGCCGGATTTCTCGAAGACTTTTGTAGTAGAAACCGACGCTTCGGGAGTGGGCATTGGAGCGGTCTTGATGCAAGATAACCACCCGTTGGCATTTTTTAGTAAGAAGTTGGGTCCGAGGCGTAGAGTGACGTCCACTTACCATAAGGAGCTATACGCTATTGTGGAGGCGGTGCAAAAGTGGCGACAGTATCTCTTGGGCCGAGAATTTGTGATTCGAACGGATCAAAAGAGCTTGAAGGAGTTGTTACAGCAGGTCATACAGACGCCGGATCAGCAGTTGTATGCTCGGAAGCTCATGGGCTTCAAATTTAGGATTGAATATAAACCGGGAGCAGCTAACAAGGTCGCTGACGCTTTATCACGTTGCGATGAGGACGCCCGCGAAGAGGAGGATTCGGCCATAGCCATGGCCGATGCTGAATTATTTATGGCGGTGGCGCAGCCTACGCCGGATATTCTGGAATTGCTTCGGATTGATGTTCGTCAAATTCCGGAGTTGTCGGAGCTGGCAGCGGCGGTGGAAGCAGGAACGGCGCCGCGAGGGTTTCATCTTTCCGATGGCCTTCTTTTCCGTGATCATAGGATCGTTGTGGCTACTTCGTCCGAAACAAAGACGGCCATCCTTTACGAGCATCATTCGACTCCTTCGGCGGGCCATCCGGGAGTTGAACGAACGTTCCGTCGTCTAGCCACATCTTTTTATTGGCCACACATGCGAAAGGACGTGAAATCATTTGTTGCTGGATGTTTTGAGTGCCAAACTACCAAGTACTCTACACAAAAGCCGGGAGGCCTTCTCCAACCCTTACCGATTCCCTATCAGGTGTGGGCGGAAGTTTCGATGGACTTCGTAACGGGCCTTCCGCAATCGAAAGGCTTCACGGCAATCATGGTGGTTGTTGATCGTCTCTCGAAGTATGCCCATTTCGCGCCTCTCCCTACACGTTTTGATGCATGGCGTGTGGCGAACCTCTTCGTCGAAACGGTGGTAAAACATCACGGGTTCCCGGAGAAGCTTGTATCGGACAGAGATTCGATTTTCCTTAGCGAGGTATGGGAGAATATGCTCAAGTTGAGTGGTACGAAGTTGCATTTCACTACGGCCTATCATCCTGAATCCGATGGTCAAACCGAGGTGCGTAATCGGGGTCTTGAGCAGTACTTACGGGCGTTTGTTTCCGAGCAGCCGTCGAAATGGGCCAATTATCTCCCATGGGCAGAATTGGCGTTGAATTGCTTTCACCATGAAGGCTTGGGGACCTCGCCATTTCATGCATTGTACGGCCGTGAGCCCCCGCCTTTGATTGCGGCCCGGCCATCTCGGACATGTCCCTCGCCGGTAGCGGATGTGATTAGGGGTCGTGGGGAGTTGTTGGTTTGGCTCCGGAAGAATCTCGAGCGAGCTCAGCAGCGTATGAAGGACTCGGCGAATAAACATCGTCGCGATGTTCAGTTTCGGGTAGGAGATAAAGTATTGTTGAAGCTTCAACTGTATCGCCAACACTCCGTGGCCAAGCCGTTGTCGGTGAAGTTGTCTCGCCGTTTTTATGGGCCATTCGAAGTAATTGAGAGGATTGGTGAGGTAGCATATCGCCTACGACTGCCGGAGGACAGCCGTATACACGACGTGTTCCACGTCGGCTTACTTCGGCCCTTTGTGGATGGAGGTGGGGTTAATCCGGCCGAGTTTCCTACTTATTTCGCTCGGGGAAAGGCTGTAGCGCGTCCAGTCCATGTGGTGGAGCGTCGCAGCGTGCAGCGGGAAGGCTCGGTGGTTGATGAGGTGTTGTTGGAATGGGATGATGATGGTGGTCGTGAGCCTACTTGGGAGCCGTTGGAAGTTGTGCAGCGTTGTTTTCCCTCGTTACTCCTTGAGGACAAGGAGGTTGTTAAGGGCGGGGGAGTTGATACGAGTCCCGTTCACATCGACTACGAGGAGGGGGTGGTCTCCGATGTGAGTGATGAGGAGCTGGTGTCGAACGACGAGCTCGGTGGGCTCGACGAGGTGGAGGACGCGCAGGTTACGGAGGGAAGGCCCAAACGGGCGGTTAAAGAGCCTTCAAAGCTTCGCGATTTTATTAGATAATCGGGCTTAGCCCAATTATCGTTATCGAGTCTATTTTTTATTTTGTAAATCTTTTCGGGTTTTCTTATTGGTTCTTTCCCGAATCGTACGAGTCGAACCAATCAGGGTCCTAGATTATAAATAGAAGAGTTAGGGTTTCATTATTATCATGAATAAGAAGAACCCTATTCTTTCTTGCCGCGTTTTTCTTTCTTCTTCTTCGTTCCTTGCGTAATTTTCCGACGTGATCGACGGGGAAAGCCCGCGACTGTCGATTTGATTTGCGTTCGGGTGTTCGAGTGTGAGATAAGAGTTCCTCGCTCTTATCAAGTGGTGCTTCCATTGAACTTCTTCCTCTCGTATCTCCATGCATAACCCTAGGCGACCCACTGCAAACCCTAGTTTCAGTATGGCACCGTCGCTGCCGGCGTCAACACAAGGGGTTCCGCCACCACCGTCGTCGGGGGCGACTGCAACAGTTCCGGTGGAGTTGCTCATCAACATGATGCAACGATTTGAGGCGAAATTGGATGCCTCAGTTCAGCAGCGGCCAGCGTTGCAACCGCCGCCGCACCACACTCCCTTTTGTTCGGCGCCGGAGCCTTCCTACGGGCAACAAGGGGAGTGGAAGACGCCATCGTGGGCGTCCGAGAGCCTTGTTACTACTTCGACGGCACTCCCGCCATGGCAGCCGTCGTCAACAGCGGGGGAATTGTCTTCCGAGGAGGCGTTCGCTCCCTTCCAGCCGCCCCACTCCGGTTTCACTTCGCGGCCACCGGACGTGATTACCCCTACTCCGGCAGCGTGGGATCGGCATACCCCGGTGCAAACCTCCGCTGCCTCGGCTTTGCACCACCGGCGTCGGAATGGGTGTTCGCGTACCGGGCAAGCAATCCTCATGCTTCTTGGACGAAATTCTTGGATGATGTGCGCCGTCGGTTTGATCCTCACTATTTCGTTGATTATATGGAGTTGTTGTCCAAGCTCACACAATCGGGGCCTATTTCGGAATACAATGCCGAATTTGAGAGGTTGAGAAATCGGACCCACGGGCTGACCGAGCCTATGCTGATCCCGATGTATGTTGGGGGCCTCCGTCAGCCGGTTCGCAATCAAGTTCGTATGCAGCACCCCCAATCGGTGGCAGCAGCTATGTCATTGGCCTCAGAATTCGAAAGCGTGAGTGATCGTAGCAGTCAGGTTCCTCGCCGCCAGTGGCCACCGCGGGATTTCCGTCAGCCATCGACGCCGACCAGCTCCGAAGCTCCCAAGGCAGCCCCTACTCCTCCCTTGGAAAATCGGACCCGTCAGTTGTCCAAATTGCCCATAGTGCGGTTGTCTTCGGCAGAGCGGTCAGAGCGTAGTCGCCAGGGCTTATGTTGGTATTGCCCAGAGAAGTGGAGCCTGGGACATGCGTGCAAGAAGCCGGTCTTAGCCTTTATGGGAACTGATGAGGACCTTGAGGCGTTGGATAAGGCCGAGGAGGAATCGTTGGAGGCCGAAGTCATCACCACGGATCTTTCGCACATGCTTACTCTGGATGGGAAGCTTAAGGCGTCGTCCATACAGCTTCAGGGAGTGTTGGGCGTGACGACGGTATATATCTTAGTTGATACCGGGAGTACGCACAACTTCGTCCACCCCAAGATCGCCGAGAGATGCCAGTTGCCCTTGACTCAAATTACACCTTTTAGGGTGTATATGGGGAATGGCCAATCGTTGTTATGTTCGTACAAGAGTGTGGGCGTGGAGTTAGGTATCCAGGGGCATTCTTTTCAGGTGGATTTATTTGTCTTGTCGCTGCATGGTTTGAATATGGTATTGGGTATGGATTGGTTGCGTGGGCTCCGTCGTGTGACTAGCGATTATGAGAAGGGAACGTTGGAATTCAGCTGTGAGGGTCGTCAGATTTGCTTAAATATTACACCACGTGTGCCCCGCCAAGTCTCAGCTAGGGTTTTCTCTTCACTCATCGATCATCGTGAGGGGGGCACGTTATTCGAGTTGGTAGCCCTCGACGACCCGTCTTCGCTGGAGGTGGGCGAGAGTGCCGTGCAGGAGGTGGCCTTCCCGGCTGACCTTCCCGAGGCCGTGCGTACGGTCCTTCAGACTTATTCGGCGGTCTTCGCGCTTCCCTCTGGCTTGCCGCCCGTTCGCCGGTTCGACCATCGGATACATCTCTTGCCGAATACGAAACCAGTGAACGTTCGCCCCTATAGATACCCCTACTTCCAGAAGAATGAGATCGAGAAACAGGTTCGGGAAATGTTGGAGTCGGGTATAATTCGTCGCAGCAGCAGCGCGTTTTCTTCCCCGGTATTGTTGATTCGGAAGAAAGACGGGTCCTTTCGCTTTTGCATTGATTACAGGGCTCTCAATGGCGTGACGGTCCCGGATCATTTTCCCATCCCTACGACGGACGAGTTATTCGATGAGTTGGGGGCGGCTTGGGTATTCACTAAATTCGATTTGCGTTCCGGCTATCATCAGATTCGTATGCACGACGAGGATGTGTATAAGACGGCATTCCGGACTCACGACGGGCACTTTGAATTCTTAGTTATGCCTTTCGGCTTAACTAATGCCCCGTCCACATTTCAGGCGGCTATGAATGATATTTTTCGGCCCCTATTACGGAGATTTGTGATCGTCTTCTTTGACGACATATTAGTTTACAGTCCATCGATGGAAACACACGTGGAGCATCTCGCGGAAGTGTTGGCGGTTCTGCAGGCTCATCAGTTCTTTATCAAGTTATCTAAGTGCTCGTTTTGTGGCACGTCTGTTGATTATCTCGGCCATATTATCTCGGAGGGACACTTGAAGGCGGACCCGACGAAATTGGAGGCAATGGTCGCGTGGCCTAAGCCGAAATCAGTGAAGCAGCTTAGGGGCTTTTTGGGCCTAACTGGGTACTATCGACGCTTTATTTCAAATTATGCTATGATCGCGTCTCCGTTAACGGATTTGTTGAAGAAGGATTCGTTCGTGTGGACTTTTGAGGCATCCGAGAGCTTTGCTGCGTTGAAAGATGCTATGACGTCGGCCCCGGTCCTTCGTCTGCCGGATTTCTCGAAGACTTTTGTAGTAGAAACCGACGCTTCGGGAGTGGGCATTGGAGCGGTCTTGATGCAAGATAACCACCCGTTGGCATTTTTTAGTAAGAAGTTGGGTCCGAGGCGTAGAGTGACGTCCACTTACCATAAGGAGCTATACGCTATTGTGGAGGCGGTGCAAAAGTGGCGACAGTATCTCTTGGACCGAGAATTTGTGATTCGAACGGATCAAAAGAGCTTGAAGGAGTTGTTACAGCAGGTCATACAGACGCCGGATCAGCAGTTGTATGCTCGGAAGCTCATGGGCTTCAAATTTAGGATTGAATATAAACCGGGAGCAGCTAACAAGGTCGCTGACGCTTTATCACGTTGCGATGAGGACGCCCGCGAAGAGGAGGATTCGGCCATAGCCATGGCCGATGCTGAATTATTTATGGCGGTGGCGCAGCCTACGCCGGATATTCTGGAATTGCTTCGGATTGATGTTCGTCAAATTCCGGAGTTGTCGGAGCTGGCAGCGGCGGTGGAAGCAGGAACGGCGCCGCGAGGGTTTCATCTTTCCGATGGCCTTCTTTTCCGTGATCATAGGATCGTTGTGGCTACTTCGTCCGAAACAAAGACGGCCATCCTTTACGAGCATCATTCGACTCCTTCGGCGGGCCATCCGGGAGTTGAACGAACGTTCCGTCGTCTAGCCACATCTTTTTATTGGCCACACATGCGAAAGGACGTGAAATCATTTGTTGCTGGATGTTTTGAGTGCCAAACTACCAAGTACTCTACACAAAAGCCGGGAGGCCTTCTCCAACCCTTACCGATTCCCTATCAGGTGTGGGCGGAAGTTTCGATGGACTTCGTAACGGGCCTTCCGCAATCGAAAGGCTTCACGGCAATCATGGTGGTTGTTGATCGTCTCTCGAAGTATGCCCATTTCGCGCCTCTCCCTACACGTTTTGATGCATGGCGTGTGGCGAACCTCTTCGTCGAAACGGTGGTAAAACATCACGGGTTCCCGGAGAAGCTTGTATCGGACAGAGATTCGATTTTCCTTAGCGAGGTATGGGAGAATATGCTCAAGTTGAGTGGTACGAAGTTGCATTTCACTACGGCCTATCATCCTGAATCCGATGGTCAAACCGAGGTGCGTAATCGGGGTCTTGAGCAGTACTTACGGGCGTTTGTTTCCGAGCAGCCGTCGAAATGGGCCAATTATCTCCCATGGGCAGAATTGGCGTTGAATTGCTTTCACCATGAAGGCTTGGGGACCTCGCCATTTCATGCATTGTACGGCCGTGAGCCCCCGCCTTTGATTGCGGCCCGGCCATCTCGGACATGTCCCTCGCCGGTAGCGGATGTGATTAGGGGTCGTGGGGAGTTGTTGGTTTGGCTCCGGAAGAATCTCGAGCGAGCTCAGCAGCGTATGAAGGACTCGGCGAATAAACATCGTCGCGATGTTCAGTTTCGGGTAGGAGATAAAGTATTGTTGAAGCTTCAACTGTATCGCCAACACTCCGTGGCCAAGCCGTTGTCGGTGAAGTTGTCTCGCCGTTTTTATGGGCCATTCGAAGTAATTGAGAGGATTGGTGAGGTAGCATATCGCCTACGACTGCCGGAGGACAACCGTATACACGACGTGTTCCACGTCGGCTTACTTCGGCCCTTTGTGGATGGAGGTGGGGTTAATCCGGCCGAGTTTCCTACTTATTTCGCTCGGGGAAAGGCTGTAGCGCGTCCAGTCCATGTGGTGGAGCGTCGCAGCGTGCAGCGGGAAGGCTCGGTGGTTGATGAGGTGTTGTTGGAATGGGATGATGATGGTGGTCGTGAGCCTACTTGGGAGCCGTTGGAAGTTGTGCAGCGTTGTTTTCCCTCGTTACTCCTTGAGGACAAGGAGGTTGTTAAGGGCGGGGGAGTTGATACGAGTCCCGTTCACATCGACTACGAGGAGGGGGTGGTCTCCGATGTGAGTGATGAGGAGCTGGTGTCGAACGACGAGCTCGGTGGGCTCGACGAGGTGGAGGACGCGCAGGTTACGGAGGGAAGGCCCAAACGGGCGGTTAAAGAGCCTTCAAAGCTTCGCGATTTTATTAGATAATCGGGCTTAGCCCAATTATCGTTATCGAGTCTATTTTTTATTTTGTAAATCTTTTCGGGTTTTCTTATTGGTTCTTTCCCGAATCGTACGAGTCGAACCAATCAGGGTCCTAGATTATAAATAGAAGAGTTAGGGTTTCATTATTATCATGAATAAGAAGAACCCTATTCTTTCTTGCCGCGTTTTTCTTTCTTCTTCTTCGTTCCTTGCGTAATTTTCCGACGTGATCGACGGGGAAAGCCCGCGACTGTCGATTTGATTTGCGTTCGGGTGTTCGAGTGTGAGATAAGAGTTCCTCGCTCTTATCACATCTCTTGCAGTCGCACAACATGTTCTTCAAGTCCACGTGGTATACGTTATCTAGTGTCTGCACTCTGAAATGTGGGACGTCGAGGCTGATCCGTGTGACCTTGTACCTATGCGACATTTCCAACTGGACTCCGATTTTTCGCCGCGCCTCTTCACATATGGGGTGGGTGTCGTTTCGACCCTTGAGTCTTCTCTCATCGAACCACTTCTCGATAACGAGCTTCGCAGCATCGAGGCAAGCAACTATAGGCAGTCGACGTGCCCAGAGGAGGGAATTGTTGAAAGACTCTGCGGCGTTCGATGTCATGGTACTGAACCGGCGAACGGGGCACATGCTCCGAGCCCACCTAGCGGGTCCGTTGCCCATAGCCTTCTGGTACGCCTCGGGGTTGGTGTTGAGCATCGATGCCATGATGCTGTGGAATTCTCTCTGATCGTATGTGTACGCAACTCTCTGGAACATGGCACCGATAACCATGCCGTATGTCATGTGCTGACTCAAGTGGTAGTAACACAACCCATGGTGCGCCTCCGGAAACACTTGAGCTACGGCATACTCAATCGAAACGTGCTGGTCAGAGACAATCAGCACGTCAGTCAAGTTCCCGTAAGCCCTCCTCAGACCCCTCATGAACGAGGTCCATGAATAGTGACTCTCCTTACGCCCTACGCCGTATGCCAAGGGAAATAGCTGTTCATTCGCATCCTTCGCTACAGCTACGAACATGACGCCGCTGTTCTTGCCCTTCAGGTGAGTGCCGTCGACGGATATCACCGGTCTGATATACCCGTATTTGTACGCCGCAATAGAGGCAGCTAGGGCAACGAACACCTGTCGAAATTTGCACTCGTCATCTATGTCGAGATCGGTGACTGTGCCGGCGTTTGAAGTCTCGAGAGCATGGAGGTAGGCCGGCAGATCTTGGAACGACTCCTTGTGTTTCCCGTAGAGAATCTCCACGGCCTGATTCCTCGCCCTCAAGCAGACGTTGTAGCTCGCCTTAATGCCGAACGACGTGAGCAGCTCGTTCTCAATGATCCTAGGCTTCATAATCGCGGAGTCGCGCAGGATCCTCTTCGCAAAGTACGCCGCAATAACTTTAGATCGGACCTTCTTTCTTTCGACTGTCCCAGTGTTGGGCCCGCATGTGTGTTCGGGTTCAAACACTGAAATGACCCAATTCCCGCCCTCGCTTACAGCACGAATGTTGAAGCGGCATTTTTTGTCCGACGTGCATCTAAAGACCAGCCTCGTCGTATCCGACCACCTGGGGTAGAAATTTTTTCGACTCTCCATCTGCCACAAACCAACGGCAATATACATATCATCCTTGCTTTTGAAATATGAACCATATCGCAAATCCAGGATACTTGCGTCTTCCTCGTTGAACACTGCAGATTCTGTAGCCTGGAGTGGGACCACCGGCACTAACCAGTTCCTCATGTGCTCCGTATCAGTATCCAGAGGTGGTTGGCTCCTACCGTGCAGGTCCGGAAACATCATAGCCAACAGTCGGTTGAACCCGCCTTCTTCAGCTATCCAGGCGGTCCACTCGGCCATTAGGGCCCTAGGAATTTGCCTTCCTTCTCTCAATACGTTCGACTGGTCGCTGTCCTCGGTGGAGACGTCCCGCGACGGCTCATATTCATCCTCGTCGTCATCGTCGTCGCGCAAGACATCATCTTCGTTCGGATCCTCCTGCTCAACCCTTCCTGATGTATGATTCAGGTCGGGTATTTGATCGTCACGAGCATCTTCGGCACGATGAGACGAACTGCCTCCGAGGTTGTGGACTTGATACACCTGTTCATCCCAACGGGTGGAATTGATGTTCTCTACGATATATCATCAAGCGTCGAACGCAAGTCCTCCGTGTTGCCATACGTGTTGCCAAATTCGAACGAAGACGGTTCCTGGTACGACGGGTCGAATTGAGGGATATACGAAGAAGATGCACCGACATGTGAAGACGAAGCCCCAACATGTGAAGACGAGCCTCCATTGTTTAGAATCACGTACAATTCTGGGCTAATGTACTTAGTGCATAGCTCAACCACTTGCTGGTCCGACTGCAACTTCGATTTCCTTGTACGTCCAGTGCTCTCGGATAGCGAGAAATAGAACATATCGAAATCACTACCGAGCAGGTTGCAACAGGAAGCTACCATATATCTCAGCCCGTAATATGTGAAATCACTGCACTTGATTACAACCTCGTTGCCACCCTCGTACCTTCTTCTATTCCATTGACCTCCGTAATAAGCTTTTACGTCGACGGAATCCATCTACAATATAAAATGAACTCAACTTAATTCGTATTTCTCAAATAACTCATTAAATGAAAGGTTTTACTATAAAATATGAGACAGAATCTTTTTCATACTAATTTTCCATTTTTCACGCCGGAGATATGTAGCCGGAAAGAATATCACGCCGGCATGATTTACGCCGGCGTGATATACTTTCCGGCAACATATCTCCGGCGTGTAAAGAAAATTTTTTCTTTTATTATTTTTTTCCTTCATATTATGCTATAGTATGGCTTAATGTACTCACATACAACGTAAAAATATTTAAACGAACTTCTAATACACATAAAATAATCATTAATTCTCTACAATTAATTCGTATGTCTCAAATAACTCATTAAATGAAAGGTTTTACTACAAATTATGAAACAAAACTTTTTTTCCATTCACTATCCATTTTTCACGCCGGAGGTATGTGGCCGGAAAGAATATCACGCCGGCGTGATTTACACCGGCGTGATATTCTTTCCGGCAACATACATCCGGCGTGAAAAATGCCAGTACTCACATTATAAAATTTTCATTCAAATTATGCTATAGTATCGTTTTATTTGCACACATACATTGCAAAAATTATAAATTTAACTCTTAATATACATATCAAAAATGTATAATTCATTCACAGATCTCAAATACTTCATGAAATGAAATCATGTAGTATCATACATGAAACATAAATAAAAAAATAAATAAATGGTGCTTTTCACGCCGGATAATGTTGACCGGAATATATATCACGCCGGCGTGACATGTATCTGGCGTGATATACGTTCCGGCCAACATTTTTCGGCGTGAAAAAGGCTGGAATACTTGTAATAAAATATTCGATCGAATTATCAGTTACAAACCTTTGAGAATTGGATGTTCTTCGCCTTTCGCTTGTATTTTCTCCTTCACGAACTGTTCCAATTTTTTTTTTGGGAGGAATCGAATTGAAGATATTTTTTACGAATGTCATTTGAGCTTCAATGTACAACTATATATTGAATATTTCACATGGGAAACCTTCTTTTACTGTTTATCACTGAACAAAAATGAATGCAGCTTCAGTAATAATGCATCAATACAGTGTACCCATTTGCATTTGCCGTATGTGAAAAAAGAAGAAGATGCCAACAACATGTCAAGTCTAATCAAAGGTTGATTAGACTTGTTGTATTAAAATTAAAGGAAAAATGGATTTACAAAATAAAAAAAAAATTGTAAAATGGGAATTGGGGTAGTTTGTGTATGCTTTTTGGGGGAGGGGTATTTTGTGAATGGGGGGTTTTAATAGTGGTAAGCAAAAATATTTCCACATTTTATAAATAGTGTATAAATGATTTTCGTAAATTTAAAAATTTATCGAGGATATTCTAAAAATGTAAAGAAGAAATTCCATAAATTTAATTATAAGAAATAGAGTAAAAGAATTATAAAAAAACATTTTGATTTAAAAAGATAATTTAAATATTTTATTTATTAAAAACTATGTAGTATTTTTGCACATTCGATTGGGCCGGGCCAGAAAAAAATTAATGGCCAAATCGACTGGGCCGGCCCAGCACAAATTTAAAGCCCAGCCCAATCGTTAAATTCAAGCCCAACACATTAAATCGGACAACAATCAAAACGACGTCGTTCGGATGAAATAAAACGACGTCGTTTTGATTGTCAAACCCTAAACACTCCATATAAATACGACTCCTCAGCTCATTCGGCCGATTTTTACTCCTCCTGTGATGAGGTCGAGACAAGCATGGACGAACTCAACCCGGAATTGCAGCTTAGGGGTCCCGTGACGAGATTGAGGGCTAAGAAGCTGCAAGGATATCTCCAGTGTTATATTCAGAAGATGCTTGAAGGCAATGGAGCGGAGCTTCGAAGCTACAAGTTAGTGAACTTTGTGGCCATCGAGGAAGACGTCTAGTTTATTAATATTCCATTTAATTTTATTTAGAGCCCAATTACAACAGACTGTTTAGATGTATTGGGCCAGTTGAGTTATTTATTATATTTCAGTTAGGCCCGATAATTTACAAGCCCAAGTCTTGTAAATTTCGAGTTTAGTAGTATTTAAGTGAATTTCGTAGGTTTTTGATATTCAGACTTGATTGAATAAAAAAACAGATTTCTTTTTAGTCTCACCGTATTTTTTTAGAAAATACACAAACCCTAGTTCTTGGTAGGATTCGAATTGGCTCTTGAATCTGAATCTATAGTTCGTTCGTGATCTCTTGTGGGTCTCGGGTTAACTACGCCATCGAAGAATTGCTTCCGTGATACGTGTTTCAATCGTTCGTCGATTTGGGGTCCGTATTGAGGTAAATCTTCAAAATTGTTCTTCGTATATTGTTCTTGTCTTTTCGCCTTCTGTCCAGCCTTCGTTTCACCTTCATATTTCGTCCATAATCACCCCTTCCCTCGTCCAAGTCCTGATTTCACCTAAACCCATTCGATTGCAAGATTTAAGCCCTAGAATCGATCTGAATTTGAGCACCGAACAATCTTGAGTCTTACTCGTGCGAATTGGCTGAATTTTGGATATGTTGTTCCTGACTTCGAATAGGAACTTGTGTTAAAATTTCAGCTTAATCGGAGTTGTTTTGCTATAGTTTCTGGTCGTGTTATTTTCGGGTCTGTTTTCGATTTTGTAATTGCGAATTTGGATTGAATTTGTAATAGCTGACGTAGTTCGAGTCTTGAGGCTTCCGCATAGTTTTGATAGCTTTGAGTCGTTCATATCGTGGTCATATCATAAATTTGGCATCAGAGCCACGTCAGCTTGCTGATCGTGGTTCAATCCAAATCGTTGTAACAAAACTAGGGGCAAAAGTGATCGATTAAAAAAAAAAAAAAAAGAAGAGAAAAGAAAAGAAAATCAGAAAAAAAAAAAAAGAAAAAAAAAAAAGAAAGAAAAGAAAGAAAGATCGAGCCCTAGTTTTTGTCTTGGATTGGTTGGATAGGATTCTTTTACGGTTGTGTGTCGCATTTGTGTTCCTCGTTGATTAGCGATTGGGAGCATCGATTGCAACTTGCATTCTCATCTTGGAGTCATTATTTTCAGTTATTTGGTAGTATATTAGTATTAAAAAAAAAAAAAAAAAAAAAAAAAAAAAAGTTTCTTAGTTTGATTTGGTTTTGGTTTGGTAATTTCCATCTGAGTCGAATTCAAAGATTGTTTCCTTGCTTGATTCAGTTTTGATTTTTGGAATTAGTCTGCAATCATCTCCTTCCTTCCTTACACCACCGAAAAATCCTCTCCATCCTTCCGAAAATCCTTTCCATCTCTTCTAGCTTCGTATATTGAAAAAAAAAAAAAAAAAAAAAAAAAAAAAAAAAAAAAAAAAACGAACTTTTGCTCCCGAACTCCGATTTTTCTCCATAATACCTTTTCGGAAAGGTCTCGACGAGGAGATCAAGACTCACTGCTTCGCGGTGACATATAGGCAATTTTAGCCGAATTCCTTCGTTTTCTAGGTGAAATCGCCCTCCGAAGTTTTCGAGTTTTCGGATTTTCGAATTTTTCTTCGATTTTTTCATTCATACAGCCTGTATTTGTGTTCCTTGACCCTATTCCTTATGAAATACTGATCTTGGAAGTAATATTTGGTGGCTATTGACCCTTGTTCACTGAGAATCAAGTTTGAGCTACTGACTAGGATAAAAGGAGGTTCAATCTTGAATCTTGTCAAGTTCGAAAGTTTGGTGAGATTTTTCCTACTTACATACTTTCATACTTGAGTGATATACACGAGAGAAAAAAAAAAGTTGAGAGAACAAACGAGAGGTTGTGAGGATTGTGAGGCTCCTTTTATTTCTTTACGTTTGTTCACTGTGCAGGTCCTATGGCATCGGAGAAGGCGCAATCTGACTGGGATGCCAAGTTTGAGACTTTGAATGGCCGTGTAGAGAATCAGTTGGCAGAAATGCAGAACACGATGGGACAATTGTTGGCCAAGTTCGAAGAGCTCGAGGTCCAAGGAGCGGATTCAGAGTTTGGACACTATGAGGAAGAACGAGATGAAGATGAAAGAGCTCAGTTCTTTCAAGTTTCTCCGAGGGGCAGAGATGGCTTTGCAGATCGAGGTAGAGGCCGAGGCCGAGGCTTCCAACCACGTTATCAGGCACCTCGTAGGAATGTATACCCAGAGCAGCGTAGACATGGTAATGCTGATGGGCTACTCAGCAATATCAAGACCACCATTCCAGGGTTTGAGGGCAGACATGATCCAGATGCATACTTAGACTGGGAGCGTAAAGTTGACAAGATTTTCGAGTGTTATGACTTCCCAGAGCCTAAGAAGGTACAACTAGCTTCCCTTGAATTCACTGGATATGCAGCGACTTGGTGGGAGTTTCAGCAAAACAGGCGCAGAAAGGACAGATATCCTCCGATTGACACCTGGCAAGAGATGAAAGATGTGATGAGGGGCAGATTCATTCCAGTTCACTACGAGAGAGAATTGGAGAAGAAGCTCAGCCAGATACGACAAGGTTCTAGATCGATTGAGGAGTATCACAAGGATTTAGAGACAGCACTGAACCGGGTGGGAAAAGAAGAGACCCTGATTGCTACCCTCAACCGATATATAGAAGGGATGAACCCTGATATTGCCTGTGAAGTTGAATTGAAGGATTTTGACAGCATTGAGGCGATGGTACATTATGCAACCATTGTTGAGCGGCAGCTTAGAGATGGACGTCGACGTCCTTCTTACCAGTCCTATCCCACTCCTACAAGGGCGCCTACCACACGTCCTGTAGCACAGTCCGTGCCTCCGGCACGCCGTTTTGAGCAGCCTGCAGCCCAGACCGGTCGTAGGAATGACTCCAGTGCACCTGCGACCAACAGAAACCCCCAGGGTCATTCCACATCGACTAGTCAGCCGCCGAATCAGACATCGGGTCGAGCACGTGACGTTCAGTGTCACAAGTGCCATGGATGGGGCCATTTCCAAGCTCAGTGCCCTAACCGCCGAGTTATGTTCATCACTGAACAGAATGAGGTGGAGTCAGCCAGTGAAGATGAAGGAGATGAAACTGAAGACACGGGGCCTGAAATCCAGCAGAAGATTGGCACTCCAGTTGTCGAGCTTGAGGAGGAGTCACCGCCTCCTCCACGTGGCTGTCTAGTGTCCATTCGTACCTTGAGCATGTTGAGAGAGGAAGATCTGACGGACCAACGGGAGAATATCTTCTACACCCGTTGCACTATTCAAGATAAGACATGCTCTGTGATAATTGATAGTGGCAGTGTGGTGAATGCCATTAGTCAATATGCAGTTGACAAGCTCGCCCTCGTAGCTCACAAGCATCCAAAGCCATACAAGCTGCAATGGCTTACAGATCGAGGCGAGATCAAGGTCGTGTGTCAGGTAAGCGTTCAATTCAATATTGGTAGGTTTACTGACACCGTTCTTTGTGATGTTATTCCTATGGAGGCAGCGCACATTTTGTTGGGTCGTCCGTGGCAGTTTGATAGAAGAACTATCCATGATGGGCACGCGAACACCTACGCGATACCAAGAGAAGGGAAGACGACCATATTGAAGTCGTTGTCACCTAAGGACGTCATGGAGGATCAGTTGAGGATGCAGGAGAAGTTTAAGGAGGAACGAGATAGGAAGACCAGTGCGGGGTCCGCTGGCTCCAAACAGGGAAGAAGCGAGCCTCCCATAAACAATTCCTCTTCCCCAACTCCTAAGAGTTCGAGTTCGAAGAGAGCAGCTCCAGTACAGAATTCTACGAGCTCTAGTGCCATTAGCGCCGATCTGGCAGCCCGAAATTTATTCATTAGTGCAGTGGGAGCTCATAAAATCATCAAAGCTGGTAAGGCTGTCGTTCTAGTTAATTTTAAGAGTTATGATGCTGCTGATATTGTTATTCCTACTGTTTTGCAGCCTTTGATGGAGGAGTTCAAAGATGTGTTCCCAGACGAGATTCCTAGTGGTCTGCCACCAATTCGAGGAATTGAGCACCAGATCGATTTCCAGCCAGGCGCAGTCCTTCCCAATCGTCCAGCTTACCGGACCAGCCCTGAAGAGACAAAGGAAATTGACCGACAAGTCAAGGAGTTGCTGGAAAAGAAGCAGATCAGAGAGAGTATGTCACCATGCGCCGTTCCAGTCATCCTTGTCCCGAAGAAGACAAACGAGTGGCGCATGTGCATGGACTGTCGTGCCATCAACAAGATCACGGTAAAGTATCGTTTTCCTATCCCCAGGTTAGATGACATGTTAGATGAATTATCTGGAGCTTCTGTGTTTTCGAAAATCGATTTACGTTCTGGATATTTTCAAGTTAGGATGAGTGAGGGGGATGAGTGGAAAACTGCATTTAAGACTAAGCATGGGTTATATGAGTGGCTTGTGATGCCTTTTGGACTAACCAATGCTCCTAGTACTTTTATGCGTTTGATGAACCATGTGCTACGTGATGTGATTGGCAAGTATGTTGTGGTTTACTTTGATGATATCCTCATATACAGCATTTCTGTTGACGAGCATGTTAGGCATCTTAGACATGTTTTTCAGTTACTACGTGATGCTAAGTTGTATGCTAATTTGTCTAAGTGTTCCTTTTGTTTGGATGAGGTTGTCTTTCTTGGATTTATTGTGAGTAGTCGTGGTGTTGAGGTAGATAGGACTAAAGTGAAAGCCATTGAGGAATGGCCGACACCTAAGTCGTGTTCTGATGTGAGGTCTTTCCATGGATTAGCGGGTTTTTATCGTCGATTTGTGAGAGATTTCTCTTCTATAGCAGCCCCATTGACTGAACTGAGTAAGAAAGATAGGAAGTTTGAGTGGGGTAAGGCCCAAGAGCATGCTTTTAACTTGTTAAAGTCAAAATTATGTAATGCTCCTGTGTTGGTTTTACCTGATTTTAATAAAATGTTCGAGATTGAATGTGATGCCTCTGGTATAGGGATTGGTGCTGTTTTGATGCAGGAAAGAAAACCAGTTGCATTCTTCAGTGAGAAGTTGAACGGTGCAGCCCTTCGGTATTCCACATACGACAAGGAGCTGTACGCGTTGAAGAGGTCTTTGGAGACTTGGCAGCACTACCTGAGGCCAAAGGAGTTCGTGATACACACTGATCATGAGTCCTTGAAGCACCTGAAAGGGCAGCAGAATCTGAATTCACGCCATGCCAGGTGGGTAGAGTTCATCGAGTCGTTCCCCTACGTGATAAAGTACAAGAAAGGTGAAGAGAATGTTGTTGCTGATGCTTTATCGCGCAGGTACACTTTACTATCTGTTGTGCATGCCCAGTTCTTAGGATTCGAGCATATTAAGACATTCTATGAATCAGATTCGTTCTTTGGTCCTATATTTACATCTTGTATGGCTAAGTCTAGGGCTATTGATTCATTCTATGTGTCTAATGGGTTCTTGTTCAAGGAATTGAAGTTGTGTGTGCCTGATTGTTCCATGCGAGAGTTGTTGGTTGTAGAGTCACATGCAGGAGGTTTGATGGGTCATTTTGGTGTGTCCAAAACATTGAGTCTTTTACATGAACATTTTTATTGGCCTCGCATGAAACGTGATGTGGAAAGAGTCTGTTCTCGTTGTATTACTTGTAGGAAAGCCAAGTCTACGTCTAGTCCTTTTGGGTTGTATACGCCTTTGCCGGCACCGTCGTCCCCTTGGGTTGATATTTCCATGGATTTCGTACTTGGTTTGCCTAGATCTAAGTCTGGGAAAGACTCTATTTTCGTGGTAGTTGATCGTTTTTCCAAGATGTCACATTTCATTGCTTGTAGAAAAACTGATGATGCTGTTAACATTGCCAATTTGTTCTTTCATGAAGTAGTTCGTTTGCATGGGGTTCCTAGAACCATTGTTTCTGATAGGGATTCCAAGTTTTTGGGACATTTTTGGCGTGTTTTATGGGGAAAGTTAGGTACCAAACTTTTGTTTTCTACTGCATGTCATCCTCAAACCGATGGACAAACTGAAGTAGTTAATAGGACGTTAGGTACTTTACTCCGTGCGCTTGTAAAGAATAATTTGAAGTCATGGGAAGAATGTTTGCCATTTGCTGAATTTGCATATAACAGGGTTGTGCATTCTTCTACTCATTTGTCCCCATTTGAGGTTGTATATGGATTTAATCCTTTGACCCCAACGGATCTTATTCCTTTACCCACTGATCAGCTTTCGAGTTTGCAAGGTTCTCGTAGGGCTGAACAGGTTAGAGAGATGCATGAGAAGGTGAAGGCGAGGATTGAGCTCCAAGGCAAGAAGAACGCAACAAAGGCGAATGTGCACCGTAAGCAAGTGTTGTTCAAACCCGGAGATAAGGTTTGGATTCACTTCAGCCCGGGGCGTTTCCCTAATCTGCGACAATCGAAGCTCATGCCTCGTGGCGATGGTCCTTTCACTGTGGTTGAACGTATTAACGATAATGCGTATCGCATTGACCTTCCAGGTGAGTATAAGTGTTCTCCTACTTTCAATGTGTCTGACTTATCTCCATTTCCTGTAGATGATGATGAGGAAGACTTGAATTCGAGGACGAATTCTTTTCAGCAAGGGGGGAATGATGAGGTCGAGACAAGCATGGACGAACTCAACCCGGAATTGCAGCTTAGGGGTCCCGTGACGAGATTGAGGGCTAAGAAGCTGCAAGGATATCTCCAGTGTTATATTCAGAAGATGCTTGAAGGCAATGGAGCGGAGCTTCGAAGCTACAAGTTAGTGAACTTTGTGGCCATCGAGGAAGACGTCTAGTTTATTAATATTCCATTTAATTTTATTTAGAGCCCAATTACAACAGACTGTTTAGATGTATTGGGCCAGTTGAGTTATTTATTATATTTCAGTTAGGCCCGATAATTTACAAGCCCAAGTCTTGTAAATTTCGAGTTTAGTAGTATTTAAGTGAATTTCGTAGATTTTTGATATTCAGACTTGATTGAATAAAAAAACAGATTTCTTTTTAGTCTCACCGTATTTTTTTAGAAAATACACAAACCCTAGTTCTTGGTAGGATTCGAATTGGCTCTTGAATCTGAATCTATAGTTCGTTCGTGATCTCTTGTGGGTCTCGGGTTAACTACGCCATCGAAGAATTGCTTCCGTGATACGTGTTTCAATCGTTCGTCGATTTGGGGTCCGTATTGAGGTAAATCTTCAAAATTGTTCTTCGTATATTGTTCTTGTCTTTTCGCCTTCTGTCCAGCCTTCGTTTCACCTTCATATTTCGTCCATAATCACCCCTTCCCTCGTCCAAGTCCTGATTTCACCTAAACCCATTCGATTGCAAGATTTAAGCCCTAGAATCGATCTGAATTTGAGCACCGAACAATCTTGAGTCTTACTCGTGCGAATTGGCTGAATTTTGGATATGTTGTTCCTGACTTCGAATAGGAACTTGTGTTAAAATTTCAGCTTAATCGGAGTTGTTTTGCTATAGTTTCTGGTCGTGTTATTTTCGGGTCTGTTTTCGATTTTGTAATTGCGAATTTGGATTGAATTTGTAATAGCTGACGTAGTTCGAGTCTTGAGGCTTCCGCATAGTTTTGATAGCTTTGAGTCGTTCATATCGTGGTCATATCATCCTGCCCGAACTCACTCTCCGCCTCTCTCTCTCTCTCTGCAAACCCTAATTTCTTCACCATCCCCCACCAGTTTTCTTTCATTTTCCGTTCAAATCCACACCGTATTTCTCTCCCCTCTTCTCTTTACCAGCTGATTTCTAGAAAAATGGCCAAGATCCGTTCACTTAGCCGTAAAATAAGGTCTGAGCTTCTTACTGCATCCATCTCTCTCTCTCTCTCTAGGTTTTTTTACTAACTTTTCTATTTTTTTCGGCAGCTCTGTACAAATCTATGGGGAAAACGGTGATTCCAGAAGAAATCCGAGCTCAAATGAGCTGGTTCCAACTGAAGGTTGAAGATCTTGCAAATTTTGATACTAATTTTTTGAGTTTCTTTAGCAGATCTGTGTAGATCTATGGCGGAAAAGACGTATTTAGAAACAATCAAGACTCAAAAAGTCCAGATCTGAAATAATAAGCTCTGGTAAGCTCTGAATCCGCCCTTTGCTGCCTTTCTCTGTATTTTCACAACAGATATCATGTTTTAATTGGTTCAATTTTACAGATCTATGGTCCAAACTACACATGCAGTACAAATCAAAGCTCAACCATCCAAGATGTGATATACTATGAACTGGTAAGCTCGGATACATCTCTGTATATGTCTATCTATTTTTATAATCGAAGAATATACTAACTGCCACTTGTATTAGCAGATCACTTTACATATAAGGTGCAAGATACATTACATCCAGCAGAAGGTGATTAGGTGAACAGAAAATCAGCTAGTAAGCCTATGCATCATAATAATTATTTCTGTCTCAACCTTTCTCACATTCTTCCCTTCGATATATATCTAACTTAATGCTTATTTTGACAGATATGTAAACATTCAAGGATTAACAGCCACGTAAATCAAAGCACTTCGCAGTTAAATTTAATGGAATGGAAGCTGGTAAGATTGGGATTTCTGTGACATGTTCCTATCTCAGTCTTTCTTGACCTCTCTCCATTTTTGATCTAACATGTTATTTGTTTATACAGATACCAAAATAATCTACTGCTTTATACATTGGGCGAGCAAGAACATAAAAACTGGTAATCCTCTTATTTCTCAATTCCAATCTCTTTCTGTCTATACTCTCTACCTCTCTCCATATCTGAAATTTTATTTTTGTAAATACGTGATTGCAGGTATACAGAACTGTGGAAAAAACAAAAGGAATTGGATGATCAGACGTTATATTCAAATACAACAAACAACAGGCACAGCTGGTAATGATCTTCTTATTCTAATTCTTTGTAGCTCTATCTCTTTGCTCCCCTCTCTATCAGTTACTCTTACAGTCTCTAACTCTTGTCATTTATTCACAGATCACTTATCATTTAACAGAGGTGAAAGCTAACATTGAATAAGCTCTGTGTCAAGCAAATCAGTACAATTAACAATCCTCAACCACAGAATCGAAAAAAGCTAAGTTTAATCATTTTCCTTTTAAACTCTTCTTACATCTGTTAAGCCCTTTGTATGAATACATTCTAATCACGAATTACACTTCATTTTGCAGAGATGAAATGACTGAAACTATATTTCAGATTAAACCAGGTACGTACCCCTATCCTCATGTTCACTTCTCCTTCTTTTCCTTTTCTGAAATTGATCACTACTCATTCTCTGAACCTTCTCTGTTCAATTCTTCCTCTAAATCCCGGTTTCTTCCTTCCTGTTCTCTGTGTTTTCTTGCTCTGAGTGTGTATTTTGTTGGATGATTCAAAATTTCAATTCATATTTGAATTTCAAATAAGGTAACTGCTTTTTTAAAAATTTTAAATCCCACCACGTTTTCATTTTGCACAGCTGTGGAAAAGTGTCAAAATATTTAAAATAATATGGTAAACACGTTTTTTATCAATTTAGTAAAATTACTTTTACAGAAAATATTATTTACCTGATAAATGTTTCTGAAAATGATGAATTTATATTATTATAAAGCTCAGTCTATAAAAATAACTGGGAATTAGTATTATTTTGTTCATTTTCCAGGTAAAAACCTATGTGATTGCTTCTGTTTTCCAGAAAATTCATTTTCCCAACTATGTTTAACAGTGTGTGTTTATTAATAGAGCTAAATGAAATCATACTATAAAAAATAATTGAAAGAAACTTTTATAAAATACTTCATCAACATTGTACTGCATTTTTGTAATACAAACTTGTAAGCCTCATTAAAACCCTGTGGGAAAAAGAGTGCCTACTTAGGTAATTGAAAAACAACTATTCTAAGCTAATATACTCTACTGCATCAGTCATCCTTCAACTCCACACCCTCCTCAAACTTTTCCTTTGATGCTTGTACTTTCTTGACTCTCTTGAACACAATTGGTTCTTCATCAGCCTCAGCCTGCTTCTCCTCCTCTCTCTGTAATTCTTCATCCCATGCACTTGCTGTAGAGGCATTTCTGACAGCTGAGCATGCACTTTAAAAAAAAAAACATGTTATATTCTTGAAAATCTTTGTAAAACAGATTATGTGTATGTGTATCATGTGTTTTACCTGTTCCTGTCCATGCTTGCTTTGACAGTTGCCATACTTAACAATCATTTCTGGATCTAGATTAACTTTGGCAATTGTATATGCCTTGTTAACCTCTTTCTCATACAACTTTAAGTTAACCTTGAATAATGCTGATTTCCCAATCAATGCTTGTTGGTCCCGGTTTGCTATAGGAAAAATACGTAGAGGGGGGGGTGAATACGTATTTTGAAGTTTTTCAACTTCAATTCCTTAACTCAGAGTATAAAGTAAAGTGCTCTTTGGAAATGCAAAGACCCAACCGAGGGCTAGATCGAAAGCAATCACGAATCTCTTGTCCTAAGCTTAGAGCTTGATCAAGAGTGAGACTTTACTCTTTGTGCGGAATTTGGTGAGCTAAAATCTTTCCTAAGTAATTGAAAGTCCAAGTTAAGTTTGTTTATATGCACGTGCAATGGATAATCGAATACTGTAAAAAGATTAAGGTAAGAGAGATACGACACAGAGATTTATAGTGGTTCGGAGATAACGCTCCTACGTCCACTTTGTTGCACGACGGCAACTGTTCTTTTCACTCAAGAACTTGAAGGTTACGGGTCCTTCAAAAACCTGGTCGGGATCGGGCTTCACTTGCCTAGATCAAACGACTGACGTAGTGATTGCGGGTTCACTACACAAACCTAACAGAGACTGGAAGCTTCACTCGCTTCAGTCAAACAGACAGGGAGATTACGGGCTCTCCTAGCCTAGCTTCGATCGAGCTTTACACAAACGATGTAAGTGTAAGCTTGGATCTCAACTCTACGATCGAGACTTCTTCAATCGATGAAAGAAGGGCCTTGGATCTGAACAACCTAACGACGACTCAAAAACCTAACAGACAACAGTTTAGGGTTTTTGGTTGACGAACACACTAATGAAGAACTCTTTACAGTAGATGCAAAGATGGGTAGAGTTCTTCTTCTAAGCTTGGATATTTGAAGTGGGCTTAGAATCTAAGTGTGAAGGTTGTGAAGACGAGTTCCGATGGACTGGAAACTCGGAGAACACTTGAAACAAAGACTCGAAGATTTGCTCGAAGGCTTGGGAGTGTTTGTTTGCAGTAGGCTCGAATGCGCAAGTAGTGTTCTGTTCCTTCACGTCTTCATCCTTCACTATTTATAGGCGGAGGGTTGGCTAAGATCCGTTGCTTGGTTGGTGGTCTTGTCCCTCCTCCTCTCGACAGTACTTGCGCAGGCAGTAGCTTTTGCAGACGCGCAGTTTTGGACTTTTGCCGAAAATGGCTAAGTTCCAAGTTTAACAGTAACTGGAGCGAGCCAGTACTGTAGCGGCGCCTTTGTCGGCCTGGCAGTCAACTCCTCTGCTCCTCTCCTCGTTCGACACGTGGAGATCTCGCAATTAATGCAAAGATCTCTAGTTGACTGAAATTCAAATTCGGAGCGGGAATTTGTGCTGTCGCTTTCTCGTAGGTAGTGGCTTGCTTCGCTTTGAAGTTGTAGCGGCCGCTCCGAAGTGAGTCGCTTTAGGATCATATTATAGCGGGTCGCTTTGCTTCGCTTTGCAGCGTTTGCTTCGTTTTGCTTTAGCGCTTGCTTCGCTTCGCTTTGCAGCGTTCGCTTCGCTTCGCTTTATAGCATTCGCTTCGCTTCGCTTCGCTTCGCTTCGCTTCACAGCATTCGCTTCGCTTCGCTTCGCTTCGCTTCGGTAGACTCGCTTCGCTTGCTTTGAACTGTAGCGCTCGCTTCGCTACACTTTGCTTTGAACTGTAGCGCTCGCTTCGCTACACTTTGCTTTGAACTGTAGCGCTCGCTTCGCTTCACTTTGGCAGACTCACTTTGAATCTACTGTAGCGATCGCTTCGCTTCGCTATTCTTCGGCACGCTTCACTTCAGCTTGCTTGACTTGCTTCGCTTTGGAAAACACACTCAAGTGAGTGGCCTTCACTTGAACTTTTGAAGCCTAATCTAAGCAAAATAAAAGAGCCATCCTAACAGTGTAGGCTTAGAAAAATTCTAACCTATTAATTACATCAAAATGGGTCGCTTGGGAAAAGGACGCTTGGGGTTTTGGGATCTAATCAAAACAAATGACTTTATTTATCAAATGTCCCATGAAGTTCCCCCTTAACAATTTAGTCCTTAACAATTCCCAACAATTTCCCCCTTTTTGATGATGCCAAAACCCATAAGACTTGGATAAAAATAATAAACCTAGTCTATTTAACCGTGAAGGGAACTCCAAGCGACTGCTTCCTTTGCAGTTTCGTTTGTAATTTTTCTTTTAAGTTCCTTCCCCCTTTTTTTTCGGTTAAATTAATGAGTTTGTAGCAGAAATATAAAGTCATTCACAAAGCGAGTAAATGACACAGAGGAGACAGAAATTGAAATGAGATATATGAACAAGAAGTTCACACAAAATATGAAGCATGTAATTTCAACGATTTCCTGCCGCTTCATCCTACTCCTCTTTCTCTTTTCTTATCACTTCCCTTCTTCCTCCTTCTCCTCCTCTTCTACATCTGCCTCCAAATCCTTTGCAATCATATCTTCGGGTATGGTGTATGCACTGAAGACCCTTGCTTCCATCGACTCAGCACTATGGATACTTGGCCTCCTCCAAGTCTCTTCCAATTGGAAGGCTTCATCCACCTCAGTGTCGATGATGCTGCGATTGAGGATACTGGTGCCAGGTAGGAATGGCATAGGAAATTCCTTCTTGACTGGTACCTTGATGATTAACGGTGCAGGCTCTGCAAACTGTGCAAGAGCGAAGACTTCTTGTCTAAACTTCTCATCATAGATACTAAGGAAGTTGTTGAGCGCAGTGACCCTTGAGCATTCAGTCTGCAATGGCACTACCTCCCAATAGTAGTAAGCTTTGATAAACTTCTCCTTGTAGTATAGCCATTGCTCGAGTAGTTCGTCAGGAATGAACTGCTCAATCTCACGGGCATCAGGGTGCTCATTACTGCGTACAGCCAACTCCTCCTCCGACCGGCTGGACATCTGTGCTATGATTGATTTGAACTTCTTTCCTGACTCGCCGCTCCAGAAAGGAAGCTTCTTGTTGAGTTGCTTGCGAATGTAATTGCGTTCTTCTCTGAGAGGGTAGCGGCCAGAGTCAATCATTTCTTTCGCAGTTTTGTGACATGTGTCGATCATTGCCTGATCTATGCATGCATCGGATTCTTCTGGCGTGATAGGAACAAAGATGCTTCTGACCAAAACGGACTGGATGACTCTCATTTCATTGAAATTTTTCTCAATTTGTTCGTCAATGACTTCCAGTCGTTTTGTCCTTGTCCTCTTCTCCTTTTCTGCCCTTGGAACAACTGCCTTCTCAACTTTTTGGCGCTTGGTCCCTGATTCATCTCTCTCAGTTTCTGGATCTGTTCGCTTCAGTATTGATGATGGGGCAGATGAAGTGGGTGCTTCGTCTGAAGTGGGCGCTTGAGAACTTGAAGTACCTGCAAGAGTTTTCGAGTTAGACTGGCGCTCGCTCTCCCAAGCCATAGTCTCGCTCGCCTCTGCTAGCTTCCGCCTTTCCTCCTTTGTTAGCACAGTAACTGGAGGATGTCGAGCAATGGAAGAGGCAAACACTTTATCTCCAAGTGGCTTGCGGGGTTCTTCAGGCTTAGTGAGCTTTTCTTTGCCTTTCTTTGCAGACTTCGCCTCTCTCTCCTCTTCTCCAGTACCACTACACTCCTCCAACAGTTTCTCTACTTCAACAGCTCCAACAGCTCCACCTTGTGGCTCCAAGAGATTGACATTTTTCTGTACCATCCCTTCCCCCTTTTTGGCATCATCAAAACCAGGGGTTGGGACGCTTGTCTTTCCAGTAAGAGACTTGTGAAGTACCTCAATCTTGTCAAGTACGGTATGAAACATCTCTTCCGTTCGAGACTCGAGGACTTGCTTTTCCGACAGTCCAGCATTATTCCTTAGATTTTCAAGCTCTCGCTTGTCAATTGCACTCTCCTCTTTGACTTTCTTCAATTGGGTTCGAAGTAAGTCAAGAGTCTTCTTGGTGCTGAGGAGTTCGCTTTCTTTCATCACCAACTCTCCCTCCTTATTCACCAGTTTCTTTTTCAACTCCTTCACCTCCTTTTCCAACGTGTCCTTCTCTTTACCAACTGTGACCAGATTGGTATTCACCACTCTCAAGCGGCTCCGTTCTGCGTCACGCGAGTCCTTGAGATCATTCACCAGATTTACTTGTGCCTCCAACACTTTCTCCTTCTCCTTCAACTCCATCTTCTGTTTAGTGATCTCGTCTTGTAAACTTACGATCTCTGCATTCTTAACCTCCATCTCTTCTGCATGATCCCTCATTAGCTTCTTCTCATGCATGGTTGGGGTGTGTTCAGGGATATGGGTAGTTTCAGTAGGTGAGGATTGAGATTTGTTAACTTCAATGTCCTCAAGCGGCTTCTCCTCAGCCTTGCTTTCTTGGACAGGTGAAGTTTCTTGCTTCACTTTCTTCTTCCCTTGCTTTGCAGCCACTTGCTTCAAAGATGAAGCGGCTTGCTTCGCTTGGGACACTTCAGCTTGTGTTTTCACACCTTGCCTTGCTGCGGGCACTTCTACAATTAGAAGTCCCTGATCCATTGGGATTTTTGTTTGCTTCCACTTGTCGTAGAAGGTGGTGTGCTTGTTGTAGATGATCGTGTCAGATTCTGGCCATATCATCTCTGGATACTTCATTTCCAGAGCAACAGACAGTCTGGAAAAGAATTTCAATTTTCCTTTGCGCAGAATCTTATCTGGAGTTCCTGGTACGAAGGCAAAATCGTCAGCAGCTTCGTGGATTTGCTTGAGAAGCCACCCGTGCCAGTTAAACTTTGTTCCGGCGAGACTGTCGACGATCATGGCGGTTCCAATCAGTTTCGTCTCCGACAGCGTATCAAAGGATCCAACATAGCATGCGATGCTCTTCGTAAAGAGTTCGCAGATGAGATTGAACGGTTTCTTCAAGCTTTTGCGAATGTTGGCTTCCTTGAAATTCGGATTAGCTTCAGCGACTGCAAATCGGTCATACTGCTCTCCGGCCGAAAGACCCAGATCTAACAGAGAATCTCCTCCTTCTCTTGGTAGATCGAACACCTCAATGAGTTTACTCATATCAACCTCCACCGGTTTCCTGGTCCGTGGATTAGTGAATGAGGAAGTATTTTGATCCTTCCTCAGATTCAGCAGAATCTCTCCAATGGCTTTCGCCAGAATCTTCGTCGGCACTAACGTTATGAACTTCCATAGACCGGCCGTGGTCACGGCTCTACGGAAGAAGCCATTTACTTCGACGACAATAGGGTCGAGATGGGGCTCGACGTTGATGTGCTCACAAACATTTGTCATGAACTCCTCCATTGTCACAGTATTCTTCTTCTTTCCCATGGTGGTTTTTGAAAGAACTTTGAAGAAAAATTTTAACAATGAAATAGAAGGGGTTGAGACTCGTGAGTTGCAGAGTAATTGCAGATCTAACACGAGAATGGCAAATTTAGAAGGCTGTGAAAGGTTTGCAGTTCTGCCTCGTCCCATATATATAGAATTAGGTTATGGCTGACGTTGCAGGGGTAGGACGGTAATAACGCCGAAAATCCTGTAGGTAGGCGGCGGACGTGCGGTGATGGATCTGACGTGTCCGGTGTCATCACAGTTAAAGTGAACCGCCACTTGCTCGGCGTCGCCACGTGGCCTTCTATGGTTGGCTTGTTGTATACGGCGTTGATCGAACGGTTCCAGATTGGGGCCTGTTGAGATTCGACGGCTGGATCTTCTCCGCCTTTTCCCGCTTCAAATTCAAGCGTGTGAACACGCGCCCGTTATTTCCGTCGTTCCTGCACCTGCATTAAATGCACAGCAGAAAGTAAAATTGCACTCGAGTGCAGACAGCTCATACTCGCTTCATGCCCGCTCGCTTCGAGTTGGGCCGCTACGCCTTGACTCGCTTGAGAGACATTCGCTTGAGTGACTGTTCTGCACTCGCTTGCGATGGCTAGCTTTGAGTGACGAAGCACTCGCTTGGCCATCTGAAGCGACTGGAATAAGAAATTGAATTTCTTTGCTTAATTTAAAATGTTTCTGACTTACATACTTCGAGGATAAACAAGAGTGTTTTCCTCTTTGTATTTGTGTCAGATTCATTTCATATTTTCCACGTAGTGAGTGAAGGTTTCTAGCACGCTTCGGCTCACTTAGTGTACTTAAAATTGAAACACTTACCAGTCAATCTCACTTCGTAGGAGATTGATACCACAAATTTAAGACTTCACTTGAATTAGTTACCACAAGTTGAATGCTACACGTTGAGTTAGATCTTCATGGCATTCATCTTCATGGCATTCATCTTCCTCTACGAATTAGAGAGTCCTCCATCGAAGTGATTGGGGGAGCAAATGAATAAAGTACACAAGCTTACTACAACCCGAAGGGAGCATCACGTAAGTGTACTTATTCACGACGAATGGGGGATGAGTACAAGTCCTTATCTCAGAGCAGAAATGGACAGGATGACAATGAGAATGCTCTGACAAGACAATCTCGTATTTTACGCAGAAGCATGTCACCAGCCCTGCAACCTTTTGTATAAAAAGGTAAACCTTCAAGCTTTCCTACATTCTAAAGAATGAATCTGCAGTCGGCTCGCTTTGACCCAAGCTAGGGCAAATTGAAGCGATGCAGAATTCAAGATTGCTGCAATCTTGCTTGCTTTGGAAGTAGCTTGCTCCGAGAGAAGCATTAGTTCCCCCTTAACCATATACTTAACAATTCCAATAAGTTGGTAGGGAACTTCTTCCAATACTCCACCTTTCTCCACCTAACTTCATTTTCTTCAAGCGAGAGAGTTTTGAAGTGGCTCGCTTGAGTTGGTGAAGATCCGAAGCGAGTGACGCTCATGAGAACAAGCGAACACTCCTTCGTGCATCCTGGAACTAGCATTCTTCACCAGGGTCTAATAACCCTAATTCCATGCATAGCTGGTTGAAACGAGACTCAGCTAGAGGCTTGGTGAGAATATCTGCTCGCTGGAGATCGGTATGAATTTTCTCGAGCTTGATATCCTTCTTCTCGACATGATCACGAATGAAGTGATGTCGAATTTCCACATGCTTGCACCTGGTGTGAAGCACTGGATTCTGCGAGATACATATGGCACTGTTGTTGTCGCAGAAGATCGGAATTTCATTTGCTTCAACTTTGTAGTCCTTCAACTGTTGACGAAGCCATAGGATTTGAGAACAGCAGCTTCCTGCGGCCATATATTCAGCTTCCGTTGTTGAAGTGGCTACACTTGTTTGCTTCTTTGAGAACCACGAGATTAGCTTGCTTCCCAAGAACTGACATGTGCCCGACGTTGATTTCCTATCAACTCGGCAACCTCCATAGTCAGCATCGGAATATCCAGTGAGCTCCAAATTGTCTTCCGCTGGATACCACAGCCCCATGTTGACAGTGCCCTTCAAATATCGAAGAATCCTTTTGGCAGCTTCAAGATGGCTGTGTTTGGGATTGCTTTGGAAGCGAGCGCAGACACCGACTGCAAAAGCAATATCTGGCCTGCTTGCAGTGAGATAGAGAAGTGACCCAATTAGGGCACGATAATCTGTAGGATCTACAGATTTTCCTCCTTCGTCTGGCTCCATCTTCCAGTTGGTATTCATAGGAATCTTCACAGCTTTAGCCTGTTGAACACCAAACTTCGCAAGCATATCTCGAGTGTACTTGGCCTGGTTGATGAAAATTCCATTATCCTGCTGCTTCACTTGAAGACCTAGAAAGCAGCTCATCAAGCCAATCATCGACATCTCATACTTGGTCTTCATTAGCTCTCCAAACTTCTCGCTAAGCGACTGGTTTGGTGACCCAAATATGATGTCGTCTACGTAGATCTGGACCCATAGCATATCATCTCCATGATTGATGGTGAAGAGAGTCCGATCTATCTTTCCCTTTTGGAATCCATTTTCCACTAGGAATTGAGATAATGTATCATACCAAGCTCTGGGAGCTTGCTTCAACCCATACAGAGCTTTCTTCAAGCGATACACTTTATCTCCCTGCTCGAAACCCGGTGGCTGCTCCACATACACTTCTTCCTTGAGTTCACCGTTGAGGAATGCGCTCTTCACATCCATTTGGTACACTTTGAATTTCTTGGCCGCTGCATAGGCTAGAAATAAACGGATCGCTTCAAGACGTGCCACTGGAGCGAAGGTCTCGTCAAAGTCGATTCCTTCCTCTTGGCAGTAGCCTTTGGCAACTAGTCGCGCCTTGTTCCTCACCACGTTGTGGTCCTCGTCCGTCTTGTTCTTGAACACCCACTTGGTGCCAATAACATGCTGAAACTTGGGACGATCCACGAGGTACCATACGTCGTTCCTGGTGAACTGATTCAGCTCTTCTTGCATGGCGATCACCCAGTTAGAATCGGCTAGGGCTTCCTCCACGCTTGATGGCTCAATGTTTGAGAGAAAGCAACTGAACATGGCACTTTCTCCAAACACTTGACTTCTGGTCACTACACCCTTGGATGGATCTCCAATGATTTGGCTAGGTGAGTGATCCTTGAGCCATGCTCGCTTTGATCCGCCAGCTTCATCTTCATCCGCTTCCTTGTCGCTCGCTTCACCGTCCGAAGCGACAGGATTGGGTGCTTGGCCAGCACTAGCTTCAGGAATCTTGGGGGCAGCTTCGACTTCTCCTTTGGGATCCTGCTCGCTTGAGTCCTTGATCTCATCATCTTCATCAAGCACGTCCCAAGAGAGTTGATTTGAGAGTTCCTTGCTTTGATCCTTTTCATTCGCTTGAGCCTGTTCCTGTGGAAGACTTAAAGAAGATTCATCAAATACGACATGGGGTGATTCCTCCACAACTAGGGTTTTACAGTTGAATACTCTGTAGGCTTTGCTAGATGTAGAGTATCCTAAGAATACTCCTTCATCAGCTTTGCTTTCAAAGGCTTTCAACTGTGACTTCCCATTGTTGTGAATGAAGACCCTACAACCAAAAATATGAAAATAAGATATGTTTGGAATTCTCCCTGTCCATATTTCATATGGTGTTTTGTCGTGCCGTTTGTTGAGAAGCGTCCGATTCTGTGTGTAGCATGCCGTGTTGGCAGCTTCAGCCCAATACTTCATCGGAAGCTTCGAGTCAGCAATCATGGTGCGAACGGCTTCTTTGATGATTCGATTCCTTCTTTCAGCAACTCCATTCTGCTGAGGAGTGCGTGCTGAAGAGGTTTGATGTGCTATGCCATGCTCCGTGCAGTATGCTTCAATTGTAGAGTTCAGGAACTCTGTGCCTTTGTCGGAGCGAATGGTCACGATAGCTTGATTCTTTTCCACCGCCAATCGCTTGAGTAGTTGTGGCAGTTTGGTCAGTGTCTCCTTCTTGCTGAATAGAAATACAACCCAAGTGTAGCGAGAGAAATCGTCGACTACAACTAGAGTGTACTTTCTTCCATTTACACTAACTGGAGTAACTGGACCAAACAGATCCATGTGAAGCAGCTCGAGCACTCGCTTTGATGAGGCTTCTTCGAGACTGGCGAAGTGCTTCTTCGTCTGCTTCCCTCGTTGGCATGGTGAGCATGGATGGTCTTTGATGAAGACTTCATTCGGTATGCCTTGCACCAAACCTTTTCGAGCTAAGCGATTGATAGCTTTGAAATTGAGGTGGTTCAAGCGTCTGTGCCATAGCCATCCAATTTCTGTAGCACTTCTTGCAACTAGACAAGTTTCCTCCTTGCAGTTGTCCCATTGTGCTATGTAGACATTCCTTTGTCTAACTCCAGTGAGCACAATCTGGGATGTGAGTTTGCTCTTCACAATGCACTTGTTGGAGATGAACTCCACCCTGTACCCTTTATCACAAAACTGTGAAATAGATAACAGGTTGTGCTTGAGTCCTTCCACATAGGAAACCTCTTCAATTTTGAGCTTTCCGACTTTCAGTGCGCCGTATCCCCTGGTGCTTCCTCGAGAGTTGTCACCAAAGGTTACGTGTGGACCCTTCTTCTCTATGTAGTTGTGAAGTAGAGCTTTCATGCCGGTCATGTGTCTTGAACATCCACTGTCCAAGTACCAAACTGGTTGACCCTCACTTGGCATGGGATCCACGGCGCTCACCTGCAGTTAGACAGATTTTGGTACCCAAATCAGTTTGGGTCCTTGCAGGTTAGTTCCCTTAGGTACCCACACTTGCTTCACTCTCTTTTGAGATGAAGCTTGTGTCTTGGGCTTCTCGACCTTCGAAAACTTGGTGTACTGCCCATAGGCAGCTTCACACGTGCAACAGTGTGTGCAAGAGGGGTAGCGGCTCGCTTCAGACCTACCTACGCTCTTCCCATTTTGCTTATATCCTGAAGCGACTCGCTTCGGATTAGCTTTGGGTTTTGAGACTGACTTAGGTTTTCTAGTCTGTTGAAGCGGCTCGCTTGGTTTCCTCGAAGCGGTCCAACTAGGGTTTTGACCCCGACTCGCTTGAGTAACCTTGGAAGTTTGAAGCGGCCTCTTGGTTGCTTCAAGTTTTTCCCCCTCAACGTTAGTCCGGTTGGACCATCTCCAGTCCGGATAACGTGACACATAGACATTACTCCTCTTCTTAGGAGGTAGATCCTTTGTCTCTCGTGTCTTGGCTTGAGACTTAGAAGCTTCAACATTTTTCCCTTTACCCTTGGATTGGTAAGACTTAGCATGTTGAGTGCTAGGGACTGTTGAACTTTGCTTGCCCTTAGGGTCTGCCCTTAAAGATATAGACATCTTCATAGGCTTCTTCTTAGGGTTCTCAGCCATTTTGCCTTTGTCCTTGTTGGTGGTCGCTTTGGATGCAGTGGGCAATTCCAAAGTGACTGATGGTGTAGTGTGTGATGCACCAACAAAGACAGTCGGCTTGGGAGGTCCACCCTCATATCCAAGTCCTCCCTTTCTACCAAAAGGTAGAAGAGAACTCTCTAGTGCCTGTCTAGCGTATGATGCTTTATTTAAGTTGGCAACTAGAGTGGATTGGGTTTCATACCTTCCCTCCAAGCTTTGATGTCTAGCGAAGAGATCCTCGAACTTACTAGTCATAGCCCTTAGATTAAGTTTGACTTGGTCAAGCTCAGTGGCTAGCTTTCGGTTCTCCTTCTCGCTTCGAGACAGAGCTTGTTTTACCACTTCGTGGTCGCTTGACAATTTCTGGTGTTTGTCAAACAACTCACTCCATGTAGAGGATTGTTCTTTCTCATTGACAGTGTGTGCTAGTGTAATTGAAGTGATTGAAGGATAGAAGAATACCTCCCCAGTTTCTTCATCGGTGAGCGCCATGAGTCCCAGATCCTCTCCCTCGCTTGAGTTGGGATCTGTGAATGCATCTGAGTCGCTTGAGAGATCTTCAGTTGAAGCGATCGGCATTTCACTTGCTACGAGCGCTCGCCTTGGGGCATCCCTCTTGGCCTTCAATTCTTCGCGCTCTTTGGCACTTAGCTTTGGGCAATCGGATTTGTAGTGGCCCATCTTGTGGCAGTGGTAACACTCCACTTCCATCATGTCGCGCGGGATCGGCTTGGTCGTCTCTTCTCTCTTTCCTTTTCCTTCTCGAACATCAGTGCTCCTCCCTTTGTACTGCTTGTAGAATCTTTTATACTTGCCCACTCGAGAGTTCATCTTGTTGAAGTTCTTTGATAAGAACGCAATGTGTTCTTCCAACTCTTCCCTTGTCATTTTGGCAAGCGACTGCTCGCTTGGCCCTTCGGCAGCTTTGAATGCTACTCCTTTTGACGTAGTGGGCGCTTCATCCTCGTCGTCGAGGCTCATTCGATTCAGATCAAACTCGTGAGCTTTGAGCTCAGAGAACAGTACTTCTGGCGTTAGCTTCGTTAGATCCTTGGTAGCTAGATATAGCTCCTTCATAGTCTGCCACTTCCTTGTGAGAGCACGGACTATTTTCAGATTTACTTCCTTGTCTGTGAGTTCCTTCCCAAGCGAGTTGAGAGTTGCAGTAATGTTGGTAACTCTCAGCTCGAAGGCGTCGATGGACTCTCCGGACTTCATCACCAGATTTTCAAACTCCCGCATCTGAACGGCGAGCTTGTTCTCCTTGATTTTGTCTGTGCCTTGAGAAATGAGGGCTAGAGTTTCCCACATTTCCTTTGCTGTTGCGCACTTCCTAATCCTTGGAAGGTAGGCGTCCGACACGGTGCTCTGCATCGTGTGGCGTGCAATCTTGTCGAGGTTGGCAACTTTGAAATCATTTGGAGTATACTCATCCTTATCCTTCTCCACGTACTGTTGTCGAACGTGGGCGGGACGACCTTCAGCGGCTGGAACCTCCACAGATATGGCTTTCTTAATTTCAATTGGTCCGTCTTCAATGACTTCCCACATCCGGTCGTGGATTGAGCATAGGAAGCTCTCGACTCGGAAACTCCATATCTCGTATCCTTCGATCGAGAACTGTGGAAGATTTGATGCACTGTATGTAGACATAGCAAACTATCAGCAGTAAATGCAATATGCGTGGGTGAGGTTTTGATGCACTTAGGAAATAGGATCCGGTTCAGTGAGACAACGTGAAGTGAGTGGGGACTCACTTCTGATATGCAAAGCAGAGGCTCGAAAGAACCGCTGCTCTGATACCACTTGTTGGTCCCGGTTTGCTATAGGAAAAATACGTAGAGGGGGGGGTGAATACGTATTTTGAAGTTTTTCAACTTCAATTCCTTAACTCAGAGTATAAAGTAAAGTGCTCTTTGGAAATGCAAAGACCCAACCGAGGGCTAGATCGAAAGCAATCACGAATCTCTTGTCCTAAGCTTAGAGCTTGATCAAGAGTGAGACTTTACTCTTTGTGCGGAATTTGGTGAGCTAAAATCTTTCCTATGTAATTGAAAGTCCAAGTTAAGTTTGTTTATATGCACGTGCAATGGATAATCGAATACTGTAAAAAGATTAAGGTAAGAGAGATACGACACAGAGATTTATAGTGGTTCGGAGATAACGCTCCTACGTCCACTTTGTTGCACGACGGCAACTGTTCTTTTCACTCAAGAACTTGAAGGTTACGGGTCCTTCAAAAACCTGGTCGGGATCGGGCTTCACTTGCCTAGATCAAACGACTGACGTAGTGATTGCGGGTTCACTACACAAACCTAACAGAGACTGGAAGCTTCACTCGCTTCAGTCAAACAGACAGGGAGATTACGGGCTCTCCTTACAGCCTAGCTTCGATCGAGCTTTACACAAACGATGTAAGTGTAAGCTTGGATCTCAACTCTACGATCGAGACTTCTTCAATCGATGAAAGAAGGGCCTTGGATCTGAACAACCTAACGACGACTCAAAAACCTAACAGACAACAGTTTAGGGTTTTTGGTTGACGAACACACTAATGAAGAACTCTTTACAGTAGATGCAAAGATGGGTAGAGTTCTTCTTCTAAGCTTGGATATTTGAAGTGGGCTTAGAATCTAAGTGTGAAGGTTGTGAAGACGAGTTCCGATGGACTGGAAACTCGGAGAACACTTGAAACAAAGACTCGAAGATTTGCTCGAAGGCTTGGGAGTGTTTGTTTGCAGTAGGCTCGAATGCGCAAGTAGTGTTCTGTTCCTTCACGTCTTCATCCTTCACTATTTATAGGCGGAGGGTTGGCTAAGATCCGTTGCTTGGTTGGTGGTCTTGTCCCTCCTCCTCTCGACAGTACTTGCGCAGGCAGTAGCTTTTGCAGACGCGCAGTTTTGGACTTTTGCCGAAAATGGCTAAGTTCCAAGTTTAACAGTAACTGGAGCGAGCCAGTACTGTAGCGGCGCCTTTGTCGGCCTGGCAGTCAACTCCTCTGCTCCTCTCCTCGTTCGACACGTGGAGATCTCGCAATTAATGCAAAGATCTCTAGTTGACTGAAATTCAAATTCGGAGCGGGAATTTGTGCTGTCGCTTTCTCGTAGGTAGTGGCTTGCTTCGCTTTGAAGTTGTAGCGGCCGCTCCGAAGTGAGTCGCTTTAGGATCATATTATAGCGGGTCGCTTTGCTTCGCTTTGCAGCGTTTGCTTCGTTTTGCTTTAGCGCTTGCTTCGCTTCGCTTTGCAGCGTTCGCTTCGCTTCGCTTTATAGCATTCGCTTCGCTTCGCTTCGCTTCGCTTCGCTTCACAGCATTCGCTTCGCTTCGCTTCGCTTCGCTTCGGTAGACTCGCTTCGCTTGCTTTGAACTGTAGCGCTCGCTTCGCTACACTTTGCTTTGAACTGTAGAGCTCGCTTCGCTTCACTTTGGCAGACTCACTTTGAATCTACTGTAGCGATCGCTTCGCTTCGCTATTCTTCGGCACGCTTCACTTCAGCTTGCTTGACTTGCTTCGCTTTGGAAAACACACTCAAGTGAGTGGCCTTCACTTGAACTTTTGAAGCCTAATCTAAGCAAAATAAAAGAGCCATCCTAACAGTGTAGGCTTAGAAAAATTCTAACCTATTAATTACATCAAAATGGGTCGCTTGGGAAAAGGACGCTTGGGGTTTTGGGATCTAATCAAAACAAATGACTTTATTTATCAAATGTCCCATGAAGTTCCCCCTTAACAATTTAGTCCTTAACAATTCCCAACAATGCTTCAAACTCGAATGGCATTGCTGTTGGGTCTGCTGCATCATGGTAAGAGTATAACTTTGATTCAGTATCTGATTGGTAGGAATAAATACATGCATAATAAGTTTATGTCTGTGTTGTATACCACACTTATGTCACCAGCTGGCATGCCTAGCAACTGAGCACACTCTCTATCCCACAGCATGAATGTTGCAGTTTCTGTGTCATCACTAATCTCAACATAGAGTCTGTACCTGTTTCATACATGTAATGTAATGTCAGTGCATGATTTAAACATGTAGCATAGAGTTTGTACCAGTTATGAATTCATTTTATACCTCATTCTGCCAACAACATCATATGTGTTGCATCCCTCACAGTAGAATGAACTGTCATTCTTCTTCAGCTTCTTGAGGCACAGTCTGCATGCCATGTAGTTCCAGCCACCTAATGTCTTCACCTCGTAGATCTCTCCATACACCCAGAATTTTCCAAACTGCACATGTACAACAAGTGAGAAAATTGAATGTTTAAAACCTGAAATAATGTAGTAATGCATTAGCTTTGTTATTACCTCATATCCAGACAAATCTTTGATTGTTTTCAGCATGCTTTCCCCTTCATTTAACTCATCTTCCATACTCCTTGGCCTTGGAACATGAATCATCCTAATACCACCTGAGCTCATGTCCTTATTTAATTTCCAGAACCTGCAAAAAAACTTGAATTATTACACTGCATGCATTTACACTTCAAAAATTTACACTGCATGCATTTACACTGAAAAAAACTTACTCTTCACGCATTGTCTCCAATTCTGCAACATTCTTTAAGAGTATCTGAGTTGCATGGTATGAGCTGTTCACTGTCAATTCACCTGCACAGTTCAATAATTGATTATATACAGATCCTGTGTAATATTCTGCATCCTAACTGCATGCATAATTTGAGTATACTTAATCATACCTCTGAAAACAGTGGTGCGGCAGAACTTGAGCAGAACTGCAGCAGGTTCTTCTGCACCACTGTTGATAGAGTAATCCAGCTCTTCTGCATAGTCCTCCCACATTTTACACTTCAGCTTCCTTTTCCTGATTTAACAATTAAACACATGTTAAATTCACTGTACATGCTTATAAACTGAAATTATAAAACTAAATGCATTACTCTAGATCTTCAATGACAATTTCCATCAGCTTAACAGTCTTCCCACTGCTTGTAGTAAGCTCATACGGCTTCACACTGTCAATCACAACTCCCATCACATCTGCAAATACATAAACAGAACATTAGTACTTTATTTTCACAATAAACTGCAGTATTTCAGTAGTAATGTCTTACCAAATAGGATATCTTCTGGAGTATCTTCCATTTTAGCAATCTCATCAAACCCTTTGAGATTCAGATCATATTTTTGAAAGCTCTCATCTCGAACCTCAGCAACTCTTGTATGCTTGTACAGTATGATGACATGAGCACATGTTGTGGTCTTTGCACGCTTGTTGTTACGTGCAACTATGTAATTCATGATGTTGTATATCCTTCCTTCCTGCAGTTGTCCTTCGAAGAATGGGATAGAGAGCCTCTGCATACTGCCATGGATTTTGTTTCCCTGCACAACAATGAACAAAGGTAATCAGTGAAAAATTCTGTAATATATGTCTATATTAAAATAGCTAAGTGTACAATTTACCTCAGAATCATGCATAACAACTTCTCTGTTGTAATCTTCATTCTTATTCTGCATCTGTGGTACTTTGTAGGACCGAATTACTCTGAGTGTTAGAGTAACTTTGGATTTCCCAGGCTGCAGGTCTTTGATCAGACCAAAGAAAGGTGCCATATTCCTCTTCTACTCTACTGCTAAAACTGTTTTTTTTTTTTTTTTTTTTTTTTTTTTTTTTTTTTTTTTTTTTTTTCCTGGAGTGCTTTGTGATCGATGGTGATGAAATGTGGATGATAACATGCTATTTATTGCAGGATTTAAACTGCTAAGTTGTGGATGGATGTCATTTTTGAAGTGGTGGTTGAGGACTTAGTGGATAAATTTACTTAATTATATATTTATTAAATAAATTTGTATCATTTTTATTCCTTCTGCTGGGATGTAATTTTTTTAAAGTTGTGTTATTTATTTCTGATAAATGTGGTATGTAATTCTTAAAATTCGTGTGTACAGCTTTTAGGTTATTTGGGCCATTAGCTAAGTTTGCTGAATTTCGGGCCCAAAAAAATATCGGGCCCAAAATTTTCGGGCCCAAAAAAATTAATTTTAAGTTTGCTGAATTTCGGGCCCAAGCAAAATTGGGCCGATTAATTCTTCTTTTAGACCACTAAATTATAAGTAATAACCGATTTTATATGCAATAAATACGTGGCTTTAATTAATGGCAGTAACTGGAATTTACAGAATTAACCCTGCGATTGAATATATTCACAAAATTACCACCGCAATCAACTCCAAATTGTTAACCGCAAATACTGTAATCTCTTTATATATATAGATATATAGACTAGTCTATTTTTTTTTTTTTGGGGGCAAAAATGGTTTGACTTTTGCAGCCTGTACGTGTCTTGTTCACTATAGGCAAATTTAAATATTTAACCGTATAATCATGATAGTATACGTGTATTTTTCCTTATAAAAAAGAGTATTTTCAAGAGTATAGGTGTATTTTTGGAAGGTGTGTATAGGTAGTTAATGTTCATAAAAGTTCAATAACTAACACCTTTCATTCTTCCAACTGTTTTTTGCGCGGTGCAAGATTCAAACATTTAATTTAACGCTTCAGACAACACACATAAAAGAAATAAAGAAATAACGGGATAATGTATTATTGTTTTCTGATCGTAAATCATACTACTGTTGACATAATTACCATGCTCACGACTGATACGATTATGCGTCGTATAAACATATTAAGTAAGTTCACATATGGATAGAAAGCATTCATATGATAAAATTAACAAATTAATTTTAGATGGTTCTCGATTCAGGTTGAAATGGAAGGAATTAGATTGCAAGTTTTTGCATATAATAAGGTTATTTATGTGTGCAAGAAATTGTGATATATGGTTTTAACCCTAAGTTTCTTAAGGGAAACACAAACCAACAAAAATGTAACATCTAACATTTCTTTGATTCAACTCAACAAGGGATGAAAAAGAGAAGCAATAACCAATAATTGTAATTTTTTCACATTAACTACAAGCAAACATTTCACAAAACAAAAGAAACACTCAACATTATTTTAGTAATCCTTTGACAAAATCTTTCAATAAAAAAAAAAAAAAGTTTAATTAGGTGCCCTATAATATCTTTGGTGGTAATTAGGACAGCAAATGTTTATTTATTTTTTTAATTAAATAAATTCCAACCTAATTTTACCCTTCTACAAATTAATTAATCATGCAACCCCCTAATTTAATTTCAAATATTACATTAAACAGATCTCGATTGTCATTTGTCATGTTTTTACGAAATCAAGAAATTAAAGTTGTTGTCCGTCACTTTACGGTTATAAAGGAATATAAAACGTTTACAAGCTCAGTCGACTGAACACACGATCGAGTAGTGGATAGTAAGATCATCAAGATGAGGAACAACACATGTTACATGTATGTCCACGAAAAATGATAAAATTAAGGAAAGCATGGAGAAGTTATTGATAACCTAACCCTATGTGTGAAAAACCTAACTCTTGAGACAGTCAATCCAACACACAACCCATTCATCCCTTTAATTTTTTAATTTTTAATTAATTTTTTTAGGTTGTTGGTGCAGTTGCTCATTACTCTCTTCTCCACACACACATATATAAAAACCACACATTTCTCCTTCCCATTCTCCATAATAAAATTTCCCACATCAACATTACAAAAAAAGGAAAATTAGGGTTTTCACATTTCTTGCTAGATCAAGATTTTGCACGATCAATCGATCGTCACTACTCGGAGGAGGCGAAGAAAGACATGGATCAAGACGAGGATCGAAAGAGCTTTCTCTTGAGCAAGCCGGAGGAAGAGGTGGTCGAGAGGAACAGATGCAAGAAGAAGAGGAAGAAGAGGATCGATAACGGGGATAGATATCGACTTTTTTCGTTCAAGGAATTGCCCGATTACATGAAGGATAATGAGTACATTTTGGGGTATTATAGGGTTAATTGGCCTCTCAAGGAAGCCTTCTTCAGCTTGTTCAGGTGGCATAACGAAACACTCAATGTTTGGACGTAAGTATTTCTTGAAATCTGGGTTTGTTTTTTTTTTGTTTCTTGATGAATATTTCTTCATTTTTTTTTATTTTTTATTTATTATGATTTTGTTTGATTAATTTGCAGGCATTTACTGGGATTCTTATTATTTGTGGGATTGACAGTTGCTAATTTAATCCATGTGCCTCATGTTGCAGATTTCATAGCCATGATTTCTGAGTAAGCTTTCAACTTCTTCTTCTTCTTCCACCCAGAAATATTTTTTATTTTATTTCTGTGAATTAATTAAGATCAAAATTAATTCTAAATCTTGATTAATTATTCAATAATTTTGCAACTAATTGATTAATTGCCAGCTGCAAAAACTCTGAGGAATTAAGCATTAGTCAAGGTTTTCAGTGGTGCCTTTAATTTAACTCTAGCATTAATGGAAGAAAATAATTCAATATTTATTTCTGTGCCCTGTGGTGTGGGGTGTGATGTTTATAATTAATCCATGTTGAATTAGTTTTCATTCGTTCTCAGTCTACTTGATACGTTTCTATTATTTTATTTTCACAAAAAGGGACGAGCGGATGATAAATCCAGAAATTGAAACTGATGTTTGTTGTTGTTTAATTTAACTGCAGACAGTTGCCTTCGACCAACTCCTCCAAGAACTTCTCATTAATGGTGAGCACTTAACTTAATCTAATACTACTATAAACTAGCTAATGTTTTAAAAATAGAATCGTAGGTTGAATTGGCAAGGCCTTCGATTAATGGTTTTTCGGTTTTTTCAGTTGAACTGTCGTTCAACCGGTCAAAATCGAAAATAACTGAAAAAGTGCAAATCGAAATTATGAACGGTTCATTTTGTTCAACCGATTTAACCGGCGGTTCGATTCGGTTTTTAAAACACTGCTATAAACCTTAATTAATGGGAAATAAATAAATTACTGAATTGGCACGTGTCGTCCATCAACAGCAAGGGCCCACCAGGTTCGTTGAGCTGAATCAGGGACTGGCCGGCGGCGGCGGCGGCATGGACGAGACGCGGTGGCCGTTCTACGTGTTCCTCGGCGGCGCGATGTTCTGCCTCCTCTGCAGCAGCGCGTGCCACCTCTTCTGTTGCCACTCGCGGCGGCTGAGCCTCCACCTCCTCCGCCTCGACTACGTCGGGATCGCCGTGATGATCGTGACCTCCTTCTTCCCCCCGATCTTCTACATCTTCCGGTGCGCCCCCCACTGGCAGCTCCTCTACCTCTCCGCCATCTCCGCCATGGGCCTCTGCACCATCGCCGCCCTCCTCTCGCCGGCGCTCTCCGCCCCGGCCTTCCGCCCCCTCCGCGCCGCCCTCTTCGTCGCCATGGGGCTCTCCGGCCTCTTCCCGGCGGCCCACGGCCTCGTCCTCAACTGGGGCGACCCCCACCGTGACGTCATCCTCGCCTACGAGTCGGCCATGGCCCTCTCCTACCTGCTGGGGACGGTCTTCTACGTCGCCCGGGTCCCCGAGCGGTTCGGACCGGGCCGGTTCGACCTGGCCGGCCACAGCCATCAGATCTTCCACGTGTTCGTCGTCATGGGCGCCCTGGCGCATTACGCCGCGGCGCAGCATTTCTTGCGCTACCGTAGTAGAATGGGCTGCGGCGCCTTCGCTTGAGTTTAATTATTTATTTAAGGCCTTGTTTTTCTTGGGCCGTCAGGATTAATTCTTCTTCTTCTTTTAATTTAAAAGGGAAAAATGTGTTTGATTAATTTAATTAAGTGTATAGTAGTTAGTACATTCCATTTATGATTGATTGGGGTGATTGTGCTGATGTATACAAATGTATGATTAAGTATTCATTTTTTTTGGCTACCTAGGTTTTCTATTTGAGGAATGTTTTCATGTAGTTTTTTTTTTCGATCAATTTAAAGAAAAATTATTAATGTGATAATAACTTATTATATGTAAGTACATTAAATGATATACAGACTTTTTTAAACAGTGTAACAAAACGAGATGCATGTATGTTACTTGTAAATTTCTTTCTCATGTTTCAACATTTGAATTTTTGTCATGCAAATTAAATACTTCATCCATCTCATTCATATGGGGATGTCCAGATAATGTCCTAGGCGTAGGGGAGATTGGAGCCAGAGGGAACGCCAAAACGACGTTTTTATTCATGGACTACTGTAAGTAGATCGAGAGGTCGTTCCGCCCCTTGTCCCCTAAGTTGAGTAATGTGTTCTCGACCATTCTTGCTCCAATCTGACCTAGCTGGCGAGCAATCCCAGTTCGCGACAAAGAACAAGATAGTAACTCTTTCTCGATACGGAAATTAAGACGAAAGTGATAGTTGTTGATAAAGTAGTATAAATGGGTTTAAGTCGATTAAAATTTTACTAGTTAAGATAATATTTCAATATCAATTGGACGGACAAAAATAAAAATTTACCCTTTTATGAACGAGAACGAGACCGCTTTTAGTGGGCTATTATGAAATCAACTAAAATAAAACTAGTGGACCTCTAATGATAGAAATAGTACTATCATTTTGGACGTAAAAAAAGTGGCCCAATAATTACCCCAACCCCCCCCTCCCCCAAAAAAAAAAAAAAAAAAACAGAGAAATATTGAAGAGACTATAACATGGAGCCCAATAATTTGATAACTATGTTGATTTTATGCATTAATTTCGTTCAAAATCAATAATTAAATGTGTCGAAAACTACTAACTGGCGCCAAAAAAAATTTTCAGAGGGTACTCCATGTTTTCTTTTTTGGGCAAAATGTGACTACAGTATTACGTAAGCGAAAAAATAAATGATGTTATAGAAATACTGTTAGTAATTTAGTGAGAACCATGCAATTATAAACGATTTTGAACTTATTTCACTGTAAAATGAGTAAGTAATGTTCGTGTAATTAAAGCTAAATTGCTTTTTTAGATTTTCATGTTAAATTATTTAAAAATAAATTAAAATGAAATGTACCGGAATACGGTCTGACCCGACCCGGATGTTGCCCTACCGAAACCCAAATCTACAGAGGAAAGCAGACACATTCCTCCCCTTGGATTTGATTTCACTGCGACTTCACTATAATAAACCTCTCTCTCTCTGTCTCTTTCTCTCTCTCTCAGTACGGAAAAGGGGGGAGTTCGATTATGGCGGAAGCTGAGGGTGGAGGAGATGCGCAAGCACCGTTAAACTCTACCATCCCTTCCGGCAAGGACACTGTCTGGTTTGATGTCTCGTCCCTCCTCCAGCGCGCCTCCCACGGTTCTTCCCTCTCTCACTCTAGATTGCTATCATAACTGTTACCCTCGGGTTCATTTTACTGGTTTTTGAATTATGAATTGGATCGGAGCCTCACCGTGGGGAGTAATAGCTGTTTTTCTTTATGTATTTGGTCAATTCTATTCAATTACTTTGTGGATTCATTTTTCAGTTATCATGTCTGTGGGAATGGTGAATTCATCTAGTAATATGTAATTTGCAGCCATATTATGTATGGTTTTGTATGTAACTCTATTTTGTAGAATTTATTTTTACATATACCCAACTTTATACCACCTTACTCTGGCTCTCCATTAAGGCATCTTGAGTTTCATCACTCGTAATGTGTCCACAGATCTTCGGAACGATGAGCTCATTAATGGGGAGAATTTCAATCTGTTTGCGGCCATGTCTGCTTTAGAGGTAATGTTGCTTTTCTGTTGAAAGAGCTTCCGTGATTATCTTGCACATGGGAAATAATATCAGACATGTTAGTCGAGTATCTTCTTAGAGAGAAAGTAACAGTGATTTTTTTGTAAAATTTTGTTTGTAATATTGTACTATTTTGCTACAATACGAGACACTGGACCAGAGAATATCGTTTCATTTTTCATGCTAAATGACACGGCATGCATAGTTTACCAAAAGATAGATCATCACAATCGATATTAGGCTGTACTGTAGTTGATATAATTATCTGTTCTTACCAGATAATGGATCCAAAGATGGATTCAGGTATTGTATCCACTTACTATTCAGTCGATGAAGCCATTGAAAACGGTGCTGCTCCTATTCCATTGAGCTTTGACAGAACGAGTGATATTCAATGTGTTATTGACATAATGGATCATTTTCTTGTTTGTGAGGTATAATCTACTCATCTTTAGTATATTTCATTAGGCATTATAAATAGCAGTCTAATGATTACGATTAGACCCCTTAAACATGTTCCTCCTTTATGCAGGCAACATGGCACAAAGGAGGCTCATTAGCACAAACAGTGTTTTCTTGCATCTATCTCTTGAGGCCTGAAAGAACATCATCTCATGCTCTGCTGCATTCTTTCTGCAGAGTTATGCGTGCTACTTGCAATGCTCTTGTTTCAGTTGTTTCAGATGCTCGCACAAATGAAGTAAAGTACTTCAACGAATCTGAACTCGCTACTCAAATTTTTTGAAGATGCTTTTAGTGCTTAAGAATTTTAGCTATTGTTTCATCTGTATATCAAATGAATGCAAATTATGCACTTAAATTGATAGCTAGCTTCTCTCTTTTCTTTTCTTTTTTTTCCCCCCGAGAGACAGAATTATCAGAAGTAACCTGGTCCCTTGTTTGCTAGAAGAATAAGTTTTTGTGGGGTTAATTGTCATAGTACTGTGCTCTTGTCTTTCTCTTGAAAGGTGATTAATGATTTTTCTAGCAACGGCATGTGATAGGGTTCTGTTTAGAGTAGCTTGGCAATTTTAAATTATAATTCTGATGTGCCTATTTTGACAGACATGTCAGCACACAAAGCTTTTGTGTGCTGTTGTTGGAAAAAGGTGGCTTTCTTAGCCTGTCATCACCGACTCTTGCTTGTCGATGAGTGGATGACAAAGTCAATGTTCTCATTTTGAGCATATTATATGTACTGCAATGGTACAATGTCTTATGAGATGAACTTTAACTGCCATAGGGGTGTAAAGAAATGTTAAGAGTACAAATTTCAGGCAATGTATGATTTATTCCAATTATGTACTGTTTCAAGGCTATAGGAGAAATTCTGGACTCACACACCCGTGGTGAATTTTAATTTGTAACACTTTCGTCCTTGTACTGTTCCAATAATGCATATGTTTGTACAGGAAGAAGATCTTTTTACCATGGCTTATGGTCTACCTTTAAAAGCTGACGGAGATGAAAAATGCTTATCAATGTTACATGCAGTGGATGAAATACTTTGTCGACAATTGAAGGCTTGTAAAGCTCCATTGTCAAAAAGAGCAGTTCCTGAAGGTATGTACCTCACTTCCAATATTATTTCGTACTGGCTTCTTAGTTGCCACGGATATATGGTAAATATGCAATCAGTTGCAGTGAGCTATTTTTTGGCAATTCAAAACATATTCAAGAATTGCATGATATGCATTTTGAATGGCCAGACTCGTTTAACCTTAATTTTCCCAAACTACTGGATACAAAATTTCATGGTTATCCTGGTTGCTTTGTGCAGATATAGAGCCTTTGCAAACTCATCTCGATCTTGAAGAAGGTTTTTGCAAAGCTGTTTTGTGCCGCTTACGTTTTCGTAAGGTCTTATCTTTTATAATTTTTGAATATTCAGTGCATGGTATTTCTAAATATGCATATGCGATGTGTTTGGATGCTTTTATGAAGTTCTTTCTCTAGAATGCTTCATCAAGTATACTTTATAGGCCAGGCGGATTTAAGTGCAGGCCATATCAGTTTAGTACATGACTCTTTGGGAAGAAGTGGCTGTTACTAACAGCGCCCGTCCCCCATAAAAATGTGATTTTATTATCCTAGAAGCATTACAGCATCCAGGAAATGAGAAGGTGTAACACATTTAGAAACTATCCAAGTTCTGAAACTAATTTTGCTTCAGAAGGGATGTAATCAATCTTGTATATGACTTGGTTTATTGATTATTAGCAACAAACCTTAACCAGAAAGTGCTACTTATTGTAATGATTTTAGTAGGAGCCCAATATAAATATCTGCAAGAGGTCTTTCCAATAGGCTAGAATTTCTCTTCACTGTTCTAAATATCCAAAGAGCCAAATCACATGCAGGTCAGAATTTTCTCAGAATCTTGTTCGCCTCCTTTAATACGTGCGCTTTCAGCTGATGGAAGAACTATAACAATACCTAAATTGCTGAGGTAGCATTTGATTTAAAAAGTTTGACTTTACGGATTTGATCTTTAAAACTGATTTTGAGATTGCCTTCAATGAGCTCATTCCATGAAATTTGAAATCCATAAAACTAACTTTCAGCCATTATTTTGTTTCAATTAATTTGTTTGGCTTGAGATCCACTTTGAAGCCAATTGAATTGTTCCTCTAAATGCTTTTCCTCAAATAAAATCCTTATTAAATGTACATACAAAAATTGGCTTTCACATCTAACTGTGGATAACAATATGCTAAAACACAAGGACATACAAAACGATCAAATCTTCTGGAATTGCCTTTCAGTGAGACTTGTTCCCCCCCCCCCCCCCCTCCCTTCCTTTTATGCCATGCTTTGGAAAAGATTATAGGTCCTATATGTGCTGTGACACATGATAGCATGTGGTAGCAGGTTGTTTTGTCCTGCATTTGGTACTATTATCTTTACTGTTTTGCAATGGTTGGGCTTGTTGTCCGTATGTCCAATCTGAAAAGCATTGCTCTTTTTTTCTTATTTAAGTTCATTTGCATGTGATATCCATCATTTTCATCCAATAACATATATGTGTTCTTCTATGTCCAGCACTTTTACCATGTATTAACGTGCTTGAGGAAATCTCAAGGAAAAGGCTTGGAGTTGGCAAAGAAACATATTATTTCCTGCTTATCTGAGCTAGATTCCATGCTTAAAACCGAAGAATTTCTGAGGCACAACTCTGCATGTGGAACTGTCGAGAATGAAGATGATATAACAACTGCCTCAGGTTGTCAACCAGTTGGATTTGATCCTACATTGAACAGCAGATCGGCAGCCCCAACTCCACCCCGCGCGATCAAACTACTTAGCTGGAAAAAGGTATGGTTAAGGTTACTGCTCGTGGAACTTTTAATCGTCCATCATGACCTGGATGTAAACTTCTTTTCTCTTCTGCGTCTGTCAGGCAGTTAATTACTTCCAGAAGCTTCTTCATGATCTTGATGTAATATGTTCCTACTCTGTGGATCCTGTTTTTGAATCTGCCTTGCGCTTTGTGGTTGATATTCAGAAGTTTCAGCCAGATTTGGTTGCGAGGGCTCATATCCAGGTTTGAGTCTGATACTTCTCTTGTTTGAAATTCTGTCTAAGTATCTAAATTTTGATCCTATATTCATTTATACTCTTCTACAACTGTATCACTCTGAAAGAATAAAATGACGGTGTTTCACCAAATAAGGAGTCCTGCACTAATCGAGGCTAGGATTTTGACTGCCCGACAATGTGCTGGTTATATAATATCTACTGTTAGCATTAGCCTGCATCGGCCATACTAAAGTGTGAGTACAATTGAGTCAGTGATCCGTCAGAGGTTTAATTAGGTTGCTCATCACCTGCTTTTTTTTTACAAAAAAATATTTCTATAAAGATACAATGAACATACCCAAATGCAAAAAGGTCATCTTTATACAATGATGTAAAAGGAGAACTGGGAAAGTCACTTAACAGCAAATAACAATGGGATAAAGCAAAAGAGCCATAACTGGCAAAGTAACATTTGCCTCCTAATGATGTTTGAAATTGCACCTACCAAACACGAGCTGTTTCAAGTTCAGGGTCTTGTGGATGTAAATAAGTTGTGTACTATGTGGAAGAGGATTTAGTGTTATTTACTATGCTTATGAATTGGATTAGTAATGATATACTATCATTCTCATATTAGAACAATGCTAATTTTCGTAGAAAGAGAGACTATAATTCACTGCTTACCTATAATATTGATATAATGAGAAACTATGATTGCATGTTTTACTTATCTGTGGTGGATCTTAGTTTTACCATTTCCCGTAAGATTTTGTCAAAATGATGAATTATAGTACCTTTTGTTTCATTTTCTTGCTAAGATCTCATTTTTGGATGGTGCAACTTTAATGAATTTCAGCCAATTTGTTCTTATGCTTTATACAATGGATTCTCATGCGGATAACTAATGGACAGCTTCTGCTGGTACAAGATGGGAAGCTCTATGGACGTGAACCTTTGTTTGCTGTCATTTGCAAGGCTGCCCTACTACCTGATGCAGCAAAGAATCACGATATCCAGAAGAACGAGAGTGTTCAACAGCTAGGGCAGGTGTAGTGCCAAATATCTCTCTGATACAAAGCATTACTTTGTGCTGAAAATATTCCTTTAAACTTAAGTTTAGATTTACTTGGAGGATTTTTATTACATAACCAAGCTTTTGCTTCCCATATTGGCATAATGTGTGCTTTTCTCAATAACATTCGGTAGGTATTCGGCTGAGCTTACAAGCTCCTCAGTTTGAGAGCTCATAATATTGTTTAAAGTTAAAGTTGTTGGCAAAATAAGCTCCTTAACTCCTTATAGATAAAAAAATAAGCCCCAAGAGCTTATAAGCTTCAAAAATGAGCTCCTCCACCTCAACTTTTTTCTTCAAAAATGTACTTACGCCATATAACCTTAATTTTATTTTTATATTTCCATCATATGAACCTCCATTTGATTTCTACCATATTATAGGTTTCGAATTTTTGATTTTCAAACTTGTTTTATTTAATTTTCTTACTTTTTTGAACTTATAAGCTCTATAACCAAACACTTGTACGACTTATAAGCTCTTGCCACCTTAGATTTTATAAGCTCTTCAAACATCTCAAAAGATGTAGGAGCTTATAAGCTATTTAAATAATCTTAGCCAAACACTACCCTGACCCAGTACTGTTTAGCCTCTGAAATTTAATGAAAGTGTTCCTTGTTGTTGCAGTTACTCATCACTTTGTTTAGAGTTCTATGTGCTAACACTGCATGGCAAAGGCGTAAACTAGGGAAGATCTTACAGGATTGGCGAATAATATACGTACAGGTTCGCCAATGTTTCCTGTAAAACTATATATCACACTATTCTGGTTTCAGTGTTCCTGTTTTCTGCTTTTTTTGTGTTTTTGCATTCATGTTCCATTGTTAAATCTCGATGGGTTTAGTGTCTCATCTCATGCTAGAGGTTAGTGTAATTAACACCTAGACTTACAGAGGTGACTTCCAAGCATGAATAGATCTTCTATGAAGTTCTATTTTGTTTAATTGGGCAAATGCCGAGAAGAGATAGACATTTTTCCCAAGAATGGATTAGTTGGAATAAGTGTATGTAAACATCAGAAGTGATTAGATGTGGATAGATAATGATCTATCATCCATACATATAACTGAAAAAGTAGCAAAACATGGAAATGTTGGCACCTGTTTGGTGAATTTGATTGACTGCAGTTGTTGCTGCTTCAGACTTGATAACATTGTGTCATTGCTTACCTATGCTGGTGCTGATTAATATTGTATCTGTATTCTTCTCAAACAGCTTGAGTTGGCTTTTAGAAAGGAGTTTGGAGAGGCTGCAAGCACCTCGGTAGAACAGGTAACTGCTTATTTGATGATCATCATGTCACCTGTTATCTTATTCCCAAGTAATTATTAGTCAGTTTTTTTTTTTAATTTTTATATATATATATATATATATATATATATATATATATATATATATATATATATATATATAAAACTAACTTTAAGAGGCAACTTGCATGTCCTTTAATCTTTTATTCTCTCTTTGCAGAACTTGTTGTTAAATGTCTGCAAACATATCCTAATTTGGGTAGAGGAGCAGACATATTGGATAGCTTTGCGTTTCCTTGTGCTTGGCTTTGAGTTGGAGCTATATTCAACTGGTGAATATTGCATGGTCTATTGGTACATTTATATTGTCCTGATCAAGCTTGCTGAGAAAACTCATCTCAAAATAATGCTGAGCAATGATTCTAGTGAGTAAATGCAAAATGTCTCTTTTCATGTCATGTGAAGACCTTAATAAGGTCAGTCGTCATGTTGTTATGGGTTTTATCAACTCTTTTGCTTCCTGAGCAGGTCGAAGAAAATCAAAAAAGAAGAAAGATTTTGTGAAGGATGTTGGCAAAGAGCATCAAGTTCCACCTGCAGTCCTGTTGCTTCAGTGCTATATACATGTTGCACAAGGTCTTATGATGGTAATTATCCTCTTGTAGCATGTATGATATGTTATTTCAACCTTTTTAACTAGATTAAAGTACTTTTTTCCCTGAGGAGGATAACCTGCTCTTTTATGCTTGTTTTTGTTAGATTTTGTGCTACAGGAGTGGAATCAAGTTCTGATATAGGATAACACTTTTGAAGCTTTATCAATTTGGGGCCTGAAAAATATTGTTAGCGATCGATTTAAGAGTTAGAAATATGCAAGTTTTTCGTTTTAGGACTGATGATTGAACTATCAATTGCTTCTTTCTCTCAACATTAAATAGATGGTTAATGAAGGACTTTTTGTTGAAAATTAATGCATGTCATTGGAAATAGAAAAATCGAAACGTATGGTTTTTGAGTCTTGTAGATGGTTGCAATTGCTTAGGTCCACAACTAATAGTTTCATCGTTCAGAACCTGGACGGGGATAGATAGTTATCCTTTCTTTTTCGGTCCTAAATTGGTAGAACTCCAAAGTTCATTTAAAAGGTATAACAGTTGTGATATCAGATTGCTGCTATGTGCTAACTGCATATAGATTGAGTCTAATTCTTAAATTATTTTACTGGCAGCTACGGCATCCCTATTTAGCAATCTGCAGACTCTACATTTTTCTTCTGACCTTAAAAGATATGGTCAATATATATTCCAAATAATCTGACTTGCTCGAAATGGCAATCATTTTTCCAACATGTTACTTATTGAATGTCTAACTGTTCTCCTTCTCAGATGCTTGCTTCATTACGAAACGAAAACAAGATCTTTCTGTGTCACGGTCCTTTCAACAGTGAGCATGAGGTATCTTTCTTCTACTTATTCAGTTTCTGCACTTTTCCTCTTTAGTCGGATAACAGATTTTATACTTGTAAGTGGCTAACTTAACCTTCTCAAAATCTATCCCTTGAAAAGGTTTCTTTGTTTTTTCTTGCTGGGAAAACTCTCATCTTCCACTTTTCAACTCCTTAGTTTTGCGATAATATTGCATATTTATATTTTATAGAAGACATGCCATATGTTCATTTCCGGAATCATATAAGCAAAAGCTTAAATGGTGATTTTTCCATGACTTCCAAAATTTTCAGAGATTTGTCCAGCAATTTGAGCTGTTGCAGAAGGCTTGCCTTCCGGATCATGCATCTTTCTTTTCCTTCAGTGAGACTCTAGCTAACGTTCGTTTCTCTGTAAGTATTGATTGTTTAGACTTTAGATGCTTCCTTTAACTATCTACTTATACAAACTCTTAACCAAGTTCGTATTCCCAGACCCTATCCATGCATAATTGCTTCAAAGATGCACAAAAGATTGCAAAAGAGCTACGTGCCAGTTTTGCTAACGATCCAGAAAGATTATCAGAGCTTCGTCAAATAGAGCAGGTAGCAGAACATAACCATGTTGCCCTTAATCTTCTCTGTCGATTAGGCAGTCTTGAACCGTCATTGAAAATCTCTTTCGATTTTATTCACCATCCACACTTTGCAACTGCTTCTGTGAAGAGGTCTTGATGATCTGAAAATTTTGATATTATTCATCACCGACGTCCGTCCCATTCTGCTTTCTTTCCTTGGCATTAGTTTGCATTTCACCATTGATTTTTCGGTCTTCACCCCAAAAATTGAAAATAATCTTGTATCATTGTGCAATTTCATTCGAAATCGAGTATACAGAAACATAGAATAGAAGCTTCTCTTGCTAGCAATTTTGTGAATTGTGAGATTGGATTTGGTAGATTAGTTCATTTCTTATAAGAACACATGTACTTGTAGAAGTCTTTCATTCTTTTGTTGTTTTACTTCAGAATTTCATCACGTTTCTCTTTCTCTCTCCTTTAGTTTCCTGCCTTTGGACACAGAAAAGTGTTGTGTACATTTGATTTCTTTGTTTTGGAGTTTGCAATTAAGTTGGGCCCCACCATCTCCATCACTATTCACTAGTGGCTGAAAGTAGGCAAAAATATGGGTAATATAGTGTAGGTACAGATGTGATACTCATTTATAGAAAGACCCACTAACTCTTCTGCTACTACCATGTTTCTACCTATACTTTTAGAGAGAGAGAGAGAGAGAGAGTATGTGTGTGTGTGAATTCAAATGTGACACATTTTTCTGCAATAATTTGATGTATGTTGCCTATAATTTGCCAGCAATCAGTTACTACTACTAGTGTTACTTTTGATGGTAAGATTTCTCCATTAGTAGGTGGAAGCCTATTCTGATAAGGGAAGGTTTATGTCACCTTTTGTTCACAGTTAGGAACTTCATGTTAGGTTATTAGCACTTGTCAATTGCATAAGCAATTCCCATCCTTTGGGAATTTAATTTTCCTCCATACCGTTTATAATGAGGGAGTAATAAACTCGTTTTTAATATAAACGGACTCATTATCAACGAGACATGATATCTGCTTCTGCAACGGAGCATTTCTTGTTTTTGGATTAAGATGGACGCAAAGGTACAATTGTTTACTAGTGTTGTTATTGATAAATATTTAATAATTAGGCGGGGTGAGTATCGATTGTAGTTGAATATTTGATGGCCTAATACCAAATTATTTAATACTAGTAAGAACATGGCTTTGAATATCAATTTTGACAATACAATACTACTAGTTTAGCTGTCAACGTGCATGTTGACCATGATTATTATTAAAACAGCCGCACATCAAAATTTAATCCATTCCATTCTTCTAGATACTTTTGACCCATACTTTAACCTCTTCTTAAACTAATTACTAGAACAAATATTTTAATAGTTAGATTAGACTCCCTCCTATTTTTTTTAATTGTCATTTTAGCCTTTCTAAACATTTGTATATTAAATGTCGTTTTGACATTTATTTCCATATAAGCCCCCACTCATTTTTAAATTTACATCATCTTTGTTTACATATTTTTTCTATGTTAAGGATGCATGATAATTAATTAAGGTTAAATTAGGAATAAATTTAATTTATTAATTTGTGTGCCCAAGTGTAAAACGACAATTAAAAAAAAATAGGAGGGAGTAATAAATATTAGTAATTAATATTTTCTAGGAGTTATTGGGAACTTGTCATACTAACATCTAATCTAACAACTAACATTTGTCCGATAAAAAAAAAATTAAAAAAAAAATTAAATGCCATTACTAACATTTAAGCTTATTCTATTTTTTTATTTTTTATTTTTATGTATAAAAGAAAAGTAGGTAACCGACATTCTTGAGATAATTATTTATAAAAATGCCTACAAATAAAATATATAAATTCCACTTCTATATTAAAAAAAAAAAATAAAAAAAAAAAATCCTGCTGTAGATCCTGTTAGATAGATGGTGTCTTTATCAAATTCCAAATGCTTCGGATAATTCATACTTTAGTTTTACTATTTTTCAATTTCAATTGGCTTATTCTATTTTGTGAAACAATACTATTGAAGTGGGACATCTCAATTAGAATAAGAAGTCCGATGAAGTGGGACGAAAGGAGTACTAGATTTCTATTTGAAGATATTGAGTTTTCTCTTTTTGTTTTCTTTCAACATTTGATGGGGCCAATGTTTCTTTTTGTATAATAGAAGGAAATTGGGAAATTACAGAGTTTAATAAATTAGTCGGCAACTATTTTAGGTTCTCGGATTATAATTACCGGTTAAATAATTTGAATGTGAGTTAATTATTGGATAATAATGTTGAAAATAAATAATTATCCTAATCAATAGTTATGGATGCCCTTTGTTTAAATAGTTATGATGATAGTTTAAGGTTTATTACAAGAAAACAACAATTACAAATATATTACTCAAAAGTATTCCCATTAATTAAAGTAACTTTTAAGAAAAACCTAATTAAAGCATAATATAAAGTAATTACTCTCCATTGCACTCTTAATATAGCTAGTTGCATATTATAATAGATCTGGTCTTATTAAAATTGGCTATATTAAAACAAATGCTTATCATTTAAATTCCGTAGTTAATAAAAAATGGATTAAGGAAAATAATTAATTTACAAAAATTCCCAAAAATCAATGGATTTATTAGATAAAAAGGAACAAAGAGTGAAGTTTTTTTCTCTGATTATTTCCACTTCTCTCAGAAAATTAATATAAAATGAAGAAAACACATGATTTCATTAATGCAGGAATTTTTATTTTAGAAAAAATATATCAAATTTTATTTAACTCAAAAAGTTACCATTTTCTTGTTTTTCACCCCTTTTACTCTTCCTTTTTCCACCTGAATTAATGTTGTCAATGATAATATACCAACCGTATCTCCTCTTTTCTCTTTTTTTTTTTGCTTTAAAAAAGAAAATAAATAAAATCTGTAAATAAACAACTCAGAAATTTTCCTCAATTTTTTTTATATAATCACAAAAGCAGATCTTAAAATTGGAGTTGAGGAAATGAAATTCTGTTTATATTTATTTAAATTTGATTGTCAGAAAACAATCGATATTAGTATTATAAAATTAAAATACACAATAATCCAAGAAAAGAAGACCGTAATAAACAAAAATGGCGATTGACAGTGTGAGACAGGGACAGAATATAGAAGCTGTTAAACAGAATAAGTGAGTACATCTTTTTTTTATTATTTATATTTATAATTACAAATAAAGATTAAAGATTATTGGAGTTTGAAATTAAAAAAAAAATAAATTAAAAATAAATTAAAAAAAAAAAGTGAAAATAATGACGCCGACGGCCAACCAGAACAGATTCATATTAGTCTTTTTTGCAGACTATTCTTTTCTAGAGACAACAAACAAATAAAGGGTCTCTCTCTCTCTCTACAACATTTCTGAGCTCAAAATCTCAACTTTTTCGGTCCCTGATCTCTGAATTGCCATATTGATTTCTGTTGATAGAGGTATGATTTCGTTTTTATTTTTTTCGTTTCTTACTTTTGAGGTTGAGGGTGTGAGAGATTGAGCTGGAAAGGGTGAGTGTTTGTGAAGAATCTTTCCTTTTTTCTTAGATCTTTTCTTCTTCTTGTTCGATTCAGTGTAGTTTCGGTTCATGTCGATTTCTTTTTTAGTGTTTAATTAATCTGGGTTTTTGTAATGCTTTTTTTTTTTGCTCCCGAATTCTCTTTTGTTTATCGGCGCATATTAATGGCTGTTCTTGATGTTGAATTTGGATGCTTTTTGTGTGTTTAATGCTTTGAGTAATCTATGTTTGTGGTGGTAGAATTATGGTTTCAGGCTGAATTATTGTGTAGGAAAACATTTATTCGTAATGATGAACAAGTTTTGATTTCATTATATTGCTATGTTGGAATTTGGATTCTTGATTACGATTAGGGTTTACATTGTATTGTTTGGATGGAGTTTAGCTGGGTTTTTTCAGTCTTTCTTGGTACCGAAGAACGATTCTCGTATGAACCTTCAAGATTTATTCGTAGATCTTCACCATTTTGGAAATATACTACATTATTGTGGATTTGGTAAATGAGCATGAGCTTTTCTTATAGATTCATTTTGGAATTGGGTAGAATTGGTCGACAGTTGGGATTTATTTAATGAAGTAAGAAAGATGTATTTAGTAGCTCATTGGATCCATCTCTGCAGAAATCGGAGACAGAATGTCAAGTGGTGGTTCACAGAGCAGTATACGAAAAACTCTCGGTGCCTTAAAGGACACCACTACTGTTAGTTTGGCAAAAATAAACAGTGACTACAAGGTAGCGTTATGCCCTCTTGTTTGACACGAAGTTGCATTCTATTGCTATTGTTAATGATTTTATTCTGTTCGTGTTTATCAGGACTTGGACATTGCCATTGTTAAGGCAACAAACCATGTCGAACGCCCTGCTAAGGAAAGGCATATAAAAGGTTGCTATTCATAAATGTCGAATATACTTGTATTCATCATTGTGTTTCTATTAGAAGTCGATTCCAGCTAGCTTTTCAAAAGGAAACATCTCTAACTGTAACTAAATTATGATTTCCAGCTGTCTTTGCTGCTGTGTCGGCTACTAGGCCTCGAGCTGATGTTGCTTATTGTATACATGCTCTCGCAAGAAGATTGGCAAAGACTCATAACTGGGCGGTATGTAATTTACTGCATGATTGTGCATTGTTACAATTTAATGAACTTCAGTGTATGTTACTGTTAGTGAGTTGGGGGCCGTCTTTGGATAATTTACATTACTGACCTTTCCCGAGCTTTCCTTTTCCACCCTTTTTCTATTCGACGATATCAAAGTTTTGTATCGTCAACTGGTTCTATCTTTGAACTTTAGGCTTTGGCTCTGTAATTTACCGATTGGGAAATTTTGGTTCAAGAATTTCTGCCTTGTCCCGTCTTAATCTGTCTCTGATCCTTTTTGTAATTTTCCTCTGTGACTATATGAATTGGTATATTTCAGTTCTCTTATTTGGTTCTCCTCTGTCCAAACAATTTTCAGATTTTCCCCTTTTCAACATTCGAGGATTTTGATCTGTTACGATATTTTAGTTAAATAGATGCACCGTTGCGCATCCGTGGTTGTATGAAATTCTAGGCATACCGAGCCTTCCTCTACTGAAAGAAGTGCTATTTTCAAGTCTTTGCTTCCCCATCAACATGTTATATGCAGATCTTTGTTTTAGTGACGTGTCTTTATGAGAAATGTTCAGTCGAGTTGTGATCCATGTCAACATCTTTCGTCTAACTGTATAGGTTGCCTTGAAGACTTTAATTGTTATACATCGAGCATTACGGGAGGTGGATCCCACATTTCAGGAAGAAATCATTAATTATGGTAGGAGCAGAGGCCATATGCTTAACTTAGCCCACTTCAAGGATGACTCCAGCCCCAACGGTATGTATATTATGTGCTTTTATGTATCATTCCTCTAGAAGTTATGGAAACAAGCTTATTTAGTAGTAATACATTGCATTTCGATCTTATTTCCAGCTTGGGACTATTCTGCTTGGGTTCGCTGTTATGCACTATTTTTGGAGGAGAGGATGGAATGTTTTCGAGTATTGAAATATGACATAGAAGCAGATCGTCCGGTGGGTCCCACTCCTAATCACTGATTTACATTTATTTTGTTTTTCTCTATAAATTTTGTCTTCTTCGCTCAAGCTCACACACCATCCAACATTTCCACTTTGTTAGATCTTGTTTATGCAGAACTTTGGTTCATGATATATTTCGTTCATTTTCTACTTTCATTGATATATTTCATCTAATTGCAAAAATTGCAGAGGACGAAAGATATCGACACTCCGGATTTGCTCGAGCATTTACCAGCACTGCAACAACTTCTGCATCGTGTGATTGGCTGTCAGGTATTGTAGATCATTTGTATAATGCTTCTTTATCAATTTTTAATTGGTTGTGCCACATGTGAGTAACTCGAACCTTGACATATTTCGATATACAGCCACAAGGAGCAGCACTTCACAATTTTATCATTCAATTGGCTCTTTCCATGGTGAGTGCGAATTTTACACATCCACTTAGTTTTCTTAAAAAAAATTGCTGCTACGGGCTTCGTCTATAATCCTCTATCTTCTTTTTCCTGTTATAGGTTGCTTCGGAAAGTATAAAAATCTATACAGCGATAAGTGATGGTACCGTGAATTTGGTTGACAAGGTATATTAAAAACTTCTCGTTGTTCGTAAATGATTCTAATCTTTGTAGGGAAAACTAATAGCCTTCATTCTCACAGTTCTTTGAGATGCAAAGGCACGATGCTCTAAAAGCTTTGGATATATATCGTAGAGCTGGACAGCAGGTTAGAAACGATTATTTTTTCGTGCAGGATTTTCAAAACGGAATTTTTTTCTAAAAACTTGACTGATTTTGTTCTAAATCGATTTTTGTAGGCTGAGAGATTGTCAGAATTCTACGAAATATGTAAAAACCTTGATGTTGGGCGTGGAGAGCGATTTATCAAGATCGAACAGGTTTGGCCTTCAAATATTTTTTTAACGCAAGTATTTCACTTCTAGCAGCTGTCAATATAACATGTTTCTTTACCTCTTTGTAATGGTAAAGCCACCGGCATCGTTTCTGCAAGCTATGGAAGAGTATGTTCGAGAAGCACCACGTGCTTCAACGGCCCGAAAAGATTTGGTACTCATCTACTAAATTTTCGCAGTTATATATATGCATTTCTGTTATCTCTTGCCATAATATTTGGTAAAATATAGGGTGACGATAAGCCTAAGACGATCTTGGCAATTGAGTACAAACCGAGTGCAGAGGCAAAAGACGAACATCTGCAGTCTCCACCACCACGTGAACCAGAACCAGAACAGGAACCGGTCAAAGTGGAAACTCCAGTTTCAGAACCACAGCCTGATCTTCTGGTGATTATTGACTACACTTTGATGAACGAAACTAACAATTCATGACACGTTTTAATCTTTAAAATATTTGTGCGAGTAACCATATTTGTCGTTATGTAGGGCTTGAACGAGCCGGCTCCTGCTGCAACCGAGTTAGACGAGAAAAATTCTCTGGCTTTGGCTATTGTGCCTGTTGGTAAGTTTTCGTCTATCCGAATTTAGAAGTGCAGAGCCTTCTGCAAATAGTTAAAGATGTTAGCAGCTCGAAAAAACATGACATTTATCCGAATTTGTGCCTTCCGCGCGGCATTTGTGTATTCACGACACTAAAAATTTTGTTGTAGAACAACCGGCTTCCACCGGACCGGACCTCATGAACGGGACCACCGGGTGGGAACTTGCGCTCGTCACTGCTCCAAGCTCCAACGAAACTGCATCCACCGCGAGCAAATTGGTAAATTTCGTCTGAATCCCGTCACCCCGTTTTTCTTCATTTGCATGCATAGACATCCTCACTAACCAACTCTTACGCCTGTCATCTTGAAGGCCGGAGGCTTCGATCTACTCACCCTCGACAGCCTATACGACGACGCGATCCGACGGAGCAACCAGAACGTGAGCTACAATCCGTGGGAGCAAGGCCCTGCCGGAAACCCGATGATGGGCCAGCAAATGTCCCACGATCCATTCTACGCATCCAACGGCATGGCCGCTCCACCAGCTGTGCAGATGGCAGCTCTGCCACACCAGCAGCACCCGTTCGGGTTCATGCCACACCAGCAGCCCCAGACGATGATGATGGGCCCGCCCCAGGCGATGAACCCGTTCGGAGCTCAGACCCATCCGTACGGCGCCGGCGTGCCGGTCCAAGGCTACAATCCTTATTCCGGCCTTATTTGAAGAGAGGAAAAATTGATGAAAAATTCATTTGTTGGAAAATAGTAGGGATTATTATGTATTATTGTATCATATGTTGTGTGGGTGAAGTAGATATTTTTTAGAAATTCATTCTTCAATAATTCAGTACATAAATTTTTAATTTTTTTTTTTTGGTGGGGAGAAATGTATTTGTTGTTGATGAATTTTTGGAGTACTATAATTAGTATTATTTCTAATTTCTAATTTCTAATTGGTCTTATTTTTTTAATCTGAATTTTGTTAAGTGAATTAGATACATGTTTATTGCTGCATAATTGTGAAAATTTTATGAGCATTTAAAAAAAATAAAAAACCATTTATTTACTTAAAAGGTTAGTCCAATTTAAAATAAATACCTATTAAAAAAAATTAATTACTACCTCCATCCCGTTTAAGTTGGGACGTATTCCATTTCGGGACGTCTCATTTATTAGACCTGTTTCCATAAAAGGAAATAATTTAACATCACCATCTACATCACACTTAATTAGCCTAAATTAATTTTAATTAAAAATGGATGTGAGTAGTACTAATAATTTAAATTAAATTAAACTCTAATTTACCATCACATCACCCCTTTATCCCATTTTCCTTGGCTCTTGTACCATTTAGAAACGTCTCAACTTAAACGGGATGGAGGTAGTATTAAAAAAAGAAGAAGAATACTACGTAATTGTTTTCTATATTAGCTCGGGAGTTGTTCACCCGCCAAAAAGGATGACGTCAGCGCCAACTAGCAGCTCACGGCACACGTGTCGGATGCTAAGGACAGGACTCCACCTGGCATGTAACTATTCGTCGGTCGCGCAGGGCTTCACAGGCGGGTAAGTGTATCAGCGTCCCTGTACCGCGAAAGCATAAAGATAAAGGTTCCCCATCACCGATATCGGGAAACAAAAGCTGAGCCGCAGTAATTTAATGGTGGAAAATCCGATTTTTTATTGAATTATTTTGCATTTACAAAAAAACAGAACCCATTAAATCCCAATCCTCCATTGCTGTATAGCTAGAGAAAGGAGGAGGAAGAATTTGAAAACCTTGCTCGATTATGGTTTTGGAAGCTGAACATCTCGATTGAACTCAATTTCATACCTTTTTTTTGGGTTGTGCGCAAATAATTTGGCTGATTCTGTGTGAGAAAAGTGGTGGTGGAAGGACTGAGTCTGAGATAGAGTAGAGAGAGAGAGAGGAGAGAGAGAGAGAGAGAGAGGATTTTTCGTTGTGGTAACTCAAACATGTCTGCCGTAGTGTGCGGAAAGAGATCGAACATCTTTGAGGAATCGCCGTCGTCACCGCCCGTTAACAAAAGGATCCGCTGTTCGTCGTCGTCTTCGCCCGGCCGTAATTATTCTCCGCCGAGGGTTTCGGCCGCTACCAATCATATCTCCTCCAGCTCTGCGATCGAACATCTCGTCGCCCTCTTTCCCGATATGGAAAGACAGGTCTCCTTTCTTTTTCCTAATCCGATTTGTTTGTGATGAAATTTTGTTTTTGGTTCTGTTCTATCGGATCTTAAATTTGCGAAAAATGTTGGATTTATTGGGATATTGCATTTGTTTGTTTGGGATTTTATTGCTTTAATTCCCTGAAATGAAACGCTATTTAGGGTGTGGGAATCTGGATTGCTGTTGATAATATGGCGTAGGAATCAGACATGTGCAATGTGTTCCAAACCAAATGTAACCCTTCTCTGAAAAAGCTCTCAAAGATTTCAGAGAAGGGGACGGAGGGAGTATCTAGCAACTGGTGCATTTGGTTTGGGACGGAGGGAGTAGCTAGTAACTGGCGGATTGATGAGTCTTTTAATGTTCTTATGGTTTTAGGTATTTTCTGTGAGGTGTATTTTTTCCGATTGCCTGAGATTATGAAACTGGAGAGATGTTCCTAGGAAACATATTATGTCACATTCTTGTCTTGCTGTTAAGTCAATGAGATTAACTAACTGCCTATGTTGAAAGGCTGTTTTACTCGCTACATTTACGAACTAGCTAAGCTTGAAAAGGTCAGATGCAAATGTTATTTCACCGATATATGTGATGTCTCTCTTTTTTATTTGAGGAAGCATATCATTTCCTTTGTCCGATTTTGCATAGCATCTATTACCTTTTTAGTTGAACAATGGTCTATTTACTTCAACGAATATCAAATATGGTGTGAAATTTTCTCCCCTTGTGGTTCTCTGTGAATGGATAATTGTCATTATGTTTCCGATTTACTCTGGGATTGGAAGTACTCTTTAGCAATAATCAGAGTGTACATTATTCTTATTCCTTCCGTTTGAGATGTCAACTTATTATTTTATTGCGAATGGTTTTGGCTTCTAGTTACTGGAAAAAGCCCTCGAAGAGTATGGTGATGATTTGGATTCTGCTATCAAAAGATTAAATGATCTCCGGTTGAGTGTTGCGGCGAGTTCATCAGATGTTACCCAGAAAATCGACAATCAGTTTTTGGTTAAAGGTGTTTCTCTCTTTGGGTTTTTTTGCTATAGAAACTTCAGTTTAGTGCTTTGTTTAGTTACACGTGCTTCATATGCTTTTGCAAATGTTTTCTGAAATAATGATTTCTTGATACTTCTAGAATCGTTGTTGCCTAATAATTGATAGATGTTTAGGCTCTAGCCTACTACTATGTTATATGTATTGGACCCTATCAGTACCTACTATATGTATACAGCACATCTATTAAATTCTGTTATCATTTATTAATCTCATTATCCACATATAGAGCTGAATGAGGGAGGACCCACTTCAGGAGCGGAACAGCCTGCTGGAAACAATCTTCCTGTAGACGGGGCAGAGTGGGTGGAACTTTTGGTTAGAGAAGTCTTGACTGCAGCCAATGTAGAGGATGCTAAGGCACGTTTGTCCCAAGCACTTGAGGCATTAGAGAAGAACATTTGTGCGAATGCGAGTGCAGAGACTGCAAAAAGCTTTCAGAAGGTGTGTGAGCTTTTAATTTTATGATTGTGTTGTTATCTACTCACTTTCATTACATGGTGTATACACAAGCCCTCATTTGATTTCAAGGTTGTGACGTTATCATGATTAACTATTTTATTTCTCCTAAAGTATAATACTTTTCCTGAAACAATTCTTTAATTCATCAACCGGAGATATTCTTTAATTCATCAATTTTGATTTGGAAGACAATTATATACTTGCTTGAATTGAGATTATTGTACTGCTTTTCAGGAGAACATAGTGCTCAAGCAGCAACTAGAAGCACACCTACAGGAAAATGCTATTTTGAAGCGAGCAGTTTCTATACAACATGAACGACAGAAGGAATTCGAGGAATCGGGCCATGAGTTGCTTCAGTTGAAGCAGCTAGTATCTCAATACCAGGAGCAACTACGGACTCTCGAGGTCAGTTTTACTGGCTAAAACCTTGATAAGCATGTTGACAGTTTGGTAACAAGTGAAGAATATAAATTAAATGGTCTAGTTTCCTATGAAATTCGAGCCGAGCTGGTGTTGAAATATGCAGTTGAGAGTTAGTGAAATGAAGGGTTTTCCCTAAGAGTGTCAGATACAAGTAGTGAAATTAATGGTCATCCTCATAGCTTTTGTTGAAAAAAATATGTTTCAAAATTCAATTACAATGAGAACTTACCAAAGATTTACCAGATAGAACTTAAGATATCTCTACAATCGGATCGTAGCTACATTTAGCATCTTTACACGATATCATTATTGACATCTAAGTTGCATGAGAAACTCATGCTTCCATTGTCATTTCTCATTGCACATGCCTTGGGTTTAATTTGAAGTTATGGAAATAAAAGCTTGATAGTTATTTTTTATTTGAGTACTCAAATCTTGAACTGTAATTTAAAGTAGGCAGCAGGCACGGTATATATGAACCGTTCATATTTCTTCCAGGTCAACAATTATGCCCTTACAATGCATCTCAAGCAGGCCCAACAAGGCGGTTCGCTCCCTGGTCGTTTCCACCCTGATGTATTCTAATTAATTATCTCGATTATGTATCACGTTCTTCTGGAGTGCTATAGTAGTAGAAATAATAATACAGGATCAAGTTTCCGGGTCCTATAGTTGTTGTGTAATTTGTGTGAGATCAAATTATAATTCGTGCAAGTCAATTCACAGCTCCCTTTGGCCTTCTTTCTTTCTCCCTCTTTTCTATAGCTTCAACACAATATCAAATGTAGCAAGTTAATTGCACTTTCGCCTTTTCTAATCGCTGTTGTTCGTTCACTAGTAACATGACATGATATATTGATATATAGTGTGTGAATATTCTCTCTTTGATTGATGTTGGCATATGATCTCTTGTCGATTCTTGCGTCTTTCTTTGAAGAATTTATCGCGTCTCAAAAGTGCCGAGGATGCTCTTGTAGCACGTTATTTGTTTCGAGAATGATATTCGACTTTCTTTTTACTCCATCAGCTTACATCCCAGTCCCTTTTTTTCCCTTTTGTGATGGATTCCCATATAAGCTAAATGAGGATATGATGCCTAAATATTTCTGCCAATTTTAAAACTTTTGTGTAAATAGCTTCTTCCTTCTACTTTTTTGAGTTATTCTTAAATAGCTTCTTCCTTCTACTTTTTTGAGTTATTCTTCCTTCACATTGGGTTTTGTCTACCACTTTTGAGATACTGAATTAATTACCTATAATTTTAAATCAATATCTTATCAATTATTATTTTAATTAATGCCTTAATTGAAGATGCTTGAACTCTACATTTAGTCTACCTAAAGTGCTGTCACCATTTAAATAAGAGTAACTTCTTATAACCACTCCGTCTCTTCCAATTTGGCTCGTTTATTTAATATATGAGTGGTATAAAATAATGAAAAATGCCTTCCAATTTGGCTCGTTTATTTAATATATGAGTGGTATAAAATAATGAAAAATGCCGACTTCACCAATCTCAAGCTTTCCAATCCATGTACAAAACCCAAATATGCAACAAAAAAAGAACAAATTTACGTTGAGGTGAAGTCCCAACTGTACAACACTTATTGCACTAAGTACTCCTTTTTATCATTAAACACAAACTGCAGATCTCAATACAAGACAGAGAAGAGAATCTATCTAAACCACATGTTAAGTCATCTCTGTACATCTACTAATTATCAATCCAACTAAACATAATGGATCTCAATCATACAGTACATTACTAATCAAGACTCCAAAAAAAGAAAAAAGAAAAAAGCCCTAATCTTGATTGTTGGTGATGATCAAGAGAGTTAGATGTGTAGATGCTTTGATGGTTATGGTGGATTCTGGAATTTGATAGACTAAGAAATTAATCTAATTTTATACCCAATGGAAATCTTCATGAGACTGCAATGAGCCTTCCAAGCCCATCCTTCATCATCTTCTTGAATTCATCGAAATTCACCATCCCATCTCCGTCGACGTCGACATTCCTTATCATCTCCTTGCAAGCTTCGAGCTTCTTCCCCTCGTTGAATCCCAGGGAGGAGAGCACAAGCCCCAATTCCTCAACAGTAATCAGCCCATCCTTGTTCCCATCGAACACATCGAAAGCCTCCCTCAAATCCCCATCCCCGCCCTGCGCCTCCGCCTCCGCCGCGGAGCTGCCGTCGATCGACTCGAAGAGCTCGCAGAACTCGCCGAAATCGATGAGGCCGTCGCCGTTGGCGTCCACCTTCTGCACCATATCCTCGATGTCCCCCTCCCCTGCCGCTATCCCGATCTTCTCCAGCGACTCTCTCAGCTCCTTCTTCGTTATGTAGCCGTCGTCGTCCTTATCGAACGTCGCGAACACGCCTCTCAGGCCTCCGATCGGCGCCGCCGCCGCAGACGCCGCCACAGGTTTGATCGGATCCTGCGGCGGGGGAGCGGCCTTGCGATCGTCGGACGGCGCGAGCAACTTCATGGTGGAAGGGAAGGCGGAGATGAGAGTGTAGAGGAGGCCGAAGACGAAGAGGAGAGAGTAGAGAAGTAGCGCGATCATCTGTGCTGGCTGTTTTGTTTGCTGTTGAATTTCTTCTTCAGATGTGAAAAGACATGAAACAGCAATCAAACAGCAGCAGATGAAGAGGGGAGAGAGAGAGAGAGAGAGAGAGATTAGGGTTTTTTGATGAATTTGATTGGGGAAGAAGAAGAAAAGAGAAGAGGGAAGAAATGAATTTATATGAAAGAAAAGAAAGGGCGTTGGTTGAACCCACAAACCGCGTGAAACTGTCGTAACTGTCATTTGGTGGGAAGGAAAGGAAGCAAACGACGTCGTAATTCACTTCATTCTCATTTATTTTTCTTTACTTTTTTTAAAATTATTTATAGAGGTTGCTTTCACTATTATTTATACCCCATATTATTTGGGTCGAGTCAATAATTATTCCTAGTAGGCTTTAATTTTTGGAAAAATAATAATTAAAGAAAAAACGGCCAAACTATAATTCAAATTTAAAAGATTACTAGACTTTCTTATTTGACTCATTTGCCCTCAACTCCAAGCTGCTATAGCATATAGTACTCCCTTCGTGTTTTTCGAAATGGTCATGTTTTCATTTTGCAGCGTGTTATCGAAATGGTCTTTTTTTTTTTATATTTTGGTTCAACAATCCCATGTGCACTCTCCAGTAACCCCTTAATACACTACTTTTATACACTAACTCTCATTCAACAAATATCAATTTATTAATAAGCGTACCTAAAAGAAAGTGATCATTTCGAAAGAAACGGGGAGTACTGCCATGTCAATTTTATGATTTTCTAGCTCAAGATTCCCTTCCAATAAAGCCTAGTGCATTGGATGATACCCATTTTGTCCTCAAAGGGTTAATTGGTCTTTTCACTTGTCCTCAAAGGGTTGACTTTGTTGGGAACTTTTCTAGACGGTGGACTCTCTCTTCATTGACTAAATAAGTTGGGGTCAAAATTAAATCCATAAATTTCAATTCATGTCTAATGCAAATTCTTCATAGTTCAAATGTTCAGAAATTCTGTTTGAATCGACATTTCCTTTGAACTGGCCAACGGAATGACACTTTTTATGTATTTCATTGAAGACCGTAGATGGAAGTCGAAAAACCGAAGAATTTTCAAACATTAAAGTCTCGATTCGAAAATCGAAAACAAGAAAATCCCACGAGGCATATACATTCTATTTGTTTGGCATAGTAATAAATTTTATTGGACACAAACTTTAACAAAAGATTGGGTTTCTAAATGAACAATAACAAAGCTAACCCAAAAATTAAAATGAAAAAAGAATAGAAAAATTGATGGGCCTGAAGAAATTGGGCCCATTTAATTTTAAAGAAACCCATTACCTAGTATGATGGGCCTTCTAAATAAACAAAATCAATCTTTTCATCCCTCTAACCCGAAAATTGTCGATTTTAGCATCCTCAGAGTCGGAACGGTTTATATATTTTTCTGCGAACGCCACTGTAAACGATCGAAGTTTAAGAAAAACATAAAGTTTTGATGAAGATGATTTCTCTCAACAAGAACCATGCACGTACTTCTCAAAATTAATGAACAACTTTCAACTAATAAAATGGTAGAACATTAAAAATGAGTGACATACATTTGAATTATGCTGTGATTATTATTGTATGATTGGCTGCAGAAGAAAAGGCAATGTTAATAATTCATTTTCTTTTTTAAAAAATTAAAAGATTTGAATATAAGTATGTATGTGGAGCAATTTCGCTTTCAACAGGTTGTTGCATTGTTGAAGAAGTAGACAAAGGATTAAAATGGGCAGCTAATAATTGTGGCCAACATAACCTAATTACCTATTGGCTCCTCTCCTAAAGTTTTATTTGTGGTCCTTATTTTACTTTATTTCCAGCATCGGATAATACGGAAGATATAACTTGTATCACGACTACACTAGTTTGAGGTCTTTTAGAAGAAGTCCATGAACAAAACCGTGTGAACTTAGTCCAAAGCGAATAATATTATACTCCCTCCGTCCCGCCCGATTTGGCCTAGTTCTTTTCGGCACGATTTTTAAGGAGGAGTAAATTACATTAATTAATAACCTTGAATTTGTGTTCCCAATAAAGGAAAATTAAAACTAGCCAATCAAATTCATTCTTAACAATTTAAAAGTATTAAACTAAAAAAGTGAAAGTGTAATGTTGGTCCCAAAAAGGAAATAGGTCAAGTCGGCCGGGACACCCCGATTTGGAAAACGGGCCAAATCGGGCGGGACGGAGGGAGTATGTACTAGTGTGGTACGCTGGTGTGTGTAGCAGTCCTAACAGAAAGTTCGTGATAAACTCGCGAGCTTTAATTAAAGTATACAAAAAGTAAAGCTCGAAGCTTGGCTCGATATTAAACGAACCAAGCTTAGTTTGGCTCACTACAACCCTAATTGGCCTAATAATAGTTGGTGTTAATGCCGGAGACCTCGGTAACAAAAGGTTCTGATTCGAATCCACGGATTTTAAATTGTTTTTTAAAAAAAGAGGGGGGAAAGGGGTATATGTTATCCTCTGTCATTTATTTGAAATTATTGGTGATTCACATATGTTACAAAATAGAAAGAAAATAAACAAACTTTTGTCTTAGTTTTGGCAAAATGTGTAGTCACGTTTCCTACATTATTGGCATATGCTCCACAGTTTTTCTTCTCTCTCGGTATATAGGAAAGGCTTTCAAACTACTTGGAAAGTGGTAAGAGTAAAATTCTTCATTCAACAAAACCACAAAAGGTGAAAAACAACAACAAAAGGAGCCTCTAAGTTTCCCAATATATGTGTGCTTACGCTTAACCTTAATCGAGTGGTAGTGGTTAATGTCGGTGATCGAAGGTGATAGTTTCAAATATATCCTCGATAGTAATATATTGTCTTTAAATTTTATGTGAATTGTTTAAAAAAAATCTAATAAACAGTACTTATACCGAAGACGGAATAATTATAAGATTTTTGCAATTGGTGGAATACCAATAATTGGTATTTAGTTGAAATGTCTCATTCCTTCCATTAAATATTTTATGTTTCAAATCCAACTCCGCGCCTCATGCACGGTTGTATATAATTCAAACAATTATACTATAAAATCGACCCAGTAATTAATGCAGTAAAAGATATAAAGGTTTATATTATATTAATTGTGAGAGTATAAACTTTTTATTTTTCATAAATGGACAATTAAATGGAACATCTCAATTAAGATTCATAAACAATTAGGATGAGACGGAGGGAGTATGTGACGAGAAAAAAAAAACACAAAAATTGAGGGTCCATAAATTCCCCCATACCTTTTAATTAATTCATCAATGAAAATAAAAATGGTGGTTGATCATGTCATGCTCACATGCAAGCATGTGATGGAGGATGGGATGGTTTTATCATTTTGCCCTTTTCAATTTCAATTCATATTATTTCATCTGTTACACCTCATTTTATTTTCTAACTATATAGTAATATCAAATGCATATTACCAATATTAAATAGCTCAATATATGAATAAATACATAACTCTCAAGAGGTTGGTCCATCACCACATGTGATATGTAGGATGGATGCTTTCAATTACAGCTATATATTCATTTCCTAATTACACCAATTTTAATTATTCAACCAATCACATTTCATTTTATTTTTGCTCAAACATTTGGTCCCCTCATTCATGTCCTCTCCCAATTGGTCCTTGTTAACATCGTTTCCAATCGTATTTTATCTTACAGTAAATCAGTGTCAGAGCCAGAAGTTAGATCAGAATTGAAGGGTGAGAGATTGGCTGGTGGCATGGACAAGACGATGAAATTTCTGATGATAATCGAAAAGATAAGGGATTTCACTCTCCTTGCAATAATACCCAACTAATGTTGCCCTAGATGTGATAATAATTTGATTTCCACACATCTAATCTTGAATTATTTAACCCCACAAAGCACTCACAATAAAAGCAGGCTACATGTGGGAAAAAATTGGCCTTGTTTGTGAGGGAACCCTACTTTGTTTGCTCTCTTTCTTCTATAAATTAAAGCTACCTTTTATTCTTTCTCTCACACACACACACATTGTGGTGTAGTGGTCCTTCACACTATGTATGGGCATGCAAAATTCAATTTCTTCCCGCTTCTCTTCATCATTTTCCTCATATAATCCTTCAATCATCTCCTTCAAGAACCCATCCTCCCATTTCTCTCTTGGTGATTATCAACCAAACTAGCTCACTCGAGAAATTAAGATCGAAGAAGGAACGAAAAAAAGTCCATTTCATGCTTTTCCACAGCTTTCTTGAACTACTAATGCTCCTTCAGTTTTCTTATGGAGAAATGCATGGAGCCTCTTCATTAGTTCAAGAAAGTTGTGGGAAAACATGGTGATTCTGGACTCTATATATTTATATACTTCTCTCTCTCTCTCTCTCTCTCTCTCTCTCTCTCTCTCTCTCATGAGCAGGTACATATCAAATTCTTCAAACACTTCATTGCATAGTTCCAGATTCTTGAGTTTTTATTACAGGTGCAGTAAGAATTTATATATGTTAGTGGTAATTAAGTATACTTTTGTTGTTGTATAGAAGAAGATTCCCCCTGCAGCATTAGCATACCTTTCTTTATCTTTCCTCTTTGTCATGATCAATAATTGATGTATAGTTCATCTTGTTTGCCCTTTTCTTCCTTGGCCCCTTCTATGATTTTCCATACATTTCTGTGAAAAGAAAAAGATTACATTTTGTCACATTGTAAAAATAAAATAGCATATTATCATCACTTAATTACCTCAAAACTGTCAATATATAAAGTACACACTGAAATTCATGTGTAAATTTCTTGTATAAATGCTTCATGCACCTTCTCAACCTCCACTACTGCAACAACCCATTTATTTTTACATTACTACTCCCTCCGTCCCTTTCGACTTGGCTCGTTTGTACTCACATATTGTATGCATTTGAGCCAAGTCGGCTGGGAGAAATATAAATTGCTTCGATTCATGCAAAAGGGCAGCTGTTTTCTCTTCTCTTGCATGTAGTTGAAGGTTGAAGGTTGAAGGTGAAGGGAGTTAATTATTTGAGACAAAGAGGTATGGCAATTTGCAAAGGTCAGATACAGTACTACTAATTCTTCTGATGCAGCTGAAAGCAACTGCCCTTTTTTTTGTTTTTTTCCTTCTTTCTTTTTTTTTTTTTGTGTGTGTGTGTGTAATTTCTCTAGCTACTTAGATTTATATAGTAGTAGTAAATTGTAACTAATATTTAACTCTATACTTGGATTCTATCTTGACAATGGACAAACATTTACTTGGAGTACATTTTTTTTGCTTTCATAAGTTTAATTACACAAGGCAAGATTCAAGTTTCGATTATCATAACATTACTATGATTAATCGAGTATACTGTTCAGTCGACACTGTCATTTATATCAGAATGAATCTATAGCAAGACTCAACATGAGTTGCTTATCAAGTAGAATAACGGTGGTGAAAAAGGAGAAATTTGAAATGGGCGTAAGTAAGAAGATAAATGGCATGGCAATAATTCCGTCCCAACGTGTTTGGAACGGTACAACAGAGTCACTGTCAGCTCTACTCATCCTTCCTTCCAACTTGTATGTGATATAGGATTCGGTTGGGGTGGGGCATTGATGAAGTATGTATAAGATGTTGTTTTCGAAAGAATGAAAATAACATGCATGTGATATTTTCAGACAAAAATGCATGCGTATAGTATGTAGGAGTTTTGTATGTTGATCATCATCCACGGTTATGTTAGTAATAACTTCAAATTAAAGAGCCCCCAAATTAGAAACTACGTAGAAACTAGCCAGTATGATCTCTCTCTCTCTCTCTCTCTCTCTCTCTAGAGATTGATGGAAGAGGAGGAAGAAGAAGAAGAAGAGCCTGATTTGCATGGTGCTGCTGCATTTCTGCAGCAAGGAAAGGGCTCATCCGATCCATATATTGCATTGAACATAGATAATTAATAAAATAATTACTACTCCTATTCCTATATATTAAGTATTATACTACAAATTAAAACAAAGTTAATTAATAGAAATCTCCATCTGCATCTCCAAATTAATAAACATCTGCAGCCACTTCTCGTACCATGGCTGCTCCATTCAATAGCTAATTAATATTAGTGCAGCCAAATAATTATTGATGCAATAATAATCATCAAGTAGTATATACTATATTTTTTCATTTACTAGTATATTAATTAGTACGTAATAATTAATCAATTTCGAGCAAAATTCGAGCTGTGAATTATTTAACATATAACAAAACCGACTTCAAAAAATCGCATCATGGAGGACTCAACAAAACCGATTTTATCATCTCATATATCCAAAGAGTGGGCAGAAACATTTAGATCAGATCCATAGGCATCACACCCTAGCAAGACAAAACAAAACATTATGTGTATATATATTAATTAATTAATTAATTGATATATATACACATAATAGTATAGTACTCCGTATTTATTAATTAATTGCTTAAAAATTGATTCTTTCAATTAACTCATATGTATATGTATACGTAGTAGTATTTGGTGGAAATTAACTATAGGAAACTCTATAACCCTAGTTTTCCTAACAAAAATGTGCCATTTCCTATGCAAAATTGCAATTTCTTTTCTCAGTTTCCAAGGGTAAATTGAAATAGATTATTGTGCAATTCTCTTCTCAAAGCAAATAATGAAAAAAATAAATAAATTGGTGGTGGTTACGAAAAGGCCGTGCAAATTGTGTGGTCCAAGAAACATACTACTATACTATAAATTATTGAGAAATTTATGGGATTTTATTGCAATTCAGTTGATGAAATAAATCGGTTGCTGCAGCATAGTATAAAATTTAAATCCATCATCAATTATAAGTATATACTATACTATATGTTAATGCTTCAAAGTACAGCCTGTGCAAAATTCTTGTACTACTATACTAGTTACTATACGTAGATTCCCTGTTTTATTTGCAATCAAGATTTCATTATAGCCAAATATTTAAGAAAAATGACACTAACATAATAGAAAATCGCGATTTCTTTCGTGTTTTGTTCACGAATTCATATTCGTATACAATAGTATTATTATGTGGCTGAGAAAATCAATATGAAATTGAAGAATTCAAATGATGACGGCATTGGTTGGTATATATGTATAAATTAATGTGGGATAGAGATGCATGTGAAGAAATCACAAATAAAAGAATTTTAAGTAACAAAAAATCAAGATCCAAACACCAAAATCAAAATCATAAAAAAGAGATGAATCGAAGAGGGGTCTCACCAGATCTGGTCTGAAGTCATACATTTGGTAATTAGCTCTCTACTGCAATGTAATTGAACATATGTAGAGAGGGAGAGAGAGAGAGAGAGAGAGAGAGAGAGAGAGAGAGAGAGGAGAATACATACATGATAGGGAGAGAGATCGATGCATGTGTGGATGGAATGAGGTAGAGAAATTGAGATGGAATTCAGACCCTTTATCTTATCTTCCCACAGCTTTATTGAACTGCAAAGAAAGAACGAACGAAGGAAGTCGATCGAATGGTGTGCAGTTCAAGAAAGCTGTGGAAGAATAAGAAGAGGGCCATTTTTGTCAGCTGCAACCCTAATCTAATCTGCAGCCCTAAATAGGGTTTTACTATTACTGTAGTCTGTCTCTAGTAGAACAAAGAAAGAACTGTGTATGAGAGAGAGAGAGAGAGAGAGAGAGAGAGAGAGAGAGAGAGAGAGAGTTGTAGGTTTAAGGAGAAGGAGGAGAGGGGGGCAGTATTTATAGAAGAATTGGAAGTCTTTTCCACCAATCCCGAGAAGAATATTGGCCTATTCAAAAGCTGACTTACTCATCCATTATCACTTCTATAGTATTTTAAATAAAATTTAAAATGGTTTAAAATTTAAATATATACATAAAATATAAAGTAATGAAATATTATTATAGGGTTGGGACGTTACGGTTCTACTGGAGTATTTCTTAAAGGAGTGATCATCTTATTTTATTTTAAAAAAATAAAAATTTGAACTTTTAATAACACAAATTTAAAGACCGCGTCATGAAAGATTCGAGATCAGGACCTTTGGTTTCCCGACACTTAGACAGGCTAGACAATCCAACGGTGGATATTTTTTTTCTATACAAAAAGGTCCCTACCTAGATATGTCCATTTATGGGGTTGTATGTCTATAACACTAATTTTTACTATATGTTTATTCATGTACAATTATATACTTCTTCCGTCTACGAAATGAGGATATAAGTTTCGGCATGGATTCTGGTAGTTGTTATGGAGGAGTGTGAAGAGGCCCATCCTTTGTGAGTTTTATACGCTTCTAAAAGGAAGGCGGGTACCTCTTGTACCTTTCGCCTTTCTTTTCGTTTACTAATGAAATTTTTCCCGATCAAAAAAAAAAAAAAAAAGTATCTGATTACATTATGGTAAAAGGTAGTATATGTATGCCTTATTGAGGAAATTGGCCTAAAATCTTTGAATTAAGTAGATGCATGTTTGGTTTTATATTCAAATATTTATGTCACATGTACAATCTACTCATGAATAGCCCATTCAATTTTCTGCTCCGTAAATCTAATTTGTACTATTATCACATTTTCATTTAATTTCTTGTCTACGTATTTTCATTATCAAATTTTAAATAAAATTGATATTTGATCATATATAATAAATGTCTGGTATATAAAAATTAATGTGCTCAATGTAACAGAGAGTACAGCTACGTGTTAGCATGTATGTAAATTAAATAAATATTGGTCCATGCAGTATAACTTATAGTATATGGAGTGGAAAAAAATTAACTTACATGGATTATTATAATTATCTAATAAAAGGTGGTAATTAATTAAACTAATAATGTTTGGAAAAAAATAAAAAGGGGAAAAGAAAGGTGGATCCACATGGAGGCATGTGAGGGGATGACCCACACCCAAGCTCCATTATTTCCAGACTCAAATATCACCGGAGTTCGCCTTCGTCGCCTCGACCGACGAGCTCGATTCATTTCGAATCACACATAAGGTCGAAGACGATCTTGGTTGATCAATGTTTCAAAAATATTGACTTTATTGTCGAAATTTTATTTCTAATCAGAAAAAAAAATCGATATGTTAGGGCTAACTCGTTAACTTCATATCGTATCGGTTTTGAGATCGGTGTAATTTGATTAGGTGTTTTGCACGTTAAGGTATAATAAGGCTAACAACAAAGTTGATGGAAAGGGGGGTTTGCTCAAGATTTGTGTTAATTGGTTTGTTTTTAGCTGGCAAACACTAATTCTTGTATTAATCTATCTTATCTTATTTATTAAATAATTGTCCTTTTTATATAATTGATTAGATGTCACAACTAATCTCTTACACCACACACCAATAATCTACACTAGTAGTATTAATTATTTTCTTGAATATCTGTCACTCCTAAATAAATGAATTAATATTTGAATATTAATTAAATTACAGCTTCATGCATGATTATTACACTTTATGTGAACTAATACACATGGAAACTGTTTGCTTCTGTTGTGTTTACACTAACTATTCTCATATAATTAATTCATTAATCTCTTATTTTAAGGTGTCGTGGTTAATTTATCAGTATTACGTTATTAATTTTTCACTCGAAGTTTTACTTAAAGTTTTTTGGATAAATTATTACTGTGCCATCATATCATATCTTCCCATATATTCTATTTCAATATGCCTATCGTACATGAAATTGTACTAGTACTGGACAAGATTCCAAAACTGTTTAGCTGGCTGTTTTTAATTCTCCAAAATATCTTTTATTTCATTTTTTATGTATTAAATAAATTGTGTAATGGGCATATATTATGTATGTACACACAAATTAATTTGCCTTTTTTTAAATTGCATTTTTTTTTTTATAGTTCATGATTTATGTGAATTGTATATGAGTAGACTAGAGTGGGGGGTTGCCTTGATAGAGATAACTCATTTGATTTATTAATTATTTGTGGGTCACAAAAAAAATAAAATCGTATGTGACTGTCAAAATCATTGATATATTAGTAATTTATTTTTATTTGATTTTTTCATTTAAAAACTCAAATAAAATCGAAAAATAATACCCAAAATATTTCATTTTGTTTGTGTTTGAAGTATGTGTATATATATTTCGCGAGATGGGTGCACCATGAACAATAGATATGATTAATGCACATACGACTAACGTGGTAACGATATACTATATAATTATACAAAACTATAAGCTAAAAACAAACACTACTATCAATGAAGTTAAACTCAAGTAGAAAACAATAAACTCTAAATATATATATATATGTTATTAACTTGATTTGTCACAATAAAGTCGTCTGTTCACGGTGAATAGAAGAGTGTTTTCGTACGTCTCATGCCATTTAAGTGAATGAAAATGACAACAAATTTCCATACATCTCATAGGCCATGGGATGGACCAAATTCTTTAATCTGCTGAGGTGGAATAGTAAAAATAAAATTAAAAAAAGAAATTATGACAAGGCAACAAGAACTTGTCAGAACATCAAAACGTCCCCTCCTTTTGTATCTTGTGTGTTAAAAAAATAAACTTTAAATGTTGAAATCCCAACAACAAAAACAATTTAAAATATTAAATAAAGAAATAAAAAGAGTCAATGATTTTATGTTTTTCTATTGGGCACACTACTATATTTCTTTACATATTTTTTTTAAAAAAAAATTACTATACATTTTCAATTGTTTTATTTTCATTTTCAATTTTCAATGGATGTATTCTACTAAAAATAAAATCCTTATTTTAACTTTCAAATTTAAAAATAAAAGGGTAATTCTATCCACAGCCACCAAATTACTCCTCACAACCCCCAATTTTAAAAGTAAATTAAAAATAATATTACTTTTACTAGTTTAACCCTTCAAATTATGTGTACAGCCCCTGCAAATTTGGATTCAACAATAGAATAGTACAGCCCCCACAAATCAATTCTCGTAGGCTCATGTTGATCAAATCGACAAAATAAAAGAGCAGCGAGTCGATGACTGATACGTTATTTTTGTTGTTTTAATTAATTGCAATTGTCGTTGGGCTTAGCCCGTTTTAATTATTTGGGTCGTTCTTTTCGGGTTTTCTTGTTGATTCTTTCCCGGATCGTAGGTCGAATCAACCCTAGGTATTTAGTATAAATAGGAGGATTGTATCTTATTTTCATTAACAAGAAATATAATACAAAAACCCTAGTTTATTTATTTAGCCGCTTTTCCTTTTCTTCTCGTAATCTGGCGTGAACGACGAGCAAAGATCTCGCGTCTGCCGTTGTATTGTTTATTTCTTTTCGTTTCTTGGTATAGAAAATCGCCCCATCCTCTATTAATTGGTGCTTTCATTGAGAACTTTCGAAGTGGAGTCTCTTTGAGTTTGAGGGGCGAAACATCGATTATTGATTCGAAGTGGAGAGTTGGTGATCTTTCGTATGCTTCAGTCCTTGGTGGTTGATAAGAGTGGAGAGTTCGTGAATTCCGTGCGAGGTATATCGTTTGGAGTTTAATGATTTGATCCGCTGTGATTTGGTTTGTTTATGGATTTGTTTATGGATTAAGTGTTTATGTGATTTGGAGTTTAATGAATTGATCCGCTATGATTTGATTTGGTTGGCGAGTTGTTTTCGGCCGTGAGTAACAAAATCGGAGTTTTAGCCATTTATATCATGGATCATTGTTATTTGATTAGCTGGGAACAAAGATTTGAAACTGCTGTTGATAGAGAGTTGAGCGCGGCGCTCTCCGCGTCGCCGACTCCTTCGCCGTCGTCGTCCTTATCTACTCCAGCTTCAATGGAAGCCATTCTAGCAAGGATTGCTCGTTTGGCGGCTCGTTTGGAGGCTCAACTCGTGGCGAAGGAACAACGTTGGGCCCCGACGTTTCCTCCATCGCGAGAGGAAGCCGATCCGCCATTCGGCAGCCCACTCACTTCGTGGGATCTTCCAAAGCCAACGTATTACAATTACAACGACTACTACAACAATTACGGGTCGCAGGCATGGTCGTACAACAGTTACGAGTCGCAGGCGTGGCCCTACAACACTTACGAGCCATATCACTACAACCATGCTCCGTCGCCGGCGCAGTACTACTCTGTTGCATAGCCGCCACCCCAGCAACGACATTACTATCCGCCGACACCGAGTTATAGCCATGTGACGGATGTTGATGCCACGTTAGAAGTGGATGTTAATGATTTCGAGACTCGAGGGGAAGCTAGGGAGGATGTAATTGTGGCGGACTCACCACATGAAGAGATTAGTGAGGAGGAATCTACAACAATGGTGGATCCGAAATTGAAGGAAGTTGATGCATTGAACGAGTCGCCTATATGGATGGATAGTAGCATCACGGAGCAATGTAATGCCAGTGAGAAAGCCGTAGGTGGTGCAATGGAGTTGTCGAACCTTACTGGTTCGCGTACGTATGAGAGGTTCACTGATCCACCGATCATGAGAATTGTTGAGACGCCGCAAGAAGCTTACAAAGATACAGAGAGAATTTCAGTAGTTAGCTCTTTCATGGCGTCACTTCTATGGGGAGCTATGCGGCTATAGATCACACTTATGGAGCATGGATGCACTTGACAGACATTAAGGCGAGAGCTTGGTTGAAAAAGATTTTGGAGGTGATATCGCCGAGCAATGGTTCGGTGAAGGTGCTGAAGTTTATTTTCGGCCTCTACGATCTTGCGGAAGTATATAAAGATCTTTACCTTGAGGACAAGGTGATTTTTAAGGGTTGGGGAGTTGATACGTTATTTTTGTTGTTTTAATTAATTGCAATTGTCGTTGGGCTTAGCCCGTTTTAATTATTTGGGTCGTTCTTTTCGGGTTTTCTTGTTGATTCTTTCCCGGATCGTAGGTCGAATCAACCCTAGGTATTTAGTATAAATAGGAGGATTGTATCTTATTTTCATTAGCAAGAAATATAATACAAAACCCTAGTTTATTTATTTAGCCGCTTTTCCTTTTCTTCTCGTAATCTGGCGTGAACGACGAGCAAAGATCTCGCGTCTGCCGTTGTATCGTTTATTTCTTTTCGTTTCTTGGTAGAGAAAATCGCCCCATCCTCTATCAATGACCCAACAGCTTCGTCTTCGCCGACCTGCCGATCAAGGAATCCGCCCACTTGCTCATCTTTCGCCTCCCCTTACGAAGGCTACTGAGGAGCCTGCGGCGGCCTCTATTGCCCGAGGTGGGTTGATTCAAGGAGTTCCAACGGGAGATAGTGAGGAGGGTGAAGATGGAGAGGGAAAAGTTGTTATCAACAAAGCTCGGCATTCTCCGCGATTCGTCTACGTTTAAAAGTGGGATTCCAATCTGTGACAGATCGCCGACAACCACAAGGGGGTGCAGCAAAGCCTTGATCAATTAATTCATGTTTCATAACCAATAGAAATCAATAAATAGAAGAGTTTGAATCTATTGATGAAGATGTGCTAGAATATATTGCATAATTGAGGTTTATGTTTTGATAATGATTAATTAATTTGGGGGCTGCCATTTATTTTCGTGCTTTCAATGGGGGCTGTAAATTGCAGTTACGAATTAAGATAATCTAAATGTTAAGATAGTAAAATCCATATTATTTTTCATTTAATTTTAAGAGAAGCGGCTGTGAGGAGTAATTTGGTGGCTGTGGATAGAATTATCCAAAATAAAAAATCCCACCACAAATTTAGAAATGAGCCCAAAAGAAGGCCCAACATCAAAGCCCACCCCCCTCTCTCTCTCATGTTAAGCCATAATTTACCCTACCATAATTAACACTTTTATAAATACATGATTATTGATCTATTTACCATAATTTACCCTGCCAAATTTTGTCCCAAATATACACTCATAAGTCATAACCAATTAACTATCATCACACAAACACAGAAAAATCTACTTCTTCGAATTTTATAACACCAAAACCTCGGTAAAAAAGACGGAGTCGTAAAAAGAATGAGTCTATTTGAAAAAATCTCAACCCAATAAACAAAATGCAGCAATAATGGAGATAAAAGTTGTCGAAATCGTAGCTTGACCTACGATTTAAATACACACATAATTCGTTTTAAATACTAGAGTTAGGTACGTTACCCCAAAATAAATAAAATTAAAAAAATATATATATATATCAAAACCCACAATTTTTTCCAACAATAGGCCATGGACCAATAGTAAATATAGGTGCAAATAAATAAAAATTATCGTCCACATCATATGGGATTGGGCTACCAATATTTCAAAAGATTCGCCCCAATTTGCAAATTCCACAAAATGTAGGCCCCCACCAAAAAAAAAAATTTGGAGTGGGCTACACACAGTGAAGGTGGGCTGTGTGGTCACACAATTAATTTAAAACCAGATAAAAAAAAAAAAAAAAGAAATAGGTGTGGTGTGGTTGAAGTAAAATAAAATTTAAATAAATTTAAAAAAAAAGGTTTGAAAACAAACGCGTAGAGAAGAGAAAATTGAAGATGGACCTCAAGTCCATATCCAATTCCCTTTAATGTTATGTTTTCGCCCCCAACCCCAATAATAATAAACCTTATCGCTTAGCCAACCCCAATTTTTAGGTCCAATTCAGAAAAAAAAAGCCCAATTGCCTCCTCTCTCTCTCTCTCTCTCTCTCCTCTCTCTCCCCCTCCCCCTCCGCGAAACCCTAGATCTGGACGCCGGGAATCGCCTCCGATTCGCCCCAACGGCTGGGATTTTCGTCTCTTTACCGATCGGAATCTCCTCTCTTGGCTGGTATGAGATGTTTTGACTTTCGTTTCTTGAGTTTTTTCCTCTCGATTTGTTTTTGCCTCTTTCGTGGTGAATTGGTTGCTTGTTTTCGTTTTTGTTTGTGGGTTTTGATTTTTCTGTTGTTGTTTGTTGTTAGTTTGTTGGATTGTTGTTAGTTTGTGAGTCAACCTTTTCAATTCTCTGGTTTTGGTGTAATTCGTCTGAATTTTGGGTCAGATCTTGAGGTATCTCTGTTGAGACTGTTTAATTTTAGATTTTGAAATTGATCTGGGCTTGTTTGATTATCTTGTGTTTATTTAAGTTCACGATCTGCAGTAAATATTACGGTGTTGCAGCTGTTTTCTGTTTTAAAGCTGGTTTCTTTAAGTTCTGTTCATGATTGTTCAATACTTTTGAAATTTCTGGAGGGCGATGCTTTCGATCTGGGCTTGTTTGAGATATCGTTGAAGCCCGTATGTCGTCGAAGCGGTGGATCTACTTTTTAAATCACCTTGTTGTTTTTTCCTACATGTTTTTGTTGATGGGGTTATTTTTTTATAAAAAAATGATGTTGTTTTCATGAGTATTGATACTTGTTGTTTTAGATACTAGCCTTGGTTATTGTACATTAGGCCTTGTTTGGTTGTCTGAGTGGGCCTGTGGGCCTAATGAACTTAATAAATATTATAGTAAAAGCTTTTTTTAAAAATCATACTTTATGCCGCAATTCTGTGCTGTGTGCTGGTAGAGATGGTAAAATTCTGGGTTTGGCTTAATCCGAGGCCCGCTTGTCTGACTGGACTGAGTAGTCGGGCCAGATGAATCGGACCAAAATCTATATGTTGTGGGCCCATTATTTGATTTCAGTTTTGAATCAAGTCTGCAAAAAACATTTGTTGCTGCTGCATAGTGTTTTCATAGTTCAGCTAATCGTGGAGGCCTCTGGAAACATTATTTAGGTGTTGAAGTATAATTTCTTGCGTTTCCACTACTTCTGTTCTATGTTTCTGGACTCGATTGTGTCCGTTGCTTTCTTCTAGTGTTGTATTATGTATGCTTTTCCCCTATATCTTAGGCTCTTCTCCTGTGGCTACTTGTTGTTTTCCTTCTTCTGAGCCGTGAAAGCGTTATCTGTTATTACTTTGCTTGTTGTTGTCCTATAGAATTATTTCACCGTGAAAATATGGGTTTTCACCGGTCTTGTTATGGAAGTCACTATATTTTGTGGATATTCTTACATTTTGCCAGGAATTTTTGAGGTTGTGTCTTTACTTTTTTGCAAGTTCATGTTCTTTTTTCCGAACCTCTGTGTCCCCAGCCAGTGTTAGTAACTGTTGTAGCTAATGCTAATGTTTCTTAATTCAAGGTTGATTTTAAAAGGTGCTGAAATTCTGGGTCATCTTTGATTTTGCAGGGATATTCAAACCATCTGCACTCTCTGAAGATGGAGGTGGAAAACCCAAACCCTGACCCTGTCATGAACAACGAACTCGTCCCAATGGAAGAAACCCAGCCCATGGAAGAAACTCAGCCCATGGAATCTGAGATGCAACTCGACCTTTTTGATACGGAGCTGCCAATTGTCGAGCAGCAGGCTCCTAAACGCAGGAAGAAGAAGTCAATTGTGTGGGAGCATTTCACCATCGAAACGGTTGGTGCTGGATGCAGAAGGGCTTGCTGTAAGCAATGCAAACAGTCTTTTGCCTACAGCACGGGTTCGAAAGTTGCTGGAACGAGCCATCTCAAGCGTCACATTGCAAAGGGAACTTGTCCAGTAGTTCTTCGTAATCAGGAGAAGAACAATCAGTCCACTCCATACAGCGCACCGCCAAAGATGAACTCGTTTACTGATACACCGAAGCGTCGGTATCGGACTGCTGCCGTGCCTTACATCTCCTTCGATGCTGATCGATGCAGGCACGAGATTGCTAGGATGATAATCATGCATGATTACCCTCTCCACATGGTTGAACACCCTGGTTTTCTGGCATTTGTGCAGAACCTGCAGCCCCGCTTCGATATGGTGAGCTTCAACACTGTTCAAGGAGACTGTGTTGCTACTTATCTGAGAGAAAAACAGAGTATTCAGCGTGTGATTGAAACCGTTCCTGGACGGATCTGCCTCACACTTGATCTATGGCCTTCAAGCAAAACTATTGGCTACATGTTTGTGAGTGGACAGTTTATTGACGGTGACTGGAAGATGCATCGGAAGCTTCTCAACGTGATCATGGAGCCTTACCCAGAATCGGATACTGCTTTCAGCCACTCTGTAGCCGCCTGCCTCTCCGATTGGAATATGGATGGGAAACTGTTCTCTGTCACCATTAATCAACCTTTGAACGATGGTGCAGTAGATAATTTGAGAGCTATGCTATCTGTCAAGAATCCACTCGTGCTCGATGGCCAGCTCTTGGTTGGAAATTGTCTTGCTCGATCTTTAAGCAGAATCGTTGAAGATGCTCTGGCTTCTGTACACGGCCTTGTCAAGAAAATTCGAGATAGTGTTAAGTATGTGAAAACATCGGAATCCCGTGAGGATAAATTCAACGAGCTGAAACAGCAGCTTCAGGTGCCTAGCTCCAAGGTTCTTGTTATCGATGACCAGACTCGCTGGAACACGACTTACGAAATGCTACAGGCTGGGGAGGAATTGAAGGAAGTTTTCTCTTGTTTGGACACTTCAGATCCCGACTACAAGGATGCCCCGACTGAGGACGACTGGAAGCATGTGGAGATTCTGTGCAAACACTTGAAGCCGTTATTCGACACAGCAACTCTCCTAACGACAACAACAGCTCCGACTACGAACGCCTTCTTCCACGAGGCGTGGAAGATTCAATTGGAACTTGCTCGAGAGGAAAAAAGCGAGGATCCATTTGTCTTTACTCTTACAAAGTCAATAAAGGAGAATTTTGATCGGTACTGGAAGAGCAGCTGCTTCATTCTGGCTATTGCTGTGGTCATGGACCCGCGATTCAAGCTTAAGCTTGTTGAGTTCAGCTTCTCAAAGATCTACGGCGACGATTCTCCTGCGTACGTGAAGATCGTAGATGATGGGATCCACGAGCTCTTCATGGAATACATAGCTCTCCCTCTCCCTCTCACTCCTGCTCACATCGAGGCGATGAACGGAGGATCCGAGAAGGCAGATGATCAGGAGGGGATTGGGCTCTCGAGCAACGGGCTCACAGACTTCGACGTGTACATAATGGAGACGACAAGCCAGCTGGCAAAGTCAGAGCTGGACCAGTACCTGGAGGAGTCGTTGCTGCCGCGCGTCCATGACTTCGACGTGGTGGGGTGGTGGAAGGTGAACCGCATGAAGTACCCGACTCTGTCGAAGATGGCCCGTGACATCCTGTCAATCCCGGTGTGCACAGTGCCTGCAGCATCAGTGTTTGATACGGTGCGGAAGGAGATGGACAGCTACCGGTGCTCGTTGCGGCCTGAGACAGTGGAGGCGCTCATCTGTGCCAAGGATTGGCTCAAGGAGGAGAGGACTGAGGCTCCTACGGCGATTGTGAAAATGGAGGTGCCGATTTGATTTAGGGTTTGTTTTTATGGGTTTTTTTTAGGTAGAGAGGTGGTGACAGGTAATTTTATATTTTGTTGGAGACGGTATATCATATCATATGGTTGAGTGATTCTTCTCTCTCTCTCTCTCTCTCTCTCTCTCATGGTGGTCGGATTTTATTGTACAATAACTTGAAAATTTGCGTAGATGGATTAATTAGCTTCTCTTCTCTTCTCCAGTATTTTCTTGTTATGTTTTTTATTAGATTTATATGATTATATATGTAAGAATCAAATCTTGCTCTATTTCATTATATTGATTGATGCGATAACATACATGATTTTTTATTATATACTCCTCCGTCTCAAGATTCATGACACGTTTCTTTTCAGCATTTGTGGTAAGTGTTTTCGAGTATCTTGATGATGAGTTTCAAAATATCTTTTTAAGTCCCGTAAAAAAAAAAAAAAAAATCTTAAAAAGATATTTTGAAACTCATACGCTCGAAAATGCTTGCCACAAATGCTGAAAAGAAACGTGTCACGAATCTTGAGCCGGAGGGAGTAGTATAAAAAATGAAAATGGACACTAATTATTTAAATCAAATTTAGCATAATTGATTGATTGAAAAGTAAAATAGCCATAATATAAAATATATTTAAAATATGAAAAACATTAAAAGAAAACCGAACAATATTAATTACTTCCTCTGGTTCGTGATTTCTTGTGCGTTTTCCATTTTGGGACGTCCCAAGATTTCTTGTGCGTTTCCTTTTTGGAAATAATTAGCAATTTAAGTACACAATTAGTGATCCCTTATTACAATTAACAAAACCCTAATAAATAAAAAAATTCACAAATAATTTATAAAAAAAAAAAAAAACAGAAAAAACAATAATTTTTTTTTTCCACAAAAATTAAAAACCACTTCTATTATCCTACCACAAAATATCTCCCACCCACCAAATTTATTCCACCCAAATCATTAACTTCTCACAACAACTCTCTCTCTTCCTCTTCTTTGCTGTTCTTCCTCTCGTTCGTATCGACAAACTCTAAATTCCCATCCCCCTCGCCGTCGCCATGGATCCACCCCCATCCGATAAATCGGAATGGAGATCAACCCGCAACCGACCCGTCGCCGTGAATCCCCGCGGCGGCGGGCTCACAGGCTGCGAGGTGCGTCGCCGCCGTGTTAGCCGCCGTTGGGCTTCCACCTCCGAACTGAGCCCAAGCCCTCCTCCACCTCCTCCTCGAATCAAAACGCCCATTTCACCCGGGCGCTACGGCACCCTCCGCTCACCACCTACAGTGCGGAGCCTTCCAACCTGGACCGGTCCGCCGCCTCTGAGCGAGGGATATGTGTATGTCCCTCGATTTGAGGAACTTACGCCGTCGCCGCCTCGCGAGGATGAGAGTGTACGTCCTCCCTTCCGTTGGGCAACCCCTCACCAAACGACGGAGAGGCTGGCGCGGCGGTTGCCGTTTTCAGCCGCCCCAAGCGTCGAAGAGTCCCCCCATTTCTGAGCAGCCTCCGCCGTCGCCGCCGCCGTCAGCTGTTGAGGAGGAAGGCCTCACGGACAGTGATCCCTTGTCCAAGAGGCATGTGTATTACTATCGTGATGGATTTCCAGTCTACTTCCCATTCCATCCCACCACAGAAGAGTGGGATTTTTATGACGGAGAAGCTGATCGGAAAGCCGCTGAATAATCCTTTCTTCGACCTGAATCCCCTTTACAGATGAAGTCTGTAAAGGGGACTCGGGTCAGGTTGAGGTTGAATTATCTGTGGGGCTTTGTGATCCAATTGGTGATTAAAATGCAGATGAATAATCCAATTGATGGTTCCTTCGACCTGAATCCCCTTTAAAGATGAACTCTTTAAAGGGGATTCGGGTCAGGGGGACGTTGCATAATCTGTGGGGTTTTGTGATGGAGGAGGTTGAACTAATCTGATGGTTTATGTGCAATGTGTTAATGTTTGTTGATGGAAAATGTTGTTGTGGTTTCTTGCTATGGGCAGTATATAGTTTGAGTAATCTCTGTTCTTCTGTCCCTCTGATATGAAGTTGATGTGCCACTGTTCCATTGAATTTGTGTTACTGGTTTGATTCTTGATGGGGTTTCTGTGGTATGAGTGTATGTACAGTTGACTGTTATGTGATCTCTGAACTTTGTTGCATGTTTTGATTCTAATTGACAAAGTTTTTGATCAATTTGAAAATGGGACAGTGGTAGAACAAGAGTAGCATTTTCCATTTCAAAAGATGTTAAGTACACTAGTCTTTTGAAATCACAAATGCTAACATATACAACAACTATGATTAGTCTATATGCTTCTGCAAAAAAGTGTTTGTTACATGTGATGAACCCTAGCTAATTGCAACCATGGCCAACTGTTCTTCAATCCCTGTCAGCTGCTGCATTCCCAATCTTTGAATCAGATGCTCAATTCCTCTGATTTGGCCATTCTCTATTAGATAATCTATGCTTTGCATTGCTAATTCCATTGGAATTGTTAGACTAATTGGCAATCTCCCTTCTCTAATCAACCTGTCCTTTCCCATGTGTGGTATCTTGTAATTGTTGTGGCCTCTGACCTTCATGATCTCTGTTAGGCAGCCTTGGAGTGTGAGAAATACTTTGTTCAATGTCATTGGTGGTAAATCATGAAATGCAGTTTGCACTGCCATCATTAGATCATCCACTGTTCTACATACTTTTCTATGCTGCAGTGATTGAATAGCATTGAAGAATCCCAAGTCATTTATGTTTGTGTCTGGGGAATTTGGTGGCTGTTGAACTAATCTTATGTTGAATCCATCTGTGCTTGCAGCTAATCTGAAATCTGGATCTGAATCAATGATATGAGGCTTTGCATTATCTTGTTGGATGAAAATGTTCTTACCTGCAGTTGCTGGCCACTTGTTTCTTATTGCAGGGACAACCTAGTGTCATATTTCATGAAAAAACAATTCTATGAGACAACTTAGTAGTGCTATGATGTATATCTGAGCATGAGTATTGCATTTACAAACATGTAGGGCAGTAGATTGCTGGTACCTCATTCAAAAGACATCTTTTCATCACTTCTCTTGTGATGGAGTCAACTGCTTTGATATAGGGTGTGCCCTTTTTTCTGTGCTTGCTGTTTTTGATTGCTTTATGTTGAGTGGTGAATGGGAAGCATCCTATTTTGCCATCAAATAGGACTGTGCCATCATCTCTTAGTATTGGCCTACTCACTGCACACAAAAACATGATTTTGCCAATAAACCTCTTTGATTTGCATGCTCTGTATGGTTCATCTTCCCCTGGTGCAAGATAATACCTGTAATATGAAATGTAAAAGGTAAGTATAGATGTTGTTTGATGACCAATGATGTATATCTCCTTTACTGAGGTCAGTCCCTCCATGTACCTGTTTTTTCCTTTGGTGATGAAGAACCGCTTCTCATCAATATGCACTATATTGTGCATAGATGAGTACTTCAATGTGTTGAGTACTCTGTCCAATTGGAGCATTTCCAAACTGAACCTCAACCTAAGGAATTTGTTATCTGCTGTTAAGGAAGGCTTAATGTAGCTTGCAAATATCTTAAAAAGTCCTGCCTTCCCCCATCTCTGCAATGTAGATCTGCTAACTCCCATCTTCTCCACCATCGATCTATAACATGATCTTTCACTGAAATCCATTCCCCTAAGAACTGGGTAGTTGGGCTTGAGGTTATGGTTTCTTATTCTCCCCTTTTTCTGTGATTTTAACTGTATAGCTAACCCTTGCATTTGCTGTTCTCTTGCAGTTTTCCAGAGCCTAGATACAGTGTTACGATGGATGTGGAAATGTTGTTGGGCTTCAAGCATCCTACCTCGTTTTGGCTTCCCATTCTTTGTATCTTGAAGGAGGAACTGCACAACCAAGTTATGCTCTTCATCTGTCAGGTTTTTGGCCCTCTTCACCATCTCTTCTTCTTCTTCTTCTTCTTCTTCTTCTCTTTTTCTTCTTCTTCTTCCTCTGTGATCACTTCTTCTTCTGTGATCACTTCTTCTTCTGCTTATGTTCTTCGTCTTCTTCTTCTTCTTCTTCTTCTTCTTCTTGTTCTTGTTCTGCTTCTCTTCTTCCTCTGTGATCACTTCTTCTTCTGCTTATCTTCTTCTCCTCCTCTCTGCAGGAATCTGACTCTTCTCTTCTCTCCTCTCTTCTGATTTTTTTTTTTTTTTTTTTTTTTTTTTTTTTTTTTGTTTTTGGGCAGATGAAGAAACAAAAATAAGGATGAAAGAGGGGGATATGCTGCACAACTTGATCAAATTTGAATTGGGCGCCATTTCCATTTCCCCCCTTCAATTTTTTTTTTCTTTTTTTTATTGGGTGATTAAACCCATGTGACTAATTGGAAAACAATTGATTTAATCTCAGTGTATGGATTGCAGTTTGTTGGAATGAAATGGCAATTTCTGTTCTTTTGTTTAATTTGTTGTTCATTTTCTGTTTTGGAGTTCATTTGTTCTGTTTTTTGGTTGAATGGAGTGAAGGAAAATGGAATGGATGAATGGAATGAAATGGCAGTTGAATGGAGTGAAGAAAAACCATTTAAAAAAAAAAAAAAAATTTACTATGCATAAATCGAAAATGCAGTTTAATAAATAACAGAAAAAAAAATTTACATTATTTTTAATATTTATTATAATTTATATATATATATTACAAAACAAATTAACAAAATAATATCCATAAACAACATACTTAAACAACTAAACACAAACGCCATAATTCCCGTGCCGAAAAGAAACGCACAAGAAATCCTGGGCCAGAGGAAGTATAAGAGGAGAAAAAAAACAGAGAACCAAATTTTCAAACTTTGTAAAACGCCGGCGTTTGTTCCCCACGGCAGGGATCAAATATTTATTTCTGCAGTTTTCCCCGGTGTCGGGCCTTCTTCGCCGTCACCACCGCGCAAAGTCCTCTTGTTTCTCTGCAATTCTGTACTCACTGCTTCAGAGCTCAGAGAAGTTCATCCTTTCCTTAGATCCCTAATTTGCGCCGGCGATGGGGGCTTTTACAGGAATTTATCCGTACTGAACTGAGGTGAATTTTCGATTGGGATTGACTCTGTTGCTTGCTTAGATAGTTAGATTAGCTGAGCTAGAAGTTTGTTTTTGAGTAGCAAACGGTGCTTAAATTTATCAAAAAATAAATAGATAAAAATTTCAATGTAGTGCGTTCTACCCCTCTGCAGCTTGATTGAGAATTTCATTTTAGGAAGTAGGAAGGAGTGTGAGAAGGTGATGGACCTCAAGCTTTTCAAGCTGGACATTGATGAGCTCATGAATGAATTCACTCAGGTATCCTCTATCCACATAAGTAAATTGTTCTTCTCATGTTGTTTGATATGTGATGCTAGTGTTATTCTGCAATTTTGGTACATCTAGTGTGAATCGAGTTCTTTTGGTGAATTCAAACGAGTATGGCTTTCGAGGAAGTTTTCGTACATATTCGAGGCTAGCCCTTCTACTAATCAAGGCTTCTTTATGCAGTCTCTGTATGCACATTGCATCAGTAAGTTATCTACTTATCTTGTTTATAAGCTACTACTATCATTTGGATGTTTAATTCATTCCGGAATACGACATCTTTTCAAGCAAAGGATTTCCTAGTATGTTTTATGTATTCATATATACAAACACATTGAAGTGAATTTCCTAAAACTCATGATAAGTGAAGGATTGCATCGTTCTGCATGTGTTGAAGCTGTAAAATATGTTTTATGGGTTCAATCTCTACAAGAAAGCTGGGATACATTTGAAGTTTGGACATTTTCTGAACGAGTACGTGTTGAATGTATACCTATTATGCGTTGTGAATGCTTTGCTAGGTTTGAATGTTTTAAAGGCTTTCATTCCCTTGATTAATGAATACATACGCCATTGTTCGTTGCATGAATTGATATCTACCGTTGCAACTAACCGTGTTTTCACTTTTATTTCTTCTGTTGTTACTGTTTAACCTAGTCCTTTTCTATTGCAGGCTACATGGTTTCAGTTGATTCTTTTTCTAACAGATTGGGTGGGCTATATTGCCTGTACTGTCTGTTCGAGACACAGCCTTTCAACCCACCATTCAAAATTTATCTGTCTCTAGGTGAGTATATCACATCCTTTTCGCCATTTTCTGACTATCCTATTAGTGACTTTGCAATAGTGTAACTAGGCCTTTATATAGATTGGCCTTCTTGTAAATTTTGTTATTAAAGTTCCTAGTATTAAGTATTACAGGCAGCAACAAAGTCATGGTGCTTTCTCTTCCTCGCCCTTGACTTAATTTTCGTTCACAGGGGAGTTGAGACAGCTCAAGAATCTCGTTGTCGAATCAAAGGCTGCTGGTGTGAAAGTAGTTGCTGCTTTAGTGAAGGGTATGTTGGAGAGAAACACATTTCTTTTTGGATATGTAGGCGTAGATGAAGAAGGCTCTGCAACAGAGAGAGTGAATGAGCTAACAGATGTACAGAATGCCCGTATTCAAGCAGCATATAAGAAGTAAGTTTGAAACTCTTGTTTAAAGCTTCTTTGTTGTTTTCTTCTTCCATCACTTGGCTGGCTGTAATTGAAGGTGGAATTTGTGGACTTTTAGGTTATTTGCTAATTCTCGGCTCGAGCAATTCATCCACATGGACTTGGTGAGTTTTTCAATCACCCTTCCATATTCCTGCAAGTGACTAAGCTTCTTTTTTGATTTTGAGTATCTGATTTCAAAATTCGCTTGTTGGAAGAACTGTAGAAAAGGGATCCTTTTCCTTTCAAGGTTGTATAGCCATGTCACTTCGTTTATTTAGACCAACAAAGAGTGCTGATGTTATGGCTGATTTCCCAAACCTTTTGCTTAAACGATCATCACTGCCTATCAGTACATTCGATTTCGCATTGAAAACTAAACCGTCTCTCTTACACTTCACTGCTCGTGTTTAAACCTAGGAAGCGGATCTTGATGTTGACCTATTCAAGAAAAGATCGTGTGAGTACGTAGCAGCCAAGGAGCTTGCCATCAAAGGTAGTACTTTTAACACGTGTTTCTCGAACTTTGCTGTACATATTTGGTTCATTCACATATTCTGATTCAGGTTATCTTATTCTTTGGTGTTTCTGCAGAGGCTGGTGAAGTGGTTGATGTGGAAAATATAAAGCACATAGTTGAAAACGTGAGTTCGATAGGAGATGTAATTGAGAAGAGCGCTGAAGAATGGAAATCCCAGAAAGAGATCTTGTATCGACAGACAGGACTTCTTCCTGTTGCTGACTACGAACACCTTCAACTACAAAATTCGAAGAAACGGAAAGAAGCTTGTGATGATAACTTGGAAGAGGAGGAAGATCCTGAGGATTTCTGCAAAGAATTAGAAGAGACTTTGCTTCTTCAACCATTGGAATGCGACGACGATGAAGATGAAGAGGAAGAAGAAGCTGATGAAGATACATGTAGTCCATAGACTTGTGCATATAACTTTGTATAAAACTGTTCTATTTCAATAAATCACTGATACACTGGAATCATGCATTAAGCATTAGTAATACATTATTATAGAATAGTATAACAATAGTAATAGTAATAATAATAATGAGATTGAACACAAGGTACAATCATAGATGCTGGGGATTCTAGCTTCGCAACGAACATGGTGGGTAAAAAGGTACAACACATTCAAGCACATCCATCCATGGCCAGGGCCTAATCTCTGAACCCCCAATGGAACCAACTCTCTATGAATCTTGTAATAAGATCTTCATAGCTACATAGTTCCTCATCATTCTCAAATCAATCTTGCACGCAGATTTCATAACTCGATCTCGATCTTGTGCACCCTTTCGTCCTCCTTTGGCATCTCTAGCAAGTTCAGAGTAACGAGGCCGGTTTCTGGGTAGTACTCGAACTCAACAATCTCACCTCCCAGCTTGCATTTTCTTGGCTTGGTCGAGGAGTAAGCGCCAAAGCGCCCACAGCCCTTTGCTTCGACGGAGACGACTGCGACGGCTTCTGAGCTCAAATTCTCCACCCTCTCCACATTACTTCCTTCATTTTGATATCCATTCCCGAGATCCGAGAGCTCTGCGCCTGCCTTTACCTCGTAGTCAAGCGCCTCGATGGCCCCTCCGCCATTGTACATGTCAATGAGGCCAAACGGGGCGAAGCCGAACCCGGGTGCTAGGACCTTGACTGGTGTAACGGTGAAGACCTCGTGCTCGAGGACCTTGAGGGAGACTGGCATGGCTACATTGTGTGGGAGGATGATGACATCTCCCCTCCGGTGGGAGTACAGGGCCACATCACCGTTCCATGTGGTGTCTGGTGCAACATCAGCAATGAGGTGAACGTCGCGGCCCTTGACATGACCAGTGATGGCGTCGGATTTCGTCTGGTGGAAGGTGTTCTTCCTCTCGACACTGTTCCATGCCGCGCCTTGGCAGTTGTAAACACCAAGGACTCCACTGTGTTTGTTCATGTTCCATATCTTTAGAAGGCTGCAAAGAAACAAGGATCCTTTAGAAAACAGATACTAAACCATATGTATCATCAAGTGTATCACCAAATTAATGATTCAAGATAGATTTATAAGAGCGTTAAAAGTTCAACTGAGATTCAGCAAGATCAAGAGTCATTGTGATGCTGACCTAACACCATCACGGGCAGGGTCGGAGAAGAGGCAGTCTTTGGTGGGGCGGCCAGGAAGGCGGGGTCGGAGGATTGAGCCATCGGGAAGGACAAGCTTCCTGAGAAGATCGAAGTTGTGCTTTCCGGGTGCATCACTGACATAGACAGGCCCACCGCTGATTGCCCTTGCGGAGCCGTGGTACTCTGCTGCTGGATGCAGAGAGTGGAACATGTCCCAATCTGGGAGCATTATCTCTCCCAAGAACACACTGTTGTATGCCACAGCTGCGATGTGGATTGTGTGTGATACAGGATCACGAGGGTAGAAATCATCGGATGCTCTTACAATCGCAGTTTGCTTCGAGCTGTTTCAAGAAAACACCATCAGCAAACCCAACTAAGGAATTGATTCAAATATGCACAGCAGAAGGAAGAGATATATTCCGAGCTTCGCTTAAAGCATTTTAACCAATGATGCTACTAAACTAAACTGCACATGACATTCATGAAATGAATCTTCAATCAAAGAAAGAGCTCATCTACTGCTATAACAAACATGTAAAGACTATATATTATCATCACGAATAAGCATATAAACCGGTAAAGGGCATTTAGAGACATATATTCAACCATGGCTAAAGACCGAAAACATGATAAATAATCGAGGATCGATGATCATACCAGTAAAGGGAGTCGAGGTTGTGGCTCATGCAAGCGATGATGCCATTATCGGGGAAATTCCTAGCAACCGAAGCATCGAGAGCGTGATGATACTGCCTAGTAAGCTCAACTCTTCCTCCAAGACCCTTCCCAAGAGTCTCCAAAATGCACTGCACATCCACCTTCACTCCATCTACTCCAGCAGAAGCCAAATAGCTATGGAGTTCGTTATAGAACTTGTACACATTCTTAGGATTCACCAATCCCAATCCTTGAAGAGTAATGGCATCAGTCTTCCACCCTGGCTCATTCTCCATCACCCCTTTCGAAAGCTTAGGATACTGCATAGCTGATCCATACTCCTCCATTCCTTCAACCCCCGGCCTCACTCCGCCCCAATAACCGGTGATCGCGTGCCACACGTACACGTACTTAAGCCCGTGCTTCTCCTTTGCAATGTTGACAATGTTCTTGATCCCCATTGAAGGATCTTCCTTCTTCTTGAATTTCTCATTCTCCTTGATCCCGGTTAGTCTGAGTAGCCCCTGCTCTTTTTGTTTCTCGGCTTCTTCTTCTTCTTCCTTCTTGTTCTGATCGTCGGAGCCTACTGATTGCCATCCGTCGTCGATGATGACGAATTTGGGAGGCGTGCCGCCGGATTTGAGGCTCTCGAGGCCGGCCTCGACTCCTTCTTGAGTGACCTCTTGGTAGAATGCATCCCACGTGCACCACCCGAAGTAATCGACGATTCCGGGGAGTTTCTTCTCGTGCCTCAACCGGAAGGTTTTGAGGTGGAGCTTAACCGCCTTGATCGCGTCCTGAATCGTCGAGAACGGATCGGTGCCGCAGCTGATGTAGACGGAGTGAGTGAAGGTGGATCCGACGGTGTCGAAATCGCCGCTCTCTAAGCACAATTCGAGCTCGTCGGCGGCGTTTCCCTGCAGGGAGGCTTTGAATGGGCCCTCAATTAGAGGTAAGAATACGGTGTAGATGATTTTGTTCTCGTCGTCGTCGCCGGCGGCGGCGGCGTCGGAGGATAAATGGGAGCCGTCTTTGGTCTCGAGGAGGAGGAATTGGGTTTCTAACGGGATGTCACGGCCTTTGTCCCCCATTTTCTGGGCCATCCACCATAGCTTGAAGCGGAAGCAGGAGAGGAAGCGGACGTCGCGTAGGGTTCCGAGGGGGACCACGTGGCTGCTCAGGTCTTGGTCTACCGCCGCCCCTAGAAATACCCCCTCCACCGGCCCCGCCGCCGCGCCGGAGGTGACGATCACATTATCCGGCACGTTGGTGAGGATGGCCCGGTCCTTCACTAGAAGCTTCTTCTCCGCGATGCGGACTGCCGGCTTGATTGTCATGGCGGATTCCCTCTTTGTTTCTCGCTCTACCTCACTGCCCTGCCACAAATTCAGCTCAAAATTAAGAAAAAATCTAATAGCAGTAATCAGCAATAGATCGAAATCAACAAATTCTCGCAAAGCCCAGGAGCTAGAGAGAGAGAGAGAGAGAGAGAGAGGAGACGTACCCTGTAAGCGAGAATGCGATTGAGTGAAGACGACGAGAGATTGAACAGAGGTGGTGTGCGAATTAAGCGTGTAAGAGGAGAAGTGAATGCTAGAAATGTGTTGAAGGAAGGCCTATTTATAGGTGCGACCGGTATTCTGGAAATGGGGAGAGAGGAGGAAGAAACCACCATGATTGGTCGACGATGGTGGTGCCCCTCTCTCTCTCTCTCTCTCTAAAACCCCGCGGTTTCTAGTTGGCGATTCGAGGAAGATAAATCCGACGGTGGAGAAGAGGGCGCTTCCTCGAATACTGAACGGCGGATGATGCTGCCACGTCGGATCCACGAGTTGAATGTTTATTTTAGGAAATTATTAGTCATTTTGCGTCACGAATGAGGACTGGAAAATTAAATCTCCAAAATTGACTGCAACATGCAGATTTTTTATGTTGTTATTATGGGGAATGGTTTTTTTTGCAGGTCTAAAATTCCGGTCCATGTTTTTGGTCCGCGAATCTTATGCGATGCACTTGGACTAAGAGCATCTCCAGCACCACCTCCCCAATTTCAGGATTTTGCTGACATCATCAAAGACACATCAGCATATTTCCCTTCTCTTATTTTACACCCAACAACACATCCCAAAATAAGGATTTTGCTGACATCACTGCATATATCATTTTCCACTTATTTTATATTTATTTTAACATTTACCTGAAATTTATCTAATATTTTCATTTTTATTTGTAGGCAAAATAAATTTTTATTTTAAATGTAATTTATAATATGAAATGAATATTTTAAAAAAAATTATACAAAAGTAAAAATGTTATCATTGAAATTACCACAAAAAAGAAAAGGAAAAAAAAAACATTAAAAAAGAAGAAGAAATAAACATATAAATAGTCGAATAGTAGTAAATTAAAAATAAAATAAAAAATGGGCCAAAAGTTGTCAAGATAAAAAAAGAAGAAGAAAACAAAAATCAACAGTAAATAAAAAAACACCTTTCTGCAAAAATTGGGGATGCTTAATCGCATCCCCTCTCTCCTATACATTCTACCTGCCTCTCACCGTGCATCCCCACAATGGTAATAAGTGGGGATGCTTCCCCTCAAATAACCTCCACTATTGATGCTCTAATGTAATTAATCGCATTGTCTATTGTCTGTCTCGATTTCGGTGTTTCGACTTCCGAATGTGTATCGAATATTAATTTTTATTAGTTGTATAAAACTTTTTATTAATATAAAGAATATTACTACTATAGTGAAAATTCTAAAAATTATGATATAAATGAAATTAAATGCTAATTACTAACCCTATCCATCTATGCTGTAATGAAATTAAAAAAAAAAAAAACATATAAAAAAAATCCTAGATTTTATCAGTGACTAGATTTTAAGACATAATCTAGACAAATCTAATGTGACTAGATTTATCACGAATTTTCGAAATATTCAAGAGCTATAAAACAAAATTATTGACACGTGTAAGCCAACTATTGGGTATAGGTGTGTTTTTAATTACAATCCATTAATATGCTGATGTGTCTCCACGTCGGCTCCAAAAACACGTGGCAGCATCTAAGATGATCAACACGTCGATTTAGGGCATCGGACGGCTGTGATTAAACGTGAGCATTGATTAGGACATTTGGGTTTTGGAATTAAATTAGGTCAATAATAGTGGAGGAATTTAATTTGGATTGAAATTAAAAAAATTAGGTGGCAGTGAGGGATTGATTAATTAGCTGTGGGCATGTGGAAACTTTTTCACCGCCCTTTGATTATTATACTTTCAAATTTTCTACATATTGGTCAAAAATATCTAATTATTTAAAAGAAAATCACAACCTATGAAATTAGGTACATGCATGTATGTTATCCACGTACGCACCTAAGATGTCTTGGACTCTCGACATTTTTGTTAGAGGGAAGTGTCTTACTATTAGATTGTGATTTGTTGGAAGATACATGCATGTATGTTATTTTTTTAATTCGAAATAATGGTAGTGTTGATTAGATTCATGAGGTATGATCTCAATAGATTCCTTTGTTTTTATTATATAAATTATTGAATTATTGATATATGGGCAGAATCAAGTTGAATATTAGATCCACTTGTTTCATCATTTCAAGATTAATTTTATGAAAAATAATTCAGATGCACAGAAAATAAAATTATAATTAGGCATTATAGAAAAAATAATAATGCATTATAGAAGCCATGATATTTTAAGAATTTTCTAGAAATTATAAACCATATAGTATAAGTATTAAATAAAAATACTATTTTATGATAATTTCTGATCTGATCTATGCCACTAGTGGCAAAATAATGAACTTTTCGAATGGATAATGATAAGTCCCTTGTTTTATTTTATTTTTTATATGAATATATAACAACGTAACTAGGGGGAAAATGAGAAAATCGAAAAAATAAATTTAATAATTGGATAGTGATCCTATTTTTAATAATTAGATAAAAATGATGAGTCGATCGAGCTGAATTAATAACCCTAATCATTGAGAGTCTACGTGGAACGTATTACTCTAAGTTAAAATATTTTTGTGGAGATTATGGTGTACATTTGTTCAATTCCACCCATTGTTTATTTAACACACTTTTTTTTATGATGGTGAAATCTCTTAATTTACAATTTATGTTATGGTGTGAAGTTTTATTTCTTCCAAATTCAATTATTGGTATGGAATAAAGGTTTTTAGTGGCTAATGTTCTCTATAATATAATATAATTACGTGAGTTTACGTGTTTGCATGGTTACATCGGATAGAAATGATGGATTAGATTGCTTTCATTAATTCATAAATTACTTGTATACCATATAAGTATATATCACTCGTCCGACCCCAATCATGAGATTTCGATGGCTTTAAAACATACGAAAAATATAGGAATATCCTTTATATAATATTCCGTGTTCCATATAAAAAGACATACGTGTATTTGATATGATATAGTAGTATATTTATTTTAAGTTAGAGACATGATTATTATGGGCCTTGTTTCTTGTATTTTTTTTCAAAGCATGGGTTCGTTAATTTTCAATATTTAGAATGGACTTGTACGTGATAGTACTAAAGTATATTTAGTCCATTTTAATTATGGGCCGTAGACAATTGAAGTCCTTATCTAGGCCCAAAACCGAGCCCGGCAATTATGCATCATTCACAAATATCAGGTATAAACATGATGTGGAATTGATGAGAGCAAAATGGATTGGATCAATGATTAAGGGAATAAAAGCCACAAAAAATTGGGAGGCAGTTTTGGCATTTTTCAATCAAATTGATATTCATCAATGATCAATCATGATTCATATTATTTGACATAAAAATCACAAAATTAATTTCCACAACCAATGTATTAGCAATTTAGAGGGTCCAATCCAAATCATCATGTTCTAGAATTTTCCATAGTAATTGATAGACAAAAACCATGTGGTGAGCTGGAAATTTACTTGTCTCTTTTCTCCATTTACAACATATTACTAGTATTATTTAATGAATTATGCCCAATTAATTATTAGATTCAACCAATCAAGTTTAATTCTTCATTTTGATATAGCATCTTTATTAGGCACCACATATCTATATACAGTTAACGAAACATTCAGTTTGACGCGTTACTTAAATATAAACGTGTGAAATTAAATGGAACGAAATGAGTATATATTTAGGCATGACATGACATATTCATTAACAAGCAAAAAGAGTACAAAATTATAATGTACAATACAACAAACTGATTAAATACACGCTACACGTTTGTGATGGTTTGTTATATATATATAATATTTTTATAGAAAGATAATAGTTTGAAATTTCAAAAATCGTTTTTCCACGTAAATTCAGCCAGCCTATAAACGTGTTTAAAATCGTTGTGCCGTCGTAAGAAAAGTGTTGGTTTATATCTTGATATTTCTTGTACGTAACTATTAAAAAAAATAATAATTAAAAACTAAATAATAGTATTATATTTCGTATATTAGTTTGGTTAAGGCTTCTTTCTTAATAGTATTATATATAACAATCATTGGCGAAAGGTTGAATTATAATCATTTCCAAGAACGTGATTTTTATTGTGAAGCAAGTAATATAAAATAAGACATATATGAATAAGGAAAATTTGACAATGATGTCCAATTCCTTGTGTTGTAAGTTGATGTTTAAAAAAGTTTTCTAGAGATCTAAGTTTCTTGAAGTACTATGAAGGATTTACAATTGATTGTCACGATCAAAAGAATAACATAACAAATTTTTTACGATATTCACATTTCTTGCGTTTTGTAGAGTTTGAATAGAAATATAACGTTTTCTTACCCGTCATTAATGTATATAGAAGCTTACCAAGTGATTTTTGAAGCATTATTTGAATTATGTCAAGTGCATGATGACAAAACATCTTAAAATAGTGACTATCAAATGTTAGAAATCTGAAATTTATACATATAATTTGAAATCTCAATTAAGCTTTAGGTTGAAATATATAACTACTAGTTAATCATGCCATATAATTGAAGAAAATCCATTAACCAATTGTGAGATGACAAGTTTCAATGTTTAAGTTTAATCCAATTATTCTTTGTTTAAATAAATGTTTCAAAACCTGAACCGAAGGTTGAACCGACAAGGTCTTAAGTTTACATTTTTTTTTCGTTAAACCATGGTTGAATTGTTCGAAATCGAAAATAACCGAAAAAACCACGAACCAAAATCACGATTAGTTTATGGTTCAACCGGTTTCATTGCCGATTCAGTCCGGTTTTTGAACATTTGTTTAAATATTGGAAAAAAAAAAACATTATAAGACTTCCCTCCCAAATTATGGCGCGAAAATCACAGCACTTTTGGGACTCGCTCGATTAGGGTTTGCAATCAAGCTAGCAAGAATCCATTTGATCACCATTGCCTAAAACTAGAGAATATTATCAATCAGGAATGGCGGATTTGGGAGAGCGGATTGAAGAAATCAAAGCCCTTTTGCTATCAGGCAACAAAGCCTGGGCATATACCAAACTACTAGAATTGCAGGAAATCTCGGCCGCCGATTCTGCTGCCGCAGAAGTACTCGCCGATTCGTCGAGCTCCATCCTATCATCGGTCGTCGCCGATATCTCATATAATGACGAAGAAATGTACGGTCTCATTCACTAAAATTTTAAGCTTTACTCGCTCTCATTTCTTCTTTATTTATTTTTTAATTAATAAACTTGAAAAAAATGATTGGAAGTTCTTTGATGGTTTTGTTATCACTCTCCCATGTTATCAGAGCTGCGCAGGCTTTGAAGTGCTTGGGTTTCATGATCTACCACCCTGCTGTTGTGGCTTCAATTGAAGGTAGTCATTCTGCATTCTAAGTAATGGAACAAGAGATAGCACCGTTTTTAACAAAATGCAAAAACATGTGAAATAAAACACAGATGCTTGAACTTAGCTGTGTAATTCAGGCTTCTCGCAATATCTTCTATTAATGTAGGGTCTATGGACTTGTGATCATGTTATACTGAACACATCAAGACCTATAAAAAAGGCTTAGTTATATAGATATAAACTCGTTTCCTCGAGCTGAGTTAGTATATTTGGTGCAGTGGTTACACATATGTGTACATAGAATCCAGGTAGTATCAGATAATATAGCAAGAAAAGTATTTTAATACAGGAGTATTATTTGCAATGGTATGTGTAGTGAAAAATGGAACCTATTTGTTAAAATTATTTAACAGCAAGATATTCTTGCATAAATTTAAATGTGAAAATCTTTACTTGAGGTTGGGTGAGTCCGCGAGATAAATGCCTCTTATTGTATCTTATAGGTCATGATGCTGATGTACTAATTGAATCACTGGTTAAGGTCATCACAACAACTAAAATGAAGGTACTGTTGATTTGTTTTGCATTACAGTAGGCTTCTGTGCTAATTTGCTAGGTTATGGTTGACAAACTGTAGCTTTCTCGACTGCAGTCTGTATGTAATTTAGGTGTGTGGTGTATATCAATCCAACAACTGAGTTCATCCACAATGGATCGCCACTTTCATTCTCTGATGAGGGCAGTTACCCATGCCCTTGACAACCCAATTGGTTCTCTTTCAATAACTTTTGAGGCAATGCAGGTGATTGAGCATTTTCATTTGATAGTAATGATAACTTGGTGCTTATATTTTATGAAATGAATGATTTTGCATGAATCTTGCTAAGAATTAGCCTTTTGAAGCTAACAGACTATCTTCTCAAATTATGTCTTTTCTGTTGGTATTTCACTTCTTTTTTCAAATGTACTTGATGGTAGGCTTGCTTCTTGAAAAATACAGCTTACATTTTCTTTGTGGTAGATGCTTCTTTCTATTCCCGGAGTTGATGAAATGCTTTGTATTATATAGGTGCAGGCTCTAGCACATCTTAGAAACGCTCTTTCCTTCCTATTATCTATCCTGGAATATGCCCAGAGTTGAATGCTTGGTATAATCCATTGGGACATGGATGTCACATTTGTAAATTTAATCTAAAACTCGAACTTGTAACCGATCATGTTAGGTGTTAGGTTGAAGATAGAGTCTAGTTCTACTAATTTCGGCTCTGTGGTGGCATAAATCTTCATTATGAATGTTTGTATACATTTATCCTATCAGGCTTACTATGGTTGTCATGGCTCACTGTCATATTTAACCCAGCTATTCTCTCTCTCTTTTTTGTCTATTATAGGCTGTGACGAAGTTGGTGTCTTCATTAACAGAACATATGAGGGGGGCATCAAGTTTGTGGATGCCACCAATTTATAGAAGGCTTGTCAGTCTTGATAAAAGGGACAGAGATATGTCAGAGAGATGTTTGCTGAAGATTATGCCCTTAATATTTCCTCCTCCAGATACTCTCTCTAAGGTGCCGTTTGATACAAATCTTTTTCCATTTGATTTCCTTTTTCTTCTTTCTTGAAATTTCGAAGTCGAAGTCGCACTTTTGGCTCAAGTTAGGATGTTTGGTTGTTGCCTTGATGCATATATTGATAACCAAACCATTTTTTCAGTGCTAATGCTTCTGGCAATTGATATTCATTAGTTTCTGAACTTCAGGGTGTCTTTCCTTTTTCATAAATGCTTTTATTCAATCCTTATATTTTATATTTACGCTTCTCTGTTTTATTTTTTTGTGAATTGCCTTGAGAGGTGGAACGAGCTTTGAGTGCAATTATCTAACATTTGCTATATGTGATGCTTTGGAAGCAGGCACTAGCTGTGGACATGAAGAAGAGATTGCTAGTTGCTATGGATGAATTGTTGGGCCAAGGGATGAAGATTCACTGTCTGCAAGCATGGAGATGGTTTATTCGTTTGCTTGGGCCGTATGCTTTGAAGAATAAAGCTTTGGTTAATGAGATGCTGAAAATTCTGAAGCTCACTTTCTCAGATTTTGACGCACAAGTTCAGATTGCATCCCTGGTAATGTGTTAAGTCATAAAGAGATACTCCCTCGGTCCGTGATAAACACGCATAGTATTCCATTTTTGGCCATCCTTAAAAATGCGCACATCCCATTTATCGTCAATGCCACAACTTATATACGAAAAAACATCGATAAATCCACTTCTTATATAAAACCTGGACTTACCTTTCCACTCATTACAAAATTTAAAACATGTGTGCGTTTACCATGGATGGAGGGAGTACTAATTTTTGTAGGCTTAGGATTGTCTTCTTGATTCAATAATTGAGGGTATTGTCTTAACTGGTTCACACAATATATTTTGCCATTTCTCCCAAATGGATTTATCTCTTGCAATAAAATATGGAAGATTCTTTTGTATTGTTGAAGCTGTGTGGTGTGGGTGTAATTTTAATTGAAAATCATTGCCTTTCTTGTTCTTTACAGGTTGCGTGGGAGGGGCTTGTTGATGTTCTAATTGAGCCCGGAGTTCAAGCATTAAAATCTCCTCAATGTGACAACATTGAAGCTGAAGTTGAGAGACATTTAAAAAGAATAAAGCTTATAATGGAACCTCTCATAGGATTAATGTCGTCTAAATGCGATATGTCTGTCCATGCTTCCTGCTTGAGCACGTGGTTTTATTTACAACATAAACTTGAAGATTCTGTTAACTGTCAGTCACTGATCACAACAGTCTGGGAGCCCATCACTGAAGTGGTCTTCCAAGCTGGACCAGATAGTAAAAACATCTGTTTGTGGAATTTATGTCTGGATCACCTCGATTCTCTATTATGTGGAGTAAAACCAGGAACATCTAGCAACCTACATCACAAGGAACCCTTGCAGTTACCAGATAAAAGTTCTATGGGTGGTCATATGGGTATTGAGAAGTGCCAATCGAGACAATATTCAGTAAACTGTCCCCCCTGGAAACTATCACAGCTGGACTTCTTCATTAAAACAGTATCCATCATTGTAGATCGAGGATCAAATGCTAGCGCAGCACCTGAATATAGAGAATTGGCTACCAATGCAGCTCTAAGGTTATTCGGATCTCTTCTGGAAGCAATACGAAGGGCTTTCACATCTGAATCCATTACATACAATGAGGTTATGCAATCTCTTAATATTATATTAAGATTCCTGGAGAAAATGAGTAATAATGTGAATTCAGAAGATGATAGCAACTATTGTGGTCCTCATACGTGCCTCAAGTTTATTAAGTTGGTGACTGAGAGATTAGAACCCTCAATTATGGAGTCTCCTCTTTACAAAGTGGGCTTAGAGCGTAAGTGCGTTGAAATGTTGAAACGTGCTACTGAGATCACACGTGGATCAGTTGCAGATATCTGCTATAAGGATATTGAGGACAAGGTTCTTCCGGTTGTCTATTTGAGTATCATCTATCTCTCTGTAGTTGTAAAGTCATCGTCAAAGGCTCCTGATTATGAATCCCTGTTTCAGCATATTCAAGGATATCTGAAGTTTTTGCTGTCTTCGTATAATCCTCAGGAAATTCTTCATGCCCTTACCTGTTGCATTTATAAAAACATAACACTTAACAGCTTAAGGATCTGGATAGTTCTAGCTAACTGTCTTAAGGAATTGATTGGTGGGAAAAAGGATCCACCATTGTTGCAAATGGAGTCAGACAGCATGGGTTACTCTATTTTACTGCGTATCCTCTCGTATCCGTTTGTTTTGTTGTCTCTCTCTGATATAAATCTTGAGCTCCGAACAGTCACAGAAGCGTGGGATTCACTTTATGTAGCTGTTGACAGGGCTTCACGATGTCTCCATCTCCCTGCCAAGAGTTTCTCCGTGGATCTTTGTGCAGTACTAAACGGATGCATTGATCAAATTGCTTCATTTGACACCAGAAATGAGCCAAAGGAAAATAAAAGCTGTGATGAATTTCTTGTACTCCATGGAACTGTTCTGATAAGTGTCATGAAGCAACTGTCTTGGAGCATAAGGTCTGGAGCCAGAGAGTATATCGATTCTGAGGGCAGAAAATTCAGCTGCATGAGCTGGATGTTGTTAGCAGCTCGGTAAGTGGGAATGCTGTTAAAAGCTCATGCTATGAAATTACATCATGTTATTTCCTCATCTCATACGTTTAAAGAAATTTAACTACCTAATGCTGTTGTTTCGACTTATCTCGTTTGTGAAGGTATTATAAATATATTTTAAGAACCAGAAGCATCACTAATTTAACTGGCAGTATTTGGATGGGCCATTTATTTTCCAAAACATGATCTGTGCGTCTTTCGTGTTTATATTCTAATATGATATATGCTGCTAATGCATATTAAAAGTATGATCATCACTTGGTAAACTTCATGTTTCTAAACTTTATTGCTCATGGAAATTGAAGATCCGAGGAAAAGATCGCATCATCTGTTAGATATACCTTTATTATATGGCGTTTATAATTTTTCGTGCAGGTTTATGAAGCTTTTCTGGATAAATAAACAGAGAACTGGTCCATCTCCTCTGCCAGTGGCTTCAAGGTAGATTGCATATCTAAACTTTTTGTCATCCGTTTCCAATTAAGTGTGCCTTAGCATTCGTGATTCTTTTTCAGATTTTTGGAGGAATTAGGCAAATTTCTTGCATGCCTTCACCAGAAGGAGGATGTTCTAATATTGGTTGAGGTAAGCTTTTGTACCTTGTACCACGTACCATCAAATCTTCCTGGTAATTGTGCCTTCTACATCTTGTTTTGTTGGTTTGAATCTTCATTGTTTCCTCCTCAGGCCATATCAAGTCCATTGCTCGAGTGGGTATCAGAGATGCATCTTCTCGACAACGACTCAAATTACCAGATCCAAATTCTATGGTCTCAAATGCTAAAAAGTTTGCAGCGGAGTGAGCCATCAATCCAGTTCGATTCTTCGTTCCTCAGTTTCCAAGATCCTCTCCTTGAAAGAACTCTCGACCATCCTAATCCAGCCATCTCAGAGGCCACGATCAACTTCTGGAATTCAACATACGGTCTCCAAAGCAAGTTAGACTTCCCTAAAACCTTAGTTCCTACGCTGGACAAGCTCTCCAGAAATGGAAAAATAAAAATCTGCAGCAGAAAGCACTGTACAGAATATAAGACGCCAAACACTCTAAAGAAATGCTCAAAGAGAGTCGAGATACTGAGCGATCCTGTAGAAAGATCGAAGGAATGTGATGAAACTTGTGCGGGGGCAAAAAGAAAGCGAGTTGAATTGACAGAACATCAAAAGGAGGTGAGAAGAGCACAACGAGGACGAGCAAGAGATTCGGACGGACATGGTCCGGGTGTTCAACTCTACTCTGCTCTCGATTTCTCACAAGGAAATGAAGAATCTCAAGATAGCCAGAGATGGTGAGAATAAGTTTGGTTTATGTCTTGTTTTCTAGTTTCTTGATTTTAGCTTCGTGTATATATGTCTCTAGTTAATGGGACGGGAAAACTATTCCCTACGTTCCGTTAAAACTGCCTTATTTTTCTAATCGGGTTATTCTATAAAATTTCTTGTCAAAATGAAATAAGACAACTGTACTGGGACGGGAAACTACAAAAAAGTCATTAAATAGAGTAATATTCAAATAGCAGTTTCTACTTAACAAAAGAACGTTGCTATGTTGAAAGTTTCCCCCCATTTTATAAATTTGGCAGCAGAAATTATTTATTTTTTTGGGTTAATAACAAAATTTTAAAAGAAAAAATCTAATTAGCCGACCCAATGCACCCGGCTGCAGCTGATAGTTCCTCACTCACCTCCTCCACCACTCTCACTCTTCTTCTCGACACTTTCTCTCACTATCCTCTCGCCATTTTCGATTCCCTCTCTCTCTCTCTCTAAATCGACGCGTCGCAGTTGAAGAAGCACATTTGCTCCGGCGTATAGATATACGTTCGTGTATGTACTGGCGCTATCTTTCGCGACCTTCTCCGCCTGTATTTGAATCGCTAGGGTTTATAAAGCACAACTGCAACGCACATTTGGGAACGAGTTGAATGCAACTTCAGATTTGGAACTGAAATTGAAGTTAACTGTAACTTGAGGATTTCGCATAGCTACGGTTTCCGTGCCATCATTCGCCGATCTGCTCCGATGGATTCAGCATCTTCGTCATTGCCACTTGCCGCCAGAGACGGCTCGGAAGCGGCGGCGGCGGTGGAGGAAGACAGCACTCTGTCGCTTGTGGCGGGGTTGGCTAAGGAGGCTGCTTTGCTCTTTCAGGCTGGCAAGTTTCTCGACTGTTTGAGAGTCTTGCATCAGTTATTGCAGAAGAAAGCGGACGATCCCAAGGTGATCTTGTTTAATTTCTTTCAATTTTCTTCTGAACTTGGGGAATTTTAGTCTCTTGAATCCAAGTTGATTTAGTTAGATTATGCACTGTTGTTGCACATGCTGGTAAACTTGTAGTAGTTGATTGAGTTTATAAAACGAAAAGGTGGTGTTTATTTTTGTCTCTACTGCTTACAGGTTTCAGTTATTTTCTTGATATCGATTAGTGCATCCAGCTAGCGTTTTGACTATTACTCCTGTGAATGGATTGTTGTGTTTCGTTTGTATAGCAAATTGCTTGCCCTAGGCCTATATTTGTTAATCTTAATGCTGAAACATAGAAGCTGAAGACCTTCATGCCTAATGTGAGATGAGAGGAGATCTCGATAGCTAAACTTGACCCAACGAAGTTATTGAAGGGCATTAAGATGATTTCCTCCAAAAGCTGTTGATGCTATTGATTTTCTGTTTCTCCATGTCTAATTGTAAAGTTTAAATAAGACTATGGATGCTGAATGACTTAAATCTTTACATACAATCTGCACGACAGAAGCTGCAGCATATATCTGAGGTTGGTGCATTTCAGTTTCAGTTACTGATGCATTGCTTCTGTTTTTGTCATTCCTTTTCACACTTTAGGTTCTTCATAATATAGCCATTGCCGAGAGCTTCCAAGACGGGTTTTCGGATCCTAAAAAGCTTATTGAGACACTCCAACAAATCCAGGTTCGTATTTAGTATGTTTAATGGTGTATGTGCCCTCTCTCTCTCTCGCACAAACTTATCATTCATATAGGATGAGGTTGGTTTATCTCGTAGCACTTATATTTCAAGTCCTGTATGGGCATGTTCTCCGTTTGTTCTGATAATGAATAATTTTTAGACTGTCTGGACCAATTATTGAAATTGACGTACATGAGTTAGATGGAAAAGATAATCACTACCTTCTTTTGTCTGTCCATTGTGTTAGCAACCAGTAAAGAAGATGGAAAATCAAGATCATATGACCTTTGACACCCATTTCTTGCCATTTGATTATGCATGCTAATATTTGGGTTCCTCTTTGTGCCCTTCAATGGTTCAGTGTTTCCATAAGCTGTTCAGATGATAGATCTACTCCTCTGATGTCCATAGTCAAGCTCTATTAGTTTTCAATATATTGACACTTCTTGTTGCACTTTGTCCTCCTTTGGGAAGTGTGAGAGACCTCATGTCTGGCAGTAACTTATTGGGTTTGATATGCTGGGACTCTGCATTCCGAGATTTTAAATGAACATAAAATGTCACTTTTGACTAACTAAAGGCATATATGAATTAATGGCAATGGTATATGGATTTTAGACATGATTGTGGTGTATCTTTTGATTGGACTATCTTTACTAACTTGTATGCCCCTCCATACTACATTATCATGTTGTACGTATTTTGAATGCTGATTTGTAACTTTTAACCAGCCATATGTAATTTCATATATGCTCCGAAAAATAAGTCAATTGACATATATGTGTGCATATGCTAGTCTGTGTGCCCATCAATTCTTAGGTACACACATCAAAGTGTACCTCTGAGCATAGGTAAATGAATATTGAGAGTATCAATTGCATATGCATGTGTGTGAGAGTGTTGTGGGGCAGCGGGTATTTTATTTTTCCAGCCTGCTGCTAGTTTTAAGTTCTTCATTATCAGCCTCGTCATTCTACATATCCACTTCAACAAATATTTCCAACTCTGGCAACTATAGAATGGGAGACATGAGTACAAAATGTCTTCAGCATTGCATGTAACAATTCAGCTCAGCTCTCTCTTTCATTTGATGTGTTGTTTTGGTAAAAGCTTTCTGTATATGGCTATCCAATATGTTGTATTTAATATTTCATCGGTTTTTGTCATCCTCAATTTAGAAACAAACCGAACGGCTTGCTCAAACATCTAGAGAACACTCAGAGGCCACTAGTAATGATGGAACAACTCCTACAGCTGGACTGAAGGGCACAAGTCACGGTGCATATCAGTTTTCTAGTCCATCACTTATCGACAATGATGACTTTGATGCCTCAGTGGCAATGTTCAATGCAGTATGTGTACTCCTTGGGATATTTCAGGTTTTTTAAGTATGTCGACAATCTTTTTGTTATATTCTTATGTTCCGATGTGTTATCTGATTGCAGGCTGTTGTGTGGTACCATCTTCATGAATATGCCAAATCATTCTCGTATTTGGATGCCTTGTATCAGAATGTCGAACCGATTGATGAGGTGAGAATCACGCATAAGTCAACATTCACATTTAGCTATACTTGTAGTGGGGTCTATTTATTGGCTTTTATCACTGTAACATGCAGGGAACAGCCCTCCGTATATGTCTTTTGTTGTTGGATGTTGCGCTGCTTTCTCATCACGCTTCAAGATCTGCTGTAAGACCCCCCTTTCTTCCACCTACAAATTTTATATATCTGACAAGAGACCCTCTGTGACTCATTCTCTTGTTCGTAATCTTTTGTTTACCCTTTACCCCTACATGTCCTGTAATTATCCATTACCTTTTTAGTGCTTGGATGTGATTAGATTGACATTTAATTTTCAGGATGTGATTAGCTACATGGAGAAGGTTTTTTGTGTCAATAACGTGTCCAATCAAGGCGAGAATGGAACCTCAGTGCAGCAGCAATCTACATTAGCATCAAAATCTCCTTCGCATCCCTCCAGTTCAACCACCTCCGATTCTTCTCACCTTGATTCAGTTAATGCAAATACTCTGGAAAACTCCTTAGCTATGACTTTATCTGATGAAGCACTTGAAGATGAGTCATTGCAGTTACTATCTTCCCTTAACATAAGTGGACAAAACCTTCAAAGACCTTCCGGTATTGCATCTTCTAATGATCCTTCAAGAAGCCAAGCAGAGGACTCCCTTTCAGTTGTTGATTTAAGGCTTAAGTTGCATCTTTACAAGGTTCGCCTTTTGCTCCTCACAAGGAACCTCAAAGCAGCTAAGCGTGAAGTCAAGATGGCAATGAACTTAGCCCGTGGAAAAGATTATCCGATGGCTCTTTATTTGAAGTCACAGCTTGAATATGCCCGCCGAAATCCTCGCAAGGCAATCAAGCTTTTGATGGCATCAAACAACCGTACAGAGATAGGAATAACTAGCATGTATTACAACAATCTTGGGTGCATCTATTACCAAATGGGGAAGCATCATACTTCAGGTATATTCTTCTCGAAAGCCCTGAAGAGCAGCTCACTTGTACGGAAGGAAAAACCAATAAATCTCCAAAATTTGTCACTGGATAAGTCGTATCTGATATCATATAACTGCGGTATGCATTCCTTGTCTTGTGGTAGACCTTTCCATGCTGCTCTATGTTTTCAAAAGGCCAGCATAATCTTGTACAACAGACCTCTTCTGTGGCTACGAATTGCTGAGTGCTGTGTGATGGCCCTAGAGAAAGGACTGATAAAGTCGAATTCTTCTGCTGTTGATATATCTGATATCAAAGTAAATGTTATTGGAAAGGGTAAATGGAGGCATCTTGCTTTGAGGTATGGGGCTTTTCCGAATGACCTGTGCGAAGTTGGAAAGGTTGATTTGTGTTCAGGCGATAGTAAACAACCTGATCTTTCTCTCTCCCTTGCCTGGCAGTGTCTTGTAAATTCTCTATATTTGTTGGAATCTTCTGAGGGAAAATATTCTAGATCTAGCTCTGCGCCTAGCACGGAGCAAAATGAATTAGGAGAAACATTTCCTCAGAGTACAAATAACAAGAATGCCATTGGTGGCGATCAAAAGGAATCCGATTTACCATCTGGTTCTAGTCAAGTTAGTTCGAATGGTGAAGTGAAAGAACAAAAGGGAAACAGTCAGAGTTCATTGATACACAATTCTCTCGCTGACTATGAGTGTATCCGTACAAAAGAGAACCTGATCATGAAGCAAGCAATTCTTGCTGATTTGGCTTATGTTGAGCTGGCCCTCGGAAATCCCCTGAAAGCTCTATTTACAGCAAGGTCTCTCCTAAAAACTCCTGAGTATTCAAGAATGTACATCTTTTTGGGGACTATATATGCAGCTGAAGCTCTGTGCCTACTCAATCGGCCACAGGAAGCTGCCGATCTTCTGATAATGTATGTTTCAAGTGGGGACCACATTGAGCTTCCATATAGTCGGGAGGACTGTGACAAGTGGACACCGGAAAAATTGATTGATAACGAGGATTCGAGTGGCGGGGCCACAGCATCTAATGGTGCCTCGACCCCTGATGGATCCCAGGTATCTCCTTTTCCCAGTCCTGAAGAGGCACGCGGAATATTTGCTGCAAATTTTGCTGCAAATGTTGCGTTGCTGGGTGATTTTGACCGCGCGCACCATTTTGTAGTAAAGGCATTATCCGATGTACCTAATAGTCCCAAGGCTATTCTTACCGCGATTTATCTGGATTTAAAACGTGGGAACACACAAGATGCTCTAGCCAAGTTGAGAAATCACAGTGCCATTAGGTTTCTCCCGGGAGATATTTCGTTAAATGGCTCCTCTTGATGGTCGTTCGAATCTTCCCAGCCCACACCTGGCTCTGATTTAGCAGGTAGCTAGACAATCCTTTTACAAAGAAGGATGTGTAAAATATATATAGCGCGATTCAGGGAATAAGCCTTTTAGTTCGCAGTCGTTTTCTCTTTCTTTCTCTCTTTTTTTTTGGATAATTTTGGTGTTGTGGCTTAATTTTGGTGGGTTGTGATGTGATTATTCCTCTAGAAATCGAGATGTAGATTTTGATTCATAGTTGTGACATTAGAAGTAGAGTGGGGGGGGTATGAATGTGAAGAAGAGTAGTCTCAATTTTCTTGTAGAGAGGAGAGGAGAGGTAATATTTCAATTTCTTTACTTACTAAACTTGTATGCATTATAATATTAGCTCCCATTCCCATTTTTAATTTGGATTATTACTGTACTTTTCATGTATAGTTTGGGGCACATTTTTCTTGAATGTTTCCTTCTATGGAATTAATTTTCAAAGAGAAGAGTGGTGGGGTATAGTAATGTTTTGTACTAATTGAGAATGTGAATTTGAGTACTTTCAAATTTATGGTACATGCTTACTACTGATTTTATTATTATATTTTTGGAAATTTTAAACACTTGCAATAGAAATATATACAACATATTCAGTAGTACTAAAGAAAAACAACACAGTTGCGTATCATTTGATGACATTTCTTCTATTAGCTCACCTAATCAGTAATTCAGTATTACTCCTTCGAAGAATAAAAACACAAGTTAATTAATGTTGCCAATATTTTCACTACTGCTACTGCTATTTATATAAGTAGCTGCCTTCTTTTTCTGCTTGTGCTGTGTAGTCATGTTATTGTTAATGGATAAACTGCTACAATAACGACATTTTATTCATTTTCCCCACTTCCTTGTTTCCAGTCTTCTTATATAGGGGTACCAAAAAATAAAATCAAATACAAAAATGTTGGTCCCGGAAAAGAGTAATTGGTGTATGGGGGGAATACACCAATGCCAACCGTTTTTGACGTTTTATAAAATCAGGTCGATTCAAAGGTCGATTGTCAAGGTCGATCCTTATCAGAGGCAGATTGATCCATCAAGCTCGTTTGATAACAAGCTTGATCTATCAAACTGTTTATGCGGAAGTTGGTGGAGGTTGATTACTCTTTGAAAAAAAAAATCTAAGGTCGATAGGCTTATGCAGGTTGTTTCATGAAATGCAGGTTGATGCTTGTCAGTATGATAAAGTATTGAAAGAGCGATAAATAAAGAGAGAGAGAGAGACACCGCGAATTAGCGTGGTTCGGAGAAACCCTCCTACGTCCACGTCAGGTCGACTCGACCTGAGAATCCCTTTACCTTTGGATTCAACCTCTTTCTTATTTATACTGACTGAGTATCAGTTCTAAATACACTCTAACTTGAATATATCTAGACACGAGTTATGGGTCGTGACCCTTACAACCTTTCGTACAAAAACGTACAAACAACCTTTCACTAATTATAGAGCTTGACTAACTCTATAATGGCGAAAAACACAAACCAATCTTTCTAACTTCGAACGGGTCGGAGAAGAAGATGATTGAATCAACGGCAAACAGCAGTGAACGCTTCGTCGTTGTTGGCTTTTTATCGGAGTAGAAAATCTCTCTTCGTCAAGTGTTTGGGAAACTAGTGGGATTTCGAACACTTGAATGGATATGAACTTGAGAGAGATTTTGGCAGAGATTTTGCGTTGATAGCTTGAGTTTCCCGTACTTGAATCCGATAATGGCTGAAGTATATATAGGCAGTTTTGAAAAACTAGCCGTTGGAGTCAGGATGACGTGGCACTAGCCGTTGGAGGCTGACTCACTTCTAGCCGTTGGGAAAGTTCGTCCTTGCTGGCACACCGCGTGGCAAGGATCAGGTCGTGAAGCTCCATGAAGGCGGAGCATCAACCTTGATATGATAATCCAGCTCTTCTAAGTCAAAGCAGGTTGGAAGCTTGAAAAGGGAGGTCGATAGACAGGAAGATATGTCAGCTCGATCCGAATGAGGCAGGTCGATAAACGACCTTTCTTTTACAGAGTGGATCAAACTTGCATTTAAACTATAGAGAGCATCGACATGCACTAACAGGTAGCAGGTCGATCTATCGGCCTTGACCCTAAACAAGTAAAATATGCCTAAGTGTGGTTTCGATAAACATCATCAAAATCAAACTGCAAAGGGTTCCCAACAAAAAATAAACTGTATAAAAATAAAATCAATATTTTAATGATTAAAAAATCGAAAATTTTACTCTTTTATTTAAAATGAGATGGAAGAAATAGTATTGTTTGTATTGGGGAGAATTTGAGAAAACGTGAAGCGCACGTGGGAACTACTTGATTTTCAAGGAAAAGAGGGCCCTCCCTTTCTTCTTCTTTAGGTAACATGTAAATGTAATCTCTTCCTTTCCACCTTCAATTTTCAGCTACTTTTTTCCAGAATTCCGACCTCCACCCCCTTACCGCTTCTCTCTTTCGCACCAGTCCGTTTCCAGCGCCGCGTTTCCGCCGCGCCGGATTCAATAATCGGAGGTAAAAGTCAAAACAGAAAAAGATAATATTGCCTTTTGGGGTTTACCATATTTCCATTTCAATATTGAAGTTTCATTGTATGGGAAGGTTTTTTAGCTTTTGCATGTTTTGGTGATAGCTTTCTTCATTTTGTGGAGGAAAGGTAATTAATGTTTTGGGTTTGTAGTCGTGATCGGTTTGGGATCCTGTTCTTCCTCTTTGAATTCCGCAGATTATCTGGTTTGCCTTTTCTCAGTTTGTTTCCTAATCGGATATCACTTTCTCTTTTATATGTTTTGATGTTATTTGATTGGTGGATGTATGGTTTTTTACGTTCCACCTTTGATTGCAGCATGAATTTATTACAGTACCATTTTTAATATTCATGCTTGGGTTTTCATTGTGAAGTTGTATGTGGGATTTTTCTGGATTTGATAATTGATTCCAGCCAAATGTTTGAAAGCAACTTTGTGCTATTGAAATGGTCTGCTTGAATTATTCTTGATTTATTGCTGAGCTGAGCTTGAGCTGAGTGATTATTTGTTTGGGCGAAGCTATAGTTCGTTTGCTCATTGTTGATTGCTTGTGCAATGCTGGATTTAGTTTGATGAAATATTGTTCCAGAACTTCTCGACTTTTATTCCATCTATAGGAACTCGTAACAACATCATTAATTGAGTTTTTTTGTATAAAAATATGCCTTAAAGTTTTCAGAATCACCCCTTGTCAGCTACAGAAAGCCAATTTTTTTGACTTTGTGGAGGCACGGAAATTTATAATTGCAGATTCAAAATCTATTACTTTTTGTATAATCACAATAGTGCAACTTGAAGCAACTTCCTTGCTAATTTGACATACATATGAGAATGTGCTAACTCGGCATGCAACATGTAGAAAATGTCTGGGGAATCCAAGAATGATCAAGTGGAGTCTGTGACACCTACAGACTCCAAGAAAAAGAAAGGATACTTGTCAAGATTTTGGAGAGCGGTATTTAGAATAGGCGGTGATGATTTTGAAAAGAGATTGCAACATATATCGAAGGAAGAGGCTGCTGTTCTTGCCAGAATAACGAGGCGTGCTCATAGTTGGCGGAGAAGGACTAGGCAATTTATTACACTTTCTGTTGTTTCAGAGGTAATCCTTAGCTTATTTTTTCAAGTCCCATATATGGCTTGCATGGCATCTTCACTCAATAATTGGGAAGTGTGATGATGTCTTGGCTTGTCTTATAAGGTAAAAAGGGTGTATCATGAAAATTATCATTGGAGGCGATATTTAGAGCATGAAATATGTGATATGTAACTAGAGCTTCATTTATTCATTGTTGCTGGATCGATGTATTAGTTGTCAAACTGCTTGAGATCAGTTTATACATTTCTGTTTTCCAGGCAATTGCAGTGGGTTACGCTGTAATGACCACGAGAACGCCGGACTTGAATTGGCATACCAGGGCATTGTGTGTCTTACCCATATTTCTGCTGCCAGCATTATTTCTCATTACTTACTCAGCACTTAGAAGCTACACTAAGATGCGTAAGTGCTACGCTGCTCTGTGTACTGGCTCGTACTGCAATTTTACATTACCTATAAGAATATGGAAGTACAGGACTTGTGTAAGCACCAAACTGCTATGTGGCAGTAATAAAGTCAGCTTATTTGTTTCCAGTGTTGGTTTATGTTCTTTGCTTGTTTTTCTACAATAAAATGCATGATGCTTCACGAATTAAACCTATTCTTTTCCAAGATGACTGATGCATGAGCTATCTTTATCTATGATTTATATACCTTACCTTGATCTATCTATTTCACTTTTATTAGCCGTATGTTCATGCACTGTACTACTTCCTTTTCTGGCTCAAACCGGTCACCAGTTCTTTTCTGATTCACGTCATTGGTTTGGAAAGATATGGTAGAGCTCTAGAGGTATTGGTACTTCCTAGATAAGATCTCACAATATTACATATTGTGAAATCTTATTTACAGGTGAGAGCAAGGACCACAGGACCTTGGAAAACCTTCGGGCAGAGAGACAGGCAAAAATCAATGAACTGAAAGAAAAAACAAATTACTACACAACTCAACAGCTAATACAGGTAAGGATTGAAAAGCAGCTACCACTAATTTCTTGTTTAGATTGATGATCCCATTCCTTGCTTTATGCACCTACAGGTCTATGATCGGCTCTTCTCCTAAATGCACAAACTATAAATACAATCTTGAAATAACTTGCTATCTAAGGAGGTCCTAGTAGTTATGATCTAAGTGCCCTGTTTTTTTATGATCTTAGATTATGTGTCGAACAAAAATTACGTCCACCTCCCTTCGACACTAGTGGTTATTGAAAACTCCTTACTTTTCTTTTATCTAATGACTATAGTGTGAGTCTATTTGCAAATATCATATGCTTGCAAGTCACCACTCTTAATAATTAGGCTGGAAAAGGCAATAACTTAGAAGTCGTTTTCGTTTTCGTAAAATGTCAAATGGCCATGGGAGGAAAATTTTCAAGTTTCATTTAGACCTAAACTGAGGTGAAAATTCAATTTTTAGAACATTTGGATTGTAATTTGTCGCTGAAAGTTTCCAACCAGTGAGTTTATTTGTTAGATAGCCACAAACGACAAGGGTGCTTTGATGTAATTTTTCAATACTAAAATGGGGTGTTTACTTTGGATGATAGGATAGATACTAAAAGAACAGTTCTGGCCATCCACCACGTACTTTGATTGTTAATATTGAGCTTGTTTGATTATCTAATCATTTAACTGCTCAATCATATGAATAAACAATCTAACATATCATCCAAAGTAAAAGCATCCTTAGAGTGTAACGCGTGACTTCAAAATCCAATGGAGATTTCTGTGATTATATCCAAGAGTTATTAGATTCTTACATGGAGTCTTCAGTGCAGAGGTACGACCCTGACCCAGCAGCTAAGGCAGCAGCTGCCACTGTACTGGCATCAAAGCTGGGTGCTGAATCTGGACTCAAAGTATATCTCGGAGACGATTCTACCCTGAACCCCCATTCCGGAAAGAGCAATGATGTGGAACTTACAGCTACTACCGGACTGCGGAATCGAAGGCAGTCCCACTCAAAAACCAGTAGCATGGACGGTATATTCACTGATCATCCTGAAGAAGGAATGCTGAGCCTGTCCGAGGCCGAGGCTATGGGCATGTCTCCACAGCATCCAATGGTTGTCGAGCATCATCCTCAAGCGGGCACGACAGCACAAGATGGAGGTTGGATTGCTCGACTCGCAGCGTTGCTCGTGGGAGAAGATCCGACCCAATCCTATGCTCTTATATGTGGAAACTGCCACATGCACAATGGTAAGTATATAGGATTAAATATCACTCTCTATCCTCCCTCCTTCGTTCTTTTCAAAACTATTCCGAATTTTGAAAAGCATACAAAATATCCCCAAGTGTTCGATTTCATTATCAGTTGTGCTCATTTTCTTTTATTGTTGGAGTTGACAATGGCAGTTGGATTCGGAGTTCTTGTGGTTGATTCAGCCAAAATCTAGCATGCCAGTTCACTTTTTCTAGGCTGCTCGAATGATAAGAATTGATAATAAGAATTAAAGGTCGAACTATATTTGATCCTTCTCAAAGATTGGAATAGTTCAGAGATGAGCGCAAAAGATGGGGATATAAATGTGTATTAATCCAACGTGACATTCATGGAGCTATCTCAAATGAATGGAAGCCATGCATGAATGCTATAAGGTATGATATTCGTTGCGTTTTTGTAGGGCTGGCGAGGAAAGAGGACTTCCCGTACATCACTTACTACTGCCCACACTGCAATGCATTGAACAGGTCAAAGAATATGGACGATCACGTTTCTGGTTTGAGCACGCCTAAGTCGACTATAGAGACTGCAGAAGTTGTACCAAGTGAAGGAGCTTCAACCATGGAGGGTAAGGCGCCGCCTAGCAGTAGTGCTGTACATGCTGATGCTGCAGAAATTTCTGGAAGTTGAAGGTGTTCACTTTGATGGCAGTGTGTGTGTGAGTGTGAGAGAGAGAGAGAGAGAGAGAGTTAAAGAGAAGTATGAGTTTCAGTCTTCTCTTTGATGCGAAAAGTGTGAGTAGACATCACTTTCTATGACAATGTATGTATGTGTAGTTTATGTGCAGTTTATAACCTCTTATTTATCTTCTTCCTATTCTGGCCTATTTGAATCTTGTTTTTGTTGTTTATGTGAGCAAATGGTATGGCATGTCAAAAGCTCGATAAATTCATTTTGTGACAAGCATAGCTCGAATGCGTGACAATCTTAATCGTTGAATCAATTTTGGCACTTAAAAATATATAGTAGGGAAGGAATCATTGTCGTTGTACTTGGTAAATATTGTATTTAGAGTTACAAGTTCAATTTCATTTAACGGCTAAAATTGTGCATACATTCGATTGAATTAAATAAGGTTGAATAACATGATATAATCCTACACTCTTAAGATAGATTGATGAGATCGTGAATGGGTTTAGATTGCCATATCCAAATTCCATACACACGTGTAATCAAGCTAGTATATTAATTAAGTACTCCTACTTAACTTATTTGTTTACTTAGTAATTATCATCCCTTTGAGATTCAGTAAAATTAATTAGATATATATAACTATTATAATCTCTAATTGTTCCAGTAAAGACTATTATTAAAGAGTAATTAGAATAAACATCAATATTGTTTTAATTAATCGGTTCGTCGTGGAACACACAACAATACATCATGTGAAGTAATTTCTCCCAACGAAATTAAAACATTATATTAATTGAAACTAAACAAAAATAATAATCTAAATTAAAACGACACCACCTCCTCATGCCCATCCAAATTTCCAATGCAAATCTGCACAATGTATAAAACTTATCAGAACCGAAACCCCATGAATAATTATATTAATTAATCAAAGAATAATTCAATTAATATATAAAGGCACATGACATGACATGACATAATAGGACGAGACAGAGAGAGTATTATTTACGAACCTCATCAACTTGATCGATAAAAGAGAGAGAAATCATATCTATCTCTGTTTAGAGAGAGCAAGTGTAACCGGGTGGAGGGGTCTTGCCGCAGGTGAGGAGGAGCTGAAGAGCGAGAGGTACGTAAAGATTAAGGTTAAGAGCCTTAATCTTAAGGGTAGTGCACAAACAAACCGCAGCTTCGATCTCCACCAACCCTGCTATTAACGGGCAGCACTCGTTCGCTGCCGGGTCGCCCAACCCTATGTGGATCAACCCGCCTAGAAGATCCACGCATGCACCCAGCTTCAGCGTGTCCACCGGGCACGTCGCCGCAGGTGGCGGACACGGTGTCACAGGTGATACCGGCACTTTAGGGACGGTCACCGGTGGGACGGGAACTTTAGGGACGGTGATAGGGGGTCGGACGACGATGGGGGGCCTGGGGTGGGGGTGGGGGTGGGGGCGAGGGTTAGGGTTGGGGTGGGAGCAGTAGCCGCATTGAGGGTCGATAGAGGGGGAGGCGGAGGAGAGGGAGAGGGAGAGGGAGAAGAGAAGGAGGAGGGAGAGAGTGGAGGAATGCATTATATTATTATATTGTTGTGAGAGGTAGTAGGGAATAAGGTAGGAAATGGAGGGGTTGAATATATATAGAGAGAAATGGGATGGGAAGAATATATACAAATGAAATGACTAGCTAGTAATAAAAAGAGAGAGAGATCGAGCAAGGTGCATAGTGAAGCACGTGAAGGATGGATGGGGGCCGGGGAAAGGGCCAAAAATTGCTAGTTGGCATGCAAGAGGAATTTATTTACCACCATATATATAGATTACTTTTTCATGCATGTTACTACACCATACATGCTAATTAATTAACGCATGCAGTTAGGGTTCATCTCTATCTCCAAAAGTAGGGCTGGCTCAGTTTTGCATGGACTTTTGGAAATATGTACATGCATATGTATATATACATTCAGTGTGTGTGTGTGTGCGCGCTTTGTGTGTACGGAGATATCGATGTGCAGCAAGAAGCGTAATTAAACATGTACTCTTTTAATTAATCTGTGGACCAATAAAGAAACTACAGTGTCTTGGACTGATGTTACCCTCATTTCCTTTTCTTTTCTGTTCCTTTTGTGGCTTTCGGATTAATTTCCACCTCTCTCTCTCTCTCTCTCTCTCTCTCTCTCCCCTTCTTTTTTTGGGAGGGGGGTGATGAAATTAAAGCATGCATCTCCAATGGAACCCATATGCATGATGATATGATTGAGGAGATGTTAGCTAATTTGAGGGAGGCATTGGTTAAGGATGCACTTCTTTACTATCACGAACTATATTCTTCAATTAACTCAGGCTCTCTCGACAACTAATTAAGTGTTGATGATCGACATAAAATGAAGCTAGCCGTATATATATATATAAATGGTCCAATCCAAGACCACTTTAATAAGTGATATGAGTTGTTTTTATTACTACAACTTTAACTTTGATGAATTAATTGAAGCAAAATTGTATTAATTGGGGGCCACTGCTCTTGCTCTGACATTAACATAGAAAGAAAAGGAAAAAAGACATTTCAATCTACCAATTTGAGCATACATCTATCTATCTTCAAAACCATGCATCCATCTACAGCTAGCACATAGTATTGCATTGCATTGCATTTCCCTATCAATTATTGTGTTATTTCATCACCTCCTTCACTTTCATGCATCCCATAATTTAGTTTTTTTTTTCAAATAATGTAGTAATTAATATCTATGATTATTTTATTCATAAGGAGCAAATTAAAAATTCTCTGAATTAATATAAATAAGAAATACTATTATTTGGCGATTCCATTCCGATGAAAGGAAAGTTTGGGATATCATGTCACATGAAATGAAGAGGACCATTTTTGTAAGTAGCTAGAAAACATTACAAGATTGGGATTGGATTGGCATCTTTCTACTTCATATACATATACTACCTCCATCTCACTAAAATAGCAACACAAGAGAATGGACCAAAAACCAAGGAAAAAAAAATCAGGGAATTTAATTACAGCATTAGCAATAAATTAGGGAGAGCAGTTACTGTTCACTATGCACTGTAGCGGGGTTACTGTTCATCATTTAACTGTTCATCGAATTAAAAAATATTAAAAAAAAAAAAAAAAAAGCAGAACATACAAACTCATAAAAAACTCTCAAAAAACTGAAGAAGAAGGAGATGGGGAAAGAAGTAGATGTTCCATCAACAACAATGACTCAAGTGATGCAATACTTGCTCCACAACTTCAAGAATGGGAAGATATCCCATGGAAGCATCAATGCAGATCTGGAATACTGCAAAAAAAACAAAGAGAAAGGGGTGAGGTGATCAATGTATCTGCAGACAGGAAGGGAAGAATTAGAAAGAAGAAGCACACTTGTGACTTAATTAGAGAAGGGCAGTGTACAATGACAATTTCCCCACTGGTATTCCCATACCCTGTATCAACCATAGAAACCATAAACAATTACACATAAACATTCTCATAAGATGGAGTGTAGACAACCGGGAGAAGCTTGTAAAACTTCATCACATACTTTGTCAACCCCTCAATTCATCAATTAACAAATCAATCAAATACTAGAAGAATCAAAGAAGGGATTAGAAAACAGAGATGGCATCTCTTCAGCAGTCTCAAAAGGCAAAAAATGAGGCCTACCACACACTAAGGAAACAAAAGGATGATGAAGAAACTGTTTCATACTTTCATCCAAGCCAGCACACATGGTAAAGTTGAAAGACAGCCATGGAATGGCTGTTTCTTATCAACAATCAACAATCAAGACAAGTTAAACGCTTCGGGCTCGAGCATCAATAGGAAAAGACTCAGAATTTTGATGTTTTTTAAGCTAAACAGGAAAACAAGACACTAAATGAAGGTAATTGCATCCTTTCTCACACATTGGTGCGACACAAAAACTCAAGTAACTAACATCAGACAAAGTAAATCTAAGGATACAAGAAAAGAAAATCAACTTTCAGAAAACTGTAATCCATTAAGCTCATCGAAAGTAAAATCAAGAGAGGAAATAGAGTGACGAACCTCGTGGAAGAGTCCCGGCGAGTCGAGGAAGTCGCTGCCACCCCGAGACCAATGGTTGTCGAACCTGCAAATTAGAGAGAAAGAAGGAGGTCAGAAAGAGAGTATGAGGAGGAGAAGGAGGAACGCCGTCGACGACATCACTGCCGGCGCCGGGAGACAGATCAGAGAAAGCAAGGGGCGGAGGTGGCGTGAAGGCAGCGTGCCCTAGCCACGAGGGCTAGGGCAGTGGCTGACTGGAGCCAGCGAGACACAGCCGGGCGAGAAGGGCGCCGCTCCCGACAGACGGCGCGGCGGAGACACGAACCAAGGAGTGAGCCGCGCCGACGGCGAACACCCCGGCAGCAACTGCCACGGCGAAGGACAGCAGCAGCGGCGGCGAACGCGCGACTGGGAGACGACGGCCTCCACGAAGCCGTTGCAGAACCGACAGAAGGGCGGAACGACGACGGCGGAGGGCTCGAGAGGGACAGATCGGGAGAGGGAGGGGGAGATCTCGGGTTTCACGTAGAAGAGGGAGGCGGAGAGCTCGAGAGAAAATGACAATGAGAGGGAGGCGCAAGTGAGGGGTAGAGTTTTGACCCCTCCAATTGGGCTCCCTTCCTTTTTTTAGGATTTGGGCTGAAATAATTAGGGGCCCAATCAGGGTAATTAAGTGTAATTAGCCCCCTTATTATTCTTTGATGGGATGGCCCATTAACACTAATAATATGCCAAAAACGGAAGTGTAGCTAATAGTTGAGACGGACCGAAAAGGAAAGTGTAGCTAATTTAATGAGACGGAGGTAGTATATCACATGCATGTTCTGAAACAAGAAGTTATCACCAATGCATTATATATTTATATATGTAATACTCCTACATTATATATTATCATCAACGTAGCAAATATAATTGTACATGTATACTATCGAAAGGTTAAATTATTTGTACCCCTACCTACTTTTATGCGAATATGTGTGTTTTGAAATAAAATAAAGAAGATGGCCGGTCGATATGTGTCGTGAAGTTTCTGGAAACAAAGCCTTGCTATTGAATAAATATGAATACAGAAAGGGGAAAAAGCAGATATACAGTGTAGTATATCTAGATTATCTCAATCATGAATTTTCCTGGAGTAGAGTTCTCGTAAATCGGTTCGTCCATACACTTTTGTTTTGTCCCTCCAATATTTGTTGATCATGCATGGATTTTCGCTAGCTAATTAATTATACTTTCCTAAAGACAGATAAAATTCATGCATTATTTTATTTTAATTTCTACTATTTGATCACGCTATAGCTTGGAGAGAAACATGACAGAAGGCATATATAGAATTTCCACCGCACAAATTTTGTTGGTAAAAGAACAGTGAAAATCAATTACTCTATCAATTGGTCTGATCAAAATGTCAGATTAATGAATAAAAAATTAATTAAGCTTTTGAATTTATTTGTGCATGCATGTTTGGCCTAACAGTGAATATATGAGTCACCATTTGCTGGTAAATTATTTTTACTACTCCTATTCCTATTTAGAGAGAGAGAGAGAGAGAGTCACGAGGGAGGGATTCATATAGAGTATATATAGTATATTGGCACAAAAACTTGTATGTGGCCGGCCGCACCATGCGGCCGGATCGACTTGACCCGCCCGGCCCGCCAACCTGACCCGGCCCACCTGTGGTCAACCCGACCCGGTTGACTCAATTTCGGGTCGGGTGGTCCGTGTTGACCCGACCCGTTTAAGTAAAGTGTCAATCTTTGTTAATAAAAGTGTTAATCTTTATGAACAAAAGTGTCAATCTTATAAATAAAAATTTATACGTAATTTGTATGTATGTAGTAATTTTAAAATTACTTTATAGGGTTCATATATCAATTTAGGGTTTTATAATTATTGTTTAGTATTTAACTTCAATTTTATAATGTTGAATATGGATTATAAATTGAAACTTAGGATATATAATTCTCCAGCAAAAGTGTCAATCTTAATGAATAAAAGTGACAATTGTTCTGAATGAAAGTGCCAATCTATTTGATATCGAAAATTTATATTTTTTTTATCGACTTGTTATTATAATGTTTTGATATTATGGTTTATATTATATATATATATATTATTTATTTCCATAACATGAAATTAATATTCATTATTAACGTATTTTTCGTAAAAGTGCCAATTATTATGAATAAAAGTGTCAATGTTTCAAAAGTGTCAATCTTTGTAAACAAAAGTGTCAATGCTTCAAAGTGTCAATCTTTATAAACAAAAGTGTCAATCTTAATCCGGCCTCACGGTGAGGCCGGCCTCACAGGAGTGTGCCCTATTTATATATAATGACGAAACAAATTTATGCACAAGTTGCTGAAAGATTTTATAAATGTACTGTATATGATTATAAGGTTTTTGATGAGATCCGAGTGAAAGATGACTTGGATGTTTTTTGGAATTATTATTTGACTCATTTTTTTGTAAATTATTGTCCTGACAACTAGTTGTCACCTAGTCACGTTCGTTATTTCTTTTTCACTTTATTATAATGGTTTTTATTTGGAAAAATATAATCAACATTTGGAGAGAGTGTTACTTAAAATTCTTTTTACACAAAAAAAGAATTAATACTACTATCAAATAAAGAGTATATGATGGGATTGGGAGGTGTATGCATTTGTGTTGCGTGGGTGCTTTGGAAACGGAGGAATACAGATCGTTTCGAAAATAAAAAGTGGAATTATTGAAGAAATATCAAAGAAATTCAATATAGATTTTGGACTTGGTACGTAGATAGACGTAGCTTTTGAGGAGTGTATTATTAATTATAATGCTCCACACATATTGGGTTGGACCATCTATATTGGACTCAAATTGAGTGATGGTGGGTTGGAGTTAGGTACATCCAATTACAAAATATAGATATTGGGCTCAATCTTTTTATTTGCCAATTCTTAAATGGATAAAGATCTTCCAAATTGTATGCTTATATATGGGCCTGTTTTTTTTTTTTTTTTTTTTTTTTTTTTTTTTTTTTTTAAGCATTAGTTACTTTGTCAAAAAAAAAAAGTCCCTATCCAATAGTCTCAATATTATTATTGTGTTTTTATCATCACAAATCAATATCCCCATCACACATTACTTTAATTTTATTTTTCTTATCTCAACTTATTTATCATAATATCACACTAGTTAGTCCGAGTATTTTACAAGAATTTGTATTCTTAAAAAAGTTAAGCGTAATCTCACGGGACCGAGGGTATGGGACCGAGGGTATCTGTTTTGGCATGCAAATGATTTGAGTGGAGTGACACAATATACTCTAGCAAAGTGTTGCATTCCACTTTAATGTGTGTGGAGTGGGGACTTTAGAAAATATAGTGGGAGCAAATGGTATAACTCTTTTCCAATCAACTTGAACAAAAGAAAAAGAAATACTAAAAAGAAAAGAATAGGATCTTTCAATCCTTTTCTCTCTTTTTTTTTTTTTTTATTATTTTTTTGCCAAAAAATCTTGGAAGCTATAGTTTAAATAACATTCAATTCAATATATTTGTCATCATCACCACCATTATTGGCTTATTGCTACTATTGTTAATTTGTTACTATTATAGAATTAGAGCAAAGATAGTGTCAATATTTATTAATTAATTATATAACAAATGTGAATAATGATGTTACCATAAGATAGGGGATGAAATATGAATTACTACTATAGTATAGTTTTAGAATTAATATATATTGTTAAGAAGTGGTTGAAGAAGTGACATCTCAACCCCATCCAAAAGGAATACTTTTATGCTAGTTTGCCATCATATATTCTCTTGACCATCTTTATATGGGCCTTGACCACACAATTATTATTATACATTTTTATTACTCTATATAATTTCCCACAAATATTAAGTTTTTATTAGCATTTAAATGTGACAATTCATTGATATAGTTTTATTTGTTACATTCTCCAGAATTAGTAATGATGAAAATTTACTTGAATTCAAATGAAAGAGGAGATTATGATTATTGTGTTGGTGAGACATAACATTACCAATCAATAATATCATAGTGGATCAACCAAAGTTGCTTTTTTCTCCCTTTTTTGTTTTTCCATACACCAATCAAGTAACTATATCTATAACAAATATCAATATATTGCTTAATTTCCTCTTGGAAAAAAAATAATCTTTAACTATTTTCTTGTTTACTTTTTCCTTAATTCGGAAAGAATAAATTGTTTATAATGCCAAAAATGAAGAACACAAAAATCTATGTAGCTACCATTGATATAGATTGATCAATCTATATTGTGTTATTGTAAACTTATTTCTTTACAAAAATGACTTCTATCATAATCATATCATTTCAATCCATCAATTAATAAACATTTTCTTGGAAAAAGAAAATTGTTGTTGCAATGTATCCCCATCAATTTGTAGCACATGCAAGTAGTTTAAAGTGTACATTTCTCAATCACTTAAATGATCTAGAAGAATATGAGAATTCTAAATTAAGTAATATTTCATATACTTTTCTTATGGGATCTTGTTCCATCCATGTCACGTTATATATCATTTTTTGTATATAGTTTTTTTTAATGCATTTTTTTCCCTCTTCAATTGTCAATATATGATCAAAGTTTATTAGTTTATGTTTACAATTAGTTATGAGAAGCTATAAGTTTGGGAGTATCGAGTATTTCATACTCTAGTAGTTATTGGCAGTCACGTTTAATTTATTAAATTTATGCTTTCTTTAATATGATTTCAATTGATTTAAAAGCAAATAGTAAAATACAATCAATCTAGTTGTCTAATTGTCTAGTTGATGCCTCTTTCCGCAATCAGAGAGAGAGAGGGAGAGAGATTAAAAAAAAGTGGAGGCAAAAAAGTTCTTTTTGTACACAAATGTGATGATGGTGAAGATGATGATGATGATGCCTACAATTTACAACATTAACAAACAACTCTCTCTCTCTCTCTCTCTCTCTCTCTCTCTCTCTTTTTTTTGTTCTTTTTCCCTCTCCTCTCCTCTCCTCTCCTAAACTAAACTCAACACATTACACACTTCCTCAAGCATGCAAAATAAGTGAGCCCTGCTTCCCATGCGCCCTCTCATGAATGAGATGAACAAAATTTGATTCTTTATATTTTTTTATTTTTTGGGAGGTAGGAGAAAATAGAGATGGAGAAAGAGAAACAGTGTGGATGTTGGGGTATTCTTAGAAGCAGTGTGAGAAGCTGCAAAACCTCTGATTCTACAATCTCTGCCCCTTCCATCCCTAGAAGCAGTCTTGTTTATGATGCTGCAGGTTTCCTTCTCTCTCTCTCTCTCTCTCTCTCTCTCTCCCTCCATTAATCTTGCTATATTTCTTGATTTCTGATCAAATACTCTGTGTTTTTGTTGACATATTAATATTCAAGATTTGAAACTATTTCAATTGTTAATATTCTTGTTGCAAACTGTGATGCTGTTAAATTCATTGATCAAGATTAGTGAATTTGAATTCATGTGTATTGTTGATTGTGTTTGTAGAAAATTTTCATTCTGTTAGTGTTTCCCCTATTCAAGAATCTGAAATGTGTTGATTATCTACCTTATATAGACATAGACCTAATTAGTTATCCATTTATTAAGTATGTAAGAATTTCACATTCATTATTGATCTAAAATCATAACCAAAACCCCTTTCCAATCTTATAGTATATCACAAAATTCACTTGATTCTTGCAATGCAGCTACCGAGACTCGTTACTTGAATGCCAGCAACCGCGAAATGTATGGGCCAGACGAGCCCAAGAACTCGTCCGAAGATCCACATTCGGATGCATCAGCCTTAGAAAAGAGGCCTCCCCACCAGCTTCTCGAGTTCAGCTTCCACGAGCTGAAATCAGCCACGGGCAATTTTAGGCCTGATAGCATTCTCGGGGAGGGTGGCTTCGGGTACGTGTTCAAAGGGTGGATAGAGGAGAATGGGACGGCCCCTGCAAAGCCTGGTTCGGGGATCACGGTTGCTGTCAAGAGCTTGAAGCCTGATGGCCTTCAAGGCCATAGGGAATGGGTGGTGAGCTTTGATTCTTGCCTAGTAAATGAGGTTGCTCATAGACATGTATTGGTGCTGATGATTCTTGTTAATGCAGGCTGAGGTTGATTTTCTTGGGCAGCTTCACCATCCTAATCTTGTTAAGCTCATCGGATATTGTATCGAAGATGATCAGAGGCTCCTCGTCTATGAATTCATGACCCGTGGAAGCCTTGAAAACCATCTTTTTAGGAGTGAGTTCTTAATTTGCATTTATAATGTACATATACTTAAGATTGGATCTGCAGCATTATTTCTAGTATCGAAGATGGTCTCGAATTATATTGTTTTATGATGTTGTTGATACTTCTTGAAGGGACCATACCTCTTCCATGGACAAACAGAATCAAGATTGCACTTGGAGCAGCTAAAGGATTAGCCTTCCTCCACAGTGGGCCCGAGCCAGTTATCTATCGTGATTTCAAGACATCGAACATTTTGCTAGACTCGGTATGTGAGTTTGCATATCACAGTAGCATTTGTCGATGGCCTCATGCTCTGAAGTTTTATGGAACTTTCCTTTTTTCAGGAATACAATGCGAAGCTTTCAGATTTCGGTTTGGCGAAAGCTGGCCCTCGAGGAGACAAGACACACGTTTCGACTAGAGTCGTCGGGACCTATGGCTATGCAGCTCCCGAATACGTAATGACAGGTACATTGCATCCTCATTTCCTGTATTTCCAGTTGATTTAAGGTTGTTCTCGTGTCTTTATTGGGAAATTTGGCTATCATGGTACTGTATTTATCATGAGATTTCTAATTCATTTTTTTTTGTTAATCTTCAAAACATCAATGTGAATTGCCCTATTGTTATCTTGCAGGACATTTGACCTCAAAGAGCGACGTCTACAGTTTTGGAGTCGTGCTTCTAGAAATCTTGACCGGACGACGATCCATGGACAAGAAACGGCCAAGTGGGGAGCAGAATCTCGTGACATGGGCACGGCCTTATCTATCGGACAAGAGGAAGGTGTACCAAGTAGTCGACCCTCGCCTCGAGCTCAACTACTCGATAAAAGGCGTACACAAGGTAGCACAGCTAGCTCACGGCTGCCTAAGCAAGGACACGAAAGCCCGGCCTTCGATGGAGGAAGTCGTGAGAGTCCTCGCTCCCCTCCAACACCTCAATGATCTCGCGATACTCAACTATCATACCCGATTTTCTCAGGGAGGGAGGCGTCGGTTCCCTCCCGGAGGGAAACGGGAGAAGAGGCCGGACGGCGGCGGCGTTCATCAACTCAACATTAACCAGTCGAGGAGTGTAAGAGAACCCAAGCTAACATCTGCTCAACATTATTGTAGATGAAGATTAACGTAGCTAATTTTTCTTTTTCTTGGTTTTTTATTTTGGCTTGCTTTTGATGTGATGATGATGATGTGTAATAGATTTTGTTTGTGTTTAATTGTGATATTGTAAGTTTTCTTAATAGTATTTGAATATATATTCATGTTTGTATTAATTTACAAATTTACAAGAAGTGAATACTCCTAGTCAGTGTTCTAAAAATCAGCCTAGGCAGCCGCCTAGACGGCGCCTAGGCGCTAGGCGGTGCCCAGCCGCCTAGATTTTATGCTAGGCGGCCGCTTCTAGGCGGTGCTCGGCTAGGCGGCCCTAGGCGGAGCTGGGCGGGGCTAGGCGGGGCTGGGCGGGCTGGGCGCAAATTTATGTAAGAGACTACTAAATTTGTAGAATTTGAACTATTTATTAGCATATTATATTATTATATAATTTATATTTGTTGAATCTTGTCCATTAATCATAAATTAGTAGATGAAAGTATATTAGTAAATGATATATACTTTTTATTACTGTATATGATATTGTGTAAAAATAATAGTAAAAATACATAAAATAACACTTATCCGCCTAGCCCGTCTAAAATCCGCCTAGAAGCCCGCCTAGCCGCCTAGACGCTAGTTGGCAGCCCGCCGCCTAGCTACCGCCTAGCGTATTTTAGAACATTGCTCCTAGTCCTAGTTGATAAATTAAATTCATGAAAAATTCAAGGTACAAAAATTGATAATGATTTTGCAATCATAGAGTATAATAAATAAAGAGGCACACTCCTGTGAGGCCGGCCTCACCGTGAGGCCGGATTAAAATTGACACTTTTGTTTATAAAGATTGACACTTTGAAACATTGACACTTTTGTTTACAAAGATTGACACTTTTGAAACATTGACACTTTTATTCATAATAATTGGCATTTTTACGAAAAATACGTTAATAATGAATATTAATTTCATATTATGGAAATAAATAATATGTATATATATATATATATAAAATAATAATAATAATAATAATATAAACTATAATATCAAAACATTATAATAACAAGTCGATAAAAAAAATATAAAATTTTCGATATCAAATAGATTGACACTTTCATTCAGAACAATTGACACTTTTATTCATTAAGATTGGCACTTTTGCTGGAGAATTATATATCCTAAGTTTCAACTTATAATCCATATTCAACATTATAAAATTGAAGTTAAATACTAAACAATAATTATAAAACCCTAAATTGATATATGAACCCTATAAAGTAATTTTAAAATTACTACATACATACAAATTACGTATAAATTTTTATTTATAAGATTGACACTTTTGTTCATAAAGATTAGCACTTTTATTAACAAAGATTGTCACTTTACTTAAACGGGTCGGATCAACACGGACCACCCGACCCGAAATTGAGTCAACCGGGTCGGGTTGACCACAGTTGGGCCGGGCCGGGCGGGTCAAGTGGATCCGGCCGCATGGTGCGGCCGGCCACATACAAGTTTTTGTCATAAATAAATGTGGGAATCTTATCTTATGAAAATCACACACATATAAATGTTAGTGAAATAAGAAATATATTCCTTGTGCTAAAGATTCTTATCACTGTCATTTTCAAGCTCAGAATATTCCCTAATAACTGTATTTGATGGGCCTGGCCTGTTTATATATTCCACGGTATTGGGCTTTTTCTATTGTATTATTGGGCCAACTCTGACCCATTAATCCATCCACACAAAACTTGTTGATCTTAATATAAACTCACAATGCAATGATAAACAAAACGTACAGTACAACACATACATAATGAAATGAAGCAGAAGCAGCCTATACTATACTATAGGTAGTTAATTAATGAAATCAAAGATCATTTCATCACCATCCAAACTAGTAGTATAATCGAAGGAAAGAAGATCGTCCAAAATGGGCATGAAATCATAGTCGTAGTCCATGCTCTCTAACCAATTAGGATTGTTAACACCTACATCGACTTCTGCACGGGGCGGCGCCACCGCGGGGGTGGGCTCTGGGAGCGGTGGCGCTTGAGCTTGAGCCCTGGAGGGCCTCTTGTTCAAATGTGTATTCCAATAGTTCTTCACTTCGTTGTCGGTCCGCCCGGGGAGCCGACCGGCTATCAATGACCAACTAATAAACAACCGGCCGATCGACAGTTAGGGTTTTTTTAAAAAAGCTCGAACTTGTAGAAAGATATTATAATTAATTTACCGGTTGCCTAGAAGCTTATGGAGCCTAATAATGAGGTCCCTCTCATCGGGAGACATGATGCCTCTCTTGATGTTAGGTCTCAGGTAGTTCTTCCATCTCAGCCTGCAACTCTTTGAGCCCCGATTCAAACCTACACTCTTACTCTTACATATTAATTGTTAAGTTAATTATGAATAAAAAAGGAAATTAATGTAATTAAAATGAATTCTGCATGCCTGAATTCTTGGAGACAACGGTCCAGTTGCCTTCTCCATGAGTCTCCACGTAGTTCTTGAGAATCAAATCCTCTTCTGGTTTCCAGAAACCCTTGTTCATACTTGCTGCTTTCACTTCTTCTTTCACTTTCACATCCATCTCTCTCTCTCTCTCTCTCTAGAGCTTGCTTTTAATTAATTAATCATATATGTGATCGATCAGTGTTTGAGAAGTACTTGTGGTAGGGGAGGGGTTTATTTATAGTAAGAATTGCATGCATGAATTTTGTATAGTACGTGATGAGCAGAGCAGAAAAGAAAGAATATTCTTTTTCTTTATTAATCTAACTAAATCCAATCCATTTGAATTTCTTTAATTTCTGTTTTCTTTTCTGATGAGAAATGCGTTCTTAGTTGAAGCAAACAGTACACGCGCGCGCATGATGAGCCAATTATTGGATGAAGCTGACGTAAAATTCATGAACGAGAATCCCATGCATTTTTCAATTTTCACTGGGAAAGAAAGTTAGTTCCTTTACAATGATGATGTTGATGAATACAACTACTGACTTATGCAGCTTTCATTTATTTTTATATATTACCCACACCCACTCGCTCACTCAGATCTGAAAAGTTCAATCAGAATTGACATGATCAGATTAATATTCAAATGCATGCATATATATATATATATATATATATATATATATATATATATATATATATATATATTTGAATCATAGTATTGAATTGGATAAAAGTATATACAGTATGTTCAAAGATCAAAATTGCATTGCATGTAGTGATCTTTTAGGCTGTCCTCTAATCTAATCCTCTCTCTCTCTCTCTCTATATATATATATATATATATATAGATTTGTCTATGATGTAGGGTAGAAAAGATAAATCAGGTACTATATAGCAATCAAAATCAACTGCATATATATAAGCTTTAATATTTCATATGCATGTGGTTTTCTTACAATATGGGGTCCAAACTTACATCAATAACATAGTAGGAGCTGAGTAGTATGAATTGCTCAATGATATGAATCCACTATTTAATTATTTATAATAAAAACAAAATATTGAATCGTCATCATATTCATATAAGAATAAGATCTGATATCCTCATGCTTGAGTGCTTCTTTTTTGGCAGGCAAAAATGTTTTTGTACTACAAATTTATAGCAGAGCAGAGCAGGTGTTCGTCCTCGTCCTCGTCCAGATCCACACACTTTTATTTTAATTTCTTTTCAACTTTGCAGCAGCTTATGAATTTTTATTTAAACTAGCCGATGCATGCTGATGCACTCAGTTTTAATTTTGAATTTTATTTTACTTCAACTACGGTAGTCTGTGGTTGATCATATTCATACAATATAGCACTACTATATATGCTTTACTGTGAGTAATTATGCAGTATTAATTAAATAAAAAATTATTGATCAAAATATGTTGACATAGGGTGTTATTTACTTCAGTAGCTGAAAACTATCTCATAATTTACTCTTCACATAGTAGGAGTTAATAAGAATGAAGTTTTTTTCATGAAAATAATTAGGATATACTCCCTCCGTGCCACTTAATTAGTCTCATTAAAATATTTTATACCTCACATATGAATGTCCAATGAGACTAATTAAGTAGGACAAAGGGAGTAATATATTATTATTATTTTTTTATGTCCCAAACATCTACTTACTTTGGGCTTCAGGCCCAGACGAGTTTGGGCCTGACTGTATCAATTCAAAACTAAGAGGCTTTAATTTACAAATTAATATTGCTAAAATCTAATCTAAAATCTTAATTACTTCTTCTTATTCTTTATTCATTCTCAATCAAAACTTACTTGATTTGATACTAAAAAAAGAGATATTTGCAAACAAAGTAGAAGATGTTCTACGTGAATACTTAAACTTTTCAGCTATGTTAAAACATTTGCACTGTTCATTCTTAATTATTGGGTTTTGCCATTTTCAGTACACAAAATCCAAGCTCGACTTAATCATTAAACAGTTTTCAAGTGTCAATTATTGATTAATGTAGGGTGTTAGCTACCTAATAATTTTAATTCAATTTAGTAGTAATTTAATTACAAGTGTAACACTTAGTTTAGTTAGTGTGTAGACTAATCAAATTCAAACCACGTGGAAGGATTAGCCTGAGAAAGACATGTGCGACCTTCTTCTCCGACCTACTCCTCTCTCTCTCTCTCTCCAAATTTCAGCTTCACTCGTGAGTCGTGATCGTATGGATGGGCAATGACAGGTATTCGACAGTCTTGTTGTATAATCAATCTCTCCATTCCTTTTTCCTACTGTATTTCTGGGTGGGGCAGCATGGTTACTTACTTAAGTTTGTATTCATTTTTCACCTGAATCGAGCTGAGCTACCTTCGTTGACTTTATACTCCCCCTTTTTCGGTCTCAGGATTTATAATGTCGCGATTCAAGCTTGTTTCTGTAATGATTATATATGTGTGTTGTGGATTGCTAGCTGTTTCTTTTTTTCCTCCCTTTACCTTTATCCTTTTAGGGGAGTGGTTAGGGTAATTTCGAACTGGTGAAGTGAAGTAGAAGGATTCCCAGAAAGTAGAAAAGGAATTCACTTAGATTTACAGTTAACTCTTATTAGATTATTTATTTATTTATTTTCCTTCTCAAACAGCTACTTGATTATTCTTTTTGTTGAGAATTAAAGATCCGATTTTTCAAAGTTGGTTCTAATCGAAAGAAATGGCCCTGCCTCTACCTATTGGTATTGAGAGAAATTGGGAAATCAATGGATTTATATGTTGTAGGGAGAGAAGAAACTCTTAACATAATCTGTTGAAAGTAGGAAGAAGACAAAGATGTTTGGTGTAACTGAAGTTATCAAGAGATTAGAAGGGAAGTTTAGATTATCTTTGCATCATTTGTTTGGTTATATATCGATTATGATATCGAAAGATTTTTGCTTGTGCTTACATTTCTCTGCCTTTTGGCCTTTGATTTGTTGTGGTTCTGGCATGAGATTAATGTTTTCATGACCTTGACATGATCCTTGATTTTCTCGAATGTTCGATTCATTATGTTTGCTGCTGCCTTTAGCTTCGTAGTTTTGCTGGATCACTACATTTACATCCATTTCATCTCCAGTTCATGTTGATCTTTTGATTTGTTTTATTAAAATGGTGAAGTTTTTCGAATTCGTGATTCATCTTTCATCATGTTTTGTATTGAAATGAAGTGCCTGCAGTTTCTTGATTGAGTTTAACTCATGCAGATCATGATTGGTGTTTGTCCTAATGAAGGCCTTCCGTAGGATGGCCCCGAGTTCTCGTTTCACACCTAGGCGTTCTTCTAGAAAGTTCCGTTTCATTTTACTCTTAATACTTGGTTCTATATGTGTGACCGGAATCATCATTAACGCTCAAAAACTCTCATACTTTTTCCGCCCTCTTTGGGATGTTCCTCCTCCCCCGTTTGAGCCTTTACCTCATTACTACGCAGAAAATGTTTCGATGGACTATCTCTGTCGTCTCCATGGCTGGTCCATACGATCCGAGCCTCGTCGAGTCTTTGATGCAATCATATTCAGCAACGAATTAGACTTGCTAGAGATCAGATGGAAAGAACTCAATCCTTATGTCACTAAGTTTGTCATCTTAGAAGCCAACACTACCTTCACCGGAATCCCAAAACCTCTCTTCTTTTCCAAGAATCGAGACAGATTCGCCTTTGCCGAGAGTAAGATAGTCCACAGCGTGTTTCCTGGAAGAATCGCTGCACGTGGGTCCCACGAAGATCCTTTCAAACTCGAAGCTGAGCAACGTATATCCATGAACTACCTACTTCGTGCAGCTGGTATATCTATTGGCGATCTCCTAATCATGTCAGATACTGACGAAATACCGAGCCCTCACACTATCAAACTGCTGCAATGGTGCGATGGGGTTCCTCCGGTTCTTCATCTCGAGATGAGGAACTATCTGTATTCCTTCGAGTTCCCTATCGATTACAGCAGCTGGCGTGCGACTGCACATATTTTCAGCCAGTGGACTCAATACAGACATTCGAGGCAGAGCGACTTCCTCCTCTCCGATGCAGGCTGGCACTGCAGCTTCTGCTTCAGGTATTTAAAGGAATTCGTTTTCAAAATGCAAGCGTACAGCCACGCGGAGAGAGTGAGGCGTAAAGAATTCCTGAAGCATTCCAGGATTCAGAAAATTATCTGTGAGGGAGATGATCTGTTTGATATGTTACCCGAGGAGTATACCTTCAAGAACTTGATCAAGAAAATGGGATCGATTCCTCGATCTGCTTCTGCTGTTCATGTTCCGGCCACCTTGATTGAGAATGCGGATAAATTCCGATTTCTTCTGCCCGGGGGCTGCTCTCGTTTGCCCGGATGAAGGGAAAATTCGGGTTTCCTTCGACTTTTCTTCTCTCTCTCCTCTCTGCATAATTAGGATGCGGAATTGATTTTGCAAATGCTAGAGCTCAAAGAGTTTGAAGCAGTGCTTTCACAGGTTACATTCCTTTTTATTTCTGAATGTTTTGAGATGTATACTCTTACTTTGGTAGAATACTCTTACTTTTCCACGTTTTCATACAAATAGATTCAATGGAATTCTTTCATATGTTTTTTTGGTGGATTTTTCTTATTTATAGAGAAAGAAATTGAGTTGAGCAAGTTGAATAATATTGCTATGCATTTTTTTTCTTCTTTTTCTTGGAATTAAATCATATTTTCATGTAGTAGTATTATTTTGTTACTTGTGTAGATTGCAATATTATCATGAGATTGTAATAATGTACTGGTTTTGAAATATTCATGTACTACTAGATTTATTTATTTATTTCCCCTGTTTTTGTGAATATTACATATTGGAATGTGTTATCTATTTAATTTACTTGTACTTTATTTTTGTATTGGATATATTGTCAATGCAAGGAGAAAGAAAGAAATTAACAATTTCTCATTGAAGAATGAATTCATTTTCTCATGTACATTAGTATATATTACTATAATGTTTGTGTTCAATACTTGTTGAATAAATAGAAAAATTGATAATGTAAATTGCCAACAAACAACATTCAAAAGAGATGCAAAACCATTTGACCCCCAAAATAGCAATTTTTCTCAATTGAGTGAAACACCTTTTCTATTCAAAGGTATGGGCACGTACAAAACCATGTTTTTTTTTGTGAAAATAACTTTTTTTTTTTTTTTTTCAAAAAAAATGAAATACAAAGAGTAATGAAACAACTTTTGAATTATAAGGCCAAAACCATTAGACCCTAGAAATAACAAACTCTTAATAGAATGAAGCAATTTGTTGAAATCTTTTTCCATGCAACCTAACATTTTTGCAATTTTTGAAATACTACCAAATTAGTACTAGTATCCACTTTTATGTAAAATAAGAAAACTATCAAATAATTTTTTCAAATCTCTAGATAAAATTTTAACGTTACAATTTTAATTAATGATTCTTGTAGTTATCGTAATAAATACATTTTTATGTTGGATTCTTCGCCCTATTATTTGTTCTTTTTTATGGTTTGAGCTCAAAAAGAAAAAAAAAATTATTTCCATAAATGACAAAAATGTAGATTATAAATTCTTATATCCAATTCCAAATTTATCAACCTTATAATTCCAATTTTCATAGTACAGTAATTATAAAATCTTGCTCTTGCCATCTTTTTTTTTTCTTAGTAATTAAAAAAAAAAAAAAGAAGGGAAAAAAAAAAGAGAGGAAAAACTGGAGACTAAAGAAGAGAATGATGGAGGTCCGAGGTTGACGGCGGTGGAAGTATTCTCACTCTCTCTAAAATACGTATGTAGTCACGCTCTCTTACATTTTGCTCTATTCCTCTACGTACTCGCGTACGTATACGGATTCACAGGTACTCTTCTCCCTTCTCTTCCCCACCACCCCAATTTTATTTTTTTTAATACCCTTCTTTTCTTCATGTAATGATTATGTGTACTCCATGATTCCAAAAAAAAAAAGAAAACTTTTTTTTTTTTTTGGGATGGGAGGAGGAATTAGAATTCGAGAAGTGGAAAAATAAGCAGAAAGAAGATTTTTTTTTTTTTTAATTTTAAATTCCACCTTAAAACCTGAAAGAATTATGAAAATGTACGACTTCTTTCGTTGTGAGTTCTGGATTTTGGATTCATGCATTGGTGTGATTAGGAGATCAGAGGTTAGGGTGTGAAGAATCGTGATCTTTTAGGGTTTATGTTTGATTGTAGAAATATTGGGAAAGATTTTGTTTTTTCCCCTCTTATAAATTGATTTCGGTTTCTTTAGACTAGTATCTCTGCTCCCAACTAATTTCGATTTTCTTTTATTTTTACTATAAATAAATGGCAATTGTTGTTTTTGGATGAAATGTAGTAGTAGTATTTGTGAACATTTAGCTGCATGTCGAAATTCAGAAATCAAGGAAGCTGGCAGCTTGATGTGTGAGAGAGAGAGAGAGACTAGCTCAGAGAGAGAGAGAGAGAGAGAGAGAGAGAGAGACTAGCTCAGTAAGAGAAAAAGGTAGAAACTTTTTGTTGAATGTAGAAAGAAATTATGAACTGAAGTGAAGAGAGGTTCAAAGGGAGTAGTTGAAATTATAATCATTTGTTGGTGAACGATGATCCTTTCATTCCAAGATTCTTGCAGGTTCTTAGTTTCAGTTCCATACATGAATGATCTTTCATTTAGAATTACAGCTTTTGGAATAGAATTTCTGGAACTTATTTAGATCATCATATCTTCGTGTGTTAGAAAGGTCGAATTCAATATGATACACATCATAAGCCAATTAAGGACCTTACATTTGAGTAGCTTGATTTCTGGTTTTAATGCTTTGAGGATCCAGTGTTCGATTACTGATTATGCTTACTGTTTGGCTTCATTCTTCTACTGGAGTAGTAGTGTAGTACACCTCCATTTTCTTCGTTACTTATACTTGTTTTAACTGAGTAGATATGCCTAATCCCTTCAATAATCACAGACCGGTTTTCAATAGGAATCTTATCAAACTTTTCTTCTGTGATTTCTATGCAACATTACACGTCTATGTGCTTCTACATTGTTTGATCGTATATGCGTATTATGTGAGTGAGGTTCTTCAAGTTCGTGATTCATCTTTTGTACGAAGCACTAAAGAAAGACTGCTCTCTGTTTGTCCATTGCTCTGATTCAACCATGCAGGTCATAGGATGGCCTCAAGTTCACGTCTCACCGCTAGGCGGACTTCTAGAAATTTCCGACGCATGCTACTGCTGATTCTCGGTTCTGTTTGTGTTGTTGGAATCATAGTAAATGCTGAGAAGATCTCGTACTTCTTCCGCCCCCTTTGGGACACTCCTCCATCCCCGTTCGAGCACTACTTACCTCATTACTATGCAGAGAATGTCTCCATGAACTATCTCTGTCGCCTCCATGGCTGGACCTTAAGATCCGAGCCACGTCGTGTCTACGATGCAATCATATTCAGCAATGAGCTCGACTTGCTGGAAATCAGGTGGAAAGAACTATACCCTTACGTCACTAAATTTGTCATCTTGGAAGCCAACACTACCTTCACAGGATTCCCAAAGCCTCTCTTCTTCAGTGAAAATCGTAAAAGATTTGCCTTTGCTGAGAGCAAGATCGCCCACGGTGTTTTCCCTGGTAGAATCTCTGCAAACGGCAGGCCCCACGATGATCCATTCAAGCTCGAAGCAGAGCAACGCATAGCTATGAACCATCTTCTTCGCCTAGCTGGGATTTCAGAGGGAGATCTGCTGCTTGTATCCGATACAGACGAAATCCCGAGCCCTCACACTGTGAAGCTTCTTCAATGGTGCGATGGTACCCCTCCAGTTATTCATCTTGAGCTGAAGAACTATCTCTACTCCTTCGAGTTCCCAGTCGAGTACACAAACTGGAAGCCAACAGCACATATCTACAGCCAGTGGACTCAGTACCGACACTCGAGGCTGAGTGATTATCTCCTAGCCGATGCAGGGTGGCACTGCAGCTTCTGCTTCAGATACATAAGCGAGTTCGTATTCAAGATGAAGGCGTACAGCCATGCAGAGAGAGTGAGGCGTAAAGAATTCTTGAAGCATGCGAGGATTCAGAAGATCATCTGTGACGGGGATGATCTTTACGACATGCTGCCCGAGGAGTATACTTTTAAAAACTTGATCAAAAGGTTGGGATCGATCCCTCGATCTGCTTCGGCTGTTCACGTCCCGACTTACTTGATCGAGAACGCGGAGAAGTTCCGGTTTCTTCTCCCCGGAGGGTGTAATCGCGGGCCGGGATGAAAGGGGTTGAGATTAGTATTGTAGTGGGATTAGTGATTATATTCTCACAAGTAGATTTTCTGGGAAATTTTCATTTGAGACTTTAGTTGGTAAACAAGGATATGGATTGGAGTTGATAACCAAATTATTCTTTTTGTTGGGTTTATTTCATTTTTATCACTTTCTTTTGGCCAAAAAAAAAAAACATTAATAAATTATGCATATATAATGCTGAATGCACATGAACATTTGATAGGATAAATTATGTATATATGTATGGTTAAAAAAATAATAATGATAAGAAAATCAAATAAAATGTTGATATATGTTGGATAAGATTATTGAGATTGAATTACTATTATTATTATGGGAGTAGAAGAAAGGAAAGAGAGGAAATGCGTGGGTAGTTAGTTAATTAGTTACGTGGCAAGTGGAGAGAAGATCATAAACCCAAACCCCGTCAAGAGGTTTTATGCATTTCCGCCATTGCTGCATCTCTCTCTCTCTCTCTCTCTCTCTTCCCCCACGCGTCTTCACTCTTCATTTTCGCATGCTGTAAACTGTATATCCCTCCCACCATTCGATCTACATTTTTAATGTATAATTTGTTTATATATCCACCGAATAATTAAAAGCTCTAATACATACATTTAGACTCTACTCCGGCGCCGGAGGTAGCCGTCAGATCTTTCATTTTCTCTCCTGTCATCGCCGGAATTTCATCCGCCGTAAGTCTTCTCCGCTCTCTTACTATGTTTACCTTTTCTATTTCAGAAGATCAGTTTTTTACGTAAAGAATTTCGATTTCTAATCTGAAATTGGACGTAGTTTCCCTTCTCCTTAATCAGCTCGTGTAGTGTGTGTGTGTGTGAAACTAATCATTTGAGAAGCCCTTTTTCAAGCTCATATAACGATATTGTGTGTTTGTTTATTTAATCGGTATTGATACGTTGTGTTAGGATAGGCAAAGCCAATTATTTGAGGAGGCATTTTCAAAAGTTTAAAGGTATTAGAGAAAGTAATCTGTGATAGATCATGGCACCAAGCAAGATTAAGAAGGCGATAGGGGCAGTGAAGGACCAGACCAGCATTAGTCTGGCCAAGGTGGCCGGGAATTGTGCACCGGATCTCGAGGTCCTGGTAGTGAAGGCGACGACTCACGAGAAAGAGGCTGCAGACGACAAGTATGCCAGGGAGATACTAAATTTGATGTCTTGCTCAAGAAATTATGTCAATGCTGCTGTTCTTGCTGTTTCTAAAAGGCTGAGCAAGACTAGTAATTGGATTGTAGCTTTGAAGGCTTTAGTTCTTGTGCATAAGTTGTTGAATGAAGGGGGCCCTGTTTTCAGGCAAGAGATGCTGTTTTCCAGCAAAAGGGGGTCTAAGGTTCTTAATATGTCTGGTTTTCGTGATGATGCACACTCCACTTCTTGGGATCAGTCGTCTTTTGTCAGGGCTTATGCTTCGTATTTGGATCAGAAACTCGAGATTGTGATGGCGTATGGGAGGAAGGTGGAGAAGAAGAGGAATGAGTATGATGAGGGAAATGGGAAGGATGATGACGGTTTTAGGATTAATAAGAGGGCGAAATCTTATGATGATTTGAGCAATTCGATGAGGGAGAGGAAACAAGTGTTGTGGCTTAAGGATTTAGCTCCAGAGAAAGTGTTGGAGAGGTTGAACCAATTGCTTCGTGTTCTTGACCGGTTCCTGGCTTCTAGGCCGACGGGGACTGCCAAGAAATCGAGGATGGTGCTCGTGGCACTACATTTGTTGGTGAAGGATAGTTTTAGGATTTATGATGATATATGCGATGTGTTGAAGTATTTGCTTGACTGTTTCTTGGATTTGGAGTATGCTTACACTGTGAAAGCCTTCGATGCTTATGTCAATGCCTCGAAGCTGATGGAAGAACTTACCGGATTCTACGATTGGGTTAAAGACGAAGGGATAGTGATAGCTTCGGATATCCCAGAAGTTAAGAAGATTAGTGATCAGCTTTTGGGATCATTGGAAGGGTTGTTGAGAGAGAAGGGGAATAAGACTAACGGTGTCAATGATAAGGAAGAGAAGGTCGAAAATGAGAGTGACGAAGATGAACAAAGTGTGAATGAGATCAAATCTCTCCCTCCACCGGAGAATTTTAATGCAACGTCTACCGTCCCTCAACCTCTGTGCCAGCCACAGCAGAGCCAACAAGTATTTACAGAAGAGGTAGTGAATCTAAAGAATGATGAAGAAGACGAAGCTGATAAGTTGATATTGTCTCTATTTTCCGAATGGGGGGAGTTCCCAGCCAGTTCAGCATGGGAGAACCCTGCAGCTGAGGAAGGGAGAGATGATTGGGAGATGGTGTTGGTAGAATCTGCAAGCAACTTAGCAACGCAGAAGGCAGAGTTGGGAGGAGGGTTCGACACTTTATTGCTCGATGGAATGTATGCTCATGGAGCAATGAAGAAGGAGGCAAACAACGGTGGTGGGAGTGCAAGTAGTGTAGCCTTACCGGCTTCTATGGATGGGGCACAAGACCCCTTTGCGGCATCTCTTTTGGTGGATCCGCCAACATATGTGCAGATGGCGGATCTGGAGAGGAAGCAGCAGCTGTTCGTGCAGGAGCAGCTGCTGTGGAACGGGGGGACGCGAGGACAGTTAGCCTTGCACTATTGAATTGTTTTGTTGAGAATGAGATGATTCTTTCCTTTTTTTTTCTTTGTGGACATTGTTATGTTCCAATAATACTATATTTTTTGTTCTTGTTTTTTTGGTTTCCTTGGATAATTCCAGAATATGTGATAATGGCAAGCTCTATGTTCTTTGTTCTTTCAAGAAACGTGACCATTCCAGAGAAATCAAACAGTTATGATATCTACCTTCTCAATCTGTGAAAATAATCGGACCATAAATTACACACCATAGTGTTCTGTCAAACCTCTTCCAAAAGAATTGCTCTCATCAAGTATCACACCAAAAGAACCGACATACGACAATAATATACTACTGTAGTATTAGTAGAAAGTGACGCGATACTAAAAGATAGCTTGAGGTTCATACTTGATCTGTTGAGTAATACAAGGAATGGGGGGTGAAGCAATTATACTTGGTCATGAAAGGGAAGATGAGAACTAAGCATCAAGATCGACTGCCCCGGGCCACAACAATGAGTTTAGATTACGAGATAAATCCAACGTAGGCCTATATAAGTTGAACAACAACAAAGACTACTACAATACGTGTTTTTTACCAGCTCAAGCTCTCCAACTGCAATTACTATACAAGTTACATCGACAACACTTGATACGTACACACACAAGAATCCGATAATACCACAGAATAATGATTGAAATCGACTGAAATATTTAGAGAGAGAGAGAGAGATTGAATATATATAATGTAAAGAATGATGAATGGTAGTAATAAGTTAAGTTATTGTTACTGCTCGTACAAAATCTTGATTCCCAGCCCCATATCATATACGCATATACATACTCATACTGTATACAACACACGCACACGCACACGCACACGCACACACACACACACAATGAATAATAATACTATACCCGTTCAAATTAGGACTTAGGAGGTGGCAAAATATATTACAAAACCAAGCAACAGCCTTCCGATTTGATTTTCACTATTCGAACAAAACTAATGTCGAAACCTCTGCTTCTAGTCGGCAAAGGGCTGAGAGTCCATGCACAGATGCACTAATTTCCTTTGGTACTGTCCGAAAAACTCACCAACTGCCACCACTTCTTCACTCGAGGGGTTCAGCCCAGGTAAATTCAACACCTTCTCCTTCGAAGATGCATCTTCTTCAGAATCCATTTGGGAGAGGTATTCTGCGTGGATTTCACGGCAAACCACTATAAACATGGCTGCAGTGTCCGGCAGCTGCGCCTGCCGTAGTGCTGCTAGCGCCTCTTGTAGTGCACCAGCTGCCACGTACAGGATCAATGCCCTGCATCAACACATTTGTTGTGACAAAGTATTAGTCGACTGATGGCAGAACAATAGTGCTCGAAACATTTGAAAAACTAGTACCTCCAGATATTGTGTTCGACATGAAGAACGTGGTCAGCCCATCGTTGCAGTACCCTGTGTGGCATTTAAGGAGTTAGGAACAAATCGTGGTTATACATTGTTGCCATAATCATTGGCCATGTGACGATTCTCATAAGCTTCTATTTGGTCCACAGGAAATAGTGCAAGGGGAAAAAAAGTATGGCATCATTGCTTCGGTAATTATGTCATTCAGTTTGTAGACAATCAAGATATATCTATGTTATCTAGTCCGAAAGCTTTTGATTCTGGAGATCATACCATTCTATAAAAAAGTGAAGTAATATTAATGCAGCAACTAACTTTTCACGAAATGAGCATACACGAAGGACCTGTATGAACATTCCTCAAACTCTAGGAGATATGCATTTCCCTCATCTTTATACCCCCCATTCTGTGACGAAAGCATTAGATAGGCCTGGATTAAGTTTAGGCTAGTACAAACCTTGCATAATCAGATCCTCTTAAATGTGTTGCAGCTAGTGTTGCTGCATCAGTCCAGTATCCAGCATCCTGCAACTGCAAAAGAGTTAAAGACACATGTAAGCAACCATTAATAAAATAATCCCCTTTCTCATCATATTTCAAACAAACATATAGATTTACCTATGTTATGAATTAAAATCCCAATTATAAATAAATTGTACCTGAGAACAAGCTTCCTGATACCTTCCAACTGCACAAAGCAAATGTGTCCCAGACATCGACCTATCATTTCTAACCATATTGGCTGCAACTACCTACGGACAACAAGTTAATTAGATATTTAAACCATGCTAGGTTTAAACAAGAAATGGTTTAGTAGAGACACGTACCTTGACAGCCAGCTCAAGTAGAGATGTGGATACGGCAGAGGAAAGAGCGACAGCTCGAAGAGCATTCACATAGAAGTAAGAGCTCTCTGGAGAAGTTGAGAGAAGCAAACTAACAGCAGCTTCCAAGTTTCCAACTGACACGAGTCTGACCGAGGAGATTTAGCATGGTAAGGCATGAGCATCATTTTGTCCATATAATAGTTTTTATTAAATTTCAGCTAGCAATAAAAGATGTATATTTATATAGCCTGTCACAAGTGCCTCATAAGAGGTTACAGCTGCTTGATGGAAGTTAGACAAGATGGATATAGTTTTCATCCACCACGAAGGTTTCTAAACTTAGAAATTCCTTTTTCCACCAACTGAACCAGAATATTTACATTTTAGCTTCATATTTACACATACATAAGCTTAGTGCAGTTGCACTTAGTCCACTAATTCACAAGCCAGAGCTTTGAAGCTGAAACTTTTCTGTCCATTCAACATAAAACATATCTTTGTTTTTTTTTTAATCAGAAAAGGAACATAAAACATATCTACATACATTCATATCGATCCTCCAAGAAATTCCATGTTCCCACTGACATTTTGTTGATTTGCACATCTTATGCATCAATTATTTATGAGAAAAGACTTACTCGTGTACACGGTTCTGAACTGCCTCTTCGCCCTCCAGTCTTTCATGCCAAGTGAGACGTTCATTAGCTCGTTCCCATAATTCTTGTTGATCAAAAGCCATCAGTTTGAGCTGACCATTAACCTATGAAAAAAGTGTCATTATTATAATTCTCAACTGCAGAAGACAATCCGTAGATTGAACAATCATTCTCGCACTTTACAACCCAATATTCATAGCCAATAATACTGAAATGCATTTATCACCTAAATTACTAACCAAAATATTCCTAGACTCGGGCAATGATTTTCTTTTTGAAGATATCCTGCTCAACATAGATGCCTGATCAACATCACGAGTGTGAGCTGTATGTGGGCCTATCTGAGGTAATTTATCAGCCAATTTATTCATCAGGTGGTTGAGAGCACGTGGTAACTGTAGCCAGAAAAGAGCTTCATTGGATTCACCAAACACAGCAGCTGCAAATGCCAACCTCAGCGTGGAGCCTCTTTTAACAACTTTGGAATATAGTCTCACTCTCTCATCATCGAGGAGGCAAGCTAAAGGATGTGTGAAGAAGAAAAGGTCATTAAATTGTTCAGAGAAGTAAATCCTAATAGTTGAGAATGAGACAAAAGTAAACCTTCTCTATGGTAAGGCTCTAATACTTTAAGAAGCATCTCAGGAACAGCAGAATCTCCAACACTCGTTGAATCAATCATATATTTACGAAGATCTCCAGCTGATGGAGTCCCAGGAGCATTTGAATATTCCTCACTCATGGCTGAGCTGAATGCATCAAACCATGAAGGTTTTACACCCAACTGTAAGATCATCCGCAATGCCTACAGAGAATAAACCTCCGAAATAAGCTAATTTCACAAAAATAAAAGAAAGTGAAAAGGATGATTTGAAGTACTTTTTCATTAACTTTTTAGTGAACAGACACTTTTCCAAATGTTGTTGTGATGTGATCGATGGGTTTTGTTAACGTACTTTGTAAGACACAAAAAAATACACCCACAAACATTCATCAATCTTTATCTTCTTTAGCAATAAAAAGAATCATGTTTCCGTAGACAAAAATAAAAGAAAATCATGTTTCAGAATGTACCAGGGCATGTGGTGTGGGGAGCAACACTGGAGAGGGCAAAGGCACCGGCCGAAATCTCTCTTTGATTAGTTGAGCTCTGGGACTCATCGCCCCAGCTTTCGTGTCACTTCTGCATGAACAGGAATTCAGCATCGGTGTCTATACCAGGCAGTATCTACGTTGTGGCTTTTCGACATATATACTTAATTTCTAGTGACTAAATATAACATGCAAAGTTCTGAAAGAGAAGCCAAATGCCTCCCGTCTCCATTCTCGCAACAGATTCGGCATGTGAACAAAATTCACTTTGCAAAGAAATAAAGGACTCCATCTTTTGCAGGATCAAATACATCATGCATTACTATTATCATTGCTAGCTGAAGCATACTGCAGCACACAACTTACATATTTAATTTCGAGTCACTAAATAAAACATGAAAATCCGGTAAGAGAAGTCAAGTGCTTTTCGATTCCAGTACTAATATAACATGTTAGAAGACTTCATTTTCCAAAGAATTGAAGAACCCAATTACATACAGGATGAGACAAAGCTACTAGGACAGTCATAAGATACTGTGCACAGCTGTAATAACACATGCATTCTGCCCCATTCATGCTCCAGTAGGTACAGACAATACACAAAGTTCAAGTGGGCAAAAGGAAGATCTATAGAGACAGAGGAAGTAGTGGACATACACATTGAGTTCAATAAGGCGGAAACTACTATCGGCACCAGCAATGCAGAGAACCAGAGGATCATCCTTATTTGTCCTCAACGGCAACCAATCAAGCTCAAGAACTAGAGTTCCAGGAAATTGTGGTTGTAAAAGGGAATTAGCCAACGGATCAGGAGAATCCTGCAAATATAAAATGCTAGTGAAACGTAAGAATCATTCAGAATCTTCTTGAAGATCAATCCAAGATTAGAAATAGGGATACTGCCCCAAAGGTTTAGCCAAGATTTCCTCATAGGAATGTTTTTAATCAAAACAAAAAAAATCTAGTGATTAATCAATCACAATAATATCATCAAAATTAAAAAATAGCCCTACAGCTCCTACATATACCATTGGGGACAGAACATTTTCTACTGCATCTCTACAAAGTTTGATTGAGGGAGGAGTAGAACAGAGTATTTAAGGATGGCACAACGTCTCTATAACACCTGACAGAGTGCATCAATTTCTTATGATTGCAACCGAGTAACTCAAGGTACGTGAAGGGATTACGCAATAAAGACTAATCACTGAAAAAGGATCAACCTAGAAACGAGATCTTACAAGATCAAACACCGAAAATGTGTTGTCGTAGAATAGAACAGCTACACGCCCGCGGCTACGGTCTCCAGGAACAACTGGTGAGAACTTAATTCTTCGGATACCATCCCTGTGAGTGTTGAAAGAGGATGACTGCCCTGTAATGACATCCCACCAACGTATGTTGCCTGATCTGTCCCCCATAACCTGAGTTGTGAATATAGAGCATCCTCAATTTTCGCATGCAGGTCTACGTGGAAACTTAACTATGGATAAGATAAGTTCACTGACTATAATACTTACTACATGAGGCAGGCGATAAGCCATGGATGTTATCAATCCATCAGAGGTAACAAATGAAGATGTGGGCCACTTTGGTCTGAAATAATGGCAAAATTCGACAATAAGATAGAGCTATATCATGATGTCAATAGAATATGGATAATCTTTCTAATTGATGTATGAAAAAGTTGTTAACAAAGTAGAATAAAATAATCTTGCTAATTGGAAACTGAGATACAACCAGATATAAGATACTAGAAAGCTGGACAAAATGAATGATGTGAATATACAAACAAAACATGGCGCAAGATGGAAAAATGGGATAGCAAAAGGACAGACGCATAATAATGTCCTAACCTATAAGATAACAATCACTAACGAAATACTCAGAAAGATAACTAAAACTGACAAGCTAAGATACATAGCATTTTGAGAATTCTTTTATCAGACACCTGAGTTGTACACCTCCCTCCTATCAAAGTGTCAGAAGGCTATTAGATAAATGGTAATAAAGGTTCATTCTGTTTATTAAAAGTTCTCGTCCCAAAAGTGATGGATTCAGTTAGAGCTTTATTTAGAACTTTATCTGGATTAGAAATATGAAAGATATATGCTATAAGCATAACAATAGCTAGGAGTCTCATTAAAATGTTGGGAACATGATAATGAACTTAAAAAAGGCCACCTAAAGTCTCTGATTCTTCGTCCTTGGACCTCAAATACTCCAAGGGCACCATTCACCAGAGCAAATGCGAAGCTTTCTGAAAACTCATCTTGCACACCGTCGGCTCCTTCTTCTGCAGTTCAACAACTATTGTGTATAAATAATGAGCAAATTTATCAAATTAGAGAAACTCAGAAGTAAATTACAGCACTAAATCAATAAGCGTAGATAGTTTAGCAAAAAACTGCTTACTGGTATCTGTTGATGATGCTTTAGTAGGGGAAGAGGCCTCTGCTGGGGGGTTGCCACCACGTGATAAAAATGAAGAAGTCCTTGAAGGTTTATTTTGGACTGGCTTCGGAACTGTTGGAAGAGTCCATTCAAGAACAGTAAATGGAAGAGCTAATGACCTCAACTGCATGATTAATTTAGATAGCTTAATTTAATTTAAGGAAGATGCTGAAAGAATTCATATCACAAAGCACAAAGAGTATCACTTTAGTTTATTTCTTTAAAAAATTAAACAATGATAAAAGGTTGATATAAAATAACAAAAAAGCTCAGGAACGGTGGATATAGTATGCTAAATCAAAACAAAGCATCTCAAATCAATGCTTTACTATGGACAATGGCAAACAGCATGCCATAGCCCCAAAATCCCAAATACGGAATAAGATTTGCATAACTAACCATTATTGGAGTCTTCGTCATTGCCCAAACCTCAACAGGAGCATCACGGAACAAGATTAAAAGATATCTGAAAGAAATTGAAGCAACAATAAGGACACATCACATGAAACGTTGCCAACTAGTAGTGAAAGTCATTTATCTCATCGAAGACCCATTATTATTACTCAAGTGCATTGGTAGCAGACATCTAGTGCAAATCTATGGAACACTAATTTCCCACTGCATTAGGACTGAACTAAAGGGAGAAATGCTTCAAGCTTTTCTTGAGCGCAAGTGCATTAGGACGGAACTAAAGGGAGAAATTATGCTTCAAGCTTTTCTTGAGCGCAGGTAATCTATAATTGATTCACATATACGAAACCATTAATTCCAACTTTAGGATCTAATTTTTCTTTTCACCAGCATCAAAATCGTGGATTTTTCAGCCTACAACTTCGCTAGGTCAGAAACTTATGTAATCAGGGAGATGCTTGATCTCAATGAGCATAATACTAGATATGTGATATGTGTTGAGAAATGCAAGACGTGAAATAACTGGGTGAAAGAGTTATTGGTTTCATTTCCTTCTCTTTTAAGTACTCCCTCCGTCCATTCATAAAGGGATAAGTTATATTTTCGCCCGTCCCACTCATATAGGAATATTACCTTAAATAGCAAAATTTTAACCCTCTAAAAACCATTCACACTACTTTATCCACCACTATCACTCTCGTCTTAGTTTTCGTGCCGGGAAAAAATTATCCCTTTATGAATGGGACTGAAGGAGTATAAAATTTTGTTAACAGGCCAAGTTTATGTATGAAATAATACAGCTAAATTCAATATTAAACAGTATAAATAAAAACAGCAGACCTTCCAGAAGACGAAGACCTTAGTGCTCTTATCGGTGCCCGTTCTGGTTTTTGCATCACACGAAATGTTCGATTAAGGCCACTTCTTAAGCAGGTTACGACAAGTCTGTTGACATATCCTCCTGTTTTCTCACTTCCCTACACATGAAGATATTTCATAAGGATCCGAAATTCACATATCGAGATGGCACATACGAGCAAGATAGATTTTCAAAGCAGTAATAAACAAAAGATTGTGTTGCTTCAAAGAAAATAATTGTAACCTGTGAGTACGAAAAAGACACCAGTCTAGAATTTCCTAGCCAACGTAAGCCTCTAACAACACTGCTATGTACAGAAAAACTTGCAGCTACAGCATTGGCCGAAATGTCGATCACATCAATGGTGCCACTTTGTGTTCCCAAAGCAACTAGAGGAACAGCTACAGCAGGCGAGTTTCCACCACCTTTATATATTGCATAAATGATTAGCTAATGCACAAATTATGTGAAATGTTGCAGGAAACAGATAATTTGAAGATATGACAATCTTTCAAGGAGGTGATGATATTCTTTATGATTACAGGAAAAGCAGATGATTACTCACGTGCCAAAGTAGCTGTCAGTGAGGGAGATGGCACAGCTAACATAGAAATAGCTGATGAAAGAAGATGAAGCTGTCCAACTAGATTTATCTGCACCATCAGAAAATTGTATTGAAATGAAACAATAGTTAGGCAGTAGCATTCTATTTGAAGCTTTTACATTATATTACACGAATACACTATTAACTCTTAGTTCAATTTAAAACCAAACATATAAGAATCTTTATCCTTTCAGCAATAAAGAGGACCTCACAAGACATGGTGTTGATCAGAGGCACCAACAGCAAAAAGCAGCACCCAGTATAAATACAAACAGATAAAAGGAAATTCCAACTATGGAAAAATTAAATTTCGCTAAAGCTGCCAACCTTAAATGAAACGTCATTAGAAACAACTGAGAAGTCAGGTTGGCGGTGCTCAGTGCAATTGATAATACTTTGACCAGATGAACTTTCTGCCAGGGGTTCGACTTCAGAAATTGGAACATCGCGGACTTCATCAAACTTCTTCACATTCTCGGAATCTCTACGAGCATCCCTAGACCTTTCAGCACTCAGGAGCCATTTCCACACTTTCCCATCATCCGAAACGGATATCAAATGAGTCTTAGAAATTATATGAGATTCATCAAAGAAAGAAAAGGGATTATCCAATTCAGAATCAAGGGGGTCAGTGTCAGGACAAAGCCTGACTACGTCTTGGAGTGTGTAATCTGATTGCGAGAGAGCAACTGCCAGAACTAAGGGAGAAGGGGCAGCAGTGCCAATTGAGGGCATTAACTCATCCACTGAACACATATTATGAGCCTGCTCAGACCTGAGGTAAGATTCAAATAAATATGCCATCAGCATACAGAGGGGATTAAAACTATGCAATCATACGGTAAAGACAATCAGTTTGTACTTACTTGTCACTCTGCCATGGTACTAAGCAAAACTAAAGCTATTAGTAGTACGTAGTATTTAGGAAACATAAACTTTTTCTGATAAATAAACAGATATATTTTATATGTGAGGACAAGGTTGTCAAAAGTACGGTACTAACATAAGGGATGGCATAACAGTCTAGAGTGGTACCACTGACAAAAAAGTCCTCAAACTCTCCGATCTTAGAATAACCGATAGCAATTTCATTTCCAAGCTTCCCCATTGGATAGACATATTTAGTAACTCATATAAGACCTTATACACCCTAAGCCCTGGGAAATATAAACTCAGTAGCTGACTGGATCTCCTGATACTCTATAAACTAAAAGCCCGCATAATTAATTCATTCAACCATCAGGACCAAGTAAATATCAAAATGCTTCCTCAAAGCGTGCATAAATTGTCTATATAACACATGTTTAACCATAGATTTCCAGAGTACCTGCAACACCTACGTTTGATCACTAATGATAGAATCCAATCAATCCTTGGAACCCCACTAAATTTCTTATATTTCACATAATCCAATCCCCATGACCTTCACTGAATGATTTCCCCTGTCATGAATCTTCACCAATTTCTTTTCTTGAATACGTATCTATTGTAGTTAGTTGAACGAACTTACCAAAAACCGGTTCACATCAATCACAGTCAGATCGTACAAACAAACTGAAATGGTTCGTATGGAACCATTAACTGCAATCTAAGCAGTACATTGCAAGACAAACACAACAGAAGAAAGCAAGTCATGTTGACATACAACACTCACTCTTTACGCCGCCAAGTAGTGAGCTTCCCATCCAAATGAGCGCAGTAAAAAACCTCCATGTTCACATCTGGCAACACCTCCAAGAATTTACCACAGCCCCTAGGCAAGCCTGCTGTAAACAACACCGATTCATACTGCAAGTCAAAGGACACCAGCTCTCTCGGAAACCCCACAAGAACAACATGCTTCCAGTGTGGCGAAAACGAAAACTTGGCCACATAATTGGGGAAAAGCGAAGACGCTGGTGCCCCGTTGTTGGTCCCATTAGCAGAATCCCTCTCCAGCCTCTGCAATTCAGTAGAGTCTGTTCGAATCTGAAGCTCTTTCAACACGACGTCGTTATCGGTTTCATCACCTAGCAATTTCACCGATAGGAGGAAACCCCTGAGCCCCAGAGCGCAGAAATGACAGGAGTCGAAGGGGTCACGGCGTATGCAGGAGAAGTATTCCGGCGACGCGTCATACTTGAAGAAGCAGCGGCCGGTGGCCGCGTTGTAAATCGACAGCAGCGAAGGGCCGGAAATGGCGGCAAGGCACCACGAGTCCAATCGTGTCTGGATCCAGCAGAGATCCTGAACGCCCAGTTTGGGGGAATTAGGGCTGGTGGTGTCGAAGAAGAGGACGGGCGCTTTAGAGCGGAAATCAAGCAGACAAATGCGGCCGTGTCGGTCGCCGACGGCGAGCTGGAGGTGCGGGGAGGAGGTCTCGCTGTCGATGAGGTGGTGGGGGAGGGCGATGGGGGACCACCTCACGGCGGTGATGAAAGCGGAGGCGGAGGATGATGAGGGCGGCGGGAGGGGGAGGGTCGAGACGAGCTGCATCGAGTGGGTGTCGAGGATGGCGACGGAGCTGCCGGCGGCGTAGGCGAGGAGGCCGGCGGGCGAGAGGTCGGCTGATCCGCCATTGTTCTTGGACGGCGGCCCCGGCAGAATGCAGTCCCATGAGGCGGAGGAGGACTCGCTGGGAGACCGCAGCATCTAGGTGGGTTTCCTCTGCAGTAGCACAGATCGAGGGCTAAGAGGTGGCCAAAGACGAAGAATTGGGAGAGGAAAGGGAATGATCGATACGACAGAGTGGAGTGCGATGAGAGAGAGGGGGAGAGAGAGATCTGGAGTTTCCAGCATGCAAGGCACGTTGGGAAGGAGGCAGAGAGAGTTGATGTCCGAAAATGCAAAATCTTGCCCTTCACATTCACTCTCAAATAATTACACTTTCCAAAATCTCCCTATTACTATTACATCTTAATTGCCTTTCTACAATCAACTCTCCTGATTTTGAAATGTCAACAAACTTACGCTTTAATTGTAGTGTTAGGAATTCGGGTTCGGGTTTAGCGTATTCGGGTTATTTTGAAATACCTTAAACTCGTTCGGGATTCCTAATGTTATGATCATTTTGTCCATTATGCAAAAGAAATACTTCACATGCATTGTAAATTAGATTCAATATTTATAAAAAAACAAATCAAGTAACGTTGGAAATAGTGTACAAGATAAATGGATGGCTTCCAAGATTTGACCTTTCAAGTTTTGATGAACACTAAAAGGGATCTTATTCTCATGAAAATATTGACAAGACGGTAAGACACTCGTTGATGCATGTTATGATCGATGGAGCCCTAGCGACGACGTGAGACCATCATCCTAACCAACTATGAGAGATGTTTCTAATATGCATACTAATGATAACTCCTTTTACCAGTGGCGTAGGGAGAAAAATTGAATGGAGGGTGCTAAAATCAATGATTTTTAGATTTATAAGGCAAAAAAATGAAGAAAAAAAAATATATACAATTTTGTAGGGTAAAAAACACCATTTTTAGGGGGTGCTTGAGCTCACTCCAGCTCCCCCTTGTCTCCGCCTCTGCTCCTTACAAGTAATACGGCAACTTAGCAAACGAGTGTAACACTTATGGCAAATCAAATTCATTTGGAAATTTTGTCAAATAGTTGAAACACCTCTTAGTTTGTTAAGATGAGTTGCCTTCTTATGGCGTTAACCAGATTTCATCGATTATATCAAATAGAGTCTTGCCGAAATTTATCAAGACAATACATTTATTTGCTAATTATGATGTTATGTGGCAATATAACCAGATTTCATCGATTATATCAAATAGAGTCTTGCCGAAATTTATCAAGACAATACATTTATTTGCTAATTATGATGTTATGTGGCAATATCATAAAGAAACTCATCAGAAATTGAACATTTTATAGTCATCCGTCTCGAATGCATATTTCTTCGAGTTTGTATATTTGTTCATTGATCGTTTGGCTTTTTTCTCATGAAACATTTTAATTTTTTTAATAATCGAATACGAAACCAGATGTAATATGTTTTTATTTGCAATAAGAATTATTTATAATGTTGTAACATGAAAAATGATTAAATAATAAACGACCACATATATGATATAATGGAAGAGTTAACATTCTCAAACGATGATTTATTTATAACATTAGTAGTAAAAAATAAATTACAACACCCTAAAAAATCGTGGTAGAACAGAATAAAAACGTTATTAACAAATTTAAAGTGCAACAAACCCCAAAACAGTCTCCCTCCCTCCCAAAACCCTTGGTGCTCACTGACACTGCTCTCTCTCTCTCTCTCTCTCTCTCTCTCTCTCAACCTTCCGACCTCCGGTAACGAACAGTAGCTGCTGGCGAATGGCGGGGATGGAGGTTCCGCTGCTTAGCACGGACTCAATCGAGTGGCGCCAAGTCTCCGTTCCTTCCACATCTACGTATACGGCCAACTACAATCCGGAGGAATCTCTTGTCAAGGACTTCGCCTCTTCCTGCGTCATTGGGAATCCTCCTTCACATTTCGTCTGGTACGGAAACTCTCTTTCTTTCTCCTTTTCTGTATGTTTGATAGGCTTTTGAGCTCTTGCAGTCGCATAACATTTTTTTGTGGAAAACTTGGACTTTTGGTGGCACTGTTCTTTTTGCCAATGTTGCTGAGTTTCACTCATGGTCGGCCTTAGAACCACGTTTTTTGGGCCGATTTGCAATTACTTGTTGATCACACTTTTGCGAAATTACTTCATTCTGCATTACACATGGATGACTCTGTACAGGAGAAGCAGGAGGAGTCAGGCAAACATGCTGGAGATTATAGAATTGTCTAGTCATAAAGATATATCCACCATTGGGCTGCGCCTTGTATTTCCCGAGGCTCTTTTCCCGTTTGCTTTCGTATGCAAATTAGATAAGGTCGGCCCTACATTTTGGCTACTCAATATTTCATTCTGTTAGTATATGGCCAGAAACCATGTCTTTGATGCTGTCTTTTGCATGCAGACCAAGTATGCTTCTGCAGATTGTTTGGTGCTCTATACTTTGACGATATCAGGGGTTGCTTACCTCATCAGATTGAGGAACAATTTTGACTACGGAACTTCTTCTTTTGTTTCGGCTAGTGAGGTCCTTGAGTGTAATACACAAGTTCAACCTCATTCGGGGGCAATAACGGCTGTCACAGCAATGGAAGGATGCTTGCTGATTGGAAGGAGTGATGGATCCATTAGTTTATTCCAGCTTGGCACACTTGATCCCAGCTCTCCAGGTTTATATTATGGTTCTATCCTTCGAACTTTTGCTGGAAGGCATATTTCCTGATCACCTACCATGCTCAAATTTTATGGATTTTTTGGTGGTCTTTTCAATTTTGTTGTGATATAGTATTTCTAATATTGATTTTTTTAAACAATTGCATGATAGACATATGTAGAGGTCTTTGAGGTTCTTCAAAGGTTGCTTAACAGTACTTAAGATAGGTGCTCGATGTTTAATTCTCTAAAGTCTTCCATCAATTCAGTATGACATAGAATATGAGTCACACTTGTTTCTTTGATGTCATGATGGTTTTTATGGTTTCACGGGCAGGCTTTGTATCTGAAATACGCGATGATGCTGGTTTTGGTCGCTTGTGGGGCATATTGTCGAGGTATATTTTCACTCCTAGAGTGGACAAACTTGAACTCTTAAATTACTGCTATCTTATTGATTATTGCTTTTAATTCTGTCCATTTTTCTCATCACAAAGTTATCCTCTGCTTTCTTTGGAATCCGTGTTTAATCATTTCATTTAGTCAGAGGAAATTGAGGTGCACCTTATAAACATAATCTTTTTTGGCAGAAGAAGTCCAATCAATCTTTACCGTATGATCACCGAGAGATTTGTGTTGTGTACTTGTTTGTCTCTAAGGATACATTTCTTGCAAATATATTATCTCCATTTCTCCCTTTTCTCTCTAGCACAAACATGTTCTCTCTCAAGTGCATTGATCTCCTTTTTATGTTAACAAATAATTATGGATAACTTAGATACTCTTGAGAAACTGATGAGAGGTGTATAATTGTCTCGAATGCCACCTTCATCATGTGCCCACTTTCTTATCAAGCTACTCTCATAGCTGTCAATTTCTCAAAATGAAGCCTTTTCGTTTAGTTTTTATGTGGAGAGTAGCTATCATTTTCCTGCATTCAATACGGGGTTTGATTTTGGGAAATATCAAATCATGATTTAGAATGATAATGCTCTAATTGGGCGAAGAGTTTGAATTCCACCGATTGTCTGAAGCCTCTCCCACCTTCCTTTTTTCTGCTCCCTACAGACTGACTCATAGATTTGTTTAACTGTGGAGCACAAAACTGAAGCTAATGTAATCCAACTAAATGCTGTTGGAGAAGACCAGTCAGATGACAAGTTTCCTTTTATAGAAGGCTCTTATCTTATATGATTGATTAGAAACGAGGCTGTTGGTGAAGCTGACAATGACATTTGTTGGTACTTGGTATAAACATCTAATCTGACCTACTTTTAGATTATAATGACATGGTGGGTGTGTCATTGACATATTTGTGAGCTGTTGCAACCTTTAGAGATGAGACAGTTGGCTCCACAAGTTTAGAGATGTGGATGAACTTCTATAGATATTTTACTTAGGCTGTGATATCAAGTTTGGCCGACAAGTAAAAGACTTTCCTCCTTTTGGATCAATTGTAAAGATGACACATAGTACAGTGGGACAAAGAAGAGCAACTAGGACGCCTTGTTCTGTTGATTATTTGATGAGGGGGTCTTGACTTTTTGTTTGTTTATTTATTTGATTGGCTTTTGCTATTTTTATTACTTGATTAATGGTGTCTTTGTAAGTATTTCGAAGTGATTATTTTGTTGAACTTAATGTCAGAGAGGCAGTTCAAGATGTACTCAGGGATTAATGTGCCAGCGGCAGCCACTCCTTTTCTAATTGTTACATGTCTTTTGCTCCATCCTGTCTTCTCTGTCTCTTGTGGTTTTTATTTCTCATACTAGTTAATGAATATTTATCATTTAGGAGTTCGAATCTGGCTTCTGTGATTGATTTAAAGGTATCAGAGATACAACAGAGAATACTTCTCTTTGTGCTTCATTCTGATGGGAGCTTTCGGGTATGGGACCTTCTGAACCGCAGTAAAATTTTCAGTCATGTCATGACAGCTACAGCAAGTACAGGCAAGTAGCCCACCTTATTTTCAAATCTCAACTTGGAATTTACTTCCTTTACTGATATATCCATGCTTAGTATAAAAGTTTAGCAATTTCTTGATCGATGTACCATGCATTAAAGGTTTGGTTTATCTTTTAGATCTATTGTGCATTCAATATTTTCTGTCTCAGAGCAAAGTCCTTATTCGTATATGCTATTTGCTGTCCAATACAAGGAAAAAAAAGGCGATGTACGAATTGCAGTTGCGCAGTTTGATGCTTAGGTGACATTTAGCTAGATCCATTGCTTTCTCTGTCTAGCTAATAGTATTATGCAGTAAAAGATACGGTAGTGCAGCTTTAGAATCTGAAAGTGGGTATCTGAAACTTTGATTTAGTTTTGGTATTTTGATGACCACCATCATTATGCTCTGTGGTAGGATAACTATCTTGCTACTTTCTATGGTAGAGGTGCAGATACCATTTTTATTACTGAACAAAATATACATCTTTTGCATCAGTTGTCTATTAATTCAAAGTCATATTTTGTAAGAACGATTTCCTGTACTGTTTGATGTTTTTTGATTGGCTAAATACTCACTTTCGTTTCATTTACATATTATTTCCAGGTGCAATTGCTAGCCTGTGGGTGGGAGAAGCTGATATTGACAATGGGATGATTCCTTTGGCTATGCTTCATAGAAATAATATGGTATGTGGTAGTTAAGGAAGCACAGTTTATTTCTCTTGGCATATAAATCTGTTAACACTAATTCTACTTGTGTTTCTTTCTTTTGTCACTCCTGAGTAGTTTTTATTTTATTTTATTTTTATTTTTATTTTACTAAAATAAAATAATCTATCAGGTGTGTTTCTATGTATCCAAAAAAAACTTCCATGCAGGAATAAAGGTTTTTGATCTAATCAGTGGTATTAACTTTCCTATTTCCTAAGGTTTTCTTGGAACAACTTGTCGGGATGATGAAAGTATTGATCTGTTCAAATTATGGTTTAACTTACGGATTTCTGTGATGGGTGAAATTAAATAGTGTATGTGGTAACTTGAATTTAAGTTGCTATATTCTATTCGAGTCTATACTAAAAAGAATTGAATGTGCCTTGTGTTATTCACTATGTTAGCCTGTCCAAGTTAAGCTACTTAGGGCCCGTTTGGTATCCATATACGTATATCAGATATGGGTATCAAAAGGTCTCATATCCAATTATCCATACCATATGTTTGGCATATCAGTATATGAATATCAAATTGATATCTTTGATATACTGATATCCTCTCTTTTAACTCTTTTCATATACTGATTTTTATAGAGGTATCACTCATATCTCCATTTCACTTCTAATAATAATAATATTAATAATAATAATAATAATAATAATAATAATAATAATAATAAATCATTATAATAATAATAATATAATAATATTTTTTATTAATTATTATTATTATTATAACGATTTAATTCTAATTAAATAATAATAATAATATAATAATATTTTTTTATTAATTATTATTACTATTATAACGATTTATTATTATTATTATTATTATTATTATTATTATTATTATTATTATTATTATTATTATTATTTCACATCTGAACAATCTGCACCAAACGCATATATCAGATATCAATTTCATACTCATATCTCATATCCATACCCTTATTTGATATCTGATATACTGGTATATGGATACCAAACGAGCCCTTATATAGTATGAGCTAGTTGCCAGGAGACTTGATCTCCGGTTGCCCAATAGATGCATCATTTTTGGTTTTATGTGCGGAAGATGACAATTGCTTGTCAAAACAAAAGTTTGGATCATGCATTATATGTTATAGTTCTCCAGTATTACTGGGGATAAATTTGGAAGGATTAATTAGACTGCGCGGTTTCTAGAAAATGTTTCTGTCTTGCGTCATACTTGCTAGTTGCACAGTCTTGACAGTGGTACTTACTTCTTCGTCTTTTGCAAACTGTAAAGGGAGTCTCAACAGAAACAATCTATCTACACAGGCTCCTACTCAATGTGGGAGAAAGGACACCAATGTCACTGGAGCCTTCATCAAGAAGAATTTCCTTGGGAGAGGTAAATCAAATATTTAATGACACTTATGTTATACTAATATTATTCTATACTCTTCTAATTGTCAAACATTGCATTACAACTGCTTTATGATGATTTTTCAGGGTGGACCTATTGATGTTAAACTTACCTCAAACAAAGTGTGGATTCTCAAGGAAGATGGCCTCATAATGCAAGACTTGCACAGTCATGACTTCATAGAGTAAGTTTACTGAACTTCTTCATTATGTTCTTTATATGCTGTTTATTTTTGAAGGACTGCATAATTTTATGCTGAAATCTTTCTATCTAAATCAACTGGACTTGAGTGTTTAGTCCCTGTTTAGAAATGGTCAAGGATTAGTTGCTCTTTGCTGCCCTATGCGATAATTTGAACTTGGTTAATTTCTTTGGTATTCCTAGTCTCCTAGAGATTTATTGTCTTTATCACCTGAGCTTTTCTTGACAGTCATTTTTCTTTCAAGTTTGACTAATGATTACCGTATTTTGTAAGGGGTTTGAGCCACTATTATGTTCTCCAAGAAACTTTGGTTGCTGACCTGCTATTTCAAAGTTCCGAGCATTCTTCAGATGATCTTCTCTGGCTTGCCTATTCAGCATTTTCTTCCGCAAAGGTGCCATAAGTATTTGTATCTTGTACCTTTCTATCTTTATAAATTTTAACAATTTCAATGCTCACCAAAAACCTTACCTTAGCCATTTGTCCAATTAATTACTACCTCCATCCCATTTCATTAGTCCTGTTTTCTATTTTCGTCCGTCCCACTTATTAGTCTCATTTCCTAAAATGGCAAAGAATACTTGGCTACAGTTAACTCTCTCTCCTTAGAATTGATTATAGCCACAGATCCCTTCTTTCCTTGGATCATGTGCCCAAACAAATGAGAATAATAACAAGGGACACGTAGTATAATACACATAGTTTGGTGAGTCTTTGGGACCTTTGGTATCGATTCTTTCTTCTATTATGCTCCCATAGATTTAATCCTATACCTAAAATAGAAATAACAATACCCCTCCACGCATAATAAACACCCTCAACATACTCTTATAATACATAATTTGCCATTTTGCCCTGCCAATACTAGCTACACTTTATTCACAATTTCTCCTCACCTACACCTGACTTTAATATCCTTAAAAAGTTACCTCCCTTTTCACTTTTATTATAAAATATTTCATTTCTTTACATATGTGTCCGGCCTTACATGACTAAATCTATGGGATAGAGAGAGCAATTATTAAGAATGAATGCTAGGCATTCTTTGAGAAGGTAGCTATTTGTTCTTTTTTTGCATAATATGCATAAGGCTAAGATGTGGACTTCGTCACTGTTGTCGAAATTTGTTTCAGTTATACTCTATATCTTTTCTATCATTCCGATTGAAAAATATGCTTGCGAAGCTTAGGTTTGTGCTGTTGGCTTAGTTGACGCAATTCGAAACTAACTTTAAGTATGAAATACTGGTCCTCTAGAGCTTCAAGATTATATTTGTTGATTTCGTATGTTAATCTTCTGAATTATTGTAAGCTTGTTGGTCAATATTTCTTGTTATGCAGGAGGAAGTCACACCATTTCTATCTTCTGTGTTTTTCCGTGCGTTGCTTTTTCCTGGGGTTCATTGCAACACTATAATCAGAAAGACATTAGGGGATTACAATAAGCACTTCACTGATTCTGAATTCGGTTCCTTCACTCTTGAAGGCCTGAAGAGTGAGATCCAATCATTGGTTGAGCATCAGGTATTTTGGTACATTTTATGATAATCAGCATTCCATTCGTTAAACTTTTATTGTGTCCCTCCTCTCCGGAAAAAGTTTCTGCATCTTTACATTAGTAACATATACACATTTGGGCTTTATCTCCTTAGCCTCACTTTGGATCATGGAAGCCACATGCATGAGTTGAATAGCTGTCTTTATATGTACTCAAAATTGCCCTCTTTGATTTTATGTGGTTAAGCTCAAATAGAAAACAATTCAACTGTGAAAAACTAAAATAAAATTAGAAAGTGCATATTTCACGAGTTCATAACTTTAAGGTTCAAATCAAATGGCACCTGATGCATGTGCTTTTTATGCAATCTGCTTTGTGATCACGGTTGTTGCTGCTTTTTACTTTTTATTTATATAGTATTATAAAGATTCTGGGCATTTACAAACATTGGCAGCTGATGCATCTCCTGTCGTAGGGTGGAAGTGACAGCCCAGTTTCTGTTCTTCAATTTTGGAATAATTTCTCTGCTCGTTATGCGAACAATTGGTGTAAATACAATGCAGCATTTGGTCTGGTCGTGGATCCCTCCACAGGTGCTATCGGTATAATTAGGAACCACACTATCTCTTTGTGCCGTGGTTTGGAGGATATGGAGCATATTGTACATGGTATACCTGACATTATAATGCTTGAGTTTTTCAACACCATAATGTAAATATATTTGCTGCAAGTTGTGCTGATGCATAATCTCATTATATTACCACAGGCTCTTTTGATAATCAGAAGGAGTATATTGGCCATGCCCTGGATTATTTGCGTGATGAGTTTGAAAGAGAGATTCTCTTTGAGTTTTTACAATGTGTTCGCACCGTGAGCCAGCAGTTGGGCAGAGCTTCATCAAATATATTTTATGAATCACTTCTTAGAACACCTCATATATCTTCTGAGGAGGTTGTTACCCGCCTTTTAAAGATTTTAGAAACTGGATATAGTTCTTCAACTGCAGCTACACTCTTATCAGAACTTGGAGCTGATGCTGTCTGGGAGAAAGAATTGTCAAATCACAAAAATCTAAGAAAATTCTCTGCAAATTTGTTTTTGTCACTTAATGTTTTGTGCCATAAAGCTAACTCGTGGAAGAAAGTCTTGGATGTGGTTGAGAGCTACTTAAAATTTTTAGTGCCTGAAAAAATTGTACTTAAATCTGACGCAGCTGTGATTTGGCATTTGAATGGTTCGGCAGTTGTGCATTCCATGTCCCAAATTGCCAAAGTGATGTTTGATTCTGTATTGGATGTCCTTATGCTGCTAAGCTATGTGACTAGCATCAGTGGGCAGGTCAGTTAGCATTATATTAATGTTTATATGATTATCTAGCTCCATTTTCAGAAAACATTTGGTCATGTTAAAAGATATATTATTTTATTTTTCTGGTCCATTCCTGTAATGAAGAGTGAAATGTCTGTTTCTGGACTTTTAAGCCATGTCTTTATCATATGAATGTTCTAAGTTCTAAACAGCAGTATCAGTGGGACTAAATTTCCTGCTCCTTTACATTCAATTCATTTGCACAAAATACATGGACTACGCATATCAAATTTCCTCTCAACTAGAATATAATGAAGCTGTATCTTCAGTCCCCCCCCCCCCCCCCCCCCCCCCGAAAGTACAGTAAATTGTGCTGTTCATGTTGAAGCTGGAAACATCACATAACCTAATGGTCCTAAATATGCTCCACTGATGCGCCGTAATTTTTTGAACCTATATGTGAATGAAACTGTTTCCATAAACCAGTTCAAGAACTCTAGTTACCGTTGCGTTTTTTATGTTCTCTGGAGCTCTGGTTATAGCTCAACTTGTTCAGTGAGGCAACTTTATTCCCCATTTTGTGCAGATCAACATGTCGTATGATGATGTTTCGAAGATTAAATTAGAGTTAATACCAATGATTCACGAAGTTATGACAGAATGGCATATTATCCATTACTTGGGGACCACACCATCTGAATCGCCGGCAATTGAAGATTTCAGTTATAAGCTGTCATCCTTACAAATTGGTAGGATCACATTAGATCTGAATTCCCTTTCTATAGTTCCCTTTGCTTGAACAGTATCGTCATGTACTTATGATTAGTCATCAGGATTAGATATCAATACTTTCCATTGCCACATTTTCATTTTACTAGTTTAAGTTGAGTATTATGTTTAATGATTGGGCTGACTTCTGATTTGTGAAGGTCTTTCTCACTCATCAGATTGCAGTGGAGATAAAAGATTGTGGAATGGGAAGCTTGGAAAATTTGAAATTTCATTAGCGCATATCCTACTATTGAACATGCAAAGTTCCTCCATGGAATTGGGAAACCTCTCTTTCAGTCAACTTCCGAATCCCACCAGCTTGGTTAGTTTAAGTAGGGGGCTCATCAGCTGGATAATTTCTGGAAGAAGTGGGGAAGAATCTTTTGTATTCTTCAGCAATTCAATTGATCTTGCACTTATATTACTTAGAAATAATCAGTACCGTGCTACCGAGGTTTCTTTCTTCTTATCCTTAAACTTCTCTACGCACGAGTTAAGATTTTGGATGGAGTCCTGAGATGATGTCTTTCTTTTCTTCCAGTATTTACTTACTTTGGTGGATGCGTATTCACGTAAGGAAAAAAGGTTTGGAAGTCTTCAGGCTGTGGATGGGAAATTGGCTGCTCTGTTCCATCTTCTTGGATGTTGTCTTGTTGCTCAGACACAATATGGATTGCACGGATCTGTTAAGGAGAGAAAGGTTGGGGAAGCAATTCGATGCTTTTTCAGGTATCAAATCAGTTCATGTTACAATTCTGAGGCCATTTTACGTGAAATGAATATGTTAGGTTATGGAAAATGATTGAAGGAAATCATAGATTCACTTCTATGAATTATCTTCATTTTGTACACGTTGACTGATTATGTAACTTGCTGCTTGTACCTTTGGGGTTGTGTTTGTTGGTGGGACTTACTACTCGTGAAGCTGGAATACTTGTAAATTTTCTCTTTCTGTTTTTAATTTTGCGTTTCAAATGTTTGTTTTGGTTTAAATCAAAGATGTTTTGTATGGAGAGTTGTGTGCTAATCTTTGTATCAGCACATGCAATGACGTTTTGTTAATCTCCTACATTATTTGTTATTCAGAGCCGCATCAGTGGAAGGATCTTCCAAAGCTATACAAAGTCTGCCACCTGAAGCAGGACGATTTCGTGTTGATTTCAGTTACGTTAGCTGTTGATAAGAATTTTATTTTGCACTTTTTCCTTACCAAACTGATGCTCCTGGCTACTTTCTTCTTTGATTCATTTCATTTACTATTTATCTCTTGCAGGCAGCGCCCCCTCAACTGCAGCATGGAAGCTTCATTATTTCCAATGGGCGATGCAGCTCTTTGAACAATATAATGTGAATGAAGCTGCCTCCCAATTTGCTCTGGCTGCTCTTGAGCAAGTTGATGAGGCTGTTGGCACTGTGGATTGCACCTTAGAGGGGGACCTTGGGGAATCAGTGACTACTGTAAAGGGCAGACTTTGGGCAAATGTATTTACATTCACTTTGGATCTTAATAACTACCATGATGCATATTGTGCCATAGTTTCAAATCCAGACGAGGAAAGCAAGATCATCTGTTTGAGGCGTTTCATCATAGTTCTTTACGAGCGTGGTGCTGTAAAGGTATACTCGCTATTTCTGCTCTATCTCTTTATCTTTCTCAATCTCTGTTCATTTTATTCTATTCATGGATAACTGTATGTTCTTTCCATGCATTTCCTCTTTAATTGCTGTTAAAGCTATCCAGCATTAAAGTGCAAACAAGTAATGAAGTAGAAGATACTAAACTCTACCTATGGTTAACTGAACTAAGCTCAGGATTTTTTCTTCTAATTAATGGTGGCTTAGAATTTGTTTAATTATGTATTATGCATGTAGTACAATGTAAATTATAACGTGCATGGATATTGCTGTTTAATTTCTTTTTCCAAGGAGTTATTTAAGCAATTGATATGAAGGTTATATACAGCTGGAAGTTTTAATATGATGGAATTAAGTTTGCAATGTTTCATCCCTTCCCCCCTCACTATTATTTTTCCTTTCTTTCTATCATTTCCTCGCAGATACTCTGTAATGGCCAGTTACCGTTAATTGGTTTAGTGGAGAAAGTAGAGCGAGAGCTTGCCTGGAAGGTTTGCTATCTGTAGCAAAAACATAGAATCTTTTTTTTTTTTTTTTTTGGAGTGCCTTCTAGTATCTCAAAGTTATCAACTCATTTACTTGGCAGGCAGAACGTTCCGATATTTCGGCTAAACCAAACCCTTTCAAGTTACTTTATGCATTTGAGGTGCATAGGCATAACTGGCGTAAAGCTGCAAGTTATATATACAGTTATTCTGTGCGGTTGAGAGCTGAAACAGCAGTGAAAGATCCTCAAGTCAGATCTACTAATCTGCAGGAGCGGCTACATGGGCTTGCTGCTGCAATCAATGCCCTGCAACTCGTTCATCCATCATATGCTTGGATTGATGCCCCCATTGATAGCATGTCTCCTGCTAAAGAAACCTATCCTAATAAAAAGGCTAGGATATCCAAGCTCGAACAATGTAGAGCATTCTTCACTATGAACCTTGGTCAAGAAATTGTAATTGTGTTGGATCAATGGATTTGGGGTGAACAATTCATGAATATTTTTTACTGCTCTATCGAGCTTGATCAGATAATTTTATCTTCAAGTCTCTGACCTTTTCTGTGAGTCATTGCAGTGGATTATATATAATCCACGTGATATGAAAAAGTTCTCTGAAATTGTCCCTCAAATCCAGATCCTACTCATTGTAAAATTCTTTGATTATTTGATGATGTGTATTCTGATCCTCCTGTAATCTTGTTGACTCATTGATATTGCCTTTCTCTCATCTGCTTCAGCTCCTGCCGGTGATTCTGTACCTCAGAAGCTTCCGTCGTATTTGGATATTGAGAAACTCGAAAAGGAGTTTGTCTTAACTTCAGCAGAGTACTTGCTTGCGTTGGCAAACATCAACTGGAGCTTTACTGGTATTACAATGCAAATGCTACCTGACTGTACTTTTATCTTGACTTGACTATTTTATTTTTAACCATTTCTACAACTAAACTATTAGCTTGGTTCATGTACTTAGATTTTTGTCTATCATCCAACATTATTTTTTAGCCTATTTCCTCATAGGCTTTCTCTCATTTCCTTATCTTGATAATTTTCAATCAGGAACGGATAAACCATCACCTGACCTTATTGATCTATTGGTTGAGTCAAGCTCGTATGACATGGCATTTACGGTGATCCATAAATTCTGGAAGGGTTCTGGTTTTAAAAGGTTAATACTCCTCTGATGACTTCTGGCTCTAGAAAATTTTAGTCCCTTAATGCCTTAAATGTGTTGATGAAAACATGGTAAATGTTCAGGGAACTTGAAAGAGTATTTATCAGTATGGCAACGAAATGCTGCCCAAGTAGACTAGGTGCCTCATTGCACGGGTAAGTAAATAAATTGTTGCTATATCTGTTCTTATGTGGCCTCCTAATGATCAAAAAACTCATGATCTCATTTGAACACTAGATTAAAGGATTCTGAAATTATCTCTAATATCCTGTGTTAATGTAGATAACCATTTGAGGTTTCTCAAGGTATTTAATTTATATATGGGTCCATTGAAAGAACATATCCCTCTTTCTCTCAGGAAAGATCGTAAACCCTATGGCCTGCTCTTGACTTCATCACAAGACGAGTTTGAACGTGATTCATTTGATGCAGCTGCTGCGGCATCATCACAGTTTGCAGGAAGTAGCCATTGGGGAATACTTGAACACTATCTCGTCCGTACTTCTTAATCTCTATTTCTTGTAATTGTGTCTTCTACTCTACTGCGATGGTCTTACTGTACTCTGCATATGCTTCTCTTGACGAAGTTACACTGTCTGCCATGATCTGTACCATGCAGTGCTGTATCTTGTTGAGATCTAAACTTACTTTCAATATATTTTGGGTCATATATGTGGATTCTGTGATTCCAGCAAAACTCAAGCATTTATTTGTAAAATTTATGCCAGTACCTGTTTGTGGGGCTATGAGTTTTCTGTAGAAGTGGACTGTTGCTATCATCCCTTGTGACACATTTTTACTATAACCTATTACCTATGTTACTCTTGATGTTCCTATATTTAAGTGCTTAGTGCTTTATAAAAAATTTGGATAGTATTGGAGCCTTTATAGGTTTGTCTGGTATCATATACTTCATTTTAGATTTTATTTCCTGATGACTGTAGTGGAAGTAGTGAAAACTTATTTGGATTTTATAGTGTTTTGGCTGATGTCGAATGAAATTGTCTATGTAAGAACATACTACTTGCTACGGCTTTCTTTTATTCCCTTGCTCCTTCCTTGCTTGTTGCAATATCACTTGTTCATAGTTCTTCAAATTTGTTGCAATATCTTTTCTAAATTTTTGGATATGCTTGCTCCTATCAAGCTATCTCTGATGGTCTGGAATCAAAGATATCACGTGGAACTTACTTCTGGAACCTGTATTGCAGGATAAATACAAGGCATCTCATCCCAGACTGCCATTAATTGTTGCTGGGACTCTCCTATCTGCTGATTCTCAAATTGACTTACCACTGTGGTTGGTCCGACACTTTAAGGTGAATATTGTATGAATTTCCTGCATTTTGAACCAGTTACGAGGCCTGCATGTCAATATCAAGCATATAAAGAACTTTGAACAAATTGTTTAAGCTCAGTATGTGATAGCTTATTTACTAGCTTTGCTTAGCTCATTAAGCATATAATTTTTTGCCAAGGTTGCACTTGGTCTCATTAGTTTATTTGTGAACGAGCTTATTATGCATATAAATGGGAAATACAAACAAGTTGACGTGCTAGTTTAATAAGTTTGCAAGCTAATAAAGTGCTGAGCTATGAGGCATATATTGATTTTGACAGGGTGGTCGCAGTGAAAGTGGTTTTGGCATGATTGGAAGCGAATCAAACCCATCATCCCTATTTCGCCTGTATGTTGATCATGGCAGACATGTAGAGGCCACCAATTTACTGATTGAGTACATGGAAAACTTGGCGTCTATTGTAAGTGCCACATTTATTTCATGCCTTGTTTAGATGTTTAAAGATCTCCGGTTTTAATTAAATTTGGGCTCTTCTAGCATGTGAATCTGGTATCTCTTGGTTTCAAAGTGCTTACTTAACTCTCAAGGATGGATAGATGATATATGATCACGGGGTTGCACTACTTATTCTCGAGAAATTTGATGGATGAGGAAGAGAGAATTTGGTGATTGTTAGATACTATTACCCCCTCAAGTATATCCCTGAAGGTGTCTTTATGGCGATTGATTCATAAGGGCCCATTCTTCTATCTAAATAAACTGGCAAGGATATGTGTTTGTAGCTGTGGACTTGGCTGCTGTGAGAATGACATGCTTTTCAAATCACTTATGTCCCTCAGAAAGAAATATAAAGACTTGGCTGCTGTGAGAATGACATGCTTTTCAAATCACTTATGTCCCTCAGAAAGAAAATATTAATTAATTTTATAGTCCGATTCTGTTTGCTTAGAAAATTAAATCAACTCTCATAAAAATCAGCAGTTTAGGCACTAGGAGAGTCCTTGACAAAGCCTGCGTCTTAATTTGACCCAGTATGTCTTGCACTTCTTTTGTAATTACCATCAGTTGCAGGGTGTGTAGCTGGAATATTTTTGGGTAATCCACACAACTGGCTATCCATAGAACATACTAAGATTAGATGCATGCATGATCTGTTGAAATTCCTTCTGTTGATTTGATGGAAGTTTTGATTCTTTCTACGGCCTGTGTTAGAATCCATGAGCCGTGGTACATATCTTTACAGTGTCCCGTACAACAGTCTCGTCAGAGGCTAAGATTATCCTGGGTTGATTTTTTATTTTTTATTTTTAATTGCCACGAACTGAAGTGGTTTTGTAATTATCTGCAGCGACCAGCTGATATTTTCCGTCGTAAAAAGTTTTCTGCTGTTTGGTTTCCTTACACTTACGTGGAACGCCTATGGGCGATGCTGGACGAGTCGATCCGGTTGGGGCACAGGAGTGACCAGTGTGAAAAGCTGAAGAAATTATTACATGGAGCTTTGTCCAACCATCTAAGCCTTGTATGTTAATCCTCTTCGCTTGTCTCTTCATTTTGAAGTTGGGACTGTTCAGGGATGGTATCTAATAAATATTTTTGCTTCTTTTGTTTATACTGGGAAAACAAATTACAGCTGAAAACAGACTCGGATGATGTTCGATCTTGCGCAAGCTAGAGTGTTTCTCCAATCCCTGTTGTGCTATTCGATCTCAGCATTTCCGAGATCCATACAGTCAGGTTGGTCAGCATGAGAAATCATCGAAATCGGGCTCTTACAAGCTGGAGGTTAACATTGAGTATGTGATCTGAAATTTTCATGGTGCTGCCTGAGTGTGCTGCATCTTGTTATGTAATCAACTTGATATTGTATTAATTATGATTATGTAAACTCTTGAGTTTAAAAGCCAAGGTGTATATAGAAGAGGTTCTTTGTTCTTTGTTCTTTGTATCACTGAAACACATCTAGCTTATTAGATATACCCCTCCCTCCTCTCTTTTACAACATTTCTTGGAGTATGAAATCTTTTTGGAGATATTTTCTAGTCTAAGCTTCAGTTTAAATCATACTACTATACTATATGTTTGTGTTATTTAAGATATGTTATAACATATCACATGTGTTTATTGTAGGGGACGAAGGGAGTATATGAATTAGTCTCTAGAATAAAAGTAGCACTCAAATCAAATAGTCACAAATTAAAGTAAATAATGATGATACAAATAGAGACCAATGAATTTATTAATTAAACAGACACAAACAAACGTCAACAAGTACGTAGCTCTCACTCTCAGTATAGTGTCAAGAGAAATAATAAAATGAAAACAACGGTCCTGTCCACGCACAAAACAACGGAAACGCCAAAATCGAACAGGTATACAGTATACATAACAAGACACCATTCAAACATACTGGTCTACATCATGATGCCCAAGGCAACCAAGCCAAATATTGCCAGCTTACCACTTGCAGTCGAAAGCGTAGTGGCTGCGCTTGGAGGTGGAGGTGGAGGTGGAGGCGAAGGCGGGCTCATGTCCCCTGCCCCTGGTGTACTAGTGGAGGAGGGGGCTTCTCCCGAACCCCCTGGTGATGATGGACTACCACCAGGACTCATAGGAGTCGGGGCTGACCCTGGTGTCGGAGATCCTGATGGCGAGGGGGACGGGGACGGGGTAGGAGTAGGAGTAGAAGGAGAAGGAGCAGGTGCTGGAGTCGGGGTAGGAATAGGAGTAGAAGGAGCGGGGGCAGGAGCAGGGGAGGCCGTGCCCGTGACATTGATAGCCAATTTTTGGCCAAGGTTACAGTGGGAGCCGAATGTGCAAATGTAGTAATGCTCTCCGGTGGAAGTGAGAGTGGTGTTCCAGGGTCCGACGGTGGAGAGGGCGATGGGGCTGGTGGAGCTGCAGCCGTCGAATGCTGCCTTGGTCACTTGTGCTGCATCGTGTTGTCCTGTCGTGAAGTTGAACACTGCCACACCCACACCCACACCCACACATTTTTCATCATCAAACCATATTTGAGTGATTAAATCAGATTTAAATCAGCTAAAGAATCGGAAACTAAGCATCATCTATAATTTTAATTAATTGCTTCAAATTATCAACATTTATATAATACTTTCTCAGTCGTCTGTCCTTAAACAAATTCTGCCTCAGTCGTCACCACCTACTAATTTTACCAATTTCCTCTAAATTACTAGTACTACTTATTTGCATCAGCATCACACACAATCAAACACTTGCTCATCATGACATTACTTACATCTCTATCTATGATTATATAAACACAATCAAATTAGTATAAACAAAAAAAAAAACATGTTGATTTAGCTAGAGAGAGAGGGAGAGAGAGTGTGTGCATACCAAGAACATCTCCAGCTCGAAAAACATACTGACTAGCCCAGTCGGAGTAGGCGGTGGGGCTACTAGGAACAGTCCACCTCATGGTATCTCCGACGAGATAAGTGGCTGCATCCGCTTTTTCGACGATCCCCGCCGCCACCACCACGGCCACAAGTAACCACCCACATCGATCGAAACCACCCATATTATACTTTTGTATATGTTCTCTGGTCTCCCCTGCTGTGCAGCTATGAATTTGCACGTACAGATGAGATGGATATCTCTTATGATTATTAGCAGTGTTTGATTTGATTAAAAAGGCTAGAGATCAATATCTATATCTATATTTATATATAGAATAACCCTTTTGAAAAGTCAATTTATTTTTAGAGATAAAATTATTTATATATATATATATATATGGAGTGGCCGACTAACTGCATCAACATCTAATTCTAACTTAACATGTGTGTTTAGCCAGCTGCACCCTTATCCTTACCACCCATCTAGAGAGAGAGAGAGAGTCAGTTGAATGCTCGATCAACTTACGTGATATGATAGCTAGTGGAATTGCCTATGATGCAAACATCCAATGTCGGTCTTCTTGCATATCAATTTATTTAATCATGCTTGCTTAATTTAATATGCATGTACCTAATAACATTGCCTACACTATGCACTTACGATATATATAATTTCATTCCATTTTATATGACTCGATTTCCTTATTACATCGTTACATTTTAATTGTCTTAATTAAAAATATCATTTTTGGAATCACTTTATACATAATTTTTAAAATACTTGTACTATGAAAATCAAGCTACATTATTTAATATGGTCGACTCCCCGAATCCAAGTCGGTTAAACTAGACAAAATTGAAATAAATTTAGTATACATTTCAATTACAAAGACTTATTCAGCCTACAACAATCTAACTGATTGGCAATATATTCATTCAAAACTAATACGTTTCAAACCCCATAAATTCTCTTGATTTTAAATATAATCACAAAAATATAACCAGCCATCATTTTTGACATTGACCTCAATTTCACTATCGTATTTGAAAATTCTGATTTCTCCTTTTTTTTTACTTAACCTTTTTGAGGAGGTATGTCTCGATTTAATCATGTGCCCTTTTGCTTTGAAGCTTTTATAGTGTAGGCACATAAAATTTAAGGAAAATAATTAAATACTTAATTATATTTTCTATTAATATTTTTAAAATTATATTAAATATAATTCCAAAATTAAATAGATATATATTTGGTATTTAAATATATGGAACTAATTTGTGCAATAAAGGAATAAATCTGAAGGAGCCTATCAAATCATGTCACGTCAGCATTAGGCCCGTTATTTACGGGCTCAAGCCTGAAAGCCCAACCCTAATCTGTCTAAATTGAAATTCTCTACACCTATAAATAAGGGTGTTTAGAGTATTCATAAATCACCACAAGAATTAGTTAGAGAGCTCTAAAGAGAAAAATATAAATTATTCTCTACGATTTTTCTACAATATTCAAAGTGGTCGGTCGTCATTCATCATCGCGTTCTTCGTGGATTCGTCGCGTTTTTCGCCAAAGTCTACTCAAATCTACACTAGATCAAGACGTCCTCCGAATCTTCGCGTTCTTCGTCAAAGTAAGACGTCCTCCGAATCTTCGCATTCTTCGCCAAAGTCTGCTCAAATCTACGCTAGATCCAGACGTTCTCCGAATCTTCGCGATCTTCATCAAAGTCTGCTCAAATCTACGCTAGATCCGGACATCCTCCGAATCTCCGCGTTCTTCGCCAAATCATCCCAAATCAGCACTTAATCCGGAAATAAGTCAAAAGACCTTCGGATCATTGCTAAATCCACACATCAAAATCGAGGAAAGAAGAGCAAAATTCTTCAAACATTTCATCAAGCCGCCCAAGTCTCGCATCAAATCGGAGAGAGAATCAGAAGAATCATAGAGATAGCAACCTACAATCTACTCAAATTCTTCAAATATTTATTTGTACACATCTCTTGTAGATTTATTTTATCAAATACTCATAAAATTTGTGTTTACATGTAGAAAACGCTCTTTGTCAGTGCTTCTGCGCATCGACAATTACTTCGTACTTCTACCCAGACGTCACATATTTATATACTATTTTTGTACGAAGCATGCATGCATGTGACTTATGTTAATAACAAAATCTAAAGTATATATAATAATCTTTTGGGTCGAAAAGAAAAGGTGAAATTATGCGAATCACATATATTCCTCCTTTATTATTATTACTACTACTATTATTCTAAATAAAAAGAAGAAGAATTCAGAGAAATTTGTAGTAAAAGATAAAGAGTCTAGTTAGTGGTTGACCTAGACCTGGAATATGAGGAGTTGATAAAATGGGACCAACTCCAATATTGTCCATAAATATTCATTCCACCACTTGTCCAATTTTTGTGGGTTTTGTTTTGGCTCTAATTATTTAGTCAATCTTCATTTATATTCTTGGATTCATTCCCTATTAATTTTTTCCTTGCTACTACTTTTCAAACTTATACTATACGATTATTAGCAAACTTTTATGGATGTTTTTGTTTGAAACCCATGAAAATATTGTCCTAATTACTTTGTCAAACTGTAGAAATGATTGACTAACAAGCTAGGTGCAATATTCATTAATTTGTTGAAAAGAGAAATGTGAAGAGGCCAACTTCTTTTATTGATGTTACAATTTTTGACATTTTCTTGGTGGCACCACTATAGGTTTAAATCAATATCCTAGTCAAATATTTGTTGAATATATGTATATTAAATTAAGATATAGAAAAGAAATCGTATAAAAATATGGATTTCGTAAAGAAATGAAATATAATCTAAACCATTAATCATCATATGATATATAATCCAAATTAACTGATTGATTACAGCACTTTTTGTAGATATTTCATTATGTAATAGTATTGCATCTAATTGTGTGTGTAATTTCTTTTAACGAACCAAGTCAATAAAAAAATTATAATTTGACTTTGTATCAGTTTCATACACTATTATAGATGAAATTTAATCATACTTTATTAATGTGAAATTTTTATTAGGGTACAAGATCAAATTATAGATGAACTTCTTTAGATTTAATATTTGACGAAAAAGGGGGGAGGCACATATCATAATACTACTATTTGCTTTATACTTTCTTCTTGTTAGTCTTTACTTAACTTTTTCAGGTGACTTTCATTGGCTACTTCCTCTTTTCCACTTTTATGTTTTTTGTTTCTTTAATTTGCCAAACCGATCTATAATATTCCGTACATCTCGTTCAAATCTCTTTTTTTTTAGCTTGAAAATTCTGATGTACGTATAAAATGTGGGAAAATAATACAACCTATACTCTTGGAAGTGTTCAACTTTTTCCAAAAAAGACAATAAAAGATTTTAAACGGAACATCTTTAAAAGAAATACAAAATATTTTAAATATAACGGAAGGAGTAATAGAATACGATTGTTCGAGTTACCTCGAATCGAATGCATATGTATGTATGTGGAGTATTATACTTGCAGCATATAAAATCGATTATGCTGTAGAATAAAGGAAAGAACATTATCATGACCTTTTGTGGATACCAGCATCATTTACATTCCACAACCTTTTTTATTTCAAACTTCTAAAATCTCATCATGTATTATATAATAGTATATATAAGTTCGAAATGGTATTATCAATATTTAAAAATATTATCAAGAAATCATTCAAGTGAGGAAAATAATAAGAACCTGTAATTTTTCATTTCTGAAATTTGAGTACATAACAAAAATATACCCAAAATGCAGAATGCTAATTTTGGAAGGACCCAATTACCTAGAGCTACATGACCCAAGGCCTTTATTTTATGTTTGAAGATGATGCCATTATAATCTCAGGAGCAGCATCAACGTCGAAGCTGAGATCGTCAACAAGAAAGAACACAACCCGTGCAGCTTCCCAGATCCACGGTCCTGAACATACAGAAACGATCAAGTGGATAGGTTTAGTCGAAATTCTCATGAGCATAAAGACATATATCATTGTTCGCACGTTGAGATTGAAACATCGTCATGATCACAACTTTCTGAGCTGTGAGATGCAATTTGGATGAATTTACAGAAACAAATTAATAAGACAGATTCAAGTACTATATGAGGCGTAAAGCTCGACTTGTTAGCAATTTATATTTCAAGAATGGAAGCTGATAAATCTGAAAGAGCAAATTCAAAGAAGATATGTTTACCCTCTAAAATGCTTGATAGTAAATGATAGAATTCCGTCTCATCTAAAAGCTCGAACTTGTAGAGAGGGTGAGAATCTATTGGCTCATACTATGACTCCCAATAGTAAAGCTCATACGAAGAGATTCGACACACAAAAGTATATGCAATTAATACCCTCTTCTAATATTATTATGTTAAACAATATGTCATGTTTTTTCAGGTGGTTGCTACTAAACTTTAATTATTAAGACATTCGTAGCTAAAAACATAAGGGAATCACGACTAAAAGAGTGTAGCTCCATTATGTTCGGTAGGTGAAGAGGGTGGCTTCAGAACTTCCAAAAACGCGAGATTCCAGTTTCCCCTAATTTCACTTTTCTTTTCCCGGAAGAAAACTGATGATTCGAGAGTTTCCAAGAACATGGTCGAGACTCAGGTCCTTTTCACTAGAGTTTCTGCAGTAAATTTTCAGATTGATTGACGACCTTATCATTTTTAATATACTTTTGAGAAGATCTCGTAAAGAATTTGACTTTGCTTCACGGAAAAAAAGTTGTGAAACTATAACCAGAACTGTGACCATTCACTAGACTCAACCAGAATCTTGGTTTTTTGGCAGAGAAATAAAAAAGAGGGTGGAAAAGAACGAAAACAGACAATTCTTTAGGGTTTCTAGGACCAAAACTGACACCCCCTTAGTTACAAAGGCTTAACATGACACCCTCTAACGTACGGGACGTAAAATACATTTACCCTATGAGATATAAAAGGAAACTACATAACACCGGGAAAAAAATGACACTGGGGAAAGCATCTATGCACTCGTGTCGGAGGCTTCAAAAGAAAACTTTATAGAATACATACATTTTCTTTCAATTTTAAATGTCATACCATCATAACCCGGGATCCTAAGACACTATAACTTTCTAATGATCAATTAAAGTCTAAACTATGTCCGCTTGAGCAAAATGACATCACGATGCAGAACTATTGAAGCTACACATTGTTGGTTGAATTGAACAAAGAAAGCCTTAGTTTTAACTTAGTTATGAACTGCCAATTTTTAATTGGCGCATTATATGTGATAGTTCTTCTCTTTATTAACTAATCTTATGATGATCTTATTTTCCTAGTTTAGATAGTACTGCTATAGTATTAATCTGTTTAGGTCAGTTATTTACTAAATTAAAGGAAAGAACAAATCCATCAGATTATCACTCGTCTTCAGTAACTAACATTTTCCTACCAGAGGCCAGTTATTGATTATCGAAAAGATAATGCACAAAGTTTAAAGCATGCATGAACAATAATGTAAAAATCTTGACTTTGCACAGAGCACACTCAAAGAGCAGAACACTCATTTCTCACATATTCATCAAGCAACAATCATGATTACCAAATTATCAAATAGCATTTCGTGAAAGAGATTCAATACCTTAAAGGACAAGAACGAAGAAGATGCAGATGAAGATTTAAGCCCAGGTAACCCGAGATCATAAGATATGCTCCCGTCCGCTTTAAAAAGCCCATAATTTTTCTCAGAGCCTGCCCCCCCTTTAGAATCCTCATTGAACAAAGCAAATATGTATGCTTTCAGCACATGCTTTGGCCTCAACGGAGTCCCTTTCCTCTTAGCTAGTCTTTTACGCAGATTGAAATTGTATGTCCTCGCATTACTAGGCGTAGCAGCGGGTTCGCTCTGATCCCCATGAGAAGCCCAACCAGTTTCTGTAATTATAACCTCCATTTTCTTGAATCCCGCATTCTCTAATGCTGCATAAGCTGCATCGATCTGAGCATCTAGCAAATTATCATAATGTAATTTGCTTTTCTCGTCGTCTATTCCCTTATTTGGCTGAAAGAGGGCATAATTTATGTCAATTTTCCCCTGGTTGTAAGTATAAGCCAGAAACGGATACGCATTAAGACAGAAGGGAGATCCAATTTCCGAAAAGAATTCCAGGAGAGGCTTCATTATCTGAGAAACGCCCTCTGTGAAAATGCAAGAAGAAGGAGGGTATGAGTTGGCGAAGACGGCCTGGGAATGAGCTGTAGTAATCTGAACTACTCTATCTATATCGAGCTGCTTCGTAGCATTGTGTATATTCTTAACAGCACCTAACAAAGCTTGTCCAAGTTCATTATCGCCCCCTCCCAAAACTTCATTTCCTACAGCAATTCCAACAATATGAGTTTCAGGAAGAAATGCCTTCACGTTATCCTTCACCCAAGTTAGGGCATTATCCGAATTTGCACTCATTTCCTTCACGAGTCCATTAGGGAGTCCAATCACTAACTCGAGCCCAGTTCCTTTGAAAGCATTTAGAACACTATGATCTGCATCGTAAATCCTAACATTCTTGATCTTTGCAGCCTTAAGTAGAGTAACAACTTTTTCGGGTGAAGGGATGTTATCTGCTATTCTACCATAATTGATTCCAAAAGTTCCGGTAAACGCCATTGCCAGATGGGCTGCGACACACGTGGAATCGAACATTAAACAAGCGAAAATCTCAAAGCATTTTAGTTCAATCAATGCACTAAAATTTCCCTATTCATGAGAATTCAACTCCAAGGATATTAGCTCAAAAAATACCAAAAGATATGATCATCAACACACACTTGTTCCAAATTGTTCAAAATTCAAAATAGAGCCAGAACTTACAAAAATCAAATTTAAATGAACAGAATTGAAAAAATAAAACCTAAGCCTGCAGTTATCACAACCAAGTTACTATGATTGCTGTTCGTTTCCAGCCAAATCTTGATAAAATTTGATTCATTACAAACTCAAAACATACCAATTAGTACTAAGCAAGTAGATAAAAATCAAAATTTTAATCTTTCTTGCAAAGGCGAGACCATGATCGGTGATCACATCTGAACTGAATCAATAGCATATATGAACAGAACAAACATGCATATATTCCAATCACCTTCTCTCCAAAAATTAACACGAAAATCAAATAAATAAACAGACAATTAAAAAGAAAAGAAAAGGAAAGGAAAGGAAAGTGGTGAATTAATCAAGAAGTCAAGCGTTACCATCTGGCTCGAGAAAGAAAGCCAAGAACAGAAGTCCAAGAATCCTCATCGCTTTGAAAGATTCTCTCTAGTCCTTCGAATCAAAATCCTCTAAATCTTCCTCCCAAACATAAAACTAGCCATCAACAGCTGCTTTCCGATATCAAGACTCAATTTTGACTCCGGCACACAAAATTATTCGGAAAGAAAAGTTGATGATCGGCGGCAGAAACGGTGGTTTCCGGCGGTGGGTTTTAACGGTCGTTTTCTTGAGAAGTGAGTGAAGAACTCAACAAAAACTATTTTGAATAATGGAGTGTAATAGTATATGGATGAATGAATCAATGAATAATGAAAACGTAAAAAAATACGGAAATTTATGTCGGACGGTGATTGGATTGGATTGTCTTTTTTATTTTTGGTGTTCCCACTTCATATTCATTAGTTTATGGACTTGTAATTCAAAGTCTCCCTACTCGTTTAATTATAATATCAAATAATATTATATTCTATTCTCTTTATTTTATTTTAAGATAAAATAGTGAGTAGTAGTAGTATATTTTTAAAGTTAAATTGTTTGAAATTAGAGAAAAGTGGAATTATTCTTCTTTTAGAGAGATTAGGGCTACACTCACCTCTCTTCTTCTCTTCTCTTTTCTTTTCTTTTCCTCCCCTTTTCGCTTTTTTATGAATTTCTAATGAATATTGCGTCATCTTTAATTCCATTTGCCCATGTGTCAAACACTGATTTATGAAGCTTTGTTCATGCACGCCACGTGTGATGTGAGGAAAAGTATAAATTTGTAAGCCTTGATTTATTACTACTTACTAGTGATTGAAATTGTTTTGGGGTGGGATAATCTTGTTGTTAATCCTCTATTCCTTGTTAGTTTGATTTGAATAAGTAAATTATAGGAGTAGAGTAAGTATTTTGGGAGAAGATTCTAAAGAAAATCGAGCAAATATTCTCTCCTAAAAAGTAAAGTTTAAAATATATTTGTATATATATGATTGAAAGAAGGAGCATATATTATATAAGTAGAAAATCAAGGGAGCCTAAAATATCTCAATTACTATAATAATTAATAATTGATTGGATGTCACAATTATTTTAATTAATCCATCCGATTATATATGTAGATATTATGAAATTAATGATTAAGATTGGGACTTAGTTACTAGTTTATTAATTGTAAAAGGTGATAGCTAGCTCATAAAAAAAAAAAAAAAAGTATGTCCATCATGATGCATAGTGATAGAGTGGTGACCAAAAAGTTGAATTTGATGATCTCTTTAAAACGAAGATTCCACCAAATACTCAAATAACAAATCTCTTTTCTTTACCAACTCTCTCTCTAGTTTATTTTTACTTTCTTTTTTGTGCAGATATTAATATTAATCAGTTGGTTTGCATGGTTGTATATATATTCACCTTGTATTTGCTTTATTTAAATATATATGTTAATAGAGGTAAAATAATTTAAGACTATAACATAAAGAAAATAAATAATGAGACTAAGGAAAATGACAAAGCATGTATGTTTGGTCTAATTTGTTTAGTTGAAGTTAAATGACAAAAATAAAAATAAATCTAATATTTATTTTGGAAATTAATTTGATGAGAGTGTGAGGTGCCTGTCTGATTCAAACTGTAATTTTATTAGAACATCAAGTGTGTGTGTTGTGTAGATTGTTAGATCCGACGACCGACGTGAAAATGAGTGGCTTTAATTTATAGCCGTCTGTTTTTTAATATAATATGTGCAGTAATTCATTCGTTGAGATTAAGGTTGTAGACTTGTAGTACTTGTTGTAATTAATTAATTAATTTGGTTTAATGAAAACTAATTAAATAAAAAGAAAAGAAAAGAAAAGGAAAGGAAAGTGTTGATTGAAATTGAATGCCTTTCCTTTATACTCGGTGCATGTCACACCTCATGCTCATGGAATCCCACTTTTCTTTTCTACTCTCAATTCAATTAACACACATTTTGTCGTTTCACTTTCTTTTCTTTGTATATCTTCGAATATTCAAGTTCTTCTTTTCATTTTTTCCCCCTTATAAAAACAAGATTCATGCAATTTTGGTCGTGATCGTAAGCCCATTAAAAAAAACTGGGCCTCCATATCGCAACAAGGCCGATCAGATTCAGATGTATTAAACCCAAGAAGGAGAAGCTTATTGTTAATGGTATTAAAAGAAAGGAAAGGTTGATGGGGCGTTATGACGAAAGTACCCTCGGTATGGTATGATCCAACCAAACAAAATCTGGTAATCTTATCTCTTTCAAACTTTCTCTCTCCAAATTCTATTCTTCTTTGCCACCAAAATACTAGTGTAATAAATAATCAAAAAAACAAGAAAGAAGAAGAAGAAGAAGAAGAAAATGGCGACATTTTTGGTCTCAAATGCTAAACTGTATCTCCATTCATCATCGCACCAGATTCAGATTGTGTGTAGTAGTAGATCAGCTACGACCACCAGGAGAAGCATTGCTCTCTCTCTTGCCCCTTTATTTCTCAATTACAAGGCCGGCGCAGCCATCCTGGAGGCGGACGAGGACGACGAGCTCATGGAGAAGGTGAAGAGAGATCGGAAGAAGAGGCTTGAGAAACAAAGCGTTATCAGCTCATCCACTAAAGAAAGAGGTTCTCTTCTTCTTCTTCTCAACAATTCAAATTGAAATGCAGCTTTTTCTAATCTATTCATTGATGAAATTTGAGCTTATATACTAATATATAATTGGAAATCACATTATTATCATAGGATATGTGGAATAGAATTAATTAGTTGCATAGGATAATGTTTGATGAGTTGATTTTTATTGAACTAAGCTAGCTTAATTATTTTCAAATTCTGACTAGTAATGAGCTCTGATTTGAGTTGAAATCACACTCACACTCACACTCACACTCACACTCACATAGTAGTACTATAGTATAATCTATGAAATTAATGGCTATATATATATGGATCGAGTATATTCATTGTTTGGTGCAGCATACCTGCAAGAACTGGTATACAAACTGAGCAAAATAGGGGAGTCCATAGAAAAGAACAATCTTTCGGAAGCAAATTCTGTTATTGGTTCGAGCGAATGGCTGCAGAAAGTCAACTCTGCCCTAAACAAGGTACTCGATCTACTTGCTTCTTTTTAACATATACTCCTACTACTTTCAATTGTTGTTTGTGATGTGATGTGATGTATATATTAAGTATTATGTATTGAATGCCATGCAGTTGAGCTCTAGTGAAGAAGAGAAGACAGAGGTTGATATCTTCAACCTATCACTAGCCTCCTTAATCTCATCGAGTAAGCATGCATATGTATATATACCTCATCATCATCATCATCATCATTCAAGAAAGGAATTGATCTGATCTTTGTTGGTGCGTGCAGTTTCGAAGAATGATGTGGAAGCTTCTAAAGTAGCTTTCGTGGCTTCTGCAAGCGCGTTTGAGAAGTGGACGACACTTTCTGGATTGGCCGAACAATTGAAGGGACTTTGAAGATACTCCAATTAAGAGAGAGGAATATATATATATATATAGAGAGAGAGAGAAGGGGAGAGAGGCTGTGATATCGATCATATTTATTTATATAATCTTGACATTAATTCTTTCCAGCTTTTATTATGCATGCATCAAATTTCAATAAACGCTTTTCTAGCCTTTAAAAGAACAGTGAAATGCTGTTTTTTCCCTCTCCCTCTCCCTCTCTTTAATTCTCTTGCATTGGTGTGCAATTCTATTGTACTATAGTATATATATACAGATGGATTTGATTAAGTACAGATAGTTTGTTGGGCCGTATTCATAGAGTTTTTGATGGACCTCACCTACCTGATAAAAGGCCAGGCCCAGGCCCAGGCCCAGGCCCATTGTATATTAATTTCTCATAGCCCATGGTTTATTTTGTTCTTCAATTTCAATATGGGCTTTCATATAGTATACATGTCCAATTCCAATAAGTATATCCATTCAAAATCTTAAATTATTCACAACTAAATTAACTACAGTACATTAATGAGAGAGGAGGGGTGGTGGATAGGATACAGTTTCAGTTTCTGATCGATACTACATAATTGTCTGACATCGATCTATAATATTTTAATTATGATTGCATGCCATTTTTTTTTTCTGGAAAATAAACAAAATAAATGTTTGTCGTCTATAATAAATAAAACAACATACTTTAAATAGAGAAGTTCCATTAGCATTAGCATCGAATAATAAATTTTGTGCGATGAGAATCTGAGTTAAGTGGGGGCCGTAGTGGCACACTATTTTTTAATTATTGCTCAACTCCGATTACGACTTCACCTCAACACCTTTTCAATGCCATATTTATTTATTTTATTTCATATCTTTTACACACACACACCCCACAACACACTATGTATAATACGTATATACTCCCATGTCCTTCCATTTTTAGCTACTTCAATCTTTTTTCATGTATTTTACACACACCACCTACTTTTAGTATGTACAATCAATCCATTCAATGATTGGCGACCCACTTAAAACAAAGTTAAATTTATTGAACTCCCAATTCAAATACTTCCTCCGTCCTCTATTTATTGACGGAGGGAATATGGGCACGGTTTTTTTCGCATTTTATGGTATAATAATAAATTAATGTGTTAAAGTGTTAAAGTGGAATAATTGTGGGTCCATTTGAATTGTTTAATAGTATTAAACTGATAAAATAATAAAAAGTAGATGTATAAAGTGTTAAAGTGTTAAAGTGATTGTGGGGTCTACGTCCTAAAACGGAAATTGTCAGTAAATGGAGGACGTCCCAATATAGTATTAACGTCACTAAATGGAGGACGGAGGGAGTAATTCTATTCCATTTTCAATTCAAAGGATATTAATAGGTAGATCATGCATGTGTGTAAGATAAGAGATAACTTACATACTAGAATTTTTTTTTTTTTTTTTAATTTGTAATCTTGCAACTTATTCATTCAAAATATATGTTTTACTTTTCTAATTGAAATCCTCCATTAAAAAAACTTTCATTTAGTTTTTTTTATATATATAAAGAAGAAGATATTATTAAAAGAACCAAGCTAATTACATGAGGTGGGGCAATTAAATGGACGCAGATAAAGAAATGTTTACCCAATAAATTGGTTAATTATGTATATAATCAAGTACTAATAAAAACCATATGATCTCAAATTAAGATATTTTATAGGGCAAGAGAGTTGGGTTAAGGGTGGGTAGAAACTTTTGACTATTTCTATTTGAGGATGCTATTATTGGGAATCATAATATAATATGAGTAATGAGTCAATAGATTTCCATTCTCTCTATAAGTTTGAGTTTTAAAATGGGACGTAATTCTATCATGCTATCAATGTCAAAGTCCTGTGTTCGAATCCCACTGAAAGCAACTTCACCCATATTAAGAAAGTGTGCACTTGTTGGGCCTCATAATCAAAGGGTAGAGTTGAAAATCGAGCCACAAGTGAGGGGGAATATTGAGAATCATAATATGAGCCAATAGATTCTCACCCTCGCTATATATAAGTCCGAATTTTTAGATGATCAGGCAGAATTCTATCAATATTCATTGACATTATTTCATAATTTTCTATTGTGTTACTCTCTAGGTCTCGTCAAAAGTAAAATAATTTATTAAATTATACCTCACACCTTGAATTAATATTGCCTCACTTTGGTTGAGTTGTATAAGATTTACTTTAAAAATAATTGCATATGCATGAAATGTTGAAAATATACTACTACACTTTTAACGGTAACAAAGTGTTAGTACTTGAAAACCGTTTCAAAAACGTTTTCAAGTCTTCTTTGTCATGATAGAGAGTACTAAGTTCATTATAAGTTTTCATACAATCTAGTATACATTTTCTTCCTTCTTTAATTTCCTTCTGTTTCCCTCCCTTAATTATGCATGTATAAGATTAAGTAATTAAGTTATTGAATTATTTGTAAATTATGAGATTAATAATTGTGGAGGTAAATAATAGACACTCCTCGAATCCAATGGGTCAATAAAATCATGGCTTGACTTGTCAATTTACAGTAAATCAACATTTATATGTATAATAATGTATGGTAATATGTTGGTGCAATCAGACATGCAATGTGAATATATATATATTAGAAATACGTATATCATATATCAGGAACGGGTTGGGTTGGGTTGGGTCGAGAAATATAGGAAATTCAAGGCATAAAAGGCCAGACACATTGATTGACTGGCCTGTTATTGCTTATTGGTTATGAATTGAATTAGACTTATGTATTTGGTCTGAATAAGATAAAACAACCTGGCCTTGGCCTAGATATATATATATAGAAGGCAAGCCATCTATTTATGACTGAAATTATAAGCTCACCCATATATTATCTGCACTTTTATTATGCATACAACATGAATTAATATATTGCATGCCATGCCTTGAGAGAGAGAGAGAGAGAGAGAGAGAGAGAGAGTTTATGATTATGATGAAGAGCAAGTTGAAAAGAAGGAAGTGAGATACTGTATTTACATTTAATTCTGTTGCAGCTATAGCTACAATAATTAAGATATGAAATGAAAATATTCACGGGGATATGATATGATATAGTATATACTACTGTTACTACAGTATGTAGGTAGTTTCATAAATACTGCAGGGATCGGAGCAACGAGCGAGGCCATGTATATATACATATATTTAATTTTCAAGATAGTAAATTAAACTTAAACTTATGCTAAATCCAAAATAAATAATTTACTGAGATGAAGATAAACGAATGGAGTAATATCTTTGGAAAAAGCTTACACATCGGACTTAGATCAATGTAAGTATATTTTACTAGTAAACAAGACTATACGTCGACGTGAGACAAGTAATTAAATAATAAAAGGAGACAAGTAATTTGAGACGGAGCATTTGTGTGATTATCATATCGAAATTAAAGTTTCTACCCCGGCCCTCTGGCTCTAGCTCCTTCTTCCGCGGCGTATATATATAATTTGTATAAATGGTGAAAGAGAGTTGTCAAAAAATAATTTTATGTGGAATAATTGCGACAATTAAAACCCCACCTCTCCAAACGTACTGTTTTCTTCTAATGCATCCAAATTTTCCTTCTTCAACCTCATCAATTTTACTGTCCTTTTACATTTATTGATTCCATTACCATTACCAATACCCTAGCTACTACTACCTCCATCTCATCTAATTAGTCCCACTTCTTTATTGATGTGACATGCACGCATCTCCACCGAAACCTAGTATGAGTTTTACGCTATAATTTTGAAATATTATTTCTTTTACGGGATAGTCCGACACTCGTAGTATCCCGTAAAAGAAATAATATTTTAATATTATATCGTTAAATCCGTATTAGGTTTCGGTGGAAATGCGTGCCGAAAAAGTTACTATGCAAGTGGGACTAATTAGATGAGATGGAGGTAGTACTATATATGTACATCTCTCTCTCTTGCTTAATTTCTAAATAAAATTTAATAATAATTTACTTGTTAAATGTTAACTCAGGGGGGTCTCTCCAAAATTAAAGTTGTGTTTTTTCGTTTTCAAGCCCCCAAATTCTTTATATAGATGGGGCAGCTGCGCTGTTCTGATATGCATAACTCATACTCAAATCAACCACCTATTTTCGTATAGCCCTAAAAGCTTGTTTCTTTTCTTCATCTTCTCCTTCATTTCAATATCATCTATCTTTGCTTCTTCTTCTTCTTCTTCTTCTTCTTGAATTCCTTTAGAGGGAAGAATGGATATGGCGGAGCAGCTGTGTTACATTCCTTGCAGCTACTGCAATATTATTCTCGCGGTAAACAAATACTTATACTTTTATATATAAAACGTTCTCTACTTAATCAATCAAGATCTAGTGCTTTTAATAATTAATCATGTCGATATGATTGTGTTTGTGTGCATGGAGCTGTTTCTTTAATCGTTGCTTTTTTGCATACATAATATTAACCTTATTTTTTCATGAAAAAAGAAAAAAGAGAAATTAAGAAAGATCGATCTGTTGTTGATTAAAGCTGATCCCACGATTCAGAAATTAATCAGGGTTTTTGGTGCTGCAATAATACAATCAGTTTTTCGTTTTGTTTTTTTTTTAAATCCCACCTAGGGTTTCTTCTATGTGCGCGCGCGTGTGTGTTTTCGATGAAGTCGTGAAAGCTTTCCTTTTAATTTCTTCCTTATTCTTTGTACAGTCCAAGAAAAGATTCAACAAAACAAAAAAACATGCAGATTCCAAATTGTGTTTTACTTGATTGATTATTCTAAGATCATGTTAGTTTAATATCCATGATGATGCTGATGCCCCATCCCCATGGCCACCCTCCCCAAAAAGAAAAAAAGAAAAAGAAGGAAAAGAAGAAATATCTAGGGTTTTCATATATATATTTACTTTATTAATCTTTGTTAATTTGTGATTAATAGTAGTATGAGTATTTGGTAAGTAATTGTGGGGGTTAATTGGTGCAGGTAAGTGTTCCATGCAGTAGCTTGTTTGATGTAGTGACAGTTCGATGTGGCCACTGCGCCAACCTTTGGACTGTCAATATGGCTGCTGCTTTCCACCCCTCTTCCTCCTCCTTCCCACCTGATCTTCATCTGCAGCAGGTCTCTCTCTCTCTCTCTCTCTCTCTAGATCTGCATTTTCCAGCTCGTTTTGTGGGCGCCCTAGACCTGAAATCTAGGGTTTGCTTCTTTTGAGGGAAGAATCTAATTAACCCTTTTTTTTAATAAAAATTTAAATATATCTATCTCACAAGTCACAACACAATCCTACCTAGTTAGTTTCCTAAATTAATCCAACTGTTGTAGTACAATTTCCTTTACTATTCTGCTTTTGATTCTTTTTTATTTTCAAAATTCTTGTTCATTTCTTATTATGATGATCAGCTTTTGTTTCTGCATGTATGCATGTATAGTTAATATGATATATAGGAGTACAAATTAAAATGGAATAGTTTTAAAATATCCTTTCCTTGCATAAATAAATAATTGAGTAATTAATCCTAGTATGTTATGACTTATGCGCTTTATTTTACTATAAAATTGAGGGGTTGGAAAAGTTATATACTCCCAACATTCTTAATTAAAACAAACACACAAGCAAAATTAATGAGAAAATGTATACTAGTATGAGGTGATCAGAGAAGTGTCTGCTGAAATGGAAACACATACAGGAACAGGAACAGGAACAGGAGTATTTAATTTATTAATTTATTTATTTATAAGTAAGTGTTTTGATTAATTAATTAATTAATTAGCATGTATATATATATATATATATATATATATAGATCTTACTGTGAATGCATGCGGCGGCGGCTGCTATTTCTATTTCTATTACTATTTCACTACTTTATCAAATTCCCTAACTGATTCAGATTCAGTCTTTTCAATCTCGTTATTTATTTATTTTTCTTTTCTTTTCTTTTGATAATAGTACTAGCATGTGCATGTAGCCAGCAGCAACCCTTTTTTTTTTTTTTTGAATATATTCCCTTACAAAATAAACTGTCATTTCTCTTCTTTCCTCTATTAATTGTTTGCATATTCATTCATTCATTCATTCTTGAGCCCCCCTCCCCTCCCCTGGTAACCTATTAGTATTACCACTACATTTCTTCTTTTTTCACCTCTCCCAAGATTATTTAACTCATCTAAATGTCAACCCTAATATTTTACTACTACTACTTTTCTTTTCTTTAATTTGCTTATACTACTAGACTAGATTACTCTACTAAAACCTTTGCAATTGCAAGTTTCATTTTTTTTTTTAATTTAAAAAAATATATATTCATATTCATATTCATATGGATGGATTATTGTATGGTGATCAGGGGGGGCTTAGCAACTACACGCCATCCGAATACAGAGTCATGGAGCAGCTCGGCTCGTCTTCTAAATGGAACTACAGCAGGATGCCGATGCCGATGCCAATGCAAATGCAGCAGCTGCCTTCAACCTTCATCAACAAACCCGATCACAGAATCATTAACCGTCGTATGTTTCGTTTCGTTTCTTCTTTTCAATTCAACCTTATATGTTACTATTGTTTTTCTTAATCTCATTTCATATATGCCAATGCCACAGCCCCAGAGAAGCGGCAGCGCGTTCCATCTGCATACAATCAGTTCATTAAGTAATCATCAAATCTTTCCTCCATCATTTTGGTTAATTAATTAATTGTGAAATTGTTATATATAATTAAATGTGTAATGAATTTGTTTAGGGAGGAGATTCAAAGAATCAAGGCCAATAATCCTGATATCAGCCATAGAGAAGCTTTCAGCACTGCTGCCAAAAATGTGCTGTAGTATTTAATTAGTATTTCTTTCATATTTTATTAATATCATAACTAAAACAATTTATACATCTCTTGGTGTTATGTGTATGTAGTGGGCACACTTTCCTCATATCCATTTTGGACTCATGCTGGAGAGCAAGAACCAAGCTGATAAACTTGATGAGGTAATTCATTAGTACTGTAATAAGCAGCTTACAAGTCACATGTCATTGGCTGTGTGAGTATGAACACCTACTGGAGTATATATATATATATATATATATAGAGAGAGAGAGAGAGAGAGAGAGAGAAGATTTGTTGTGTTGTGTTGTGTTGTGTTGTGTTGTGTTGTGTTGTTAATAGGTAGATGGATAGTGTTGCAAAAAGTAGAGCAAAAATACAATAAATTAGCTGCAAACTATCATTCTTGTCCCACATGCATATGCATGCATGCTTAAATTTATTGCTGACCTAAATATACTGTAGTATTTTACTATTTATCAAGTGTGAATTAGGATGACATTCATAAATGCATGTGGAGATATACAAATTCATAGTTTTAATCAATCAATGTGATTTTTGTTTAATGAATTGAATTGAATTGAATGTGTGGTGTGTGCATGGTGTTGGATAGGGTGGTTCTGACAAGCATCAACTCAGAAGGGCTGCAGCTGCGGTTCTCAACAACTAAGATCGAATACCTCGATCGCTCTTCATCACTATCAACTCATCAACAAACTTATTATTATTATTATAATAATTATTGTTGTTATAATAATAATAATCCTATTACTATCTATTTTCATTTCTTGCATTAATTTACTTAAACTTGTAATTTCACTTACTGTCGCACGCTACTTGTGTTTATTGTTTTTCTTTTAAATGAAATTTGCAGCTTATATCCAATATAATTTAATGTTGCTTAATTTCTTGAAATCTTACAAGTTGTTACTATTCACTACTATTGTATTAGAAGAAGAAAAGGAATACTACTACTACGTAACAGAACAAGATTTCAAATTTTCAGAAGAGAAATAATGATGACGTGATTGTTATAGATAAGTTTTAATTACAGATATGGAGAACATTGGTTGGGAGAAAATGGGAGCAGTTAACATACTCTCTTCTCCCTCCGTCTCATTTCAAGATGACACATTTCTATTTTTTTACGGTACATATATTGATGAAAGGTATCATTCTTAGCGGGATGGAGATCGAGTAGTAGTACGTATAGTAAGTTTTGGTGGATATTCACAGATGTGAAAATTACCAGTATGTAATTACTAATTAGGTAGGTTAAGTTTCATCTTTAATTTGTTTGGTGGATATTCACAGATGTGGCAGTATAGTCAACCTTATCACTAAAGAAATCAAGCTATTCCAAACTCGATCGAGGTTCGTTCTTCTCTCTCTCTCGGACTAGATGTACACTTAATTGTTGGAGGTACTGATTATAAAAAAAGAAAAGAAAACGAGTGTGGGGGTGGGGTGGGGGTCGAGATGAAAGTAGGACGGCGATTCCATTAGAAACGTCGGAATCATGTCAGATATACACCCTTTATTTACTCTCATACTAAAATTTCAACTCTCTCCCTCTAAATTTATATATTTTCACCTACAAATTAAGTACAAAGTCGGCTATAATATAAAATTATTTTACCAATTATGCTATCGCTAAATAAACCCAACCCCATAACACAAGCAAAAGCAATTGTTCCTTTCAACTCAATCGTACAATAACAAAACTATGTCCTTATCGGTCAATATACTGACTTTTTTTTGTTTTGTTTTAAAGAAAACTAGTACGCTACCCCATGCGATGCACGGATTAGTCATACCCAACCCGAACTCATAAAGTTAAAAATTAAATATCATACATTTGAAATATTTATATTTATGTATTTATGTAATACTACTATATATTAAGATAGATATGATCCCCTACCCAGTGAACATTCTTCATGTGTCAATTCATGACGTAGTGTACTGTAATGGAAAAAGTAAACATTACCCTACCACATCAACAGTGGGCAAATTAAAAGTGGTCTACGGTGGATAGGGGAGTGTTTCTCTAAGATAAATATATCTTTGGAACCTGGTATACGAAATAATGAATATGATAAGCTTTACATTTCTCAGGCTCCTTATGAATATAATAATAGCAGTTCTTTGTGTTGAATACAAATACAGCAGGCTAACAATTCCTCATAAAAGAAAAGCTTTATATTAACAATTCAAAAGTGATCTTTAGAAAATGAAAATGTGTTAAATAGTTACATGAGTTCAAGAAAAAAAATAATTTCTCAAGACTCATTTTCGGAAAGATTTTTAAGGCCACTTCCAATGCATTTAAGAGTGACCCTCTGAAGGGAACTATCTGAATCAACCATTATATCAAACACAATACAAAGAAATTCTTTGATTTCGCATAGCACTTCTATACCGTTGGGCAAAAGCTTCCTACACGAACCTTTGACACGTCTTGAGGGCACAATGCTCGTAGAAGAAACAATAGACTGAGATAAACTTCCTATGCTTATCATTAACAACTCAATGCATATGGAATCTAATTAAAACTTTGATTAACGACATAATCAACTCCAAATACTGATATCCTAATTTTACATCACTCTATAAGGGAAAAGAAAAAGGAAAAAAAAAAAAGAAAAGACAAATGACTTTAATTAAGAAAACGAAAGAACACATACATCATGGTTTAAGCAATTATTTTCAGGAAATTTTTCCATTGAAATTCGGAATCAATGCATAAAAGTTTAACTCAAGAACAACTATACCACCAACCATGTATATTTAGAGATGATCATTGAACTAATTGTGAGGAGTAAATAGATTCCACTCGAGACCTTCGAGCTAAATTTATAGACCATTAGGCAATTATTTTTAGGAATTTTTCCATCGAAAATTTGGAATCAGTGCCCCTTGGCAATTGATGCATGAAAGTGTAACTCAAGAACAACTAAAACACCAACCATTTATAAGACTACTTGCGAGGACTAAATAGTTTCCACTCGAGACCTTCGAGCTCTTACAGACTCCTGCAAACAGATAAACATTGAAACATCAGTTTAGCAACCAACTTTTTACTTGGATGAGAACAAAGCTGAATTCTGCGAGAAATATATAGGATGCTGAAATGAAGAAACAGACGAATACATGGAAGTGAAAAGTAGTACTACGCCACTCAGCGAAACATTCTTCTTCTCTTAGCTACTATTGATAATACATATAGGGTATATAGAAAGCAACACGAAACTGGAACACTCCCATTTTTGCAATGTTTCAACCAACCCAGCTGGCCACTACGCTCATGCATGATCTAGCATAATAATATTAGAGCGAGTGCAGCTTCCAGACACGGAAAAGGGGAAGTATTCGTATTAGCAACGAACAATTCTAACTTTAGCATGATCCCAGACTACATTCATCAGAACTAACACACTCCCACACTCCATCGTTGCCATGAGGAAATGAAATAACAAAAAGCTATCATGAATCAAACTCTTTCTTTATCAAGAAAAAACGTTTTCTTGAGTAAGTTATTCTAAACAAAGGCCTATCATCGATTAATCCATCCAATAAGAAAGTTGAGGATATGAACATCCTGACATTTTTTAAAAATTGAAAGCAAGAACAAACTCTTTCTTTATCCATTATGTTGTTTGTTCGGTTCCAAATTAATGAAAACAATATACGAATGACTGTAGCCCCCCCTTAATTGCTTATAAACAGAGGAGATTGTTCGTCATTCAATGGCTGTCGGACACTCATCATTCACAAATAATTTCCTCATTATTTGTGCTCATCATTGGTGTCCCTTACTTCTCCAATCCAAGAACCAAAAACAGTCATATCAATTCTGCTACTCGAAGCAAATTTCCAAAAGACGGGATGGACTTCAAGCAACCGAACCAACTCAAGCCACGCGATTCTGATTTCAAATAACGGAGCAGTTCCCAATTCAAATCTCAAAATCAGTCATAAACTCAAGCTAGTAAAGTAAAAACCTCAGAAATTATCACACAATTCAAACTCACTACTATGTAAACCAAAGCGCAATCAATCAATTTGCCTTCACCTTCAATGCAAACTACTCTTAAGAACATAAACCCAAATCGAATTCCACCATACTTCCCCAAAAAATAACCCTAAACAATCAATTCATAATAACACCCATGAATCTAACTATCAGAGATCGAAACATCCTTAAATACAAATAAATAAATCGAAGCGGAAACCTTCAAAATAAGCTTTTTACCTGACTTTCTGAATGAGAATGGTCTTGAGCTTGCGGGCGAGATCCTGCGAGCGAATCTTGCGCTCCAAATTCTTCCTCGCCTCAACGCGCTTCTCGGAATTCTTAATGTGGGTGCGCTGCTCCATCTTTAACAATCGCTCAATTCCGGTGGATTGCATCTTCCTCTGCAATGTCGCAAAGCCTGATCTAAGTTTCCGCCGACAACCTTCACTCGAATGCCCCGCCATTGCTGCAGCTGACTACTCAACGAAAGGGAGGAGCTCCGCCGTATCGCCGCCGCCGCCGCCGGAATCATCTGGAATTTTAGGTGGTGATGGTTGTACAGTAATAAGAACTAAGAAGAGATGAGTTCTTTTAGGATCTATGGTTCAGAATTTACCCACCTCAATCTGGTTGTGGTGATGCTCTTGAGAGAGATATATTAGAAGACATAGAAGTTCAGATTGATAATTTTGAAAGATAAATACAAATGAAAAACTGAATAGAGGATAGTTTTTTTTTTTTTTTTTTTGAGGATAATAGAGGATAGTTATTTGATAGAGAAACTTCCGATGACACATTACGTGGGAGTTTTGAAACTGCCTCTTGAATGTTGTGAGAACGTGTGCAGGTATGCAGGAAAAAAAAAAGTTTAATATGCAAAATCGATAACTTCTACTTTTGCTGGGAAAAAAAAACTGCCGATTTCGTTTTGTTTTAATATAATATAGATTGGAGAACTTGATTTATTTATTTATTTATTATACTGAAATTTTAAATTAGAGATATTTTTATGAAGAAATATAATTAACAATGACTCACAAACAATACGATAAATTAAATAAATAAATGATAGCCAAGCAAGCACATGATAGAATCCAATACTCAACCCATTTCCATGATTTATACAAGGAAAAATTAGAGAAATTATACCAATCCCAAAATTTACAACACCTTAACAGCAAACGGAATCCTTTCCAAAAGAACTAAAACACAACCTACTTTTCTTGTCTGAACCAAAACTAAATTCAACATCAGATTCCTCGTGGCTCATGGCACCGCTCTTCGAAGGAAACGAGAAAACAATGCCCGCCTCCGACTTCCTGTTGCCAAAACTGTAGCTAGGAATTGCAGCAGCTGAAGATGAAGGCGCTATGGATGGCGTCGGTGGTTCTGATACAACTCCTGCAGAAGCAGAAACAGGGAATGTGAAGCCCACTCCATTCTCTGAAGAAGTTGCTCGGAATTCAGCCCTTTTAGTCGAAATCAATGGCAGTGAGTGTTTCGTTCCCTGATTCTTCAGAGCCTCTGCTTCAGATGTTATCTTCGATTTCTGTCCATTACTTAGGGGAGGGAGAGAAAACTGCAAACTTGTCTCCGTCGGTCTGTGATTGGTGGTTGCAACATCATTCTGAAAGGAGGAAGAAGAGAAACATTAAAGCAACCAGATCCAAATCTTGAATAATAAACACTTGACGACTAAATTGCTTATACAACTAGGACGTTTTCCTTCACATTTTGTCAAATTTCATTTTATTGACAACTTTCATTACATGATCGAATACCTCAAAGTATATGGTGAGTTAGCAGTATATTATTTTAAAATATCTATTCAATCACTCAATTTAAAAACCCCCTCCCCCCTCTTAGGCTACCATAATCACGTTTCACTAAAAAAGTCTCACGGCATCATCTTAGGAAGTCAACATAATAGGGTGAAAGATTTAAGCACCAAGATATAAAAGCAAGAACTTAAGAGTTTGTTGAGAAGTATCATAGTTAGCTATTAATACCTTATTCCAACTTTGAGGAGCAGGAAAACCTTTAAGACCAAAAATAGGTGTTGCATCTGCACCAGGAATACTGTTCGAAGCTTTAGCAATTCCAGTGGCTGCATTGTTTGCCTCATTCATTCCTTTACCAGGAAAATTTCCTAAAATACTGAACTTGCTGCGACTTTTATCAGATTTGAGAGGGACGTTTGGGCTAGATATATCAGAATTCTTTTGAGGAGCAGGTTCTTCACCGTGTGCTGAGGCTCTATTGTCCACATTGTTTGCATCAGAAGATCTCCATGCAGTCGCCAATTTTAATTCAGCCTCCTTTTGTTTAAGGGTGGGTTTGTTTCGATCAAGGAGTTCAAGTACTTTCTTAGCAGCCTGATTAGAGGAATCATTCGTGTTTGGCGTACCTCTATCGGAGGGACGTGAAATGACGTCTTCTGACCAGTATTTAGATACCAAACTTTTTTCACCTGATATGACACTCTTTTCTGCATTAGGCAAGAAACCTCCAAAGGCCTGGGTTGTTGCTGCTTTAGGAGGAATTTCTTTTTGCGAACTCAGGAAAATCGATCCACGGGGTCGAACTTCGGATCCAATTTTATTCCTGATACGACGAATAGGGCCCACAGAACCATAGGCATCAACTGTCTCACCCCTTGATTTCACCTGAAAGCCATTCATGATTATTTGGGTAAATGCAAAAGCTAGATGTACAAGTCTGAAACAATTTGCACATGTCTTAAGGGCAACCTCAGTTAATCTCACAGTGTGCACTGACTACAAAAAACGACTAATAAGTCTCGCGTGGCATCATCATCAATGGAAGAGCGTAATTTGGAGCACAAAATTATGATTCGCAGATACTGTACCTGTCCATAGAGAGATGTCTGAGATTGTTGAAATGGAGTTGATGTGTTTGCATACCCAGTATCAGCTTGCAACTGAGTCACCAAAAATACACAGTAAAAAACGAGTAACCCTAGTAATAGCATTTTCTTGCAATAAAATGATGTTATGTTTACCTTGGTTTTGGACTTCGATAATATAGACCTAGAGTAGGGGGTTCTAGGAAAATCATGAAGCCTATTAGTCCCCCTCTGACTCTGTGGTGTAGTATAACCATTACGACTATGCACCACTGCACCAGGCCAACATATTGATGGCTTAGGTGAAGGTGATGGCAAAAGTAGCGGATTTCTTGCAAACTCGTTGTTTGGTTGAGCTGTTTCGCCATTTGAAATGAAATTATGAAGATCTTGGCCTTCTTCAGAGGTACGACCAGCCATATATGCACGAGCAATATCAATTGGTGAAGCACTAACTCCAACTTGAGCCTGCACCATTTAATTTTATTTTTTTTTGACAAGGTGGCACTTCTATCATACAAGTAGTAACATGAACAGACACGAGAAGCTTGATCTAATCTATTCAGACTTTACTGCATTAAGTATAAAGGAGAACTACAGCTATCCTAACCCTCAAAGGTATGACAGTTGACAACTCATTTATTGAGGGAGTCTGTTAGTAGAGAAGAGAGAAGAGAGAAGATTCTGAACAATATGCGGACACAGAAATATGCACTCACATTTGACTTTGCAGAATAATAGCCGATCATACTTCTCTCATTGTATTGTTGTTTCACTTCAGAAGGCATTTTAGGTATTTCAGTCCTCCATGGAACCATTTGAGCATCTCCTTCAGCATTACTGCTTGATTTATGCTCATCCTCCTTGTCCACCCTTGAATTTAATATCTCCATCAGACGAGTCCTTTCCTCCCTGCAGTGAACCACATGAATTACATGCAATTTTCAGTTCTCGAAAAGAAAATCACAAATCATATATTTCCATAGAAAACTGGCAATGACTACATGCACTAATGATGCATTTCCAGAAAATTAGAGACACTGAGGGGAATTAATTAAAAGGACAGCCATGTTAGGCATATAACTCCTACCCCTCAACAAAATTTGCAGACAAGTAAAATCACAGCCATCACGGCAGAAACTCAGAGCTGAACTAGCTGAAAATAAACTCCACAGCCATGACGGCAAACACCCCTCCAAGAATTTCCAATTAGGAAAGTCACATAAGACATACTTATATGTTTGCTTTTCATCGATTCTAGCTCCAAAAGGCTAAGTGTTCGGAATAGCACATCTCAGAAGATTTCAGAAAGTGGTTCAACAACACAAAACTCTGTTGTTTGAAATGGGAAGACAAAGTGGGGAACTTGTTTTTAGTTGTTCTACATGATTCTACATTGGAGTCTGAAGATGACCTAAAAACATACCATGTTGAAGATTCATATGTGCAGGAACTGCATGCAGTGTGGAAGATTGAAACTTAGCGCTTCCTCTTTAATTACTACTCCTATTTGCCATCACAAAGTAACTAAAATAAAAGCATGTAGAAAGTGAGGAGCTGTCTGAAGGATTGCTTTAGTTAATCTATAATTGGTTACTGAATATTTTGATGCAAATGGATAACTATCTGCATATACATCTTGTAAAGTGCATTAGTCACTTCACATAATTCCTCATAAGAAGAGTCATACTACACAGAATCAGTTCCTACATGCCATTCAAAGTCCAGCAATACCAATGGCCAATAACTAATCGAATTAACAGAGAAATCCCCCCAAATCGAACTTTCAACACTAGAAGTGGAACTAGGGCAACCACCGAAATCCAAAAAGTACCTCGTAAAAGAGTTGCCTTTAATCAACTCCTCGATTCTGGAAAAGTCGGAATCGTACCGAATTCCATCCTTTTCTTCAACAGATCGGAGCAACGAAGACTGCGCAAGAATCATAAAAGATCACAGACAAAATTAACAAAAACAAGTAGTAATTGAATGCCAAAATCCAAGCAGAATCGACCAGCATTTAGAATCGGAACCTGGGTGGTTTGGCGCAATTTAGCGTCGGAAAAATTCATATTTTGTAAACTGAAGATTGAAACGGAAAAGTATAGTATCTTTGGCTGAATTAATGGCGGCCGAAGTTCGACACATTCATAATCGACGATGGCTCTTTCTTTTTTCTACTTTATTGCGGAAGTAGATTTCACTTAAGCCCTCAAACTTTGGTTCATTTCCAATTTGACCCCCATATTTTTAGTTTAGCTTCACAGCCTTCACTAATTAATTTGAATAAAAATTCTCAACTTACGTAAGTTAAATATATAAATCAAGTTATTGTAGTTAATTAGAAGAGACTTTTCAATTGATTGTTTCAAATAAAAAAAATATTTAGCACATTTAACTATTTAAGTTCCCATAAATAGTTAAAGTTGAGGCAACACTGTTCCTCCTACTAACTAATGTAAACACCATCATTCATCAAATAGTATACAAAAGCAGCGGTCAAAATTCTCTCTCTCTCTCCCTCTCCCTCTCTCTCTCTTAGTTGAACCGCGCGAATTATTCGATAATCCAGCTGCAGCTCCGGCGATCGGATCTCTTTCCTCTCTTCCGGTGGCTTTGCTCGCCGATAGACGGTATAACTTAATCTATTGCGATCGCCATGGCCTCTGTTTCTGTTTTTTTTCCCTTTTCAGCTAGAATTATTTCTGTTACTAGTACTTGTTAGCAGTGAGTGCGGAGGAAGGCTGTACCTATTGCATTTTATACATATTTATCTCTACACATGTTTTGTGATCCTTTTTGTACTATTTTTCCTTTCGTTGCAATCAATTGGATTGTTGTGAAGAAAAAGTATGGATCTAATTTTATTTTATCTTTTGTTGTGCTATAAAATTACTCCAAATTCGTGCGTATTTTGATTTAAGGTTTTGATTTTGTGCATATTTTACTTTGGATTGTTGCGGCATGAGGTTGGTTTGTTTATGTGATTAAATTGTTTCATGTAAATTAACATGGGCTACTTCTGGAACTTCAGAGTAAAATGAGCATGGGCAAGCAGAAAATGAAGGGAGTGAAGAGAAAAGTTGGAAAATATGAGCTTGGAAGAACCATTGGAGAGGGAACGTTTGCAAAAGTTAAGTTTGCACAGAACACGGAAACGGGTGAGAATGTGGCCATCAAAATCTTGGCCAAGACTACTATTCTCAAGCACAAAATGGTTGATCAGGTTAATACTCAAATGGTGCTGTTGCTACCATTTTTGCGTTTTGTGATTTTGTGTATTAGGGAGAATTTACAATGGCTTCGGATGTTTAAATTATTGTCTGGTATCATATGTCAGTAAGGTTTTGATTGATGCAGCTGTGAAAAGGATTATCTGTGCACTCTCACTGATCTCTAGTTTTCCATCAAAAAAAGAACAAAAATAGTGCAGCACCCTATTTGATTTTTAATGTTAAAGCATCTTAATCTGTTTCCTTTGTGAAGAATTTCTACTAAGATCTTCTGGAATGTAATAATGGGAGAATCTTATATTTCTGGACATTTTAGCTGTTTCTTTTTTTTTCATGAACTGTAACCAGTTTATGCTAATCCTGATGTACTGTACTATCTGGAGCTATATGCTATTTTCTTTACTTCTCCTTCTTTATCAAATCATACAGGTGACACATTTATTGGTTAACAGATAAAACGGGAGATATCCATAATGAAGATTGTTAGACATCCTTGTATAGTCAGACTGCATGAGGTATGCTATAAAAAAATTATGCATTTGGATTTTGACTTAAAACCTATTAGAACATCAAGATTCGCTGATATGCTTGCTAACTTTTCTCTTTGATTTATCTGCCTACTAGGTTTTAGCCAGTCAATCAAAGATATACATAGTTCTGGAGTTCGTGACTGGTGGAGAACTTTTTGACAAAATTGTAAGTACTTCTATAGTTTTGTGAAAATTCTAGATTTATATACTTATTTGTTTTCACTTAGTAATGACTAATGACTTAATGAGCATTGAACCCATGAGTAATACATGCCTGGTGAATTAATAATTTTGCTTGGGGTCGTTATCGTTGACAAACCTAATTCTAATATTCTTTCCAGTTACATGCACAATTTACTAGCTTAAATGTATGTTCAGGTTCACCACGGCAGGCTTTCTGAGAATGAATCAAGAAGATACTTTCAACAACTCATTGATGTAGTTTCACATTGCCATAGTAAGGGTGTGTATCACCGCGACTTAAAGGTGAGAGGAAGTCTTTCCCAATGATCGAATTCGTCTCCATTACTGCCATCAGATTTCTAATGTTAAGTTATATATATAGCCTGAAAACCTGCTCCTTGATTCCCAAGGAAATTTGAAGGTTTCTGATTTTGGACTGAGTGCACTACCTCAAAAGGTAATCACAATAACGATTTAGGTTAGATGATCCTCCAGTGTGTTGTGGCTGATTCGCTGTTTTCTCTTCTTTTCTGGACCTTGTTCAGGGAGTTGATCTTCTTCATACTACTTGCGGGACTCCAAATTATGTTGCACCTGAGGTATGATTTTCATTGGTTGCTAAACTCAGTTGGATAGAGCACTTGCAAGTAACACATAGTCTGAGTATTTTCTGTATGTACTTCCATTCCATGAATGACTTTCTTGAGATTTGCTGGTCGGTTGGATTCCATACTCTTTGGAATAATATATTTTCGAAAAAAAAATCGTTGTTTACCAGTTTATTGCTCACCTTTTCCTATGCTTGTAAGGCAGATTGAACATTAGAGTGCTATAGCAGCTATAATTAGATGTTTTCCCTCCTTTTTCTTGCCACCAGCTGTAGTTCTTACATTTATAATATTGTCACACGGATTCTCTCTTTGATATCTGAGTTAGAATGCCAAGCCATTATGGTTTCTATCTTTTCGTTTCATCTATGTAATTATCCATTAATATCTCGAAGCAATTTTTAGAGTTTTTCCTTAACCTCTAAACTCTCTTGTGCATGTGGGATCTTTGTTGTTTGGATATGCCTTCTTTTATTCATTAGTTGACAATCCCGGTTCTTGTCTGCTGTGCTTCATTATGTTTTTTGACTGATGGATCTTTGTTATTATCTATAATTCTTTAGGTACTAAGCAACAAAGGTTATGATGGTGCCGCTGCTGATATTTGGTCATGCGGTGTGATCCTTTATGTTTTAATGGCAGGATATTTACCATTTGAAGAGACAGACCTTCCCTCCTTATACAACAAGGTCTATATATTCATTGTACTTTCTTAACATTACAAATATTATATTGAACTCAGAGCATGGATCTAAATCATGGTTTGAAAGATAAACTTATTAACTGGTGAAGCATGTATAATTCGGAAAGCTTTATGAATCCCTTATCCAAGGTAATTCAAAATTTCTATCGAAATTGAGAGGAACGCTTAATCTAGCTGATTCACTAAGATATTATAAATTTTGGTGAATACTTTTACTAGACGCATAACTTTGTCAATGGATTCCTTGGATATTTATTAATTGGATATAGGGATTGAAATTCATTCCTATAAACAAGAATAGCAGGTTTTGACTACTAACAGAAAGAAAAAAGTGATACCTGCAATAAAGAAGGAGTTAACGTTATTCAAACAGTTAACACCACTAGTTAAGAATCACTAAAATACAAGTGTCCAAAGGGTGCTATACATTTTCTTTAGTATATCTTGATTATCTATCAATTCTCTATAATCTCATTAAATTATCTTAACCTCTCTGTTTAAACTCTGTTATAAGTTGAATAACGATAAACAGTGTTTCCTGTTGAACAGATTATTGCTGCACAGTTCTCATGCCCATATTGGTTTTCCCTGGGTGCAACATCATTGATACGTAAGATCCTTGACCCGAATCCTGAAACGGTAACCACATAAACCATCCTTTAATCTCAATTGCTCATTGTTCCTATCATCCTTTAGTCCTCTCTGTTAAAAATTTTAAGCATTTGCGGTGATGTTTCTAGAAATCAACCATTGCTTCCTCGAATCTATACCTTATCTCCTTTTTGTCTTTCTAATGCAATAAGATATCAATAGTAGCACAATTACTACTAGTAGTGTGATTTGATGTGGTTCAAACATTTAAGCTTTAGGATTAGCAGGTCAGACACAATTATCGACCCATATAGATCATAAGACGATCTGGATATGATACGTTAGATATCCGGGAGCATCTGTACTTTTAGATAAGACCAAGTCCTCGTAAAGTTTACTTTATTTATTGCCCAAAGTTGGTCACAATCTTTTTTTTTTCTTTTCCGTTTATGGGTAGTCTGAAGATGAATGACAAATTGGAGTGTTACACACACTTGATACAACTTTGAATATAATATGCACTTACTGAGTGAGTAACAGATTCGCACTTGATATGTTTCTAAGCTACTTTTATTCTGCAGACATCCACATTTGAAAAGTGAAAATTTGTTTTGTATAGAAATGTAGTATTATTTGAATAGCTCCGTACAAAGTAGCATTCTGATTTCATTGGATAGTATTTGACCCATTCTGAAGCCAAGTGGTATCATTTTCAATTTCAGCGGATCAAAATTGAAGGAATAAAAAGAGACCAATGGTTCCAAAAAAATTACGTTCCTGTCAGACCCAGAGAAGATGAAGCGGTTAATCTGGATGATGTTTGTGCTGTTTTTGACGACATCGAGGTGAGCTCATTTCTTTTGCTTTTTTCCTTGCTGTGCTGTTTACATGATGTTGGGTTTGGACCATTTTGCCTCAAACTGCTAATTAGTCTTAAGCATTGACAACGAAGGGCAGCTCAGTTGGTAAGACCTTCACCTCTAAACCAATTGGTCAGGGGTTCGAGTCACCATGGAGGGGAAATGGGGAACAATTATTGATCCTCCTTTTAAAAGGAAAAAAAAAATAATCTTAAGCATTAGATCAATTAAAGCGAGAGTATCAGAACATATTTGCAAGATTCTCGAAAGTTGTAGCTTTTATTTTTATGTTTCTGAAAGGTCAAGTCATACTTGCAATTCACTGGAAAGGTTGTGCCATCTTCTTTGTTCAAGCTGGTATCTCTTCTTCGAATTATAACATCCACAATGGTTTGTCTTTCATAATGCAGGACAAATATGTAAATGAGGAATCCAACAATGATGGTGGTGGTCCTTTGATAATGAATGCATTTGAGATGATTACCCTTTCCCAAGGCTTGAACTTATCGGCCTTGTTTGATAGGCGTCAGGTCTGGTGATACAGTTATAATATGACATTCAGATTATTTGCATATACTATAAGTGGATAAAGGCTTTGATTCTGCTATACTGATATAAGAGCGCCTTAGTCGTTATATTTCATAACTTTGCATTGGCAATGTTGTCTGTGATTCAAACTACTATTGTTGGCTATGCTTTGTTCAATTTGAAATTGTCTATTTCTTTTGTTAATCACTTAATCCTCTTACAAAAGACCTCCTTTTGTTATCTAAATGTGGGCTTCGGCCTATGCATATATGCAGGACTACGTCAACCGACAGACTCGTTTTGTTTCTCGACAACCTGCCAAAGTTATAATTTCAGCAATTGAAGCAGCTGCTGGCTCAATGGGGCTCAAGATTCACACTCGGAGTTACAAGGTAGCTTTCCCCTCAAATTCTGTGATCGAATGTTATATTGAGATGTTTGTTGTTCTAGGCTTCCACAAAAGAGATTACTAGATGAGTCATTAGTGCATCCCTTTTTTTCCTTGTGTTAATATTTTGGTTATTGATAATTGCCTTGTACAATAATGTGTTTGACATTTTGAACATATCTGCAAAGAAGATTTATATTATTTCTGGTACTACAAAGCATTATCATTATCAACTTGTTATGATCTTTATATCTTACTACTATCTTGAAGGATTAGTAGACAATCAAATGAGCTCAAAATTGTTCAATCTAACAAAATTTGTTGGTTTGAGGTTACCTCTTTCTAGCAGTCACTAATTACTTTCAAACTCTATGAATCATCAGACGAGACTCGAGGGTGTATCTGCCAATAGAACCACTCAATTTGCTGTGGTGCTGGAGGTAAATAAAGTCAATATCTACTATTGTACCATCTGGTATAGCACATGTCTGACCTCATATTTATTCCTGGAAGGTGTTTGAAGTGGCACCATCTCTTTTCATGGTTGATGTTCGCAAAGCCGCAGGAGACACATTGGAATACCACAAGGTGAGCTTGCTTTGCTATACACAGTGGGAAATCTTGAAAAGAATACCCTTTTGATTCTGATAATTTTTTGTTGCAGTTCTACAAGAATTTATGCACAATGATAGATGATATAATTTGGAGACCAAAGGAAGGAATGCCGAGCCCTGCTATGCTTAGAACGATGACTTGTTGAAATCCAGTTTCAGGTAATGCAGACGGAAGAATGTTTGATGATCTTGAGGTTTTAACATAGAAAGTTAATAGACGAAATGTAAAATTGAATTTGTGATAAATTATGTTGTAAGGCAATGTACAGTTGAATAAAGATAGGAGAATTGGTTTCATAAAATAAAAATAGAGGAAACTTTTTGTAGTGTTCTGTTAAGAGTGGTGAGGAGAAAGTATATAATGGGTTTTCTGTACTTTATCGAGTGCCAATTGCCTTGCTCTTCACTGTTTTATATATTTTCACGCCACATTTTTTAACTTGAGTCGTAGAATAAAACCTGCCGCAATTACACAACATATTTTTCAACATAGATATCCTTATTTATATTTCTTTTCTTTATTTGATAATATGAGAAAGTGTTAGTATTGCAATGAAAATGAAGTAGTGGTGAAAAAAATAATGGAACTGTATTTGAATTGCATTATTAGGTAGGTTAGGTGATAGGTGTGGTTACGTTTAAAGAGAAATTTCAAAATTAGTAGGTAGGACGTTTCGTTTGTGGCCCGAAACAATTGCTAATTAAGAGAATATATTCCTTGATAAAATAAAAAGAAAAAAACCCATACTTAGATAGCAATGAGTGACATCAATCATTTTCCCAAAAAAGCATATTCTTTTCTTAAATTATCTTTTCTTTTTCTTTTGTGTGACGTAAGAATGAGTGAAATTACAATAATTCAAATATAGTAGTAATATTAGCTAAGTTCATTGAACCCTAAATTCCATACATGCTTTGAAATGCATGTATTGAAATGATGCATGCTTCCTTCAAAGACTAGCTAATAGCTATACTTAAGTCTACTTTCTACTGCCGGTGGGGTTTCATTGCTTACCAAAAACCCAACATTATTACCTTAACTTCTCTATTATCAATATTACGTAACTACGGAGTACTTTTTATCAATACGTACTATTTTCATATCACACGACTAAATAGATGCGTTGGTGCTTGCATTGGTGTATGAATTGTCTTTGCCCGATAAGAAAATCATAGATGCATTGGATTCTCTAATAATACTACTATTATAGATACACCCGAAAAATAGATCCACTTCCCAAAGCGGAATGTAAATTATTTACTGTAAAAAGTAAAAGAAGAACATTTTAACTGACACAAATGCGCTTCATTTCCTTTATTACAAATAAACCAGACATTGTACTTGTACAATCAAAGAAGTGAGGCAATTTGCATAAATAGGATTACAAAAATACAGGCCAGGACTACCAAACTCCAAACCACATATATGCATGGATGGAGAAAAAACTGCAGCCAATAATAGGCTGTAACGGCCAGTCCCAGACTCACAGACTACCTCAATCCAAGGATATGCACGACCACGAACACGAGACACTCGAGCAACATTACAACTTACATGACACACAAACTAGCAAAAGCTTTATTACCACACCATAAACGAAGACACAATAGGAAAGCAGGACCAACACAAACATTACCACGAGACGAGGGAACGAAGCTTTATTCGGACATTTCTGATTGACGGAGCACGAGGAGGAGCATGAACGAGAAGCGGAGCTCAAGAATCTGACCCGGTAACCGTATTCTCAAGAAACCAAAGGCATTCAAAGAGGCAGCCTCTCTGGCAAAGAGGCTAAAAAAGAGGTTTTGTTGCAACAGGCTCGTTAAATACAAAAGAAGCCTGCAAAAGAAAACTGATTCGCCTTTGGTCTCCATGGAAAAACAACCTGAGTCGAGAACCGCCGAGTCAAGAAAGGATATCGCACCTCCACAGCTTCTCAGTGAGCATCTCCACTTTACTGTAACTAATGGAATTGCAATGCTGGAGATTCAACCCTACAAGTGTCTCCCCCAACCTCTCGAGAGACGGGACGCTCTTGTTCGACACCATTGAGCACCCAGAAACCGACAGGATCTGGAGATTCGACTGCACTCCTCTCGACAGAGCCGCAACTCCGCAGTCCGTGATCGAACATCTCGACAGGTCCAGATCGTTGAGCAGCGGGCAACTTTCTGCGAGGGCTTCCATTGCTACATCCGTAATCTTTCGGCACCCGTCGAGATTTAGAAGCTCGAGAGTTGCGCCGTGTAACCTAGCCAAAGCCAGCACAACTTCGTCGCTCAAATTCGAGCAGTCGCTTAGATTGACCTTGGCAAGCCCAGATTCGCAGCACTCGAGCAGAGGGAGAAGCCCAACGTCAGTGATTCCACAGAGCCCGCTAAGATCTAAATGGTGCAGCTGAGGACAAAGCTTTCCAACCATGGCTAAGCTCGTGCTTCCGAACCCCGGGCAGCTTCGGATGGATAAAGATCGAAGAGATTCACAAGGGGAAAGAGAAGGAAACTCTGCGGAAAGATCCTTGATTCCCATGCATTTAACCAAAGAAACGGATTTCAGTTTGGAAGTAACAGTGGAAAGAGCAGTCAAGATTCCCATTTGAGTAATCCTATTGCACTCCTCCAGCTGCAAGCTCTCGAGAGAGTTGGTTGCTTTTGCGAAAGCAACAAGTCCATTGTCGGAGACGAAGCAACACTTGCGAACACACATTTGCTTCAATATTGGGCACCCTTTTCCGAGTGCTTCAATGCTCAAGTCCGTTATACCCCTGCATGAACTCACGGTGAGAGACGAGAGTGATTGCAGGCCTAGCGCGTTTCCCATGACCCAGAATCCCTTCTGGCTCACGTTCTGAAGTCCGCAAAGAACGAGGGTCGTTAGTGCTTTTCCGTAGTGCCCTATAACAGCTACCGAGTAATCCGTGATGTTCAGCGACTGAAACTTCACTTTAGTCAAGTTGGAAGCCGAGGATAATACGCTCGCAATTCCTTGATCCCCAACGCGAGCGCAGTCTTTGATGGCAATCGACTGCAGCTTTGGACAGAACTTTGCAATTGCTTGAAGACCATCGTTGCCTATACTCGGACATGATTCGATAGTTACTGCATTCAAATTCGGACAGCTCTCCGCGATTCTAGCTAAGCCCTTGTCCGAGATTGAAGGGCACTGGCTAAGATCAAGCTTCTCTAAAGAATGGCACTCTCTTGAAATCTCGAATAGGCCTTCATCTCCGATAGAGGGCACGTTCCACAATGAGAGAGCTTTGAGTTGAGGGCAACCACGAGCGATAGCCGATAATCCAAAGTTAGAAACGCCTCTTGAAGAATTGCTTCCTCGGATCGAAAGCTTCCCCAATCCTCCTCGGCTAGAAGTTCCGACGGCAATGGCCGCGAGTCTTGCATCCGTAGCTTTCTTCCCTTCCACACACCTAGTAAGATACCCATCGCATTCGACTTCCATATCCTCATCCGCAGAGGATTCTTGTTCCTTGTTGTAAAACTCGGAGCTTCGGATGCTGCTCAAGATTGTGAGCCACCGTTTGGAAACGCAGGCAGCGGAGCTTCTCTCTCTGCCACCTGGCAAGTGCCGGAAGATCTCGAATAGGCATTCATCGGGGAGGACATCGACAGATGGCGTATTCTCCTCAATGGCGTATCGACTGAGGATGCAGGGCCCACTGATTCGAGATCTTTTCCTAGGCGGGCAGTAGATATCGATGTGGGATCCGATCGAGAGGAGAAGGCCGGAATCCGATGAACAATACGAAGCAGCAGAGTATAGATCATCATCACCTGATTGATGAACACCAAATTACATTAGTACAGTATTTCTTTCCAAAGAGAAGGAAATCATAACCCACCCTAGCTATATACTAGTAGTACATCTCATCTCTTCTCAAAAGAGAAAAAATCAAAAATGGAAAAAATCCATTAAAAATCATAAAGGTGAATTGTAGAACACCCATAAGAAGAAAACTATTTCTTGCAAATTACTATATGCCATCTATAAAGATCACAACTAAAAGTTCTTCACTGCAAATGGTAAACAAAGAAAAAGGAAGAATTTTGACTAGATTATAAGAATTGCATTCATATTCAGCTCAGCAATCATTGGAAATCCCAAACACAGTCAATTTCTAACATAGGAAAAGAATCTCAAATACATATTGAAAGTAAAACTAAACACAATCCATTAATAGACAAGCCAGCCAAGAATCCTATAGATTAAATCAAGAATCATCGAAATCCCAGATCATACACCAATCAAGAAATCTAAAAATCAAACCCTAAAACCAATTAAGACATCAAATAAACAATATTCTTAACAAGAAACTTAAATCCATCTACAGAACTAATTTATTTATTTAAAGAAAAAAGAAAAGGCTTCACATATACCTCTGTAATTGACAAGAGCAGGCATGGCTGTTTGTTGTTTTGTTTGTGAGAAGAAAAATCCCCAGATTAAGGAGAGCAAAAAACACGAAAGCCCAGATCTTTGAAGAACAACCCCAACCCACTGTAGGGCAAAAAGAGAGGAGAGAGGGAGAAAGAGAAAAAAAGGCTTGTATTTTCAGAAAGAAAAGAGTGATATATAGTACATACATTTTTAGTAGTAGCAGTGTCAAAGATAAATAAATAGCATGATGCATGAATATAAAAATTTAGAAGGAAAAAAAAAAAAAAAAAAAAGTAGAAGAAGAATTTGGCTTGGTGGTGAGGTGTGCAAAAGTCTTTAGATTCATGATGATGGGCGGAAAAAGCCTCGGCCTTCATCAATTCTTGCTGTGTTCAATGAATCATCCCTGCCACGTGTCACCTATTTCCTACTGCTTTTCTTTTTTATTTCTATATATATATTCCCACTTAATTTGTAATTTAATTTAATCACCTCATCATTCATTATCTAAGCCTTCCATTATATTGTGTGCTTAAATCATTTCTAAACTATTTTACTACTACTTTTTTTTTTGTGCTCTTACTAAATTTAGCTATACTAGTCTTTGTGCAGTGTATGAGTGGGTATGTATTAGGAAATATAATGATATATTATAGATATGATAGTAGTATTTTCAGAGTGTATAATTATTAGTATTCTATATGTACAATCACTCTTTCTACAATGGTAATTGTATTCAATTTGGAATGTAATTTAATGATAGAATTATAGTCATCATAGTATTTAGTAGCATATACACATACATACATACAAAAGTTTATTTCTATGTAAGTTGCATGCATAATATATACTTGTTGTCTTTTTTATTTTTATTTTTCCATAGTAGACAATATTTAAAATGTATAATATAATGTATATCCTGTTAAGTTGGTGCAACAATTAATATATTAATTAATAAAAAGAAGTTTGTCTTGACATAAATACAGTATGAGGAGAATAATAATAATAATAATACAGTAAGTTTTAAAAAAGGTAATCCTACGTAGATAAGAATCATTGAATATGGTACATAATAAAAATGTAATCCTTGCAAATTGTTTGTTTGTTCGATATTATAAAATTCTCAACTAGCTATACCATATTATATTGTCAACCATGTCCATCATGAAATAATACTAATATAATTATGAATTGATGGCCTCGATTTGAGCAAGTTGTGTTTGAGTGACAGAACAGTACATCGTATGCGTTCATCAAACCATATTCCCAACTTGCTCTCTCTCTCTCTCTCTCTCTCTCTCTTTCATCAACTTCAATCAACAACTGTAGTCTGTACTGTATTAACTCCTAATTAATTAATTCATCTTTCCCTAATTACGTACGCACACAATTAGTCAGTCCACATGATTTGCATTTCCTTTTGCTTTTCTTTTAAACCCTTTTTTTCATGATAAAAATAAAATGAAATTATGGTTATGAAGGTTGTAGAGGATGCATGTTTCCTAGCTAAATAAGCAAGTACGGTGCACTAGCAGTACACAAATTAAACTAACTAGTAGTATCATTTTGTTTGAAAAGGGTTGATTAAATTTGTCACCACACCACATCCATTGAATATACTATGCTATTCTATTATACTAATACTCCCCCCTACCCTACTTATTATAAATAAATAAATTCAATGGGACATATATATATGGACTTTATTTTTATTTAAGAGGAATGGAAATGGAACTATGGAATGGAATGGACCGGAGCAGCAGCAGCCAACAGCACAAGTCGTCTGAGTGAGTTGCACATAGATTGATTACAGTATCGTCTATTTAATTGGAAAAAAAACACATAAATTATATCTATATCTATACCTATACCTATATAAATTTCTTCGCATAGATCAACCTATGTAAACTCTCTCATCAAATTCTCAAAAAAAATTAAACATCCATACCGTACATAATCAGATTATGGAAAATAGTAGCCCTCCCCTCCCCTCCCCTCCCCTCTACTCCCTAGATACATACTATTAAACATAGAAAATTGCCGCCAAGTTTGAACAAATTGAGATGTACGTAATTAACTTATATTTATGGTTTTCATTTAATCAAATTTTATTCAACCCGAAACCACCCAATTGTACCGATCGTGTATAGTACTCCCTTCGCCCTCCAAGTATATGCTTCAATCTTCATATGATCCGACATGGCTTTTAATCTTATAATGAGTGTGTTTATAGTAGAGTTTGAATCTCTCCTTTCATACTATGTTTATGTGTGTATAGTGTACGTTTGTGTGTAAGTTAAATGTGAATATATAAAATTTCTTATGAAACCCACATACTAAAACAGACGAGCCAGACGAAAAGGAAAATAAAGGCGCATTAGTTGAGGGACGAAGGGAATATATAAATATCATCCCAAATCCCAATTAGCCCCAACACCTCACAATATCATTTGTTCGGATTGCATAAGCCCAATAGGCAATAGGATTAGATCGATAACAATTAAAGTAACGAAATTCATCATCACGCATATTGTCTAATTAATCTGCACAGTTTTCAGTCTCTCTCTGTATATATATATATATATATATCCTTCTCAAACTATACATCGAATAATCCCCAGTTCGCCTGCATATCTTCATTCGAACAACCCCTCTTGGTCCCATATATCCACCAGAAAATCAACCATTTCCTGAAAAGCATTACGGTCGAAATCATACAATATATGATACATGGATCGCTATCTCAGGAAATACGAACAAGCAAGTAGCTCTAGTAGTAACTCACAGAAAGGGGAACAGGCTGTGGGAAGCGCTTGCTTGTCCCAAGTAGGTTCTCGTAATTTGCATTCCAACTATATGATGAGCGCAAGGGTTAAGTTCAAATCAAAACATCCAAGATAACTACTTTTATTTCAAGAGCATTAACAAAATAATCAAGTGATCAAAACTGTAACATGCTTTAAAGGAAGTTAATATATACTTATTACCTTAAAATTGGCTCCTGGTTTTTTTTATGGGTTTGGGACTTCTTAGTTCCGACCCATTGAAGCCGACTTTGGTTCCAGAGTAGTAGACCTAGACCACATTACAATTTTATTAAAACAAGCAGCAAAACAAAACAAAAAAAAAAGACCATTTTAACCTACGTATATATAAATATCAAAATTTTGTTAAGAATTGATCAACCTCACTTTCCATCTCACGAGGGGAAAAAAAGAAAACTTGCCATGATTTACAAACTCTGGAGGGTTGCTAGCACTGCAACTGCCACTGAGGCTTTGATTTGAGACACTGATTGACGAGAAGCTTCTTTGTGACTGAAGAGCGCTATTTTCCAACAAATCGCAAGTGCTGGTGCTCCAGAAATAATCGTCTGAAATGCTTTGTTTCCGCACCAGCTGGCCTTGAATTCTAAGCCCTTTCGATGGTTCATCCACAGCAGTGATTGGCTGAGATTTCTCACAACAGCCAATACAACCTCTGTTCTGTTACAAATGATGTTTATACATGCTTTCCATAAATATACATGAGCAGACAATAAAGATCCATGCTCCAATAGGGAAAAAATTAGCTAAAAAACAGGAAACTTTCATAGAAAGCATCAGCTTCAAAAGCAGACCTTTTATCCACTTTTCATGGTGGTATCATAAAAAATGTGCTTAAAGTGGAGATTAGCCTGTTGAAGTCTCAATGATTCTTCAGGAGCAATAACAACATCCAAAGATTATAATAATGAAACCCTTATGCATGCACGGTATAAAATAATCGGTATAAGCGAGCTAATTGAGGTAAACTGGTGCTAGCCAAACAGATGAGATGCAAACAATTGCATACGTGCCTTAACTCATGTGACTTAATTGTGCACTTGCCCAAAAAATCTGGAGTTGTAAGGAAGAAAGGTGAACTCTTGACATCTAGTGATTGACAAAAATCATTAAAATCAAGGATATAATAGGTATATACTTAGAAAAACATCCGACACTACGAAAAAGCTAATGGTAGTCAAATTACTCCAAACACGAAGAAGATATTAGGATATCTAAAGCTCAATTCTTGACAATGACACAAGCAAGAAAGCTATCTGAGAACAATAAGGTTGTTGTCATAGAGTCCATGTTATGAGATAATTTACACGACATGACTGTTCCAACAATATTGAAGTTCAACATGCAGGGTACCTAAAACAGAAAGATCTCTGAGGTAGATCTCTGAGAAAGATCACCAGGAAGTGTATCCCAAATTAACATAAAAACACAAATTTCATAGCTAAGGACATCAAATAGCAAAACTCAATGATATGCCCAAGGAAATCAGTTCAATGAAACTAGAAGCAATTCCATTGTGATATTTGGAGTTAGTCTATAGAATACATGAAGACGAAAACAGGCAAGCAGTCGCACCAGTACAAAGCATACTTGTAAGGTCAACATGACCATTGATGATTGAACTATAAATTTTATTATTATTATTATTATTATTATTATCTTGTGACATCACTTGCTACACATCACTGGTTAGTGGTTGCTACCTTTGATCAATACCTCACTTTATTAGCCCTCTTTGCATTCTCGAAACCACATGGATTCCAGGCAATATAGTGTATAATTTAAAAATTTTGATTCAAGATATTAAGATTTCTTGAAGCATTTAATTTAGGCAATATAAAAACTGAAGTCCTTGAACTACCAGAGAACCCATCTCTTAGCAGCGTGGTTGCACCATCTTAAAGTAAATCACCATATAAATTGTATGCAAACAGAAATGTTTCCCCTTTCCAAAACCAATATTTTTAAACACAAGCCATCAGAAGTCTGTTAATGCTTATCCCCAATTCTAAACCAGAGTATAACTAGTCAAACCCGACATAGAGTACAGAGATCAGAACTTATGTCCTTAAGCCTTACATGGTAAAGGGGGCGTAAGTTTGTCAGTGTATTGAAATATTTAGGGGACAAGTACTTCCACAGGTCAACTGAGCAGCTTGGGTTTACTAAGATGGAAACCCAATAAAGAAGTTCACAGACAAGGTCAAACAAACAAAAGCCTTGTGAAGCAAGGGCATCAGATTATTTTCAATCAAAGTATCAAAAGAGAGCAACTGAAGGAAGAAAGCCAATCATGACGAACTTATATCATTAATCTAATAGTTAATTCAAGCATATCAGTTAGTGTAGTACTTGAATCCTTATATAATCTAGCCTCCAATTGCAGTAATACTGTCCTAAGTTTACAATTTATCAATCATCCCAATTACATTTTTCAATGGCACTCTTAGCCAAAACATATATGGATAAAACTTGGAGACCTTCTCTATAGGTAAATGTGAAGTTACGATTTCTGGTCGGATCAAAATGATATCAAGCTGCTATTTCGATAGTTACATTCTTCCTAGATTATAGCTCATCATGGCAAAAACCCCTCTCATGGAACTAATAACATCACAATTTCATAATCCAAAGTGAAGAAAATCTGTTACCATCCTATTTTTAACAAACAGTCACATAGTAAAGGGGAAGAAACATATAGATTAAACATACATATCGATCAAAAAAAGGCAAAACATAGTGAAAAGAAAATAAGCAAAATAAGGAATTAAAATCAGAGCACATACCCCATGCAAGCAAGAAAGTGAGTGATCCAAGAACTGCAGGAACTGTACAGCATCATATAGTCCCCAAAAATGTGATCTTCTCCCAAATCAAGAACCCATCTCAGATTCCAATAGATTAACAAAAGCCCTGTTAATGTTTGGACATAATCAGCACAAAATCACGTAAGAATACACAAATCCCACGAAACCCCAAAATCGTGAACGGGAAAGTAAGAATTTGAGGTTGTACCTTCGAGAAAATAAGAGCAGGCGCCGCAATCGGGTACACAAGGACAAGGTTTTCGGTTTTCCAGAGAGAAAGAAAGAAAAAGTCAAAGAATTTGTAAAATTCTTGGTTTGGATAATATGATTAGGACCTTATCCAGAGCAATGAGTAGTGTAATTATGTCCCATTTCCTTTGATGGGTTATCAGTGAAGGCTAAAACACTGTTAGCAAGTTTATTGAATAATAAAGGGATCTCTTTTTGTTCTTGAAAAAAGAAAAAAGGAAGCCCAAATGAGCATGAAAAATATCAAAGCCATGAACCAAATTTACACAAATCTTAAACTAATATTGGAATAGACCCAAACCCACCTTTATTAAAATATAGTGTAGTTTCCACTATTAATCATGATAGAGGTAAAATAATTAATAATGAAAAGGTTAGTGGTATGGTGGGTTAGGTTGGGCTGTTTATTAGCCCAGCCCAGCCCAGCCTGGTATTGAACATTTAGCTTTCGGGCCTTTTCATTAAGGCCCACCACGATTCATAGTATGATTTCGAAACCACGCACGTCATCAACACTAACCAAACTAAATACAGTAGTAAGCTATGCTATACATTAATTAATTAATTAATTACTCTCATCCTTATCTTAATAACTTTTTCTTTCGATTACAGTATTATTAAAACCATGACTATGAGTCTATGACCATGCCCCCTCCAATAAATTCATAACCTTTCTCTCTCTCTACCTATCAAGTGAAACCTATAACGGTTCACCTTGTATGGTTGGATCGGAGTAAGAAATAAATAAATCTGTGTGTTTTTATAATTTGTTTCACCTATGAATCAAATCAACGTTTACTGTTTATAGGATCCATTCAAGACATGAATACCAATTTAATTACAATATTTCAAATATTAAATAAATTAAGTTAGTAGTACTGTTATATATGGTAGTACATGGTAATTAATTAATTTTAGAAGTAATAATTAATAAACAGTGAAATGGATGTTGCAATTATGGGTACATGATCACTAACTAGAACAGATTATAAATATAAAGGAAAGTTAAAAGTGGCAACACATGACGCGCTAATAAACAATATTAATAATTTAGTGCGTGTCACTCTTGCATTATATCGTAAAATTGGGGCTTCTTAAGCATTAGATTGGCATATGTCATGTTTATTATTTGAATAAAATAATACTATCATTTATAAATTAGTACCACTCCGGTCCTAGCTTCTTGACTCATATTCCTTTTTGGGACGTCCCATGTTTGTTGACTCATTTCCTTTTTTGGAAAGAATTAGAGTATAATTAGTACAATTAGTAAACCCCTTATTACACTTAACATTCCATACTTAAATCTCATCCACTCATTTTTCTGCACGTAGTTCAATATAATTTAAATTTCGAAAGTTTAAATTATTATAACTTGCTCGTTTGTTATCGGATTTTTATGATTTTTATATCAAATTAAAGGTCTTTATACGATCTTTCATTTAAGATCAAACAAGAACATGTTTTTATGCATATATGATGCTCTGTTTCTAAATTATGTTTAAATACATAAACCACATTACATTCCCTACAAAATACACTTTATACACTAAACATTTTCGTCTTAATTCCCGTGCAAAAAGCAAATGAGTCAAGAAGCTAGGACCGGAGTGGTATATATAATACAATACGAGTAGTATAATTTATGAATGAATGAATTGATTTGTCATGTTCCACTACAAAATATAAAGTAAAAAGTAGTCCATGAGATTCCATTCAAAATTGCGAAGCTAACTTATTAGCTATAGGTTAATTATATTTCGAGTCTATTGCTGTGCTACATGAGATGAGATAGAAGACGATTTTAATGAAATTCAAAAGGCATTATTTAAAGTTATTTATTCATCAAAACAAAGAATGATATTTCGATGCATGTGTTTAAATTTGTTGCCCAGCCCAGCCTAAGTATGAATTAAAGAAAGTTGTTCCAAATAACTATTACTATTACTAATACTAATACTACTGCTATTCAAAATCAAAACAATGAGAATATTATTATATATAGGTGTATAATGTTAACATATGGGACAAATTAAAGATGATGACACAAATTAAAACAAACATTTTATTACATTATCCTCTCCCCCATCATATAATCAATTAACCTTTGTAATTAAAAAATATTTTCTAAAGTTTTGTTAGAGAGTGAAACCTATAACCTTTCTTGCATTGGCTAGTTTACATTCCTTATTGGTTTGTCCATGTCTGACTATTTGCTGTCATCATCTTATTGGTGGGAACCCAAAATCAAACCATAAATTAATTAAGCTTGATTAGTAACTGGTTATTAATTAATTAAAATAATTAATGAGGGTAATAATATACTCCATGTATAGTCCCCAATTATTAGCCTCTATTCAGTTGAGTTGTGAGAGAAATTAATTAAAAATATTCATATATATAATTAAAGCAAACAATTACTACTTATATAATTAGTGTTCCAAACGGCTAATTAATTTTCCATTCAAAATATTTCCAAATTGTCAAGAAAAAATTAATGTTGTGGATCTTTAAATAGTACTGTAGCTAGCTCTACTCATATTATGTAGTATCTAGTATAGTATGTAGTGGTGTATGAAAGAGTTGAAGAAGAAAGATGACAAAAACAAAATCATGTGGAAATCAAATAATATACTGTATCACATGCGATGCGATGCAATGGAATTACTACACTACAAATTAAGTGATCGATCATGTGCACTTAATTACCCTAGCTAGCTAATTCTCTAAATTAAACACACACAACAATCTCAATCTCCACACACTGCCTACATCATACATATATGAATATGATGATCGATGATTAAAAGACTTATATATATATTAACATGGATAAGCAGCTACCCTTTGGATAACTCTATCTCTTAGAATTCCATTGTAAAGGACCAATCTATTGGCTGGAATTTCTTCTTCAACTAATTTCCTACTACTACTACTCCCTTTCTTCATATTCATATTCATAGTAGTAGTAGTAGTCGTCTTGATGTGTAATTTCCTCCTGTACTCTTCACCATTTCCACTTGGGTCCACCACATTTTCTGCAAACTGCACCTTCTTCTTTTTCTTCTTCCCTTTCTCTTTTTTCTTCCCTTCTTCTGCACACCCACATGCACTCCATTACTTCTTCTATAAATATTCTTGTCACTTTTCCTTTTCCCTTTATTTATTATAAATACTTTGTTTTTTCTGATAAAATCAAATGAAGAGATGAAAGTAATAAAATACTAGCTAGCTAGTAGTTGAACACCTAGCTTGATGATGCATATGAAAGTATTGTATATATACCTGATGAAGAGATGATGATGCAGGAGGAAGGCGGAAGTGGGAAATGAGAAGCAGGCGGCATAATAATGGATGGAAGCTTTTGAAGGCGAAGAGCAAGTAGAACAACTGTGCCTGAAACTGCCATGGCTGTGGCCAACACCATGCTGCTATGTGATGACAGAATTGAAGACATGATATGATGCTGCTAGCTGATGATGATCTGTCAAGTTAGTATAAATTAGGACAGGGCCGGGAGTTTGTAACTTAATTTGTAGAGAGGGGGAGAGAGAGGCCTGCAGGTTGTTGATGGATGGGTGGAAATGAGAGGTAGAAGAAGGAAAAAAAAGAACGGTTTGTTTATTTAATTAATGTGGCAGTTGGATGATGCAGTTGCCCTTTCTCGTGAATATAATTTTCTTATTTGTGTGTTCCATTTTTTTAATTGGCCAGGGTCACTTTGAATTACTGCATCTAAAATAATACTCCCTCCGTCCCACTGGGATAGGGACTTTTTTTTTTCGACGCGGAAATTAAGACGAGAATGATGATAGTGGGATAAAGTGAAAGGTAGTGGGTTAAAAGTGATGTGTCAAAATTTTATTGGGTTAGAATTTTCCATTTTGGAAAAGGTCCCTATATCAGTGGGACATCCCGAAAAGGAAAAGGTCCCTATATCAGTGGGACAGAGAGAGTAGCAATAATTAAAAACGAAGGGCCACAATAACATTGAAATTTGATTTTATTTGTTGAAGATGAGGTCATTCTCTCCAGTCTCCCCCATTTTTTAATTAGAGATTTTTATATATATATGACCATCAATTTCAATTCGAAATGTTTTTCAAGTTTAATAGGTATATAATACTAGGAGGGAAATTAAAAGTAGGAATGAATGAATTTGTTGGAAATGAGTGGGGTTGTGTTGTGTTTGTGTGCGTAAGCAAATTAATTTAGTTTCTCCAATGGGGTTTTAAGTAAGTGAAAGATCAGTCAGGGCAACTTTAATTGGTGATTAATTATATAAGCCTATTGTATTGTATTATCATAACATTAAACCATCTTTTTAATTATACTTTGTTATTAGTATTAGTCGTCATTGTCGTCGTTTGCGTAAGCAACCTACCCCAATTGCCACCAACTTTCCCTTCTTGTACATGTACATATATATGACGTAATTAAAAATTCTTTTACTTTGTTTTCCTACAAAAATTAAAATAAAAAATTGATGGTAAATGCACCTTACTTACAGCTAGTTACATGAATCTAATCTTTAATTAACATGCAAGTGAAAGTGATTATATATATATATGTTGGGGAGCTTCGATCCTGCCTACGCCTTCCCACGTCTTCTGTGCCTCCCCCATATCTGTGCGTCCACGTGTAAAGTTATTGGTGTTTCCATTGTAGGCGGTCATCCCCCACATCAAGATGGACCCACAATATGATTATTTGTTAAATTAAGTACTTCCTCCGACCCACGATTAATGAGCCTCTTTCCTAAACGGGCCGTCCCACGATTGTTGAGCCCTTTCCATTTTGGGAAATAATTAACTTTCTAACTACACCATTAGTTACCCTAATTACAATTAAGTTATTTTATTTTCAGATTTATAAATTCAATTTATGAAATTAAAAATTAAAAAAAAAAAAAAAAAAAAAAAAAAAAAAAATCAGAATTTAATACTCCCACCCACCTATCTCTACCCCCATTTCTCCATCACACTCTTTACCCTAATTATTGAATCTGGCCATTTATTTTCGCATCCCCCTCTCTCCACCCCCAATTTCCATCGACGAACCCTAATTTCTCCAACCATGGATCCGCCGCTCCGCCGCAGTGAATCGGGTTGGGTCTCAACCCGCCACCGGTCCGCCGCAGTGAATCGCCCTGGCGGCGGGCTCGAAGGCGGCGAGGTTGTTGACGCCGTGGATCCACCGTCGGAATGGGTCTCAACCCGCAACCGCCCCGCCGCAGGCTGCGAGGTTATACGGAGCCGCCGCCGTGTTGTTCGCCGTTGGAGTTCCAACTCCGACGAGAGCCCAAGCCCTCCGCCACCTCCTCCTCGAATCAAACTGCCCATATCTCCTGGGAGATACGGCACTCTCCGCTCCCCACCCACGGTGCGACCGGCCTCGACTTACTCCGTGCCTCCAAAGTCGTCGCCGGCCGGCGAGGAGTATGTGTACAAGCCTCGCTTCTGCGAACTTACGCCCTCGCCGCCTCGCTGTGATGGGAGTGTCCGTCCCCCCTTCCGATTGGCAACCCCTCAGCAGCCGACGGAGTGGCCGGCGCGGCGGTTAGCGTTTTCAGCCGCCCCAAGCGCTGACCAAGCTCACCCATCTGTCCATCAGCCACCACCGTCTCCGCCGCCGCCGTATGCTGTTGAGGAGGAGGGCCATTTGGACAGCGATCCTATGTTGGGAATGCATGTCTATTATCACGATCGAGATGGGTTTCCAGTTTATTTTCCATTCCATCCCACCACAGAGGAGTGGGATGCATGCGAAAGAGAAGCTGATCGGAAAATGCTTGACTAATCTCTGTTCTTCTCAACCCGAATCCCCTTTACAGATGAAGTCTGTAAAGGGGATTCGGGTCAGGAGGATGTTGAATCTCTCTGTCTCTGTGCCACTATCCCTCTGATCTCTGCTCAATTTGCCACTGTGCCATCATGCTTGTTTGAAGTCAGTCCCTTACCGGTTCCTCTCAACCCGAATCCCCTTTAAAGATGAATTCTTTAAAGGGGATTCGGGTCAAGAGGATGTTGAATAATCTGTGGTTTATGTGGATATGGATTAATCTCTATGTCTCTGTTTCCATCATGTTGTTTCACTGGTTTGGTTGTTGATGGGGTTTCTGTTCTGTGCTGCATGTTTGTTGTTCTTATTGTCAAAGTTTTGATCAATTTGAAAATGGGACAGTGGTATAACAAAATAAGCATTTTCCATTTCAAAAGATGATAAGTACAAAAGTCTTTTGAAATCCCAAATGCTAACATTTCATACCTAAGTATGTGTCTATATGCATCTGCAAAAAAGTCTTGAATTCTTGTGATGAAACCTAACTAATTGCAATCATTGCCATCTGTGATTCAATCCCTGTTAGCTGCTGCATTCCCAATCTTTGAAGCACATGCTCAACACCTCTGATCTGTCCATTCTCTACTAGATAATCTATACTCTGCCTTGCCAATTCCATGGGAATTGTTAGACTAATTGGCAAACTCCCTTCTCTTATCAGCCTGTCCTTTCCCATGTGTGGGATCTTGTAATTGTTGTGGCCTTTGACCTTCAATATCTCTGTGAGGCAGCCTTGGAGTGTGAGAAATACTTTGTTCAATGTCATAGGTGGTAGATCATGGAAAGCAGATTTCACAGCATTCACTAGATCATCAACTGATCTACATACTGTCCTATGTTGTAGTGATTGAATTGCACTGAAAAAACCCAAATCATTAATGTTTGTGTCTGGAGAATTGGGTGGCTGTTGAACTAATCTGATATTGAATCCATCCATGCTTGCTGCTATTCTGAAATCTGGGTCAGAATCAATAATGTGTGGCTTTGCATTATCTTGTTGCACATATATGTTCTTTGATGCAGATTCTGGCCACTTACTTCTTATTGCAGGGAGAACCTGTGTTGCCATGTGAAATGAGAACAGACTGCCATCATGCTTGTACTTGTGCTATGATTTAAAAATGAGCATATATGTGAGCATAGGTGTTGCTGGTACCTCATTTATAAGGCTGTTTTTGATTACTTCTCTTGTAATGGAATCCACAGCCTTGGTATAGAGTGTGCCCTTTTTCCTGTGCTTGCTGTTTTTGAGAGCCCTGCCTTGAGTTGTGAATGGGAAACACCCTATCTTGCCATCAAACAATACACTGCCATCATCCCTTAGTATTGGTCTACTCACTGCACACAAGAACATGATTTTTCCAATAAATCTCTTAGACTTGCATGCCCTGTATGGCTCTTCTTCTCCTGGTGCAAGGTAATATCTGTAACATGTTGTAATCTAGGTAAGTGTCTATTCCAAACTGACCAATGATGAATTTTGAACTTTCTGAGGTCAAGTTTCCAAAAAAAAAAAAAGCTTTTGTACCTGTTTTTGCCTTTAGTGATGTAGAACCACTTCTCATCAATATGCACTACATTGTGCATAGAGGAGTACCTTAGTGTGTTCATAACTCTATCTAATTCCAAGTATTCCAAGCTGAATCTGATTCTTAAAAACTTATTATCTGCTGTGAGAGAAGGTTTGATGTAGCTTGCAAAGATTTTGAATAGTCCAGCCTTTCCCCATCTTTGTAGAGTGGAACTGCTCACTCCCATCTTCTTCACCATTCCCCTGTAACTGGTTCTCTCACTAACATCCATCTCTTTAAGTTTGTTGTAATCGGGCTTCATGTTGTGATCTCTTTTTCTCCCCTTTTTCAGACTTTTAAGATTAATTGCTAATCCTTGTGCTTGCTGATCTGTTGCAGCTTTCCAAAGTCTTGTGACTGTTGATTTGGAGATGTTGAACCGTTGTTGAGCTTGAACAAGCCTACCTCGTATTGGCTTTCCATTCGAAGTCTGTCCAAGGATGAACTGGACACACAAGTTCCTCTCTTCATTGGTCAAGTCCTTGCGCCTATGCACCATGGATCAAAACTGCTGCAAATCTTCTCCTCTACAGCCTGTACTGCTTCTCTTCTTCTCTTCTTCTCTTCTTCTCTTCTGCTCGTTCTTCAGCCTCTACTGCTTCTCTTCTTCTCTTCTTCTCTTCTGCTCGTTCTTCAGCCTCTACTGCTTCTCTTCTTCTCTTCTTCTCTTCTGCTCGTTCTTCAGCCTCTACTGCTTCTCTTCTTCTCTTCTTCTCTTCTTCTCTTCTGCTCGTTCTTCAGCCTCTACTGCTTCTCTTCTTCTCTTCTTCTCTTCTTCTCTTTTGCTCGTTCTCTCTCTCTGTCTCTCTCCCTTTTTTTTTTTTGATGGAAGATGAATTTGGTAGTGGAGAGTATTTGTGATGTATTTTTTAAGTATTCCTCTTGTACAATTTGAATTAGGCGCCATGTACATTTTCCCCCTAATTTTATTGATTTGAATGAGAAATTAGCACTTGTCTATTTTTCTCCACATTTTGTTCTTGCATTTTATTTTCTGTAATTGCAGTTTAATGCTTCTGTTCTTGCAGTGCATTTTTAATGTAATGTCAAATTTCAATAATTATTGTTCTTGCGTTTTGGAAAACAAAAAAAAAAAAAAAAAAAAAAAAAAAAAAAAAAACGCAACAGATATATTAATTACACAAAAAATAGTCACAATATAAAAAAAAAAATTTATTATTATTTATTTTATTTATTTTAATTTACATAAATACTTAATACAAAATACATAAACAAAATTACAAAACTAAACAACACACTTAAAACACTAATCACTCTCGCCATAAAACCCGTGCCGAAAAGAAAGGGCTCATTAATCGTGGGTCGGAGGAAGTAGTAAATATAGATGTGTAATTTAGTTTAATTTCGTACAAATTTTTATATGTGTAAATTAATTTATGGTATTAATTTATTATAAATTTCAATCAAAATAATCTAATTACTAATTATTAGCACTTAAATTCATATCAAATTCGCATATCCCTTGTTAGCTAAACACTAGTATAAGCTGCTTAGAAGATAGCACTTCCTTCTTTTTCTCTGACATTACCCGTTTATTTATTTTATACTTTTCAGTTCTATTTATAAAAGAGATAAATTTTATTTTTGCTCTTCCCACTCGTATATGAATTTTACCTTAAATACCAAAATTTTAACCAACCAAAGCTAATTCACACTACTTTATCTATCATTACTATATTATAAGTGAGACAGAGGAAGTAGGTGGTATAAAATACTATTCTCTCCGTCCCGCCAAAGACGTTACATTTCTTTTTGTCAATTTCTGGCACGTTTTTCCACGCTTCTTGATGAAGTGTTCTCAGTAGCTATTTCAGAAATTATAAATCGGGGGTGCAAAAAAAATTATATACCATTAGGTTATTTTGAAAATTTCTCTCTCGACACTTGCAGTATCAATCGGAAGAATCAATACCAACTTAATGAGCAAAAATAAATATATACTTCCTCCGTACTACTGAATAGTGAACGTTTCTTAAATATATATGAGAAATAGATATAAAGACGAACACTATTCGGTGGGAAGAGCGAAAATACTAGTCGTATATTTCAAACATACTAGATATAATATGAGACTATGAAACATTTCAAACATACTAGATATAATTTTAATAGTATATATATTGAAGACACTCGATTAACCAACAGGGTTGAATGTTTATTACTTGCATCATTTGATGCATGGATAACATTCTAGTATTTATTATATAGGTTACGTGTTTGGACGATTACACTTTTTTTTATTGGATAAATGCAACAAAATTAACATTTATTTAGAATTGTACTCCCTCCGACCTCCGTCCCACTTCGCTAGTCCACTTTCTTTTCGACACGAGATTTTATGCGCAGTGTTAAAATAAAAAATAAGAGTCCACATCAAAAAGTAAATGTTAATTTTTGACATTTTAGGAAAGTGGACTAGTAATGAAGGACAGACCAAAATTCTCTTGGACTAGTGAAGTGAGATGAAGTGAGTATTTAATAGCAACCGCCCGTCTGTTCATTGACTAAACGATATATGTAGTCGTTGTTTGTTCGAAGAACGAAATAAGTTGTAACTGAATGATAAGTCCATAAATTGTTAAATTGATTTCTCATTTGATCCTAACTATTGTTACTCTATTAAGAAAATATAAGGCATAAATATTATAATTTCCCCGTTAGCCCATTGTTTAATACTCCATTTATCTCAATTTAATTGTTTTTTATTTCCTTATTAGGATGTCTCATTTAATTTCACTTACGCAAAATAGAAACTCTATACTCTCATAACTATTAATACTCTTAATAATATAAATTCATTTATCTCTTATTGCATAAATTATTGTGTCGATTCTATATTGGAGAATTAGGAGTAGCATGGAACGAAGAGTATAATATTAACATAAATAGCGCAAACTTGTACTCTGTTTATAAAACTTTATATTAATTTTTAAATAATATTTTATTAGAAAAATACATGATTATTTATATTAATAGAAATAATTATGAAGAAATTGAGTCAATAGAAAATGAAAATTAGGTTGAGGTTGAGTTAATATAATTAAAGTCAGTATTTAACTTTTTTATCCCATATATATATATATATATATATGAGTATTTAGAGTAGTGATTTGTTTAATTTAATTTATTATTTCAAAATTATATAAAGTGCTCATTAAAAAATTATATATACTTGAGTATTTAGATGGATAGTGGGGTAAGAGGTGGGGGTGGGCCGGGGGGGTGGGTGGATGGCCCTACTAAGAAAACCTGACTTTTTCATTTTTATTTATTGTACTGAGCATTAATTTGCTGAAATGTTCAAATGAAAAATCTGACACGTGGACGGCGATTAGGGGGGGCAGGCACAGAAGACGATTCTTTCCGTCTTTAGGATCGAATCTGCCTATATGTTGTATGCAAAAGTCGTACGTTTCTCTCGAAATCAAAATGGATGTCCCTAGCTACTTTGTTTGTATAAGCCTAAAGGGATTTGGTAGCCTGGTTGTAATGACTAATACTACAGTACGTACTTGTATATATTTATTACTAAACTCCGGTACGGTCATCAAATTAATTAACACTCACTGGATCTCATGCATCTGGGTATAGACATAGTAAACTAATTCAAATTAAAACTCCCATGCATCCATACATATATATATCCACTCCTTCTCAACAACACAAATCAATTAACTACTTCATAAACATATCACCACGCGCGCTGGAAGCTAATAATCCAGCTACAATTATTCAACTCCATTAAGCTCTTAATTTCCAGCTTATTCATTATAATTAACTAGCTACTCCTCTCCTACGTAGTAAGAATGGGAGGTAAGAAACCAGTCTTAGTCCCTAGAACCCGAGCATTAGTATCCGGGAAATTCTCCGTCCCCGGCAGCTGCGTGATGGTCCCGTCCTCCGCCACGCCAACCGGGTAGCTTAGCAAGTGGCCCGGCATGTCTCGCTCCAGGCGTTCACTCGTGTACAGATCCCAGTTGGACTGGGCTATCCCGTTCACCTTCCTAATGCATTCCACTGACTCTGGCTGCGCAAATGAGTTGTCAAGCATCCCCAAGTGCTCGTACCACAGCGCCATCCGGAAGCCGTGGACCTGGCCTCTCGCAGGCGCCTGCTTGTGCGAGAGGTGGAACGGCTGGTACGCCCCCATCGCGATCTCCGAGTCCCTCTCCCCGGCCATCGACCTCTGGTTGATGTTGGCCGACCCCACGATTATGTACTCGTCATCCACAATCATCATCTTGGCATGGACGTAGATCATGGCTCTTCTGTTCTTCTGAGCTCTGCCGTAGTCTGAGTTGGGATCAGGCTTTTCGGCAGGCTCGTATTCCCCGGCCTTCTTCACCTCTCTGTTGCCGAGGCAGAAGAAGGTCAAGTAGTCCTTGGGGTTGGCGACGATCCCTTTGGCCTTTAGGGATTGAACTATGTCGGTGTACATCATCTGCATGGTTCGTCTCTGCCAGTCCAGGATAGCCTGGACTGACGCACTGGAGGGGAACCCCTCCGGCCACATCGGGATCACGATGTACACTCTGAAGGGCTCCCCTTTCTCGATCTTGGACGCGATTTTCAGAGCCAGTTCCTTTGGGATGACGTGCACCGCCTCTATGTCCGCGTCGTTTATGTCTGTGGAGTTCCACGAGTAGGAGCTACCTAGAAAGTACTGATTCTCGATGTAGATGAATCTGTTTGCTCGTCGGATAGCATGGATGTAGGCGTCTTGTATGCTCCGATCGATGATGTTATCCTTGCCGCTTACAAGGCCGGATTTGGCCGCCTCTTCTGGCTTATCTGGGAAACCAAAGGCAGCCCCGCCATCGATAGAGCGGAACACTTGTACGTTCCATGTTTCGTGATCGTCGGGGAATGTGACGGCTGTTGGAGGGATAATGATGCTACGGAGGTCGTTGAGTTCGAGAAGCAAGTCCTTGACTCCCTGTTTCCTCCACCTCTGCTCGAAGTTGAAGAGGACGTCCCAAGCAACGGGGCCTTCGAGCTTGCAATGTATGTCATGCCAGGGCTCCCTAGGGCCACCTTTAGTAATGGTAGCGCCCTCGATGTTCCCTTGATGGAAGTCGTCGTGGTGGGCGGTGTCGAGAGTCCTAAAGAGGGAATGGAACTGCGTATCATATCGCCCATCGCAAAGATCAATCCCGCCCACAAAGCTCACAATTCTCCTCGTGGTTTCGTCCCCGTTGGGCATGGCAGCGTCAACAACCACCGACTTCTGATGATGGGTAAACATGGTACCAATGGCAATATTCTGAACAATAGTTGCCCCATCATCGGGATTTCGGCCGCACAAGACACAGTGAACCTCAGTGCCGTTGAAATAGTTAAAAGTATCCTCATCATGAGTGACCATCAAGCCATCAGTCTTGAGAACCCCAACAGAAGTTCTGTCGTCCCACACCAGCATAAGAACACGTACCCCTTCGTTCGCCTTCTTGATCAACAGTTGTCCCAGCGTCATGTCGCCACCGGCCTTGGGCCGCCTCGTGTCCCTCACCAGAGTGATCTCCGTGTAAACGGACCAGCCGGTGATGTAGATCATGTGCTTTGCATTATTTATGGCGTCGAATAAATCCTCCCAGCAACGTTGGGGTTGGTACACCTTACCACCGGACAGGGGAATCTTGGGGATGAAACCGTCGGGGACATGGGCGTCCTGGTACAATGTCACCCTACACCCTTTCCTCTGAGAGAAAAATGTGTAGGGCACCCCGGGGAAGTTGGGGCTGCTGAGGCCGCGAGCATACGAACGCTCACGAACCACATCAAAGAACTGGAGCTTCACATGGATCTTGGGATTGCCATCGATGGGCTTACGGTCGTTGTTGAGGATCTCGAGCTTAGTGTCGATCTCATCCCCGCCAATGAGGTCGGAGGCAGGCAAGTAGGCGCGTCCGAGGAGCTCGGCCCCGACAGCATTGGTGACCTTGAGGGTGAAGATGACCTCAGACGCCATGTGGGCGCAGTAGATGTGGAAGGACTCGTACCAACGGGGGTTCGCTGTCTGGTCGAGAAGCCGGGTTCGACCCACACGAGCTTGTCCGAGGTCGATGGTCGCGTACATTTTGGAAGCCTTGTCGCCCAAACCGAGGACATGCTCCACGCCTTCTACTGCCTGCATTCATTTTCAACAGCTATTCAATGTTCATACATGCATATATATAGTCTGCTGTTTAACATGAACAAGAACAGGAACAGGGGTTTTCAAAAATATGTTCAGTTCAGTTGTGTCCATTGTTACTAGTATTAGTACGAAATACAAATAATCAAATTAAGTAATCAACAATATATACAGTAGTATCTTCTTAAATAAAACAAATCAACAAATTAGTATACAAGGGGGTGAAATAGTTCATTAACTACAATATACACCAGCTAAATGGTTAATTAATATCCGTTGCCTAGTACGTAATATTGAAATTCTTATTAAATACTGTATATTTTAAACCTAGATCTAGCTGTAGTCCTTTTATATAATTTTCTTTTCCTAGCTATGAGCTATGGTACCGGTACGTAGTGTTATTAAATGTTAAACCTACATCGTCTTATTCAATGTTGGGTATAGTAGTTAGCTTCGTCAAGTCGCCCTCTACATTTATCATCATCTTGAAATTACATTTTCATAATTAATATGCACCCAAAAAAAGGCAACGGACATATATATGGAGGATAAAGAGTAAACGTACACGCACCATAATATTTTTAGAAAGCTAGATTCATTCATTATTTAATCTTGACAAATTACTCCCTCCGTCCCGCGGCATTAGTCTCATTTGCTTTCGGCACATGAACCAATGGAGTGGAGAATGAGTGGAGAATATGTGGTTGTAATTAATTCTAAGGAGAGAGAGTGAATTGTGGCCAAGTATATTTTACCATTTAAGGAAATGGGACTAATAAATGGGACATACAAAAAAGGAAATTGGACTAATGCCACGGGACAGAGGGAGTATGTTTTATATAAATAAAAACAAACCGATCGAGTATAGTTTTAATTATTTATATATATATCCTATTTATTATATATATAGAGAGAGATGAATCTAGTAGATAAAATGGCATATGGTCACATTAAAATAATGGCTTATAGTATGTACATGATCGGTCAAGGCCTTACACCTAGCTAATTATAATAATACTAGTAGTATTTCATAACCATCATCAGCTAGTCAAAGTTCCAACTTAATTAATTAATTAAAGAAGATGATTCTATAAAGTCCGCTAGCTGCACCTTACTTAGCTAGTATTCTGTAAAGAAGAAGAAGATAATTAAGTATATTATATGCGCTTGTGTTTTTACAAGAAAATATCAAGAATTAAGTAAACCAATGTAATATATCGATCGTTGTCCCCGGCCTAATATTAATTAAAAATAGACTACCGACTTGGTGTCATTTCTATTTCCTTGTGGTTAAATTTGATGTGACATCGAAAGCAATTTGCATGGAGAGCAGAGTAGTAATATAACAGTGATTAACAAGTTAATTAATTAGTCTGACAAGAATATATACAAAATGAACGTGCAAGAAAGCCTGCCAGTATTATATTTCGAGTTTCGACCCCAAATTTAGAAAATACATACATTAGGCTAGCTTGCTTTTTAATTTGTTACTACCTCGAGATGTGATGCACTAGTAGTATTTTAATGTGATATATATACGAGTACATTTATAAATTTGCTGGAATTAGACAGTAGTGCTTAATTAACTACTACTTCTTCTTTTCTTATTTTAAAAAAAGGGAAGGGAGGTAATTAATTATAGTCGAAAAGAAAAACTAAGAATTAATTAGAAGAGAGAATTAAAGGAAAGGAAAGGAAAATGAAGGATCGCGAGGTAGAGGTAGGTGGGTTATTGAATTACTAATTGTTAACTAACCTTGCGGAAAAATAAGCCAAGAGATCCAATGTGAAATTTGTCGACGTCATAAATAGTTGCATGAAGATCTCCATGGATTTGCAGCTGTGCCATATTCTTCTTCTTCTTCTTCTTCTTCACTCAGACAGACAGACAGTATAATAATTTCCCCAACTTCAACTGTAATTGGTTGGTTTATATTGAAGATAAGGAAAAGCAGAAGCAGAAGCAGAAGCAGAATAGAGAGAGCGAGTTATTTAGAGAGAGAAAGAGTGATTGAAGGGCGATATGATATGATATGATGTGGTTGGTGGTGGGTGTGTACATGTACAATTCATACGCGGGGGGCGATCCTAAAGACGGAAAGAAACGTCTTCTGTGCATGCCCCCCCTAATCGCCGTCCACGTGTCAAAATTTTCTTTTTAATGTATCAGTAAATTTATGCTCAGCACAATAATAAATAAAAAAGTCTGGTTTTTCTTGGCAGTGCCATCCCCCACCCCCGGCCCACCCCCACCTCTTACCCCACTATCCACTTTATATAATTTTGAAATAATAAATTAAATTAAACCAATCACTATTCTAAATACTCAAATTAAATGTATCTATATATGAGGTAAAAAAGTTAAATACTGACTTTAATTTTTTAATTTTATTAACACAACCTCTACCTAATTTTCATTTTCTATTGACTCAATTTCTTCATAATTATTTCTATTAATATAAATAATCTTATTTTCTATTAAAATATTATTTAAAAATTAATATAAAGTTTTATAAACAGCATGCAACTTTGTACTATTTATGTTAACATTATACTCTTTTCGTTCCATGTTAATTGTCCACTATAGAAACTACATAATAATCAATGCAGTAATAAACAAATGGGTTTATATTATACAGAGTATTAATAGTTATGGGAGTATAGAGTTTCGATTCTGGGTAAGTGAAAAATTAAATGAGATATCATAATAAGGAAGCAGAAGAAGCAATTAGGGTGAGATAAAGGGAGTATTAAGTAATGGGTTAACTGGAAATTATTACATTACGCTTTATTTTCTTAATTGAGTAACAATAATTAGGATCAAATGAGAAATCAATTTTAACAATCTATGGACTTATCATTCAGTTACAACTTATTTTGCTCTTTAAACAAACAACGACTACATATATCCTTTAGTCAATGAAGAGACGGACGACTTCTATTAAATACAATTCTCAAATACGGAGTAAATGTTAATTTTGTTACATTTGTCCAAAAAAAAGAGTGTAATCGTCCAAATACATAACCTATATAAATACTAAAATGTTACCCATGCATCAAATGATGCACGTAATAAACATTCAAACCTATTGGTTAATCGAGTGTCTTCAATATATACTATTAAAATTATATCTCGTATGTTTCATAGTCTCATATTATTCATGTAGTACTACACTTTCAGTTATACACATGAGCAATAAGAAATTAATTATATATACTTTGTGCAAATCTTTTTTATTTCTCGCTTATCAGGAGATTCAATATAAAGTATAATATCAATACCAAATTCTTACAAATAAGTTAATAGAAAAACAAAGTTTATAAAATTATGTAAATTAATTAAATATATATTATTAGCATTTTCCTTAATTCCTTGTCTAAAATAAACGCGTATATTAGAGTGGAACGGAGAACGTTTAATTTAATTTATACTCGAACTAATTATATGTATATTAATAAATACTCATTCGTTTCCTATATAAGCGTGGAGAGAGAAACGACACTAGTTATAACTTATAAGAAAATGGTAGGTGAAAGTGAGAAAAATTAGGTGGTACTAGAATAAGAGTCACAAATAGTAAGTCAAAATTTCTATGATATACAGGCTAAAAGTATCATTTTACTTAATAATTTTTATTTTATTTTAATCAATCACTAATACTAAAAATAAAAAATAGTTACACTAATATTGAAATATTGGAAGTGTAATGAGTATTATCTATATTACATGACATTAAATTAAATTCAAAAAGGAAAATTTATGCGGACCACAAGGTGGGTGGTGGTATGGTGGGGGGAGTGGGTAAGGGTTTCTGCCTAAACTATTACTCCCTACAATGATATTGCAAATTGATTTACACGTGGCACCACAGATGGAGTGGAGGCACGGAAGACGTTTTTCTCCGTCGCCAGGATCGAAGCTCCCCATACCATACGCTGATACGCGTAGGCATGGGATGGGATGGGCTTCGTGTAAAGCCGTTGGTTGCCGACCAGATTAGAGTTGTCAAAAAAAGCCCAAATCGGCCCGGCCCGACGGGCGGCCCGGGCCCGCCCGCACTTTTGGGCGGGCTTCACACTTCAAATACCCGCAAAAAAAAAACCGGGCTTTTTTAGCCCGCCCAGAGGGCCCGCGGGCTGCACGGGCTTGGGCCTAAAAAGCCCGGCGGGTACCGGGCCGAAGCCCGCCCGTAAACAAAAATTATTTAATAATATTATATTATTATTAAAAATTAAAATTACACCTAAACTAAACCTAATAATCTAATATAGAAAATAAAAAGACTCAAATACTTGAAAATTTATCAAGTTTTTATTTGTTATGTGTGGGAGTTTAAGACTTGTTTATTCTTGGAAGGTTGGATTTAAGTTTTACGCCTTTTTTTGGATTCTATTATCGTATTTGGGAATTTATTGACACTTAATATTTATGAATATTATCATATGTTTGAGTTTATCATATGGGCGGGTATTAGCTGTATTTTTTGGGCCCGAAGGCATTCCGGGCCGGCCCGGCCCGACCTGCAAAATTGAAATAGCCCGGCTGGCTCGGGCCGGGCGGCCCGGGCCCATGAAATTGACACCTCTACCGACCAGTAACGGAGTCAAAATTACTACTACTACACTTAACGGAGGGGAGAGGAGGGAGTATTATTGAATACTAGGTGCTTGCTTGATTTATAGTTTCATGAATTCATTCATATTCATGTACTAGTACTAACTAACGTCTATTCAAATTCATTGTCTTGTCCTATTCAATCAATATTCATATATACATCATAAAACACATGCATATATTGATTGTGTGGCAGATATAAAAGTATAAGGGGATATTTTCTTTTCTTTTCTTTTCTTTGGGAAAGACAAGAGATTCTAGAGAGGTCGAAAAAAAAAAAAACGTGACTAAACTAAATTTTGGTGGCTTTATTTTTACATTTTGAAGGTATGGAAGTAGTAATTAATTGTAAGGAGATGGCCGCCAAAAAGGACTGCCAGCCCACTTGGCATCCATTTGATTTAACGGAAAAGACTATCTAATCTAATTAAGAGCATCTCCAATAATTTCCCCTATTTTCCAGCAGCACTATCACTAAAATAGTGCAGAAACAGTAACTCATCTCCAACAGTTCGCACTAAAATACAGCAGAAAAGTAATATTCCAAAATATCATTTTTTCATTCATTTTTTTAATAAAATGTGAACATGATTAAAAAAAAATGACAATGATATAAATTTTAACTCATTTAATTAAGATAAAATAAGTAGATATTGCAAATAATTAAAATTACATTCTTAATAAATTATAAAATTACTTCCGGTTGGAGCAACAACAAATTATGCGGAAACGAAGAAATACACAACAAGGCAACGCTCACGGTTTTGATATGTTTCGGAATTTATTTCCCGGTGCCGGAGGAAGTGGAGATGGACTTTCGGATTATTAGGGGAAAAAATGTATCTTTAATTTTTTCAGTTTTATATTAACGTATATTCCCATGCATGGTGTAATTTGTTTTGTACTTTAATTTGGCAATGTTATGTAATTTTACGTTTTTCTTATTAATGCATTTTTGTTTTTATATTTTGTTTCATTAATTTATACAATCATTTTGTATATATATTTGTATCACACGTAAATTATACATAGAGTTTAAAAAGAAGAGAAATTTTAGTTAAATTATTACAAGTAACATACGATAAATTGTGAAAAGAACAAAAAAAATTAATTAAAAAAATTTGATACACACAAAACAAATAAGCATATATCAAATTAAATTGTGAAAAGAAAAAAAATAAAATTATTACTCATACAACAAAACAAACTAAATTGAAATACCACACCACAAATAAAAATCGCAAACAAACACGAGCAAAAAATGATGAACACAAAATTATAGTGCAGTGAATAGTGTTACTCTATATTTAGGGGAACACTGTTCATTGCACTATAATTTCGCTATTTTAGTGCGGACTGTTGGAGCAAAACTCTGCACTAAAATAGTGCTCAACACTATTTTAGTGTTGCTCTTGGAGATGCTCTAACTACTACTAAATAATTGTTACACCTTATTAAATTAAATTTAAATGAAATACTACTCCATTTAAGTCAAGTATTTCAACTGAATGAATATGAATGATGTGAAGGTATAAATAAAGAGTGGAAAAATAAAATACCCATTTTGCAAATAAAAACACAAAATTTATCACAACAATAAGAATACAAAAAATATACCCAACAATTCAATTATTGGACAAAAATACCCCTAGGTTTCCTACCTCCACCTCACACATTCTTCTTCTCTCCCCCTCGACTAAAATTTAAGGGTTTTTTTTTTCCTCTCCACTTTATATAATTGTTAAATTTATTATTGATTTTGGTACGAAATACGAAATTCACATTTCGTACCATGTTAAACGGTTCGAAATTCACATTTCGTACTCAATTTAGTGTCATTCGAACCATGCATTTGGTACGAAAATTGAATTTCGTATCATTCAAACCTTATATTTGAATATATGTTGCATTTGCTAACATGATTTTTCTTATGCGTAAGTGGACGTAAGAAACAAAAAATGTAGTTTGAACCTTGTTCAATAAAATCTATATACTTAATAGTAAATGCACAGATTGTTTTGAACAGAATTATGTTCATCCACAAGCTAAAGACAATTGCAACAAACTCATGTTTAATGAACATACCAAACTTAACTGTGGTAAATAGTAAAAAATTATATCAAATCGTACCTCGTACCTATAATATATGTTACGAATATAAGTTAATTCGTAACACTTACCTATAATATATGTTACGAATATTATTCATCCAACTAAAAAATTACAATAGATGCAATATGTCATGCAATCTATGACATTTATATCTTTTGATTTTTGACTAAAATTGTTGTCTCTTCACATTAACGAAGCAAAAATGTTTGTTATTAACAGTCTTTCTATATTCCCAACTAGCCAAAACCTTAATTTCCACATTGTACAGACAAAAGTCAATTTAAATACAACATAAATGTGACAAGAAACACCTCTAGCAAATTCAGTTTGACATATAATTGGATTTATTAACTAATGCAGCGGCTACATCAAAGACCAAATACAAAAAAAGAAGGAAACAAAAAAAAAAAAAAGAAGAAAAAGGAGGATAAGAAATAGAATGAACACTATAATCGACACAAAAATTAACACATAGAGCACGAAAGGAGGAATATATACAAATAAGAAACAATACCAAGCCCAAACTTTATAAATGGTAAAAATCATGCAAAGTCGTACTTTGTACCGAACAAATTTGCAGAATTCAAAGTTAGTGCAAAAATATTGGAAAAAATGCAACAAAAATAGTGGTAGGAAGGGAACGGAATTACGAAAGCCAATGTAGACATGTAGTGATCAATTTGTTCTCAGATTTTCCCTCCTCAGTGGCGACGGAAGAAGCTCCGGCGAGAATGCTTACCTCTCCAAGGAGATGACCGGCGACGACGTCTTGAGCCTGTCGGCTTCGGTGTCGACGTCAGGGAACTCGTCAGCGGCCTACGCACCGGCGATTATCGGTGAAGGCAGCGTATTGAACAGAAAAGAGCGGCGCTCCTCAAGCTCCGGGGATCTATGCCGGCAAGCCGCCGCTGTCGAGGAAGAGATGTCGCGAGCACGATAATTCCTCCGGTAAAACCTCAGATTCCTTCCGCTGCAATTCTCAAATCCGATTGAAAATTACGAGAAACTTAAATTCCAAATCTAGTGCTTAAAATCAATCAATTCTTTCTCAGGGGCAACTACAAGTGTAACACGGTAGAGAGGTAGAGAGGGGAGAGAGAGTAGGTGAGAGAGAGAAGAAAAGAAGAAGAAAACGACGAGTTCCGAGAATAGGCGAGAGAAAGGGAGAAGAAGAAGAATAACGCGTGAGGAAGAATAACGCGTGAAAATAAGGGTATTTTTATCCTAAAGATGAAATGTTGGATATTTTTTTTGTAATATTATTAGTGTGATAAGTTTTAAGTTTTCTTTTGTAGAGTGGGTATTTCACTGTATTTTCTCATAAATAAATGTAATACTACTGCTACTATTAATTGACGTGTTACATAGAGTACCATATATCTCCGACCACAAATAGTTGACGTGTTGCATCGTGATTTATTTCACAAAATATTCGATTATGAGATTGTGCTGTGCATCTCTCCTCTCCGACAACTATGATACGACTCCTTCCTTTCCTTCCTTCATCCTCTTGTTTAGACTATAGACTAGACTGGACTCAAAAATGGGTATTGATTGAATTGATTCAGAAGCAGGCCCTTTGGTTTGGGCTATTACATTACTAGTATTGGATAGGATAAATAAGGGGAATGATGAATTGGGTTGGCCCATTATACATAATTAATGGCCCTTTTCCCTCCACCCCATTTTTTAGGGAAGAGGTGAGGAGTGTATTGTAATTATCCCCGGGTCGACTAAATTCAAAATCTCGTGATTAGTTTAGACATTAACGTCGGCACCAATTTCAATACAAGTCAACCAATCATAGCTTTTAACCGACCTCGAGAAATTAAATTTCATATTAACATCGCCAAAAGTGCTCTCCATTTCCTAGTGTGATTAACAGAAAAGTCTTCAAAACAATGTTATATTTAATCAGAGGTCGCTTGTTTAAGAAAATACGTATTGAAATACTACTCCTATTCAATAATACTACTAGTTGGTATGAGCAATCAATTTAAAGCCAAATTTTGAAATTAATGATTGAGAATAAAACAACATTATTGCACCCCAACCCAACCCAACTTATCATTCATGTAATCTAATCTATATTATTTACTCTATTTTAATCCTGATTTGGTCGAGAATATATATAGTGTACCCACTCGGAAATTGTTATATAATTTATTATTATACAAATATGGAATTGGAAATTAAAAATGCATTTCCGGTGTCGTCTTTTATTTAAAATTCAAATGTATGGATCAATTAGGGCAAGGGTGGGTTGACTTGAACAAGATCAGAGGGTAAAATACACCAAAACTTCTCTACTATGAAATTCTCCTATCCTACATGAAAATAATACTGCGTATATTTAGTTCATTCAAAATTGTGGTTAATTTTGATAAAAATGCGATTTAATTAATTATCAAGATAGAGAAGAGAAGGCCCTGTCAATATCAAAAGTATACACGATTGGAAACGCCAAAAGTAAAATTTGAAATGTTCAACAACTTTATTATTAGTAGTAGTAGCAGTGTTTTAAAAATCGAACCGAACCGCCGGTTGAACCTGGTTGAACCATGAACCGCCGTAATTCCGGTTTGCGGGTTTTCCCGGTTATTTCCGATTTTGACCGGTTAAACCACGGTTCAACCGATCAAACCATGAACCGAAGGCCTCGCCGGTTCGACCTTCGGTTCGGTTTTTAAAACATTGAGTAGTAGTACTATATTTTATTTATAGAATAATTCACCCCACCCCACGGCACCAACCAAACCAACCTATATAAAAAAATAATTTATCTCACGAAAAAACAAACCAATTATATATAAAAAGAAATATATCTACTAGTGTTTAGATTGCTCTCTATATATAGAGAGATATGTACAATATTACTCTTACTAAGCTCCTCCAATTTTAATTTAATTAGTATTAGTATTCCAGTACACATCATTAATTTCATTTCATTCTCCATGGCGGAGGAGAAACGCCTGAAACTCCGTCTCTACCGCATTCTCCGATCTTGCAAATCCAAAGATCAAATCTCCGACGTCGTTTCGACCACCAAAATCCCACTTCTCTCCCCCAAAGGCCAAGTAAGTGGACGAAAATGCCCCCCGTCTTCCCCTGATTTTTCCATGCAAAACAAGAAGAAGAAGAAGAAGAAGAAGAAGAAGAAGAAGAAATCGTTTATGTATAAAAAGCGAGAACGCTTTCCCGATTGCAAGTACATTGTTAATGGGCTCTTCAGCAACAGCAGCAGCAGCGATGAACAAGAAGAGGTTGAGGTTGAGGTGCAGGCGGTTGTGAAGCGGTCGAGTGATCCTTACAGTGATTTCAGGTCATCCATGGTTGAAATGATTGTGGAGAACAACATATTTTCTGCAAATGATTTGGAGAATTTGCTGCGCTCTTTTCTCTCTCTAAATTCTTATCACCATCACAACCTTATCATTCACGTCTTTGCTGAGATTTGGGAAGCTTTCTTCTTCTCTAATCTTAATTAATTACTCGATCTCTTTCCTTTTAATCGTCTATAGATATCATACGATGTTAGTTTTTTTCCCCTAGCTAATTAATAATTTGAATTTCTCAAGTGTCAGTTTTGGTTGAAGCTGTGTCAAGAAAAATTAAATTTTGTTTGCATCCCATTCCTATTAAATATATTTAATTTTCGAAATTGATTTAAATATATTTAATTAATACTCCTATTACAGTATTATTATAGCAATGGAATGGAGAAAGTATGAGCTAGCTACATCCAAATACGTACGGTGTATTTCTCCAGCGAGAGAGACAAATTATGAATACCAAAATAACGTGACAAAATATTTCTATGTTTAAGTGCATGATAGGATATTAATCCTATCGAGAGAGATATCGGTAGACGCGAGATCGAAGCTCGACGTACACACCACACAACGAGAGAAAAACGCAGCAAAAGGATAGAAATTAGGGTTTGATATATCATAAGATCGATGATTACACCCTTCTCTCTATATATACTAGACCCCTAGGGTTGGTTCGGACTTACGTTATCGGGAAAGAACCAACAAGAAAACCCGTAACGGAGCTCATAAATTGCTCGACTCGATAAATTAAAAGACGGGCCAAGCCCATCAACGTTCACAAAAATAAAAATACAATCAACGATAAACAATAAAATCCTCAAGCTTCCGTGAACCTCGACTGCGACGTTTTGGCCTGCTCGATCGGCCATCATCCTCCCGACTCTCCTCCAACTCGGCGTTTGTATCAAACGCAACGACGTCCAGCTGCTCCGGCGACGCCTCCGGCCTCTCTCTCACGGGTGTTACCGTTTCAACTCCCTCCCCGTTAAGAGCATCCTTGTCCTCAAGGATAAGCGAAGGAAAACGACGTTGAATAACTTGCATCGGCTCCCAAGAAGGAACACGACCATCATCGTCGTCCCAATGAAGCAAACCTTCTTCAACCATAACGCCATTTTTAAGAATCTGCCGGCGATCCACAAGACGGACGGGACGCGCCACCACACGTCCCCTAGCGAAAAACGATGGAAATTCAACCTGTCCGGACGACGCCCCCTCCACGAAAGGCCGCAACAAGCTGACGTGGAAGACATTATGGATCCTACTGCCCTCCGGAAGCTGCAATCGATAAGCAACCGGCCCAATCCTCTCCAACACGGAAAACGGCCCGTAAAAGCGCCGTGCAAGCTTCTGAGATAGAGGACGAGCGACCGAGTGTTGGCGGTACAGTTGGAGCTTCAGAAGAACCCTATCACCGACTTTGAACTCGACATGGCGACGATGGGCGTTGGCTGAGTCGCGCATGCACTGCTGCGCCATCTCGAGGTTGCGTCGAAGCTCCACAAGCAGCTCACCCCGCTGCCTAATCACGGCTGCCACATCACGGGGGCATGCAGCGGGTGGATCAACTGCGATAAGGGGCGGAGGCTCCCGACCGTACAACGCCTTGAAGGGGGACGTCCCCAACCCCTCATGAAAGGTGCAATTCAAAGCAAGCTCGGCCCAAGGCAAAAATGAAGTCCATTTCGTGGGCCGATCAGCCACGAAAACCCGTAAATACTGCTCCAAGCCCCTATTCCTCACCTCCGTTTAGCCATCGGACTCCGGGTGATAAGCCGTTGTAAAGTTCAACTTCGTTCCACTAAGTCGCAACATGTTCTCCCACACGGCATTAAGGAAAACCGAGTCCCTATCCGAGACAAGAGACTTTGGAAAACCGTGGTGCTTAACCACCGTATCAATGAAAAGATTCGCCACTCGCCAAGCGTCAAACTTCGTAGGCAAAGGAGCGAAGTGGGTGTACTTAGAGAAACGATCAATAACCACAATGATAGCCGTGTACCCCCTTGACTGAGGAAGACCGGTCACGAAATCCATCGAAACGTCCTCCCAAACTTGCGAAGGAATGGGAAGAGGTTGCAGCAAACCCGCCGGCTTCTGAGTAGAGTATTTCGATGTCTGACAATCCACACAAGCAGCCACAAAATCCTTAACATCCTTGCGCATTCCCGACCAATAAAAAGTCGAAGCTAGCCATCGAAGCGTTCGTTCCACGCCCGGGTGACCCGCCAACGGAGTGGCGTGGTGCTCGTAGAGGAGGGCATGCTTCGCCACCGAGGATGACGCGACTACCAGTTGCCGTCCGTGGTACACGAGGCCGTCGATCAAAGCCCATTCCGGCGGCGCGGTCCCCTCCGCAATCTTCCTCGTCACTCCCGCAACTCGGGGTTGTTAGCTACGTCTTCACGGAGAATTTCCAGCACCTCAGGCAACGGATGCGCCAAGGCTGCCAATAGCGAGGCGTCATTCTCATCATTCTCATCACGCCGGGATAAGGCGTCAGCCACCCGATTAGAGGCCCCCGTTTTGTACTCTATCACAAATTTAAATCCCATCAGCTTACGGACGTAGAGTTGTTGGTCGGGAGTCTGTATGACTTGTTGCAATAACTCTCGGAGACTCTTCTGGTCTGAACGAATCAAAAATTCGCGCCCCAACAGATACTGACGCCATTTCTGCACTGCTTCGACAATGGCGTAAAGCTCCTTGTGATAAGTTGACATCACCCGCCGCCGAGGGCCCAACTTCTTGCTGAAAAAAGCGATCGGGTGTTCGTCCTGCATCAGAACCGCTCCTATACCACAATCTGATGCGTCCGTCTCTACGCAGAACGTCTTGGAAAAATCCAGTAAACGAAGGACGACGGGGGCAGAGATCATGGCATTCTTAAGGGCTTGAAAACTAGCCTCGGCCTCCTCGGACCAAGAAAAGGCGTCCTTCTTAAGGAGCTCAGTCAACGGAGCTGCCAACATCGCGTAACCTGCTACGAATCTCCGGTAATACCCTGTCAAGCCCAAGAATCCCCTCAACTTTCTAACCGACGTCGGTCTGGGCCATGCCACCATCGACTCGATTTTGGTGGTATCCGCCTTCAAATTGCCTTCCGAGATAACATGCCCAAGATAATCAACCGTCACACAGCAGAAAGTGCACTTAGATAATTTAAGAAAAAAGTGATGCTGAGCAAGGATAGAAAAGACCTCGCGTAAATGCTGGGCATGTTCGGCCTCCGACGTGCTGTAGATAAGGATATCATCGAAGAAGACGATGACAAATCTGCGAAGGTAAGGCTGGAAAATCGTGTTCATCGCGGCCTGAAATGTTGACGGCGCATTCGTGAGGCCGAAAGGCATCACCAAGAACTCAAAATGCCCGTCATGCGTCCGAAAGGCCGTCTTGTAGACATCTTCCTCGTGCATTCTAATCTGATGATAGCCGGAACGTAAGTCGAGTTTAGTGAAGACCCTCGCCGATCCTAGCTCGTCAAATAACTCGTCAGCTGTTGGGATCGGAAAATGGTCCGCCACCGTTGCGTTGTTCAAGGCCCGGTAATCAATGCAAAACCGATATGTCCCATCTTTTTTGCGAATTAGCAAAACCGGCGAAGAGAAGGCGCTTGAGCTACGCCTGATGATACCCGACTCAAGCATCTCCTTGACCTGCTTCTCTATCTCGGCCTTCTGGAAATATGGATACCGATACGGGCGAACATTCACCGGCTTAGAATTCGTTAGCAGGTGGATTCTATGGTCGAAGGCTGGTCGAAGGCCCGAGACGGGGGAAGGCCTGTTGGCACCGCGAAAAAATCCCTATGAAGGGAGAGAACCTCCAGAACCGTCGGCGGCAACCCCTCGGGAAACACAACGTCAGAATCGACTAACTTCGACTCCACATCAATTGGAATAATTTCGAAACACTGAGCTGCCTCCTGGTGAAACATGATGGCCGCGAAGGTGGTAGCCGAAATCTGTCTCGACGCGCGGGGCTCGACTCTCAAGCACACTGGCCGCCCCTTCTCTTAAAATTCAAGCGTGCCCGCGTCGTAATCACTCGTAACCCGATGCAAAGAGCTGAGCCAAAGCGATCCCTAATATAATGTCGGGCCCGTGCACCTTCAACACATGAAGATCAATCAACATAGAGTGGCCTTGGATACGAACTTCTGCCTTTTCCGCCTTAGAAGAGCAAACAAGATATTGACCATTTCCGACATATACTCGAAACGGTTTAATGGCTATCACCGGTAGATTAATCTTCTCCGCCATACGGGGATGCACGAAATTATGTGTGCTCCCGGAATCCACCAATATACGAACCGCTGCCGACCCTAGAAACCCTTGGAACACCAATGCCGACGGCCGAGGTTGGCCATCCAGACTATAAGCGTGGGAGAGATCTGCCGTGATCACCTCCGGATCCTCCGCCAAGGGCTCCAATGGATCACCACACTCCTCCTCGTCGTCATCGGGACCCATATAAGCCAAGAACCTACCCTTGCAAGTATGCCCGACTGCCCATTTCTCCGAACAATACCAGCAGAGACCCAATTTGGTTTTCTCCGCGCGCTTGGCCGCAGAAAGGCGAACGACGGGAGCTTCGAATAGTCGCGAGGGCGCGCCGTGGTGGGAGTGGCCGACGACGAAAGCTGCTACTCAGTAAGGACGGGGCTCGTTCCCGAGGCTGCCGGCCCTCGGGAGTCACGGGATTGCCACTGCCGCCGTGATGGGGTGCTTCGACCAGTGCCAACGTCAAATTCCGCTGCAAGCGCCATAGTAGACGCGACCGAAGAGGGGTGTTGAAAGCGGACTTGATTCCGAAGAGGGTGACGCAACCCACTGAAATACATCGCTAGCAACGTCGACTCGGATACCCCGTGAATCTTGATAGGGTGTATTTTTACCCTATTATCTAAGTGTTATATTATCGTTTTCTTGTCTTATTTTGATAGTTTAGATCATGTTTTGAATTGATTATGTTATTTCGAGCTAGATTACGCTTTTGGGTTGTTTTGAGTGTTTTTAGGGCTTTTGAGTCGAGAAAACCCAAGGCGAGACAAGAGGTGATGAAACCAAGGAAGATGATGAAGTATTGATCCCAAGTTCTGACTTCTCACGATTTTTTTGGAAGAGTTATTCTGGAATTATGGAAGTATAGCATTGAAGAGGGGTTCGATAGGAGCGTGTAGGCGAAAACTTAGGTCAATTCGGAGTTCGGATGAGGAAGATACGATCGAAACAAGAAAGGTGCGCAAACTGCATGGATCCACTCGGACACCCACTCGGCTGAGTGAATTCATGAACCCGAACCAGTAGCTCCACTCGGCCGAGCACTCGGCCGAGTCGTTGGCCGAGTCAAATACACGGGAACCCTAAATTTGAGCTATTTTTATTCCCTTAACCTAATCCTTGCCCACTTAGGTAACAATTATGATCCCCTACCTTATAAATACCCCAAAACTCATCATTGTACCCAAGTTTTCATAAGTTTTACATAAGTTTTGATAAGTTTTTCATAAGTTTTGATAGTTTAGAGCTCTCTACTTTTCACCATACTTTAGATTAGTTTTTATTCTTTTCCCTATAGTTTTTACATTCATGTATGAAGACAATTGAAGATTGAAGATCTATTCAAGATTCAAGAGTTTTTCTATCTCTTTCTCTTTTACTTATGCTTTTAATTATGTTTATTCTTCCTTCTACCTTTCTTTTAATTATGTCTAGCTAAATTCTTTAGTTGATTTTAGGGATTGAATGCCTAATTGAATTTATGTGAGTGTTTTTGTTTGCAATTAGCCTTCCAATCTAGATGCATGTTTCATGTGCTTATTCTCATGCATGATTACTTGATCACTAATTATATATGCATAGTTATGTTTTTATGCCTTAGCCGGATAATTGCATAATAGATCTCATGAATACATGGTATGATGATTTAATTGTCTTAGCCGAAGTTAGATTATCATATGTTCACATATAGTCGATATAGGTGTCGTAGCCGAACCTAGTTGATTGTATTATTGATACTTGTTCTATTTTGCACTTGATTTGATTTCTATGAAACCGAGAGGAGATTAGAATCTTATTAGGTGACGATCTATACTGCCTTAGCAGGAGTGTTAGGTTATTTTCGTGTATCACATCTAGATTGGATTAAATTGGTTAATTGTACTCATTAATTGCTTGCATATATTTGATTAGGCAGGCTTCCCTAGAATCAACACTTTTCCTTAATTGAGTTTTTACCTTATTTGATTATTTGCTTGCTTGCTAAATTTTCTTATTTGATTAATTATTTGTTTTGTTTATTTATTTCCTTATTCGATTTATTGAGTTCTTTTATTTATTTGCCTAGATTATAAATACCACAATCTCAATTCCTAAAAGCTTAAACATCAGTTTAATTCTAGAGTAGAGGTATTGAGTGTGGTTTCGGTATATCAATCCCTGTGGATACGATACTCGTACTTTCGTATACTATACCTATTTTGTGTGGTAGAAAATAGTGCGATCAAATCTGATTCATTATTTTCTCGAAATCCCGATTATAATCTGCCAAAGGCCCCGTCTAAGAAAGTTTTGATAACAACTCCACGTAGTTAACGAAGTAATTAGGGTCGAATCTGTGGCGAACATCATCTAAAAACTGGCGCCATGAAACCATCGGGTTGTTCGCGCGATAAGAAAAAATCCAATTAGTGATGGAGGGCGCGAATAACATCACCACATAGTGCAATCGATGTTCCTCAGGAAGAAGAATATGATCGAAGTAATACTAGACCCTCGTTACCCAACTCTGGGCCTCGGTACCGTCGAAGATTGGTGGCTCTAATTTGAATAGACGAGATGGATCAGTCCCTTGCGACGACGGAGCCACACGCTGAGAGGGGTGGTCCCATGCAGTCCGAGTTGGGCCCAAATCCCATGTCGACGTAGGGTGTGTAAGAGAATTAGGGCTCGGGTGAAACCCTAACTGGAGTAGATTACCCCCCGTCGGCTGAAACTCTGGGGGCGCCGTCGTGTTGGTCGGCTGCAGCACTGGTCCCGTCGGCCCTCGCCTGGAGTCGTTGCCTGTCGCCGTCGAACCTCCGGGGACCCACGTCGGCGACTTCCATAGGGGGGCATGCCGTACGGCGGGTCCGGGTCGGGCCGCTGACTGCTCCCTCCTCGATCGCCTTCATCACTAAAGCGAGCCTCCAGCCTCTGAAGTCTCTCCAACACCGCGTCCATCGATGTCGACGGCGGTGTATTCGTCACCGGAGTATGTCCCGCGCCCGAGACGTCCTTGCGGTGGTGATTATTCTGCAACCGTTCTATGGTGTTCAGGATGAAAGCACCAGTTGATAGGATATTAATCCTATCGAGAGAGATATTATTGACGATAAGAGTAAAATAAACCCTAGTAAATCCTAGTTTACTCTATTCTCGTATTTGTATATCTCATTCCTTGTAGAGAAAGATTTGATCCTTAATTTTAGGATCTATTGTTGTAACTTGTAACTATATATGGTGGCAATATACGAGCTATTGATTTGTGCGGTGAAATTATCTCCTTCTCTCTATTCTTTCATGGTATCAGCTTTTTCACCCTAAACCCTCTCTCTCAAACCCTACCCTATTTTCCCATGGCCGCCGCTACTTCCTCCGCCGCGGATCCGCTCCCCATCACCACCATGATACACATGGTTACAATTAAATTATCCTCCTCCAATTTTTTATTGTGGAAGCGGCAGGTGCTTTCCATGCTCACAAGCTTCAATCTTCTTGGCTTCGTCAACGGCACTGAGGCCTCACCAACACCCACGATCCAGTCTGCAACCGGTGAGATCTCCGTCAATCCGGATTATACTAAATGGCTTACCACCGATCAGAGGCTCCTCGGTGTTCTCCTGTCCACGCTCTCGGAGGAGGCAATGGCTGAAGTCGTCGAGTGCTCGACGTCGTGTGAAGCATGGACTACGCTGGTGTCGGCCTTCTCACACTCTTCTACATCTCGTATCAACCAACTTCGTGAGGAGCTTCTTTCTCTTCGTCGTGGCTCTCTCTCCGTCAAAGAGTACGGAGCCCGCTTCAAAGGATTATGCGATCAACTTTCTGCCGTCGGCAAGCCGATCGATGAATCGGACAAGAGTCACTGGTTTTTGCGCGGTCTCGGTCCGCAATTTGCGAACTTTGCCGACGCTCGAATGTCTATGCCACAAGTTCCTCACTTCTCGGTTCTCCTCCATCAAGCTGTCCAGTTTGATTTAATGTTGAAGGCCATGGATACATCAGAAGCTTCTCCTCAAGTTGCATTCAATGCATCCACTTTTCACCACCATTCTCAATCTAATTCCTCTCAACCACGTCAACAACAAGCTGCTGCTCCTTCTGGAAATGGTGGCCGTTCTCAACAAGGTGGTGGTCGTGGTGGTGGACGCTCAGGAGGACGTGGAGGTGGTGGTCGTGGCGACGGACAGCCCCGCAAACCACGATGTCAGATTTGCAGAGGTGAACACTACGCCGATAAGTGCCCGATGTATCTCGGTCGAGCCGCTACTACTCCAGCAAACCTTGCCGAGGCTTTCTCCTCGTCTTGCAATGTCTCTGGAACTCCTGTCTCTGATTGGTTCGTTGATTCTGGCGCCTCTGCTCATATGACCTCTGATTTATCCTCTCTCGACAACGTTCAACCCTACTCTGTTAATGGCAGTGTTGTAGTGGGTAACGGAAATTCGCTCTCTATTTCTCATACTGGCTCTACTCTTGCTCAAAATGGTCTTCACTTACTTGATGTTTTGGTGGTTCCGCATATAACCAAAAATCTCTTATCGATTAGCAAATTGACTAACGACCATCCTGTTGATGTGGTTTTCTCTGATCGTTTATTTGTCATTCAGAATCGAGAAACAAAGGAACCCATCGCTAAGGGACGTCTTGACCAAGGGTTGTATGTGTTGGATCGTGCATCGCCTGCTTTACTTGTTGCTGTTAAATCAGGACGCTCCACGGCCAGTTATGAGTTATGGCATCTTCGTTTGGGGCATGTCCCTTTTTCTGTTATTTCTCATTTGAATAAGTTAGGGCATTTATCCGTTACTTCTTTATTGCCTACACCAAGACTTTGCTCTCCATGTCAGCTTGCTAAGAGCAAACGTCTTAGTTTTCCTTTAAACAAAAAACGTGTTGAATCTGTTTTGGATTTAATACACTGCGATTTATGGGGTCCAGCTCCTGTTTCTACTGCTGATGGTTTTCGCTACTATGTTGTTTTCATCGATGATTTCTCTCGGTTCACATGGATTTATCCTTTAAGAGCTAAATCGGAGTTTTATGATGTTTTCGTCAAATTCTATACTTTCGTTTGCAATCAGTTTTCTGGAAGTATAAAGCAATTTCAAAGTGACGGAGGTACTGAATTTGTTAACAATCATTTCCGGGCATTCTTGGACTCTCACGGCATTCATCACTGTATCTCTTGTCCGTATAATCCTCAACAAAACGGTCGTGCCGAGAGAAAACATCGTCACATCACCGAAACGGGTTTATCTATGCTCTTCCAAGCTCACGCGCCGACATCTCTCTGGTTTGATGCTTTCGCAACGGCAACTTATGTCATTAATCGTCTTCCATCGCCTATATTGGACAATAAGTCGCCGTTTGAAGTTCTGTTCGGCATTGCTCCACATTACCCGATCTTCAAACCTTTTGGATGTCGTGTGTTTCCATATTTGCGTGATTACGCACCACATAATCTAGCTCATCGCAGTAAGCCGTGCATATTCTTAGGGTACAGCTCCTTGTACAAGGGTTTTCGGTGTTACGATCCTCACGCTTCTCGCATCTATTTCTCTCGTCATGCGCAATTTGATGAGCTTTATTTCCCGTTTGCTGATTCGGGAACTGCAGTCCCGTGTGATAAGCTAGAGTTTACGTCTTTCTTTGAAACATCGTCGTCAAGCTTATCCACACCACTGCCGCAACAAGCCGCTACGCAGCCATGCATTACTTGCTTGCCACCATCACCTACGGAGTTTCAATCTTCTCCACATGTGCATGCACCTTCTACTCCTTTGCATGATAATGAGCAGCCACCATCCCCTAATGCAATGTCTCCGCCGCCTTCTCCTTTGCATGATGAAGACCCGCCACCATCTCCTCATGCAGCGTCTCCGCCGCCTCAAGTCGCTACTCCTACGGTATCTAATCATCCTATGATTACACGAGCGAAGGCCGGTATTTTTAAGCCAAAGTACCCAGTAAATATCGAGGCTACACCTCTCTTAGCCGATCTCATAGCCTCTTCCGCTTCTACGGAGCCTCGTGGGTTTAAATCGGCGGCTAAATACCCTCATTGGCTCTCGGCTATGAAGGAGGAAATAGATGCTCTACATGCAAATCACACTTGGGATCTTGTTCCTCCACCTCCGAACACCAACATTGTTGGATCGAAGTGGGTCTTTCGCACGAAATACAAATCTGACGGTTCTATTGATCGTTATAAAGCTCGCTTGGTTGCTCAAGGTTTTACTCAGCTTCCGGGCTCGGACTTTCATCATATATTCAGCCCGGTTGTCAAGGCTGCTACGGTTCGAGTCATTCTCGCTCTATCGGTGCATTTTCGTTGGCCTCTACATCAATTGGACATTAAAAATGCATTTCTAAATGGTGTTTTGTCCAAACCCGTTTATATGGCGCAACCTCCGGGTTTTGTTGATCCAACGCATGTTTGCCGTCTAAAAAAGGCCTTATATGGCCTTCGTCAAGCTCCTCTTGCGTGGTTTCAACGCTTTAGTAGCTTTCTCTTTGATGTTGGATTTCGTCAAAGTCGGAATGACACTTCTTTGTTCTTCTTTCGTAAGGGTTCCTAGGTAATTTTTCTTCTTCTTTATGTGGATGATATTATCGTAACCGGCAATAGCTCTCACTTTCTTCGCAGCTTCATCTCTCGGGCCGGACGAGAGTTTGCTCTTAAGGATTTGGGACCTCTCACTTATTTTCTTGGACTTGAGATCACTCCTCAATCCAACGGCCTTTTTGTTGGCCAAGCAAAATATGCACATGATATATTGTCTCGTGCAAATCTTCTCGACTCAAAGCCGGTCTCGACTCCTTTAGTTGCGGGTGATTCCTTACATCGCGATGGAACCCCCTTCAACGATCCCTCTTTGTATCGATCGCTAGTCGGCGCATTGCAATATCTCACAATTACTCGGCCGGACCTGTCTTACGCCGTTAATCATGTGAGTCAATTCCTACACTCCCCTACGATCGATCACTTTGAAGCTGTGAAACGTATTCTTCGATATGTCAAAGGTACCGTTCATTTCGGTCTTTCTTTTTCTCATAATCCAGACTTATCAATCCTTGGTTACTCGGATGCCGATTGGGCTCGATGTGATGATACGCGGAGATCAACCTACGGCTACTCCATATTTCTCGGCGGCAACTTGGTTTCTTGGAGTGCAAAGAAACAACCCACCGTCTCCCTTTCCAGTTGTAAGTCCGAATATAGAGCCCTTGCGAATACTGCTGCTGAAATTGTTTGGCTCGTGAATTTGCTCAGAGAACTTCAGGTCGTTGTTCCTACTACTCCAACTCTATTGTGTGATAACAATAGTGCAGTTTTTCTTAGTCAAAACCCGATTTCACATAAGCGAGCCAAACATATTGATATAGATTGCCACTTTATTCGTGAGCTTGTCTCTGCAAGAAGGATTTCTACGCAATTCGTCCCTTCTCACTTGCAGCTAGCCGACATCTTTACGAAGAGTCTACCTCGTCCAGCTTTTGAGCTTCTTCGGTCCAAGCTCTGCGTGTGCTTTCATCCCTCGCAACGCTTGAGGGCGGGTATTGACGATAAGAGTAAAATAAACCCTAGTAAATCCTAGTTTACTCTATTCTCGTATTTGTATATCTCATTCCTTGTAGAGAAAGATTTGATCCTTAATTTTAGGATCTATTGTTGTAACTTGTAACTATATATGGTGGCAATATACGAGCTATTGATTTGTGCGGTGAAATTATCTCCTTCTCTCTATTCTTTCAGATATCGGTAGACGCGAGATCGAAGCTCGACGTACACACCACACAACGAGAGAAAAACGCAGCAAAAGGATAGAAATTAGGGTTTGATATATCATAAGATCGATGATTACACCCTTCTCTCTATATATACTAGACCCCCAGGGTTGGTTCGGACATACGTTATCGGGAAAGAACCAACAAGAAAACCCGTAACGGAGCTCATAAATTGCTCGACTCGATAAATTAAAAGACGGGCCAAGCCCATCAACGTTCACAAAAATAAAAATACAATCAACGATAAACAATAAAATCCTCAAGCTTCCGTGGACCTCGACTGCGACGTTTTGGCCTGCTCGATCGGCCATCATCCTCCCGACTCTCCTCCAACTCGGCATTTGTATCAAACGCAACGACGTCCATCTGCTCCGGCGACACCTCCGGCCTCTCTCTCACGGGTATTACCGTATCAGTGCACAGAAATCTATATACTATATAAAAACAAAATACAAGGGGTATTTTTGTAATTTCACTTCCATTTTCAATTTCTTAAATTAATTTTGCAAAATTAAAAATGTAGAAAAATGAGTTAGTTTTTAATTTCATCCGGCATTTTTAATTTTGAATGGACGCAACTTTTCAAAACAACTTTTCTATATACGTATATATAATTCGTCCGTTTAAAATATCTCAACCAACATCTATCGGTTCAAATTTATTTTGCAGGTTGTATTTCTTTTTGGATGCACTTATAACAAAAGGTATGATTTTTTTGTTCGTTCACGAAGGATAATTTGTTGATGCTTCTGGTTTTATTATCGTTTTGTTTTATGATGATTGCTCGTATATTTTTTTGTTTTAAAGATCGACATGGTATGCCGAACTAATTGTTAGGACGGTGGAACACGTTCTGAGGCAGCAAGCACGAACAGAGGTAAAGTCGAGTCGAGTAGGAACTCTCCCCGCAAGAAGTTGTACGCCCTGGTAGTGCTCACGGAACAGGCGTAGCTTCCCAAAAGGTGAAACGACTTTCGTCTCGGAGGTAGCAGCACCGCAAACTACCGAGCCCCGGCGAACTGGATGAAGACGAGGACTGAACTCGTGTGAAAATGATCAAGGGAAAGGATGCAGAGATATGAATTTGTCTGTGTGTCTGCTAATGGCCAAGAAGGCCTCTATTTATAGGCATCAGCCCATGGGAGGAGTTAATGGACACCATTAAGGCCCACGTCAGTTACTGGCAGCCCATTATGTCCATTAAGTTGGTGGACGAGAGTTACAAACGTTTAAACGTTTGAATTCGGTTCATTGAACCTGGACGAACCAGATCAACGAATCTGGACAGATCTTGCGGGCTGGACTTTCTCGTATTGGGCCTGAATCTAGGCCCAATCCCATTTGCTTTTCTGGCCCAAAAAGATAATACATGGAGGCCCAAGCCCAAGCCCACTCACAGGCCCAAGGAACAGCCCAAAGGACCAATTGCCAAGATCCAAGTCCAAGTCCACGGCCCGGCCGGACGGCGGCGGCGCCGCGCGCGTGTGTGTGTGCGCGCGAGAGCCCGTCACTCACTCTCTGACCCACTTGATTAATTAGCCCATTAGTATAGTTAGTTAAATACTCAACTAATTAATGTTCTTTAATCAATGTGGGACAAGTTTATTACAAGAGTCTATCCACCTTGTAATAACTCCACCAACTCTCAATCTTTGATATATTATATCTCACTCACCGGAATTCGGATTTGAGCATATCAATATACCACGATCATCTACTCTCGGAGTAGATTAATTTATCATTTAATTTAATAATTAAGTATAAATTATTATTCATTTATTTGGTCAAAGCCAAATTCCAACACTAATTTTTCACCGCCGCCCGTGCTCCGCCGTGGCTGGATTCTGTCGTCGCCGCCGAAGGAGATTCGCCAGTAGGCGTCCTCTTCGTCGACGCTGTAGAATCGGCCTTCTCTATAGATAGATGAATTCATCGAGGACCGAATTCTTGCTGTGCTTAGATGAATTTCGCTTGAATTTGGAGAACCAAGAAACGGGGAAGACACGATTGATCAGAGATGACGATTTCTTTCTTCCCCACTTCATCTCTCTCTCTCTCTCTCTAGATGGTTTTGAAATGTTGATAGAGAGTGGATGAGTGGTTGTGAGGGTAAGATTAAGCTTTGATGGTGAAGGGGTGGCAGTTTCTTAGCGTTTTGGTGTTTATTAGTATCGATTTGTCATCAATTTGTTTTTTGTTTGAACAAATTATTTGTTTCCTTATCATATACGGAGTACATGTTTATTAGGATAATCTCTTCTTGATTCTACTTAAGCCAATTTGATGTTGCTAGATGTAGTTTTGAGAGATGGAGCTCGGGTAGATTATGTGACAGATGGGAGTTTAGCTTAAACTAATGGTTTCTCGGCAATAATCAGGATGCTAATTTGGTGCGGCGAAGAAAGAAACGGTTTTGTGGCGTGGATCCGTAACGTGGTGAGAGTTTAAGAGAAGGTTGATCGAAGGGCTCTCTGGTTTCTGCCGGATTGGGTGTGCTTATATCAGGTTAGCTTCTGTATGCTTTTGGTGTGTTTAAAGATGTTCGTTCTGATCTTGGAGGTTTGGTGTTTTTCTTCTCCTGTTTTAGGATTTGTTTTTGTTTTCTTTGCGCGCTGCATTTTTTTATGGTACCACCGGGGTGCCATGGAGGTTATTAATGAAAAGTTATTAATTAATTTGGCAGTACTTTCATTTAATAAAGAGTATTAAATTGACAAAGCTAAACATATCCATTTGACAAGGGAATAAGAGATTATTTTAACCATTACTATAAAAAAATTGCTTTTTATCACCGTATTAGTAATTAATTATATTTTATATTTAAATGAAACATAACACGATACAATAAAAGGGAAAAAAATAGTAAAATGTAGTTAAATAAGGTGGACCAATAAGAGAAGTCAAGTTACAAGTTACAACAAATTTAGACGTGAATTAAAGCATTTTGAGAAATAGATTGAATTTTTTATATTTAGAAAAAAGGACTAATTTCACTTCTATTAGTATACAAAAATATGTCAAAATATTAAAGCTTGACGCTAGAAATTTAAATAACGATGGGTTTATAAAATTTTAGATACAATTATTAGATTAACTTATTATTCATTGATTCTTTTTTCATTTTTCTGATGCAAAATTCAAAATATTTATATGTAATATAGTAGCCTTACAAGATATATATTTTCAATTCTATTTGAGTTAAGGAAAAAAAAAAACAATATGTATTCTAATTAGATTGAGGTATATTTTCAATATGTATTGTAATTTAAAATTTAATAAACTTGAGTTCCGGTTTAATTTTTTCTTTGCAAAACTTTTGGGACTTCAGAATATATTCATGTATTCTTATTTAGTTATGTATTCTAAATAACCTCTATTCTAAAACTAAAATCGACGAATGAATAATGTTTTTTGATTTTATTTTCTTTATAACTTGTAGGATACACTATTTTAATAATTTGATTAAAATGTAAATTTATGAAACAATAAACTTATAAAAATCTTTCTATGAAAAAAATACCGTGCATCGCACGGGCATACGTTCTAGTGAAAATTAATTTAATAAAGAGAGAGAGAGAGTTGGAAAGAGACCCCACGAATATATCCATTCAAATTAAGCTGTGTAGTAATTCAGTAAAGGTCAAACCAGCAATGTAATAAATCCATTAGATAAAGAAAATTTGAAATATTTACCGAAGAAATATAGTATACGATGATTTTGCATCCCTTTGTCTTTTATATGTTAATTTGTACTATTACTCTAAAAATATGAGGAATTGCTTTGGTTGTCATTTTCGGGTTCAATTTTGATCCAATAAATAGGGTTAAATACAAATTTCTCCAGTCCACAACGTAGCCCTGTGAAGAGCTTTCCAAGAGGTTCGAAATCGCTCAATCAAACTAGACTGTATACCTATGACAAATTCATAGATTATGGCAAGGGAGTCCTCTTGGTTCTTTTGGTTCCAAAACATGTTAAATATGACTAAAACGGTGAGGGTACGACGCGATATGGGCTGAATGGGTATCTCGTCGTTAACGTCCCAATAAATTTCATTATTTTGCCGCATGCAATGTTATTCCTAAAGCTATGATCATAGGCCCACGGACGTGCAAAATCCGATGCTTTACGGTCGGCTAAAAACATGACATTTTGCTCTAGTGGTACCCCTTAGTGTTTTTGTTAAAAATGCTCTGTAATGTTACCTAAATTTTATGATTCCAAAGAGTCTCAATGATATTTTGGAGCCGTATATGACGAATTCCGCATTCTTTTGGCTCCTATATATAGCCCAGATCGTCTGATTACTCTAAAACAATGATAACCGCTTTGGGTGACTTTTTGGGTTCGATTTGACATAGTGAACGAGGTCAATTACAGAATTTCGTGAGTCCACGTCATAGCCCTCTGAATGAGATTTCTAAGGGGTTCGAAATCGGTTCATTGAGTTCCAAAACGAGTTAGATATGGCTAAAACATGGAGGGCGTAACGTGATTAAGACCGAACGGGATGGGCGGTAGGTAAAAAGGCCCACGTCTCTCATACGTTATCATCCAAATTCATTTCATTATGGGCCCTTGGAGTTGGAGCTGCAGCTGCTGAATCCAACGCTATTGAATCGGTGTTGTTCAATCCCTCTCACTTGACACTAGCTACATACTATAGTTGAGTCGCTCTCTCTTAGACTCTGATCGAATTCTGAGTTTTCACAGTAGTACAACTGTATATTTATATGGCCCATTGTTCTTTAATTTAACACAAGATTTAAGAAGCTTCCATACTTATTTCACCATGTTCGTGAATGATGTATGTGTGTTACGTAAATCACAATCGCACACTACTTAAATACTCCCGTTCTCGTGTTTTGAAGAAAATACAAGCTATCTTTGCTCTTAATTTAAGAAAAAATGACAAATTCCAGATGAGCTTGACCTCTCAGTTCTCTTGAATCACCGTAATAATGCAACATGCATGTAGTAATAGAGTAGGTTATCTTATCGAAACAAGAATTAATTAATATTCTGATTGAAACAAGTATAATTCCACATTTCTTTAAAATCACAAATTAACAAGTACATACAAATCTCTACAATACTCCAATTAATTAAAACCTTAAGAAGAAGAAGAAGAAGAAGAAATACTAGAAATACTAGTAGGAGTAGTATTAATATTAACTAGGTCATCTCTGTTTCATGAGTTGTAGTAGAGGTGGTGGTTGTTGCTGTTTCATTGCTGCTAGAAGTAGTAGTAGCAGCAGGAGGAGGAGCAGGAGTAGCAGTAGGCTTGCTCTTTTTATCCTCAAATAATTCCCCAATTTCTTCCAAGCTCTTCCCTCTAGTCTCCGGCAACATCAAGTAGAAGAAAACGGTAGCCACCACCATTATACCACTCAACACAAAGAATGTCCCTCCGAAGCTGATCTTGTTCGAAACCGTAAGAAACGACATCGACACCACCCCGCTCACCAACCGGTTCACCGACACGGCCAAGCTCGACCCCTGCGCCCTGAACCGGTTGGGGAATATCTCGGACGAGTACACCCAAGTGATCGGACCCAGCCCGATCGAGAAGAATGACACGTCAGCACACACAGTCACCACGCATAGCGCTATGGCCCACATAGGCTTGTGGGCCCTATGCTCGAGGTACTTGGACCCTAGGCCCAGGCCACACAGCGAGAGAGCTTGGCCCATTGTTCCTAACAAGAGCAGTGGCCTTCTCCCATAGTGATCCAAGAACAATGCTGATATTAAAACAAACGAAGTCTTGGCCACCCCCATGATCACCGTCACTCCCACCAGCCCCCGGTGGTTTCGGATTCCGGCGGCCTCGAACACCGACGGCGTATAGTACACCACGGCGTCGTTCCCCGACGCCTGCATGAAGAAGTTTATCCCGAGGGCCGCCACCAGGATTCGCCGGAGGGGCGGCGGGGGGCAGAGGAGCTCCCGCCACACCCCCTGCCCATTCCAGTCGGCGGACACGGCGACCGACCTCGAGATCTCGTCGAGCCTCGTCTCCGCCTCCGCCTCGCTCTCCGACGTCCGCTTCAGCACCTTCGTCGCCTCCTCCACCCGCCCCTTCATCACCAGCCACCGCGGCGACTCCGGCATGGCGAGGACTCCTGAGGCGACGGCGAGGGCGGGGACGGCGGCGAGGCCGAGCATGAGGCGCCAGTTGATGCGGATGGAGAGGCCGGAGAGGGCGTAGTTGACGACGTAGCCGAGGAGGATCCCGACGTTGATGAAGACCTCCGGCAGGGAGGTGAGGAAGCCACGGGTGACGGCGGGGGAGACCTCCGCCGTGTAGAGCGGGGCGATCATGAGGGAGTAGCCGACCCCTATGCCGGCGATGACCCTCCCGGCGATGAGGTAGTAGAAGGAGGGGGCCAGGCCCATGAGAAGGGCTCCGGCGAGGAAGAAGCCTGCGGCCAAGACGATGGTGTAGCGGCGGCCTATCCAGTCGGAGGTCTTGCCGGAGGCCAAAGAACCGATGAGGGAGAAGACATTGAGAGAACCCACCAAAATTTCATGCTGAACTGATGAAATCTTGAGGTCTTGTTTGATGAAAAGAGCGGCGCCGCTCATCACACCAATATCTACAGCAATCACCATCATCATCGATTCAAGAATTCATTCATCAGCTCAATACATATATAAAAAAATGAAATGGAAAAAATTACCATAACCCAAGAGGATGGAATTAGTGGATGCCAAAAGGGCGCAAGCGAGAGCGTAATTGTTGAGCCTGGGCCTTCGCCATTGTTGGGATTCCATGATTAATTATTGGAGAATTGGAGAAGAATGAGAATGAATACGAAAGATGGTTTGGTTTGAAATTAATTGGAACACATACATACAGTTGAAAAATTCAAGTAAAAGGAGATGGGAATTTGAAGATTAATCGGGATAATATTAAAACTTGGAGGTATTGAAAAGGGGGCTGCCACGTGGAGTGAGATAGTGGAAATGTGGCTTGGCTGGGTTCAAGATTTTTGATCGATGTGGGTGTGCAGTGCCTCACTTAATTCACATTTACTCCTCTAATTACTTTTACTCCTACGTACTCTTCTCTAGGCTCTCTAGCTACTTACGGATTACAATTTACTATCTACGTACCAATTAATCTCACTTCAAATCTTACTTATACTACATCATATCATCTTGTTAGTTGGAAACCAAGATCTTGGCTATTCCATTTTTAGTACCCAAATGAATCTTGTTAAGTTCGATCTCGATGAGTGGAGCCTATTTTTTCTAATATCACTTCTACTAATTATCTCATTTTCTTGATATTATCCGTTTCTTCAATTTTAGCCAGCCCACCAATTCTTGATATAATAAATATTGTTTATAAGTAAAAAAAATATTAGTTGAGTGGAGCGTAAAATGATACCAAAATACGTGCCAACATTTTCTAGGAGGTTGTGGTTTGGCGCACAAAAATGATGGATATTGCCTAATTTTTGTTTTCAATTAAAACTTCCTTCCATCCTTTATTCAATCGGAGTAATAAAAAACAACTCACCTATTTATAATACTCCCTCCCTCCGTCCTTAAATAAGTGTCCCGAGCCGCCAAAAATTTTGTCCCTAAATAAGTGTCCTATCACATTTTTCCAAGCAAAAATTACATTAAAGTACCAAAATTACCCTTATTGGAAATCTAAAAGTGGGAGAAAGACAAAAATAAATAAATAAATAATCAAGGATTTTAAGGGTATAAGTGTCATTTTAGCATTCTCCTTGGTTTTTTCAAATTGGCGGCCTCGGGACACTTATTTAAGGACGGAGGGAGTACCATATTTGACTAGATTAGATAGTTCGGTTAAGAGGGAGAGGAAGAGGAAATACTCACTTGTCCTTTCAACGTCGTTTCATGACATTGTACAAGGAATGGAAATTATTCCCTTCAAAACAAAAAACAGATTTCATATTCAAGTCATTTATTTTCGCTAATATGCAAAGCGCGTGTTGGCGAATTGTGTCGTGTACAAATATTATTATTGCAGAAAAGAGGGTTTAACTAAAATGGCGTGACTTATTATTTATACTACTCCTACTCCTGCTGCTCCTGCTCCTGCTCCGTCCATAGAGAACAAAATTAATTAATTAATTAAAGATGAGCAGACCATTTTACAATTAATATTGTAGCTATTAGAGTGTATAAAAGAGGAAATATCTTTCATAGATCAGAGCAAAAAGCCATGCAGCGGCTGAGCACAAACTTTACAATTTATACTACTGTAGCTAAGAGTCGCACTTCACTAAAGTAACGACTTACTAACGACCAGCAAACCCTAATACATCAGTGACCGTTGGATCTTAAAGTGGAATCCAACGGTCACGATTAAAGACGCAAAAGAAACAGAGGAACAGGGTTCGAAACTTAACAAGACCAAAATAAAACATAAAAATGCTTGAACTAGCTATCTTCTTCCTTCTTCTTCATGAGCTGCATATCCACACACGAGCTGCACCTCCATAAACCTTCATCTTCATCTTCATCAGTAGCTTCTTTACAAATAAAATTACAATCAAATAACTTGATTGTTATCAACATAATGAATCAAGTCCGAAGCTACATTCGAAACCCAGTTCACACTAGTGTCAAAAAATAGTTCCCAAAACCATAGATCAATTGCAAGGACTGAAGAAAACATGAGCAGCGCAAGCGTTTGGTATCGATTCAACGGCCATTGAACTATTTCAGCTAGTTGCTTGAGAAATGGAAGGGAATCTGTACTCATGTTCCTATTCTTGATCGACCATGCTGTTATCCATTCTACCTGGGAAGGGACCAGGTCGAACTCTTCACGTAGCCTTCTTCCCAAGTCCGGCATGTGTCCCCCACCATATAAGATGGCGATCTTGTTCTTGCCTCCGTCTATGGCTCTTTGTAGAGCTTCTGTAGCAGCTTTGTTTCTCTCACCGATTATAACAGATTTCTCTTCCACATCAGCTGTTGTAATCTGTGTGAAACTGCATATTCATGGGATTTTGTCATGATAACTTCTATTTATATAATTATGACAAAAATAAATAAATAAATAAATAAACAGATCGATGTGAACTTACTCAGATGTGAGCCTCTTTGCTAGAAAAACTTTCATTGCTGCACCAAAATCGAGCCTCGACAAGGCTTCCAATTCTGGATATTCTGATTGGTTTCCAACATCTGCACAAACGCCTCCGATGATGAGTAGACCAACCAGAGGCATTGGAACAACTCGAGATGCCCATAAAAGTTTGGATCTCCAAGGCCCAAGATCTTGTCGAGATGGAAGAGGCTGCACCATGGCTTTCGTGGATCTAAGTGTCATATCTCTGGCAAATGTGAAGAAGCTTTCCCCTTTTTCGAGCTGATGAGAAGATTGGATAAAATGTTACAAATGACTCTATGAAATCATATATATTGATATTGATTAATAATACCTGGAGTAATTTAAAAGTTTCAAAGTCGAGATCTGCATGATACCAATTCTCAGCCTGGTAGTCAAGACAATCTAATTGGAAATCGAGTGTGAGTAACTTAGCCATCTGCCTTTGAATGCATCCAATAATATTGAATCCCCGTAAGTTTGAGCTCCTGAGCTTCTTCCTAGCCTCGGGGCTTCTTCTGTTCTCTAGACTTTCTCTGCTAGCAACCATCTCATAAAGAACGCAATCATATGCCTCGAGTTCTTTTTGTAGGGTTGCAAAGTACCTACACAAACACATACATACAGTTTATATAAATGTTGGAAAGATAATCTCATGACTCACGGATAACATTGCTTGCTGCATTATATTTTTTAAGTCCAAATTTCAGAATGAACGAATTTGTTTATACGCACGAAATTCATCTGGCATCGATGTATTGTTTGTGTAGCTAGCTATCTATGACCATAAAACAATGGGGATCTTGAATTTGTTCCTTCCACTTGAAAATAGTAGTACTCCACATCACAATGTAAGATATGAATTGCATCAGGGCATAACACTCAGTCACTCATTCACAATCAATCTTTTCTTTTGTGTTGTAGCTAGAATCAAATTAAAAACGCATTAAGTTAAGTTAAGTTAAGTGAGTAAATTAAAAAATGAAAGCTTTAACTAGAGTAATAAAGAGAAACAGATGCAGCAGATACAGTGGAGTATTCAGAAAAACTTACTCCTTATCAGCAATATGAATCGTGGAGACCAAATCCACCTAACAAAACAACCAAACCAAACACATAATAATACATAAATAAATAAATAAATAAATAAAAACCACAGATAAGATAAGAAATGATGAATGATGATAATGAGAAAGAAAAAGGAAAAGAAATTACGTACTCTGAGAAACGGTTGAAGAAGGGACCAGGGGAACTTCTTGCGGTAAGAAACGACGGCGGTTTGCAACTGGGAGCGGTCATCCCTCTTGAACCTCATGAAATCAGCGATGGAATTGTTTTGCAGAAAGTGGTCGGCGGAGGAGATGATGGGCCTCGGAAGGCTGAGGCGGGCGAAGGAAGAAGAAGAAGAGGAGCATGTTAATTTTAATTTTGGCTTTGGGGATACACAATTATGGAGCATAGCTCTCTCTCTCTACTCTCTACTCTCTAGATAGAAATAGAGATAGAGATAGAGGTTATGTGTGTGTCGTGGGAGAAGAGAAGAGAAGAGAAGAGAAGAAAATGAGAAGACAACAGAATAACAGATGATGAATCTCAAGAAAAAGAAGCGTTGGATGGGCTGGGCTGTAATTGCAGGAGGCCTATATCATTAAATAATATTGGGCCTATAAAAATGTGAATGGATCCAAATCTTAATAGTAAGTTAGAATGGGCCATAAAATTCTATATTAATTAATTCGCCTTGTCTTGTCTTGTCTTGTCTTTGATGCTTATATTTAAGTTTAGGGGGAGTTGAGAAAGAATCTTTCTCAATCAAGTCACTGCATATTTATCAACGATTTCCCCCCTAACCTAAGCTAAAACATCAACCCTGATTTGATTATATTTATAAGTGACAGAGAATGCATATTATAATATACTCCCTCCGTCCTTAAATAAGTGTCCCGAGCCGCCAAAAATTTTGTCCTTAAATAAGTGTCCTATCACATTTTTCCAAGCAAAAATTACACAAAACTACCAAAACTACCCTTTCTTGAAAATCTAAAAGTGGGATAAAGACAAAAATAAATAAATAAATAATCAAGGATTTTAAGGGCATAAATGTCAATTTACCCTTCTCCTTGGTTTGTACAAAATGGCGGCTCGGGACACTTATTTAAGGACGGAGGGAGTACTCATACCCATATTATCTCAAATAAATTCTACTCCCTCCGTCTCGCGATTTCTGAGCCTCTTTCTTTATTGGGACGTCTCACGATTTCTGAGCCCTTTCCTTTTAAGGAAATAATTAACATACTAATGGTGCAATTAGTATCCCCTTATTGCAATTAGTATTTTATTTAAAAATTATATCATTAAATTTAATTAATACATTTTTTTTAATTATATTTTTTAAATTATTGCAATTAGTATCCCCTGAAATTGATGAATACATTTTTTTTAATTATATTTTTTAAATTATATCATTAAATTTAATTAATACGTTTTTTTTTAAATTATATTTTTTAATTATTGCAATTAGTATCCCCTGAAATTGATGAATACATTTTTTTTAAATTATATTTTTTAAATTATATCATTAAATTTAATTAATACGTTTTTTTTTAAATTATATTTTTTAATTATTGCAATTAGTATCCCCTGAAATTGATGAATACATTTTTTTTAAAATTATATCATTAAATTTAATAAATACGTTTTTTTTTAAATTATATTTTTTAAATTATTGCAATTAGTATCCCCTGAAATTGATGAATACATTTTTTTAAAATTATGTTATTAAATTTAATTAAGCACAAAAAAATTAAATTAAGCACAAAAATTAAATTAAAATTGGAACACTATTTTTTAGAAATTTATTGAGGTATATAAATAATGTTAATTCCCTAAACCACATTTCATCCCTAAACAATACACTTAAAACACTAAACACTTTCGCTATAATTCCCGTGCCGAAAAGAAAGGGCTCTATAATCGCGAGACGGAGGGAGTATTGTTTTATCTTGCCATTTTTATTTTTTATTTTATTAAAAGAATTGCTTCAACATTATTAAGGCTGTATAGTAAGTATATTGAATTGATGCAAGTTGTTTAAGAGCAGTAATCGTGAATCTAATCATCTATGGATTAGTCCAATCACTTAATTGTCCTTTAAAATCTTTCTAAAATCTTTTAAGCAGGTACACAAGCATATATATATATATATATATATGTGTGTGTGTGTGTTTAAGTTTTGAATTAATTAGGGTTATTAGGTGTAACATGTTAGTCAAAGCGATTACAAGGATCCAAAAAATAATACTAATTAATAATTGTTTTGCTTGTAAATGAAAAGAGAAAAATTAAAAGGTTTGTTTGATTGGTTAAGTTAAATAAATGTGAGAGAGCTTTTGTCAATTGCCTAATTGCATCTACGGAGTAGTTGATGTGTGTGGTGATTAATGGTGATTGGAAATTAACAAAATTAAATTAATTGGTTGATCTTGAATATTAACCGCGGAGTACAATTCATTTATCAAACCCAATACTACATACTCTTGAGTTAGGGTTAGAGAGTTAGAGTTAAATCTGAAATATTGTAAAGACAAGAAAACATTGTAATGAATAGGATCGATGCATGTCACTGTCACATGCAATATTTTCATTTTCTAGGGAAAACGACACAAGGTTAAAAGGGTCCATTTCTCAATAATGTGATGGATAATTCGTACCTAACCTAAGGCTAGTACTCCCTCTAAAATAACAAGAGCATCAAATTTCAAATCCCAGACTTTTTTTTTTTACATGAAAATCTTAGACTTGCATAGAAAGTAATCAAGCAATAAATTTGGATTTAGAATTTTCTTTTTCTTATTTAAAGAGCTAGAGCTAGAGATGAAATTAATTAATTAATACTCGTAGTCGTAGTCGTAGTCGTGGTTAAAATAAAATAGGAAATGGCGGAATAGAAAGGGGTAAAAAGATGGGGTCACACAAAGAGAGAGAGTTTGTTTGGCGATAAATGGGCGGGCTCCACGCTGACATGCCATCACATTTTTCGCAATCGTAGCAGTAGCACTCTCTCTCTCTCTCTACCCCAGTACCCCCTCTATGGACTATGGCTATGCTTATGCTATTCTTCTTCATTTCCATTCATTCTCAAAAATTACAGTATCCATTTCTCTACTCTATAGCATATTAAAACTCCAAATGTTCGTCAATTAAACATGCATTATTAGCTTTTACATTAATAGGACTAGTGTACATTTAATTATCATACATATAAATTATAATGTTCACAACAAGTGTGGAATTAAATAAGAAATAAATAAAAAAGTCTGCAAACTTTTCTTTTCTATTCTGTATTGTGAAATTAATTTCTCAATGTCTTCCATGTTTTATTTAAGTCAAACCAAAATACTAATACTCCAGTCCAGACTCAATTCAATAATTAACACTTCAAATTAATGTCTTCCCTGGTCCTTTATTTTCATTCTGCTGTAGTGTAGATGATAATGATATTTTCCTAACTATTTTAATACTACTATTAATTCTTTTAAATAACAGAGATGAAAGAGCACGTTAGTGTGATAAACGTACTTTTCCATTTTACTCTCTCTCTCTTTGGAGTTTAGTAGTTTCGTTGGCCTTCAATTCAACACAACACAACACAACACAGAGTAGCAGAAACATCAAAATAAAGAAGAAAAGTGCAATGACGGCGGTGCAAAACGGCAAGTCGGAGTGGGACGTTAAATTACCCAAAATCAACTTTACTCAGCTCTTCATCGACGGCAAATTTGTCGACGCCGTTTCAGGTTACTTACTTAATTAATTCTGTTCTTCATATACCTATATGTATATGTATTTATGTATGTTCTTCTTAATTACATACAGTATATTCACACTCACACTCCCTTGTAAATGTAACAAGATCTCTATCAGTTTCCCTTTCCTCCGATCTCTATCGGTACTGTATATTGAATTTTGCCTTTTCTTTTTCTGGGTGAATTAATGAATTCAATTATAGAGTGTTTGATGTGTAAGTTGGGGGGCACGACACAGTTTTCCAACACTTTGGAAAATATGAGAATGTAAATTAAAACTGAAAAATTGGAAATAGAGTAACAATTAAGTAATCTTCGAGGTGATGATTGAAGGAAGTTGTACTACATACAGATACAGATACAGATTAGTTATCGTTCTACTTAAGTATAATTTTTCTACTCTACTCGACTACTATTTCAGAAATTAATTAAGTTGTTGGTAGCTTAGGTGTATCTGTATGTATGTGTGTTAATTTTATTTTTGAAAACAAAAAAAAAAAAAAAAAACATACAGGAAAAAGGTTCGAGACAATAGACCCTCGAAATGGAGAAGTGATTGCAAAAATAGCGGAAGGAGAGAAAGCAGATGTGGATTTGGCAGTGGAACGCTGCTCGTCGCGCCTTCGATAAAGGCCCCTGGCCTCGTTTCCCTGCTTCCGTAAGCCTCCTTAAGCTCGTCTTCTTCTTCTTATTGGAGTACTTACTTAACACATGCATGTACGTCGATATGATATGATTATGATATGATGTAGTAGTAGTAATACGCAATCAACACCAGGAAAGAAGAAGAATAATACTCAAGTTCGCCGACTTAATCATCGAAAATGTGGACGAACTGGCGGCCCTAGATGCTCTCGACGCTGGAAAGATTTACATCACAGGTAAGCTAGGAGAAATCCCTTCCGCCGCCGAAACCCTCCGCTACTATGCTGGAGCCGCCGACAAGGTCCACGGCTCCACCCTTAAAATGTCTGGCGAGCTCCACGGCTACACTCTGCGGGAGCCCATAGGCGTAGTGGGCCACATCATCCCTTGGAACTTCCCCGCTCAAATGTTCACCATGAAAGTTGCTCCTGCGCTGGCAGCTGGTTGCACCATGGTTGTGAAACCGGCTGAGCAGACGCCTCTCTCTGCTCTCTTCCTTGCCAATTTGGCAAAGATGGTACAATTAATATTACGTGCTAGCTGTTGATTGTCCATACACTCGGTGGTTTGATTTGATTTTGATATATATATATTTGGCAGGCTGGTATCCCGGATGGAGTGTTGAATGTAGTAACGGGCTATGGGCATTCTGCAGGGGCCGCCATCAGCTCTCACATGAATATAGATAAGGTGATTCATACATCTCTAACTTCATTATTTTGTCTTTAATTGGCACTCTCTCGATCGTTTCTAATTTCTCATATACATATATAGGTTAGTTTTACGGGATCAACGGAAGTGGGTCGCCTGGTGATGCAGGCTGCAGCAATGAGCAACTTAAAACCGGTCACTTTAGAACTCGGAGGGAAATCACCCTTCATTATATTCGACGATGTGGATGTTGATAAAATTGCTGATCTTGCCCTGCGTGCGATTCTCTTCAACAAGGCAAAATTAATTTCAAACTTGTTCATATGCATATAGTACATTCATTCAAGATCTCTACAATAATCATATCTTAAACTTTATTAATCAGGGGGAAATCTGCGTTGCCGGTTCACGTGTTTTTGTTCAAGAAGGGATATACGATAAGTTTGTGTCCAAGTTAGTAGACAAGGCCAAATCTTGGGTGGTGGGAGATCCTTTCGATCCAAATGTTCATCAAGGCCCTCAGGTTGATAAGAATCAATACGAGAGAATTCTTTCATACATAGAAATCGGGAAGAAGGAAGGCGCCACTTTGTTAACTGGTGGTAAACCTGCCCACACCAAAGGCTACTATATTCAGCCAACTATTTTCACTGACGTTACTGTAAGAACACCTACACCATCTTTTATATACTCCTACTCCTACTCCTACTAATTAATTCTACTTACTCTTTATTTGGCATGGGTTACTATTAATTTTCAGGATGATATGACCATAGCAAAAGAAGAAATTTTTGGACCTGTGATGTCAGTTATGAAGTTCAAGTAACTCATTATTCCATTCTCAATCAATCCAACAAACACACACACAACTTCTTTGTAAGTTTACAGATGTTTTTTGCAGGACGGTGGAGGAAGCGATCGAGCGGGGTAACGCGACCAAGTACGGGCTGGCAGCTGGAGTTATGACAAACAATTTGAACATTGCAAACACGGTGTCAAGGTCAATTCGTGCAGGCGTGGTTTGGATCAACTGTTACTTCGCCTTCGATAGAGATCTTCCCTATGGAGGTTACAAGATGAGTGGTTTCGGAAGAGATATGGGAATGGAGTCTCTTGAAAGCTACTTCAATATTAAGTCCATAGCCATGCCCATTTTTAACTCTCCATGGCTCTAGTCTAGTTTTATGAGGAGGAATTCAGAATAAAATAGATGCAGAAAATAATACTTGCATGTATTCAAAAAACGCAGCTTACATAGCCTATTTACATACACAATCATGCGATACCTACTCGTATATTTCACAAGTAAGATAAGGAAAAAGCTCTATGTGCATCTAATGAAATTTTATACTTGCACCAAATTTTACATATCTGAATTAATAGATTATGAAAAATCAAAGATAGAGACGAGAGCAGAGATATGTTTAATGCTTTGCACTACTAAAATGAAAAGAAAGCACATTACATAGGATACAAATTCTGTTATGCACTTACAGAACTAGGCCCCTTCTTCTCTGTCACCTGATCCCCTTGAAAGATCTTTTGAGCTCATGCCACAGGCAAAATAGGAAATCAAACGAATCATCGTCGAAATCACTTTCCTTAATCCTGGAAATAGAGAGAATAGATTTCAGCCACTCTTCATGCAAAGTGGAGAAGTTCTCCCTCTGCTCGCTTGACTTGAAGCTTTCTCCCACAATTTCTTTCATGACTCGTCCTGCTTTCGAGGCTGCTTGAACCACGGAACTTGGAATCCCAGCCATTAACGCTATTTGCATTCCGTAACTCGATGGGCAAGCTCCAGAGGCTAGTCGGTAGAGAAATATCAGCTTTTGGTCGATTTCTGATGACATGTCGGAAGTTCGATCGAAACAACAAGCCATGTGTTGCAGTTTCACCCGAGGATGGGAGGCAAACTCCTTTGTGAGAGGGTGATAGTGTGTAGCAAACAACAATCGGCAGTTGACTGCCTCCACTAGATGCCGAAATACCTGGGTAATATGGTAAAAAATCAAGGATTAGGAAATTCATTCAAATCTAGTTAACTAATATAATGGGGATGAAATAACCAACAGCAAAGTTAGAGGCGGACTTCCTAAGCACAGAATCACAAGGAAAAATCAAATGTCTACTTGAACAGATATGAGAGAATCAAATCAACATACAATGGCATGCTGTTAGAGGATCTTCAAGTAAACAACAGCGCTTCCAGCATCGGAGATACATACAAAGAACAGATTTTAAGCTATAGGTACAAAAATACCCACAGAAAAAAGAAATTATTTGCTTCACAGAGATACGATCAGTGTTTATATACATCAAAAGTAATATTGCAGAAAGAAAAAAGAAATTATTTGCTTCAAATGGGTAAAATAAATAGAATTCGGCATTTAGGAGAATCTAAGCATCAATATCCTGCCTTCTCCATTATGAGCATGCAAAATGGACATCTACAAACCAAAACACAAGCTTATGCTGTCCAAGTGGATCCTATCACAAGCATATACTTCAGTGCACACACATACATATGATTGGTATACGTATAAATATAATAGCAAAAGACAATCAGTATCTATTAATCTGAAAGTGTGCCAGTAAGGTGATGTATTATTATCCATGACAACTTCCAGAGTAGTGTAGAAATTTAATCTTAGCAGGTATGCTAGTGATATGGAGAAAATGCATCTCACAGCATAAGCAATAGCATATCCATCAAAAGTACTTGTGCCTCGACCCAATTCATCGAGAATAACGAGTGAATTTCGAGTAGCATTTTGTAAAACGGATGCTGTCTCTGTGCACTCAATTAGGAAGGTACCTACAGAAAGAAGATTTATCCAAGCATTAGTTAGAAGAATCATCATTTTCATCTTTTGAATGTTATGTTTCACATGGAACTATATCAGAGAATATTGGATAATAGAAATCTGAGAATATTGGCCTTCAAAATCCATGCCTAGCATAAGCATTTAATTTGACTTAACTATTCTGCTAAAGTTGTAACATCTAAGTCACAGTATTGCAGACTACAAACACCTTGAGACCAATGCTCATTAAATCTACTGGAAGTAAAGAATGAAAAAACATTCTATTACATAGAATAACCTTAATGCATGAACAGTAGGATATCAATTCAATATAAGATAACTGGCAGCATTGGTTTCTGTGAGGACGATGGTGATGACTAGAATCAATTTCAATTAGTATTAACTAAAAGCAACCAAGTGTATGCTTCTTGGAAAGTTCTAGTGTCCCAATGAATAATCAGGTAAAACAAACTTTATCTGAGTGATATAAAATTACATGCTAAAGTTTCAATTCAATATTAAACAATTAAAAAAATTTATAAACATCTTGTAATCTGGATTGCCTAAGGAAAAACTGATTCAACATCACAGGTCGAAGACAAGCTCTCTGACATCAATGCTACAATAAACCCTTAATCCGAAGTATTATTATCAGACTCATGCTGTCCCAATTACTACATTATATCGCTACTATTGCACGTTTTAGCTTCCTGATTTCGAATCAATGAAAAGGAATTCTGTTTGATGAAAAAACTTACTCTCGCCAGTCATAATTCGATCCGTTGCACCAAGCCGAGTAAATATAATATCTACTGCTGATAGAGTGCATGTTTCACAAGGCACATAACAACCTAGCTGTGGAACATAAATTCTTGTTATTAAGCAACTATAATCAAGCCAAGATAAAACAGCATGCTTAGTATCCACTTCCGTCTTAACAAAACAAACCTGAGCCAGTATAACAGCCAGACAAGTTGCACGTAGTAGCGTTGACTTTCCACCCATATTTGGCCCAGTCAATAACAATGACCCTGCAGTACAATTGCCACCATCTTCTCCAAGAATAATATCATTGGGCACAGGTGTGGCCCCATTCACACCAAGGGCATAAGGATGCCATATCCCTTTTATATAGAGTATGGGGCTTGTTGTTTCCATTAAAGCGTTAGTAATGATGGAATGAGGCAAAACTTTGGGTCGACACATGGCTCCACAAGAGGAAATTGCAGACATAGCAAAGGATCTTAACACATCAATGGAGTTGATGGCATGTATCATTTGAGACCACTGGGCCACCTTCTCGACAAATAACTCTATTAAAATAGTTAATGTTTCAGCTTCCGAGTCTGTAACGTTATGGTCCTGTCATTACAAAAGAGGGCATTGTACCAATACAGGAATCAGATTATTTCCCATGAGATGTGCTCTGAAGGATCAAATTAGTATCAGTTCAACAGGTAAATAGGAATAAATTATTGTTTGCTTTACATACTTTTGGCCATACAATTCATTGTCTATCAAAGGAAAATACAAGGGGAAACAGTCCCCAAGAACTTGGTAATATTTGGTGATAGATCCACATGAAAAAGAATGTAAATGAAGATTTCAGTGGCAACTTTGAGCTAAAGGTTATCTTTCAGTCAAAAGCAGAAAACTAAACAGTAGTGATACTTAGATGTTTTGCAGATGGTATCGTGATTGCGCCCAAATGATGGGTCATTTATGAGAGTAAAAACAGATCTTTAGATAATCAAGAAAACAAGAAGGCTAGAGAACATTTATAGAATAAAAGAACATTTCCCAGAAAAGAGCATCTTTTCTGACAACCAGCATTCCCAGAGGCATCTTTGAGACTTAATTGAGTTTGTGATGTTCTGAAAACTTTTTAAACCATTACATTTCTAGTTCTTCGTGTTAATAGTTATCTTTTGAGATTTTGGTCAAGAATTAATTTCATCTAAGAGATATTTTATTTTCCAAGTCATAAGCAGCAGTATGCTTCAAAACCTTTCCAAAGGATAAAATAGTCAAAAGAACCAAACCAGAACCTATATCTCTTCAAATGCATAACTATGTCAAAAGATCAGTAAATGAGACCTGGTAATTAGGGAACTCGCTATCTATTGCTGCTTCAAATTGAGAAAGATATGTATCAAGCCCACCGCTGCCACTTAGAACAGGAATGGATACAAGTTCTAATAAGGAGCCAGTCATAATTTCATCCCTTTGCAAAAGCATAAGTATTTCCATTCCAATCCGCAGTCCTCTTACAAGAGTTCCAAAAGCTTTTACCTGTGGAAGCATGGGTTCAGTTTCACCTTCAATTATTCAAGGCATAAATATCATATATAAGCTCCGAAAAGTATTTACAGCGAGATGCAATCTATAATATAGAATAGCTGGAAATGCTTAGTTTAAGTGAAAGTAGCAATGCGGAATGCTCAATAATAGCTTGCATTTAATGCAATTCTATGAAGTTGTATTATCAACGTAATAGCTATCAATATCTGAAAAAGGAAATATACCAATGGGACTATACCACAATACAATCAGAAGCTGAAGATAACCCAGAACCAAACAGCTAAACAGAAAGTTAAGGCTGCAGTTCTGATGGTAACTCTCATAGCTCTACAAATGAAATATTAAAATAACCTTATGATGTCCATCATGAAGGCTTCTAGATCATTTTAAGTAGTGAAACCCATCATTTCCAGCTAGTCACATATAGAAATTAAATAAGCCAATTTGGGGAATGGGCAATGGCCCAGTTAAGACCGTGCAAACTTCCTCAAGGTAACACAAAATTCCTTAAATTCTTCTGAAGTAGTCTAAGTTAAAGAACAAAAGGAAAAAAAATCAGTTCCAAGAAATAATTCGTACTCGCTGTTTCAGTAACTTGCTGCCAATTAAGGGCAATGACTGCATAGAAGAAGATAGAGAGGTCGACTTTATACGACCAAGCAATCTTTCCAAATCTGGAAATTTGCGAAGCAATCGGGCAATGTGTGACACGATTTCTGAATTTGCTATCATGTTCTCAACCACATCAAGCCTTTTGTTTATTTTATCAACATCATGAAGGGGATGGCATATCCAGTTCCTTAAGAGCCGCTTCCCAGACGAAGTTATGCAATTATCAAGGTATTTGTACAGAGTGCCTGTAAGGATATCAACTCATTTCATTTACGGGAGATGAATGGAGGAAGGGAAGGGGCGGGGGGGGGGGGGGGGTGGAATGTGGAGAGTCACTTGCCTGATTGACTACCGTCGGCATTATTATTGAAGATCTCCAAATTTACCAGAGTCTGCCCATCCATTCTGAGGAAACCCTTATAAACTTCGTAAGAAAAAATATCTCCATTGCGGATGACATCATTTAACTGAATAAATCGCAAACAAAAACTGTTAATATGCAGAAAAGGCATTATCATCATCTCAGCACCCTTCAAAGTAAAATACACGTCCTTACCATCAATCGAGATAGATGACTAATAAGCCCCCCTAGAGCACATAACACAAGATCACAATTCCCAACTCCAGCAAGAATTTGGTTCCAAGAATCAGAAGATCCAATGAAGTACTTATTTGCCTCAATTATACTTCTAACTTCAAGGGCATCCCCAAAAGCCTCACTTGCACTCAGTTGGAATGAAGCTGATCCTACATATATTAGAGGTTATACAAAACATCCACTTTCACGTTTGGTGTTTATATATGCTCTAAGTAGTGTCTTCAAAACTCAAAAGTTAGTGACAAACAACTTTAACATGACTATCCGCACAACGTTAGGCGGCTAGAACCCATAAGCTTCAAAGTAAATGGCTTACAATGTAAAATAATCACATGAACGAAGAATCAGAAAATAAATTTGGTTAAAGATGAGTGATAAAAGAAAATTATGTCCCTATAGTAGTCAAAAGACTCTTAAATTTTTTTTTTTAAATGGATAAGATTGTATCTATAACAAGATAAATAAAATGAACTCAAATGTGCACGGGAAAAGGGTTACAACATGGTGAGAATTTATGCAAGGAACATTGATTAGCAAAACTAAGACTCGAAAGAAGTTCACATGAGACAAAGAAATTGATGCACATAATAAATAGCGGGCAACACAATTGATTGACTATCACCTGTCAAATTTAACTTTTTGAGTGCTCTTAGAGCATCTTTAGAAATCCCTGCGATGGAAATAACACAGTAGCCAAGAGCAATCAGTAAGAGAATCCTCTCCTAAACAAAATTATCGATCCATTAATATGTACATAGAATACTTTTACCTTGGCTTTCATAAATTATTTCCAGTGGAGAAACCTGAGGGGAAGACCAAAGTAGTATAAGATACACTTTGTAATGGGAAGTTACATATTCACCACTATCTCGTATAGAAAACAAGATAGAACAGCATACCTGCATTAACAAAGCTCCCAAAGCTGCATATGAAGCATCATCACTGACATAACCAACCCAAAATTTCAATGCAGCACAATCAACAAAAGCAAACCCAAACAGAATCGAACCGTTTTCCAGCATACCACCCTGGATGCAAACATAAGAGTAGCAAGGGAGTAACTAATCTTAGTTCTACGCCTATAATCAACAATGATGAGTTACTAGTAAAGTCAGATGTACGTGCACACTGGGAAATATGAAAAGAGTAATATCAAGTAACCTCCTTAACAGCAAGAAGATGAACAGCATCAGGCCCAATATTTCCCTCAGTAGTGGTTGCAGGAGTTTGTACAAGAATCAGCTTTCTTTGAATGACCTAGACAAACCTCCTTGCTTATTAATTTGCCCCAGAAAATTACCGTAATGCAATGAAAATCTATCTGAAATATAAATGGCTGGAAAAAAAAAAAAAACAAAGAAGAAGAAGAACATAAAGGAGGAAGAGAGAGAGGAGAGAAAGAACACATCTACACAGAAAGCCCTATGTATGTGCACACAACCCACCACATCCTATGATTTTCAACATCACCACGTCAATTTAGTCTTTTACAGGACTGTGATTAAATCAAGAAAATTATAGCCACATACCATGTTATCATCAATGCTGCATATTAAGCATGTTCATTTCAGATTAAATTAGGAATTCACTAAACATCTAGCATCTAAGACTCACAATACACTTTCAAATTCTCCTATTTTTTTTTTATAGTAATGGAAATGCAGGTGTGTATCATTTTTTTTTTTTTGTAAAAGAAATTACAGCAAAAAAGTCTCGAAATAAGTCAGTGACAACAATATTTACAAGCCACAACTTCGCAACTATAGAATGGCATTATCAATTTTCTTATCATAACAAGCCCATCATTATGCTATGTACCATCACAATGTACAAATAAAAAGTCCGAGATACTTACAGATGTAGAACCCCTGGATTTCGCCTGCTGTGATGTCTCCAACTGTTCTATTCGACCAACCTTGTACCTTCCGAAAAGGATGACACAAAAACAATGGCATTGTATTAGTCGTATACATATAATCTAGATTTTGAAAAGTACTTTGTAAAATAATTTTTGCATTTTAACCATTTTAACCTAGCGCACACACAATCATAACCATATTAACCTAGCGCTAATTGTTATTGCAAATGTTCGATAATGCATCAATTTGCATCCCTTTGACAGGATATTGAATGCTATGGTTTTGAATCATTGTTATTCTGTTTTGATGAATCAAAAGAAGAATACATCAATGTAAAGTAGGACAAGCAGCACAGAGACGACCTTCAATACTTTGTTAGACATCACTATGAAGAATATGCTGCCACTGGTGGTGATTATTATTATTATTATTAACCATGTCTTGGGCTGATAAACAAATGGATCCAAATACAATCTCAGTTTTGAATGATTTTAAAATCGGTGGCAGAGTTATCTTAACTGAAAAAAAGTTTAATAGCAAAGAATCTCACTATCTGGTTCAACCCTCTTAATATTTTATGCATTCATATTTGTAACGAAAATTTGTTAGTTTTGTCCTAGGGTAAAAGTGGAAAAAAATTCCTTGAATGATGGTGCTGTGTGCCGTATTACCAGTTTACTTTCCCAAAAGAAGCAATGGACAAGGCATCAAAAAATCAGGGTACATTCACCAGCTGAGATAACATAGGATTATAAGTCAGCGAAAAACTTGAAGAATTCACATACCCACGGGCAATCAACTTTTGAACAGCATCGTCAATTCCACTCTCAGATACACCAACCTAGCAAGCACCAATATTTAATGGATTAAACAGCATTATGTATAAGAGCAATCCTAAATACCCTGCATGCTTAGAGAAATAGTTAGAAATGCATGTAGCATTCTTGAGCTCACCTGTCGACACTTTCCAACACCACTTAATGTTATTTTCCAATCAAGTTCCTTGTGACCAATTTCAGCATCTCCTTCATATAGCTCATAGAACTTACCCTGTGAAGAGTGTATACACTACTGTTAAAGAACATGTATATATGAAGAGTACCCAAATAGTTTCAAAGTGAAAACAATTCCTCCAAAAAGTGATGAAGGGAGATCAAAGAAGTGAAGACAGATTAACAAGGTAGAAATCCTTCGTTTGTTTCAAAAAGTGATGAAGGGAAGCAATATATATACAAAAGGTGAGGACCATTCATTCAATTCGGAATTAGCCATGTACACTCCCTTATAAGGGTGATTCAAAGGATACAAACATGTCCCTCTTATGATGACTAAATAGTTTAAGCACATATATTGTAGTTAGGCATTTTAATAGAAAGAATCAACCGAAAGCAATCTCTTGTTATGCCTCAACTCTTAAGATCGTTGAGGCATTAAGATCGTTGATGATGTGAGATTTCACTAGTCATATATGCATTTTGTCAATCTATACTGTTACTTTAACACATGGAGAGCTCTTAAGTACAACAACAATCAGAAACACCATAAACGATTCACAGTATGAAACCGAGTTTAGGATTCGTTTTTTATTTTAATTGAGGAACAAAAAAACTGACCACTTTAAAGAAGATAAGCACATCCATATATTGATGTTTGATATCCCAATATTGCCTTTGAGATGCTGACATTTTGCTCAAAGCATATGGAGGGATATAGAGTGTCCTCTTATCATAAAGAGGATCTTCCGGTCTTCTTCCATTGGCATCCTTAATCCGAGATGGCTGTAGCCATTCAAACTTGCTAATTGCATCAGAGTCCTCATCATGAATTTTCTTTGCAACATTGGGAGTCTGCTGAAGTTTAGTTCTTTTCGTATTTTCTTGCAACTCAAAATTACAGATATCCTCCTGGACCCGCTTTAACCTAGGGGCAAGCGGTCTCATGCCTGGTGTTTCTGGGCCAAGAACATCATCCTCAAAATTGTTTAGAAACGAAAAACCTTTGTCCCCTCCAGGACACACAGGTTTGCTGGCATTTGACGCATGTCGCTCACTAGGGTGCTTGGAGACCAAACATCCATTGCTCAAGTTGTTAGATCCATCAAAGTCCAGGGAAAGAGACCGAACAGTAGAAATTTCATAATCATCGCACCTGCATCTCTTACACCAAATAATGAGCATCCTGAAGAAAATAAAACAAAAGGAATACCCTAGCGCCTCGACGAAACATTATTATTTTAATAGCCAGAGCCAGCACAGATAAGTAACATAATTACAGCAAACGAGTGAAAAGGAGAATAATATTGAAGTCCGTAGCACCGGAAAACAGATAATCAACATCACAACATTACTACAGTGTAGTTGACGAGACGTAAATATAAAAAGGCAATCTACCTGATATCAGATGAAGAATTAGTAGAGTTATGAGCTTTAGAGAACTTGTGCTTAATGCTGGAGAAGATAGACGGCTGGGGGTCAGCGCATATCCGACGTGGTTCCTTCTCAGGCGGAGTGTCGGTTCCTCTGATTTCCCCGTCGGCGCCTGAGGCCTCTGGTTTTTTAAGGAACGAGAGTATTGAAGTCTGCCGCTGCATTTCGGATGTCTGGCGGCGGAGGTGGACGGCGGCGAGCGCTTGCGGGTTCCGGTTGAGTGTGGGAATTGGCGGCAAAATACTATTGGCACAATTCTATTTCTAGTTCTATTCTAGCGTTCCAAAATAATTGCTCCCTTCCCTGTTTGTTATAGAAAAGCGAGCTAAAAGCGTGCTGCTGCTCGTTAATCAACTAACACAAACACGATTTTATTTTTGGATAGAGAGAGAGTAGAGAATAATCAATAATGTTAAAAATTTCATTTTACTTCTCCCTGTTTGATTGATTGATTGATTGTTCCATCCATCCATAGGTTTAGGTTTAATATACTGTAATCTTTTTACTGATTTTATTAGCAAAAACGAGATGAAACTGGGATTTGATTGGGAGGAATTGAAATGACTAGCATATTACGATGAAATCCATAATGTTTAGTTTAGTAAATATGAAAATCGTAAGGTTGATTTCAGAAAAGATGAAATTTGTCACTTTTTTTGCTTAAACTTGGTTTTCAGCTTTTAATCAAAATAATTGATTTTTTTTTTTTTTTTGAGAAGATCAAAATAATTGATTTATCTAGTGTGAATTGAGTTTTTAATACAAAAATTAATTCGATTGTCATACCTACCTAGCGTTACACGATTGCAAAATGTGCACCAACTGATGTTTATAGTTTATAGTATGTCTTTTACTTACTCCTTCCGTCTCTTCCTACGTGACTCATCACTTAGAAGAGATAGAGGTAATATAATACAATTATGATTAGTAATAGTTTTCATAAACCAAGCAATCTCAGTCATACAGTATTACTAATTGTTTTCCATAAAGTTTGACAAAGAAAAGAGAGTTTGCTTGGTCATGCTCACGCAGCATTCCAACTATAACTGTAACGGCATGATTAAGATGGCAACTAGTAAAGATGTGCATTAGAATGGCATGGCATGAATGAGCTGAGTAAGAGTAAAGGAAGTATGTAGCCATTAGACTAGTAGAGACAAGGCTACCTTCTCTGGATTCAATCAAGACTACTTTCTATCTACATAACCAAAATCCATCTCAAAAGTACAAGTTATAAACCATAGACAAGAAATATGTTACGTTCGAAGCAGCTCTATGCTTCGACACAATGTACGAGTGTAATGTCTTCATTTCCAAACTATTCCATTCCGAAGAACACTATGATGAACTTAACTAAGCTAAAAGGCAAGATGAGATAGTAGTTGAAAATAACAAGATCAGAGTTTAAGAACTGAAACAATACAAGACACATTTAAAACAATTAATACAAGACACATTTAAAACAATTAACGGTGGTGATCATCGATCAATTCACCATCAATAGTTCAGTAATCTCAAATTCTACAATAGATAAAGTCACAAGCTAATATTCAACATTCAGATAATGCACTTTCTAACAAGAAATCTCTTCTCTTACAAAGACAAAGACAAAGCCAAAGCCCACGAAATATCATCAAGTACAAGTACAACCGGAGACATATCCAATATAAACTCAAAGGCCATACCCAAATAAACTAGATAATTAAGCTGCATCATTAGCTTTAAGTTACCTGCTCTGCATCAATCTCCAAAATTCTCCACCGAAGTATCAGTGTTCTCATCCTCATCCACTTCTCGCATTTTAGCAATTTCAGCCTGCGCCCTCTCAACAATCTGCTTCTTCTGAAGCTCCAACTCCCTCTGAAAATCCTGCCTCATCGTCTCCAACTCCACCATTTGCCTCCTCTTACTCTCCTCAATCTTCTCATATACCTCCCCGAACTTCTGAATTGAATTCGCCAACAACCTAGCAGACTCGCCATCAATCAATTCGTCACCACTCGGATCCTTATTATCAACGCCATCATCATCGCCTACACCTTCATCCTCATTATCCTCATCCGACTGCCCTGGACTATCCCTCATCTCATCCACCACATTCGATCTATCCAAATACACACGCGGGTTCATGAATACGTACTCCCCCGAATCCAAACCGCACCCCAATCCGCCATAGCCTCTGGTCCTGAGATTCAATAAAGCATCCATCTTCTTGAAAAATACCCACTTGCTCACGTTTCCGACCCCCACCTTAACCATCTCCTTCTTGTACTTGTTCTTGAGCACATCCAGCTGGCTCCGGCACTCCGCCTCCGTCCTCTCTCTCCCGCTCATCTCCGCCACCTTCTCCGTGACGTCGACCCAGTCCTCCCCCCTCAGGCTCCGCCTCCCGAGGTCGGAATACCTCTCCCCCCACACGTCCAGAAGCACGAAGCTCTCGTCCTCGCTCCAGGCGTCGCTGCGAGGCGCGAATGCGTAGTTGGAGACGAATGATTCGAGTTTCCTCTTCTTGGGGTGCCGCTTGGAGTTGTCGGGATTGTAGAAATTGCCATTTTGGGATGGATTCCCTTCGTTGTCTTCGAAATCGTTGTCTTCGTAATCGTCTTCGTAATCGACTGGGCTGTGAGCGTAGGAATTAGGGTTCGTCATGGTCGAGATTGAGGGGTTTCTGCGCCACTAGTTGTTGAGGAAGGGGACTAAAAGCAGACAGACTCCTCAAGTAATACATACGCGGTATACATATTCATCATCCATTTCACTTCAATAATGTATACTAGTGCTATATGGAATTGTTTTAATTCAACAGTCATGTCTCTTAAAAATAAGAAAAGGAATAACTTTCATTTTTTATATATAGATACGTTACTTTTCACTTTTGACATAATATTCAGTATTGAAAAGTAATACGTATAACCTTAAAGTGAAATGTAAGAAGTAGGAAAACATGTCACAGTTACTTGTCATTCATCTTTAAATTGTCGAAATAGTTAACCAAAATCGTTAAGAGTATACTTATAATGTATTTTCATCCTTACTTATTGGGCGTCAAATGTTACAATTTTTCCAACTGAATATACGACGTCCTTGTCACAAACCTTCATGCAGAACTGCCCCAAGGTCCATTGGAGTTTGCCTGGGTCGGCTCTGATATCATTAGTAAAGCCTCGAGCCCATAAAATCGGAGCATGTTACATTGCGGTGATCCTATAGGCTCGTTAAACCTGTCATTGTCACATCAATCATGACCATATTAAATTTGCCGGCAATGGATAAGAAATCGTTTATGTCAATTTAGAATTGTAGAATAAGTGAATCATTTTGTAATTTGGAAGAAAGATACTCTAGCTTTATAATAATACGTAAGAGCCAGTGTTTTTCCGTTAGTTACTGACAAATGACACTTTCACGTAGTAATTTTTATACTCAAATTGCTAGTGCCTTGGTGTTACGGGGATAATCTGTAGGCGTCGGGTTGTGCTTAACCATGAAGTGCATTCCGACTCTTTTGGTGTCAACGCATTGTGTTCATGCCTTGGCTAGTTCGAGCATGGTGATGATGGCTTACCCGATGATGAGGTGCATCTGGTTGGGAAGCTCGACGCTGGGCGTCGGGCGCGTCGGGGTGTTGCCTGCGGGATGAAGGCAACACTCGGCCGAGTGTGCTACCCGACGGGCGTGAGGGCATCAAGTGCCGCAACGCCCGACGGGGACAACACACAAGGCTTGTGTGCAACGTGCACGCAAATTGGTGGGCAACGGGGTTTGGCGCCAGCACAACGAGGTGCAAGGTTCGAATCTCGCCGGGGGCGCCCGACGAGAAAAGCTGGCACGTACGCGGCGGTTACGTTGGAGGCGTGCGGACAGTTGTGGGAAGTTTCTAGCACAACGTGGGCAGTTGCGTGGAACACAACTGCCACGATGTGTTGGCGCGCTGATGGGCGACACTTGGTGGCGGTTGGCACCCGACGGCCAAGATTGCTTCGTCTAGTGATGGAGACTTTGTCCATCACGTTTATTGCTTGTTCCTTGTACATTTGAGCAGCACGAATGTTGAGTGCGCTTGCCTTGGGGAATTCCTTTGTGATTATTGAGTATATTGCGAAGGTTGGGCGTGGTGCCCGTAAACACGTGTGCTTTACATTCCGCTGTGCGTGTGTTGTGTGTTTTGGCTTGCATGAACAACAAACGATAACCTCAAACACGAGTGGAAATAATTAGCAATACACGATTGTGGTGAGGGAGCGAAGGCTGATCGATTGTGGGGATCGACGCCGGCACAAGGGCGTGAAATTTTATACGTGATATTTAACCTTGTGACACTTGGCACACTTGGCAAAATAGAAAAAGAAAACGATTCTATGAAAATTGTCATTCACTTGGCAAAATAGAAAAAGAAAACGATTCTATGAAAATTGTCATTTTTTTTTTCACGTAGATCATTTCAACGTAAAACTATCCATTTTTTGATATTAAGGGATAAAAGGCTAATAACATGAAATGCTCCATTAAATATTTGAATTAGGACTAATATCAAACCATTGTCATGTTTAACTAATAAAGTATGGTAAAATAAAAAATTCCAAAATTTCTGTAAACTTTCATCAATTAATTTAAGTTGTTGAATGTGATGTCTCCTTTATAAATGTTCTCTACTGGTGAAATTCTATACAGAAGCGTGGGGGACACTCATTAGAATTCCAATGTAAATAGATACTATTACCCTAAAATTATTGACTAGTAGCAAAATAGACTTTCCATAAAAACAAAACAAGATTAGTCAATCTTTCCACAGGTTTCATTTGAGTTCTAATTTTCAAAATATATTAGATTCCCAAAGATGACTCGAACCACGTCCAATCGTCGTCTCTTTCCCTCAATGGAGCGTGGCATAATTTGGGTAAATCACGTGCCCAAGAATTCAGAAACGCCTAGAAAATCAATCCACTATGAATGCGAGTATTCTCATAACAAAATGTGGAGCTATATCTATATACAACTACAGTGTTTAAAGTAAGATTAAAGAGCAAGAAATGGAATATGAGAGCTTTTACTGCTATGCTTGCATTAGACCCTGCTCAACGTATTAAAAGGAACTTGGTAAATGGATAGCAGACCTGAGAAATATCTCTTGACCAGTATAAACTTCAGACGAACCTCAGGAAAGCTGATAGTCGGACAAAAGTCTCTTTACAGTTTCTATATCAATTAATCCTCGAGTTCAGGAACATCAACTAAACGTTCCATTGATTGAAGCTGATCGTATGGAGCAATCTGCAAAAACAATGAATAAAGCAAAAACTGAGCTTCAAGCTTTGGCTTGAAAGATGAATGTAATCGTGCAAATGTATTTGGATGAATGCATAACAGATTAATACGTTATGATCAAGTTTTGGTTGTGCATTTTCATTAAGTTTTTAGATCGAAAGCTTTTATTCAGTATAATCTCAGAAACTCGCATCACTAATAATATGAATTTTACTGGCAAAAATTAGCAAAAAGTCGCAAGTAGGACAACTAATAGGGCTAGGAATATCTTGCTGAAACTTTAGTAAGATAAGATACCTGGCTAAATCCATCAGGCCATGTTATGGATACAGCATAATTCCCCATTGGCCGAATTTCTTCTGGTACAATGTCCTCTGGTACATCTGCATACTTCAGTTTCTGCTCTCCAGTCCATTCATCCTGGTCTCACCAGAAACAAAAGTTTTTAGACGACGAAGTAGTTCTTTATATGCAGTTAAATCCCATCATCCGAACTGTCAAAATATTGAATCATGTTAATTCTTTAGGTCCAATCTGTGACCGTGACACTAGATGCTAATATGACAGTTAAGCTTCGCAAATCAAAACCCACTAGCTTTGGAATATTTTACAGGCAACATTTTCTACTCAGACAGAGAAGCATTATTTATAGATTTCATCATTTTACTTGGATTATCTAACAAGTGCCTGCCAGATTAATGTTCCCAGCTACCAATCTTTCTAGTCAGAAAAAGGTTCAGTGAAAAATTTAGGCCATACCACACTTTCTGCAGATCGATCATTTCGCCTGACAGTTGCCGGGTGCAAATAGAACTCTTCATCTGATGTAGGCACCTTGACTCTGATAGCCTTCATAGATTTGTCATAAGTGACTGCTGTTGACACTGCATCAAAAGAAGCATAAGAAGTGCCTTAAATTGCATTACATTACTCCCTCGTCCCAGAAGAGTTGCACTTTTCACTTTTGGACACAACCCCACCACAATTCTCTTTATCTTTCCTCTCTATTATCTCCACTCATTTTCAATATTATCACACCACCATGTCATAAAGTTGATGCATACTCTTATGGGATGGACTGACGGGGGAGTATTAAGTACTTCATAAGAATATCAGTCATCTGACTCAAGAGTATCAACCAATCATGAATGGATCAGAATCTACCAATAGATCATTGAAGATGAATATTAAGATAACCTTGTTGGCGGATTTTGGCACATTGTTGCACAACACAGACACCTAACTCCTGAAATGTGCTTGCTACTTCACCTTGCGGATCAGCCACGACTTCAGGTACTCCACTATCCCCAGAAACTGATAGCTGTCAAGGAAGAACCTTCTATCAGAATACACACATTTTTCAACCTTAAAACATGAAATGCTTGATAGCTCTCGAGTAAAAAATTGGCAGTTCCAATGTCAATCATATTAAAATGTTCCTTCTGATCGGAGTGAAATTCGGTAGTTCTTATTCACCTTAGCTTGTTCTCCCAGATCAACAAAGTGCTAGAACTTTATGGTTCAAGTCTATACAATATGAATTTGGTCCATTCAAGTCTAAGTTTGTCTTTTGAAGGTAAAATGCAAAATAAATTCATTTTGGTAGCACATAGAAGAATCAATCCGGCTTGCTAACAAGTACTTATTGCAAGATTTCAGTTCAAATGATACCCCTAAACTACCCACAATCTAAATAGATTTCATTATTTTAATGTTTTATGCTACACTTATGTTTTTATCCATTGCATAGGAACTCACAGGTCTGAATAGGTTAGGAACATTAAAATGAATTCTATTGTAAGACAAACACACTCATCGCGTATATGAGCATGCTAACATGGCCAGAGCAGAACTTACAGTTGGCCTTATAGGAAGCTCAAACAGATTAGGGATTCCGAACTCCTGAACCACCTGATACAAATAACGTGTATATGATGAGCAACGCTGAACCTGCATAGCTATACAAGAAAACCAGCAACATCATTTCTGCATATCACTGATATGCTGGAATTTCAGTATCTGTTTCAGTCACGATAGCTTCTCAGGTATAACAGGATAAGAAATTTTTTATTAAAGCACAAGGAAAACCTGAGAACCTGAACCTCTGCCAAATGGATAATATCGTGTTCCATCAGCATCAAAGTGGCACATATTCTCAACCACTGCAACGCACGGTACCTGAACACATAATGCACATTTCTCAAGGAATTCAAAATAGATTATAGATATATTCCAGACAATAACAGTTCTGGAATATAAAATAAGAATATTCTTCTGAGGTGATCTTCCATTGATTCCAAGAAAGAAATCAGTTAATGGTCAAAGTGGAGTAGTGGACAGCTATAAATATTATAGATAAGGGGCCAGCCTTCAGCTTAGAAAACATGCGGACTCCTTTTGCCACATCTATGAATGCTAGCTTCTGAGGTGTGGTGACGATAACAGCGGCAGTCAACGGGACAACCTGAAAATTTAGTTTAACCGGACGTTTTAATTGTATTATAAGGGATAGTGATTGTGCAAAGCGTAACGAATGAAGAAGAATACTTCATTTCATTTTCATCACTACAATAGTATATGAGCACCTGGCACAATGTAAGTTGAATGTCACCCGTTCCAGGGGGCATGTCTATGACCAGGTAGTCAAGTTCACCCCTAAACATTAGAAACAAATAACTTGAAACAGAGAATCAAGATAATGGTATTCAGTATGACGGAACAGATATAATTAGATGGATAAACAAAATACAATAAACTAGATTGGTTCTATGTACTAAAGCAGCATGCGTTGAAGACATGCTGCTAAATTCCATCCAAGAGTAGCAACATAATGTGGAAATTTTTTACACAACAAACCGTAAAAATAATAATTGCTCAGTTGGCCATGATAAACTATTAAACAGCTAAACCTTCATATCCTTCTCCTGATATATGAATACTCGTACTTAATAACTGAGTTTTTCATTAATCAAGTAGCAATATATGCATTCGGAACGATCTGTAATCATCTAAAGTGTGTTACAATCTTCGAAAACTATGGGTTGACAGATTAAATCATGCAGCTGTTGATACTGAAAGAAGTATCTAGATGAATAAAAACAAAAACAAAAAAGACCTGTCAGAAATATTGCCCTACTTTTGTGCCAATTAAATCTCAAAATGCTGATGATACAATTGTTCTTTATTTTCACATGTGAAGTTAATGATATGAACACGAGAAGTGTTCTATATAATGTAATTTCGGTAATGTAGAACTGGAGTTAATATTAGAAGGGAGCTTGACTTATATGTATCTTTTACCGAGAAAAGAATACTATTAGTGAAAACTGGAAACAAACAGATATGGATATTCTGAAATCAACAGTGCAAGATCTATCCATTAACTACAAAAGATTCCAGGAAGCATCTAAACGTAGACAGTTAGACGCGTTCTTGCGGAAAGGAATATTCAGTAATACATTAAGGAACTACAACTTACCATTCTGTAGTAGTCAGTAGTTGATCGATCACACCTGAAACCATTGGGCCACGCATAATAGCTCGACCTTGTCCAGCAAACCCAAAAGAAACGAGCTTGACACCCATGTACTCAGTTGGGATTATAGTTCTCTTTGCTGGGTTCTAAAAAGAGCCATTTAGTTGTCATGCTCAGATGCAGGCAAGAGCAACTTCAGTGCAAGAATCTGAAAAATTACCATTTCCAGCAACCGGTTTTCTGGGGATACCATTGTAGGCAAACTAGGTCCATATACATCGGCATCAAATATACCAACTCTTGCACCCATACCGGCCAAGGTATATGCAAGATTTACTGCTACCGTTGATTTTCCCACCCCTCCCTACAATTGTCAGAGCATCTTTAGAAAATGAAATTATTATGAAGGTTCAAGGAAATTAGGAGACATAGAATCTAATGATCCTCAGGGTCACATGCACTTTTGTAATTTAAGGGTCATAAGTGGAGGGAGCTCTGTTTAAGGAAAGTCTATAAGTTTGAAGTCTAGGCATCTGATGGCCTTGATTTCTAATGTGATTGCAAGATACAAAACAAATCCAAAAGAGTATCTACTTTCTCACAATCCTTAAGTTCTGAAGTGTCAATTGGGAGAATTATTTAAGGCATTCCCTGAAACATGTTACAGATGAGTTACCTTGCAACTTGAAACAGCCACTATATTTGATATTGTCTGTAGACCAGCTGGAAGTTGTGAGGCATAAAGAGGCCTTGCGGGTTGGGCAGACATAGTCACCTCAACCTTTTCAACCCAGGAAAGTGCTGCAACCACCTCATTGGCCTTCTTCTCAAACTACATGGTATTTAGCAGATTCCATTGTAAACCCAATCACAACATTCACTATATAAGTTAGTAAATAAGTATGCTGGTTATTAAGATGATGGGTGTCCTATGTAATACAATTACCATGTCTTTCACTGGACATGCTGGTGTTGTAAGCTCTAACCGGAATGAAACCTGAGATTCAAAGTAAGAGTGTTGGATATCTACTAGTATCATGCAAATGAAGAGCTCATCACATCAAATCCAATTTCTTGAGATACCTTGCCCAATTCTTTGTTGACATTGAGATCCTTCACAAATCCACATGAGACAATATCAGTACCAAAATCTGGATCAATAATCTGGGACAAGGCCTTTAGCACGTCAGCCTCCACTGTTTGACTTGCTACTTCTGTAACAGCAGCTGCAATTACAATTACATAGTGAGCATAAGTAACTTGAATTGATTGCCTCTCTTTCTCATCAGACTAAACTTAGAAAAGAAGAGAAAAACAATCTTCACCTTGGGATGAAGCTGCTTTAGCCGAAATTGAACTACGCAGCGCATCGCCATAAGAAAGTAACGCAGGCTTAGAATGCCTAGAAGCAAAATTTGGTTCGGAAAATGACTTTCCGGCGACACAAGTGGTTCCTACAGAATGAAAACAGTTTGAGATTGAGAGTGTGTGGTGGCAGGAAACGAAAGGAGACTGACTGGCGTTGGAGTGCGATATGCAGCAGCGGAATGCCATAGAAGACTGGAGCAGCTGCATTTCGAGCTTCCGCAGAGAAATCGAGGGGTGTGTTTTGATCAGAAAATTGGGGCCTCACGTTTTCTTTCATCCATGCGATTGCTGGGCGCGGGGGAAATGGAAATCTCGTCCGAATTTAGTCCAACGTCATCCACACCTTGGCTTTCAACATGTTGTACACGTCGTGCGAATTTGGTCCAAGCCTGTTGGGCTTTTAAGCATATTAAAGCTCAAGTCCATCTAAAGTCTAAACAACAAGCGGGCTGAGGTATTTGCCCGGGACCGGGTCGGGCTTTCTGGACTTTTTTTACACCATTACTACACATTTGTATTGTCCGGATTGAAATTACTCTCCCCTTCCCAAGAGTTGAAGACCACAATACAATTGTTGAAAATTTTGATCGCTTAGATATTTAATAAGGGTTCGTTTGGTACGACTCTCTACAAAACCCCACATTAATAATCTCAAGATAAAATAATATGTAGCAATAAGATAAACTTTATAAATAACCTTAATATTGTGTTTGGTAGGATAGCATAAAAACCTATACTAATATTAATATTGTGTTTGGTATGATGCACTAAAATTTATGAGGGTACAAAGAAAAGGAAGTATTCTTATATGAGTTTAATACTAGGGGGTAGGAGGTATTATTAGCGTTGACGTAATAGTGAATTTAGTAACGGGCCCTGTCTAATACAGGGTCCTCTATACTAATTAGTATAGCTACCAAATATCATTATAACCCCATACTATAAATTAGTATGGGTTTATATGGCCTATCAAACACCCCTAACTATATTACATTTACGGGTAATTCTATACACAACCCCCCTTTTACTCCTCACAGCCCCATTTATTAAATATCCATTTATACCCCTGCAGCCCCCAAACTTAGCATTCCCGTGTGTACAGCCCCCTTCTTTCAAATTAATGAGTAATACTGTGAAATTGTCTGCAACTACTGGGAAGAAAAAGGCTTATGGTCTTGAACAGTTAATTGATAGAAAGGGTTATTTTTGAGGAGAATATACTATCGTTGTTCCATTTCAAAATTCCTTTAAAATATAAACAAATTTGAAAGGAAAATTCATGAGAGAGATCAACTGTGAAAACCGAATGCGATCGATTGATGGCGACTCAGAGTCTAGTGACGAAATATTTCATACATACTCCTTCTTTCTCACTTCACTTATCGTATTGGAATATTATACACGTCATGTATGAATATCCAACAGGACTAGCGAAGTGGGACGGAGAGAGTATCTTGCAATCGGAGCATCTCCGAAATATTCAAGTTAAAGGTTTGCCAGTGGAGACGGTGGTTACGTGGCAACGCTACGCAACGGCGGCGACTAAAAAATTTAAGAAGAGAACGCAAAATTTGAATTGAAAATTTAAATATTACATATGAATTAATTTGAATAGTTTGTGTATCAGATGAATTGACGGTGGTTGTGGACGGTCGTGCTATTTCGCCGGAGAAGTACAAGCAGAAAGCAAAAAAGAGAAGACGGTGATGGGCTGTGAGAATAGGGAGATGGGGCTGCAGGGGTAGCTCTGTATATTCGCAAATATTTACTCTTAAATAATTAAATGGGGGCTGTGGGGAGAAAATTGGTGGCTGTTGATAGAATTACCCTACATTTACAGGCAGTTATTAAAACATAGTAATAGTTTGTCAACAAAGCACATTTTAGTGGGAAGACACCTTAGGTGTGTACGTCGATGTGTGAATTGTATTTGGCCAATTAAATTTGCAAATTACTAAATATAATCAAGCCCTGGACAAAGCACAAATAAGGAACCCAATTAATATTAATATTATATATATTTTAATTTCATTAACATCAATCAAGCCAAAAAGATAAGGCTATATCACTGCTAGTTACGTCTCGCATGCATTTCCTAATTAAGGCCATTACTTACTGCAGTGTAGCCAAATACTGTATTTTCTACATTGAAAAGAAATGAACAAAAGATAATACTCTATATATGATTTCCTGTAATTAATTTCCTGTGCATCGAAAAGTTTTGATTATAAGGCTACTTCCATAAGGTCTTGAGTCTCTGGTGAGCCTTGATGAATCAAGAATTTGCATGCGTGAAGTGCATCCTCAGTTGATAAATACACTGCATCCTTGCCAATTTTATCTATTGTTCCCATCACTATCAACTTATCCATCACATCAATTCTAGGGTTCACTAAAAGCATCTGCATGCATGCACAAATTAATTTAAATACCTTATAATTAACTAATTAAAAGATCAATCAATTATTCATGATATATGAAGATTAATTACCTTGATCCCTTTATTTATTAAGCTTTTTCTAACTTCTAGTAGAGCTTCCACTCCAGTATGATCGATTGCTGTCACACCTGACACAATTGATTGAAGTTTTAGACTCCTGTCCTGTCCTGGATATACATAATCAGGTTGATTTTTTTTTATAAACAAAAAAATATAAATAAGTCTCCGATCAATCACCTCCTAAGTCGAGCAACACATATTCAATTACTTGTGTAGTAGAGTTTGTCGCCTCATTTTCGTCTCGAACCCATCTCAAGATCCTGAAATGTCCATGAATACAGAGGATTAAAGAAATAAACATATCAATCAAATATTTTTTACTAGCTAGTATTAATTAATGTAACGACCTTTCTTTTATGTAAGTGCCATTAGCAAAATAAATGGGAGAACCAATTTGCAGAATTAAAAATCCTGTGTGGCCGATTGTTCCCGGGTATTGCTCCACATCGCGATACAAGTTGGAGTTTGGTATGTTCCCCAGCTTGCAAGTACCGGGCCTCGCCATGTACAACAGGGCCCGGACTAAGGCGAGTCCGACCTGACAAATATATATGCATATATATCATTTTAATTTAATACAGTACTATATTAGCCAGAGAGGAATACTATACGAATATATGCATATGTATTTGACAATTAGTTGTTACCGAAATCATCAGTCCCATGTCCATACTAATGAACGAGACGCCAAAGAAGGCGGACATGCATATGAGGAAGTCGAATTTGTCAGTCTTGAAGAGATGATAAGCCTTCTTATACTTGATCAAACCTAACATCGCTGAGATGATAATCGCAGCAAGCGCCACGTGAGGCGTGTGGCTGAAGAGAGGGGCGAGGAAGAGGAGGACCATCAACATGCACACCGATTGCACTATATTGGCCATCGGAGTTTTGCAACCAGCGTTGAAATTCACCGCGGTCTTCGAGAACGGACCTGTATCGGATTAATGTATAAATTAATTTATGCTCAGCTCAGCTCTTGCGTTTAAAAATCAATCATAGCATGCAAATTAACAAATGAAATTATATACAGTATATGTTTGATTTGCAAAAAAAGAAAAGAAAAGAAAAGAAAAATAAAAGATTGAATTAACCTGTGGTTAAGTAGCAAGAGGTCATTGATCCAACTATGTTCATCACACCAAAAGCTATCATCTCTTTGTTACCATCAACTTGGTCGTTCGTAGATAAGGCAAAACTTCTTGCAATAGCTATCCCTTCCTATACTTATTTATAAATATATAATTAATTGTTCAAATTAAATCTAACTAAATTAATTTGTTTCCCAACTACGAAATATATACTTACTGTGAGAGCAATCACTCCGGTGATTAATCCTGCTTTTAGTGGCGCAAATACATACTTGGGATCAAAGGTTAGACGATTAATGGAAAGTGCATTTATTCCTTTCTTCAGATGGCCCACCTGCAATGCAATTTTTGCTCGATTGAATATATTGTATACACGGACATGATTTTTTCTATAGTATATAAAAATCTGTTAGAATTAACTTACCGTTGATAGACCCAATCTAGGTCCAGAAAAATACGCAACGAGGCAACCGATAACAACCACCACCATCGGACTGATCGCCGACACCCAAAACAGGTTTGGTTTCATCTTTTTCTGCATGATAGGTATATATTTTGTGAAGTTTGATACCGATAATATCAGTTTATACCATTAAATAAAATATACTTACAACAGATCTAGTGATCTGGAGAAATATGAGGAATGCGACACCAATGAGCGTGCACTTCCAATTGCACTGTACCCAACAAATTAAACGACAAGTCGAAAATTAGAATCATCTCGGGCGAGCAATGTTTTGTATTAATTTGGACGTTATGTTGAAGTTTGACAAATACCTCATGCCTAAATTTGACAATGGCACCTACAACCGAAACGACGCCGGTTTTGGTGGTGAAATGCTTCAACCCTAGCAATCCCTTCATCTGCTGCAAAATGATGAGTAGTGCTGTTCCTCCCATGAACCCTGTGATTGTCGAATGCGACAGAAAATCCACCAATAGACCTAATCTGCAATTATTATAAATCAAATGAATTAATATATACATGTTATTCAAATGATTAATTAATTAAGTGCTGAAATAAATATTTATCGATAGTATGTATCACTGTTAATTGTGACCTCAAGACCCCGAGAGCGGTTTGAAGCAAACCGGAGAAAAGGGTGGCGGTGAAGACTAAGCTAACGTAGAGATCAGTGGAGGGATCTGCCTTTTGTTCGATGGATTCGGCTATCAACAAGGAGCAAGCCGCCACCGTCCCTACTGCCAAATGCCTCGAGCTCCCGAATATGGCGTACAGGAGTGGTGGAACGAAGCTCGAGTCTGTCCACGTCATCGTAATTAAAGATCCATATATTGTCACAAAGTACGTACATTATAAATACAGTATATTTTAAAAAAAGGATGCATGGCAAAATAATACTACTATGTCCTATTTATTAAAGAAAATAAAGACTTACAAAGTCCGATAATGGGGGGAATTTGTGCGAGGTTAGCGTAGCTGATGCCCTGTGGAATAGCAAGGCTGGCGATGGTGATTCCGGCGAGGAGATCGTACTTGAAGATAGAGAAAGAGTAAGAGGGCAGCCATTCCAAAATAGGGATGAAATACTGGAGGGCTTTCACGGCCCGACGGCCCGAAGATGGTTCGGTCTTGAACTGCTGGAAGGGATCATCGGGAAAGAAGGTCTCCTTCAGTTTTGAACTCAGCACCGCCCCGAAGCTTCTCGGAGGCCCGAAGTTCACGCCACGTGGATGATACTCACTCTCTTTCATCCCCTCCTTTCCTTTTCTTGTTCCTTTCCGAATTCTTTTGTATCTGCACGCATGCAGTAATAATTGTGAATTAGTAAGTACGTTAGGATTAATTACCCAGAAACTTAAATTCTAATCAATTAGCAAATCTAGATAAACTTATTTATGTGGAAGCAGATATATTTCAATTACTCCGGTATATATGATTCAACTTTTACCAATTTAGTTAAACATTGAATTCAGAATCTCTAGAAATTAATAATCATAATCCTAATGATTACGCTCCTAATTATAAGAATATAACAGTGATAAGAACTACCATCTTTTCTTCTACTATTGAAAAACACATACAACATATACATGTATGAGGTATATCGAATCAACCCTAACTTTGATTTCATATTAATTAAGATAAAAATCACATAATTTCTATATTTAATACTTCATGTTCTCAGCAATTATTTATAGAACGCACACTGCACAACACAACCCAAACAAAAAACGAAAAGGTATATGAAACTTACCGGAATAGTGGGAGCAGAATGTTCCGATTAATCCCTAATTAATGGCTAGTACAGTCGGCCTCTATCTAAATTTTCTATTCAAAAATAAAACTTACATCTCTCATTGAAAAAGATCATGCTACGTTCATATACGCATAGAAATTCGTTTGCTTCCTTTCCCTAGTTTTTGGGATTGTATTGGTAAAATTGAACTAGAATCTTCTACGCTCTTCAGTAAGTGCAAAAAACATGAAAAATGAAATTTGAAAAATTGAGAAGGGTTGTAGCTTTTCAACTTGTAAGAGAATAACGAAATCTGGGAGGAAAATGGATGGTTTGTAATGAAGGGAAATATATACAAAGGAGAGAGTAAGGCAATATGTACTGCATAAAAAAATTAGTAAACAGTTGGAAATTTTTCGGAGGAAATTCGCTGCTTCAGAAGTGGAGATTCAACGCGTTTTTAGAGGATTTTGTTTAGCTAATATTATCCAAATTAAATTAATAACAGTAATAACTATTCTCTTGGCAAAAAGGAAAACTACGATTAGAACGGATAATTTAGGTCTTTTATAGCGTGGAGGGGATATGAATATATATATATACTAGTTATACTTGATATATATGGAATTTACTTCATTATTGATGATTGAATTTGGAAGACTAATAATTAATTACTTAAATAAACCTTTTAAACGTTTATTTGTTAATCACTATCATTAATTTTAGGCTCTAAATAGGGTTGTCTATTCGGTTTTTGGTTCTCGGTTGTACCCGGACCGAACCGGAACCGAAACGGTTCCGGATAACCGAAAACCGGATATTCGGTCATTGGATCGGTCACGGTTCCTATATTTTTTATATTTTCGGTTTTCGGGTTAACCGAAACCGAATGGTTCGAACCGAAAAACCGAAAAACCGATTTAATTATAAATATAATATATATATATATTAATGTATATATATGTAAAATATTCCCCAATCGGCCAACCCTATCACTACTGGATTCAAATTATTCAAATTGGGGAACACTGAACTAGTAAATAGTTAATTGATTACGCATCAATGATTTTATTTGATGTATTGGTATTCATATTTTGATATTTGATGTTTTTAGATTTATTTTAGGTATTTTGATATTTGATATTTTTCTTATTTATTCTAGGTATTTTGATATTTGATGCTTTTAAATAGTTAAACATGCATAATAAATATATAAATTCTCGGTTAACCGGAACCGAACCGGTTCGGTTCCGGATAACCGAAATTTTATCTGGTTCGGATCTCGGTTCCAAGATTGAGGCAATTTTCGGTTCGGGTAACCGAAATATTCGGTCCGGTTAACCGGACCGAACCGTTTAGACACCCCTAGCTCTAAATGTTCTGTCCAAATCTTATAATAAGAATATGAAGTAATCTTCATAAGGTAATGTTTAGCGGAGACCGACTCATGGACGTGAAAAATAATTATAGAATATTAATAGTACAATATCATCTTACAATAATGTCAACAAAATCAATAATTTTATATTTGACCCCGTTTACTAGGTCAAAATCATTCCTGAAAATTGCATCCAAAGTGGTTATTTAATTTTATAACTAATCGGACAATTTATCATATGCATAGGAGCTAAATGGATGTAAATTTCATCATATACTACTCACAAACATCATTGGGTTGCTTTGGAATCATAAATTAAAAGATTCCATTTTAAAACATTTTTTACGATATCTCTAAGGGGTACCACCACGGCAAAAAACTCATTTTTTGGCCCACTGGAAAGTGATGCATTTTGCACCTCCGAATTCCCATAACAATATTTCTAGGAATAACATTATAGAGGTTAGATTGTACGATTACATCGGAAAATGAGAAACCGCTTAAGGTGCCCGATTCGGATTCTATTTTCACCCAGTAAACACAGTCAAATACAAAAAGTTGAAAGACCATATTGTAGCCATCCGAATGAGCTTTCTAGGGGTTTTAAAAGCTGATCATTCGGATCTAAAACGAGTTAGATAAGGCCAAAACGGTGAGGGCGCGATGGAATCTGGGTCGAACGTGGAGGGCAGCAGGCAAAAAGACCCATATATCATTCGTTATCGTCCGGATCCATTTCATTCTTTTACCGCATGCAATTATATTCCAAGAGCTATAATTATGGGCCCCGGAGGTGTAAAATCCGGAGCTCTCCGGCGGGCCGAAAAAATGAGATTTTGCCCTAGTAGTACCCCTTAGAGTTTCGGTCAAAAACGCTCCGGAATGGAATCTTAATTTTATTATTCCAAAGCATCCCAGTGATGTTTTGGAGCGGTATATGATGAATTTTGCATCATTCTAGCTCCTATATAGATGCTAGATTGTACGATTACTCCGAAAAATGAGAAACCGTTTAAGGTGCCCGATTCGGATTCTATTTTCAACCAGTAAACACAGTCAAATACAAAAAGTTGCAAGTGCATATTGTAGCCTTCCGAATGAGCTTTCTAGGGGTTTTAAAACCGGGTCATTCGGATCTAAAACGAGTTACATATGGCCAAAACGGTGAGGGCGCGATGGAATCTGGGTCGAACGTGGAGGGCAGCAGGCAAAAAGGCCCATAACTCATTCGTTATAGTCCGGATCCATTTCATTCTTTCACCGCATGTAATTATATTCCAAGAGCTATAATTATGGGCCCCCGGAGGTGCAAAATCCGGCGCTCTCCGGCGGGCCGAAAAAATGAGATTTTGCCATAGATTTTCGGTAAAAAATACTCCGAAATGGAATCTAAATTTTATTATTCTAAAGCATCACAGTGATGTTTTGGAGTGGTATATGATGAATTTTGCATCATTCTAGCTCCTATATAGAGGCTAGATTGTACGATTACTCCGGAAAATGAGAAACCGCTTAAGGTGCCCGATTCGGATTCTATTTTCTCCCAGTAAACACAGTCAAATAAAAAATGTCGCAAGTGCATATCGTAGCCTTCCGAATGAGATTTCTAGAGGTTCTAAAACCGGGTCATTCGGATCTAAAACGAGTTAGATATGGCCAAAATGGTGAGGGCGCGATGGAATCTAGGTCGAACGTGGAGGACAGCAGGCAAAAAGGCCCATATCTCATTCGTTATCGTCCGGATCCATTTCATTCTTTCACCGCATGCAATTATATTCCAAGAGCTATAATTATGGGCCCCCGGAGGTGCAAAATCCGGCGCTCTCCGGCGGGCCGAAAATATGGGATTTTGCCCTAATGGTACCCCTTAGAGTTTCGGTAAAAAATGCTCCGGAATGGAATCCAAATTTTATTATTCCAAAGCATCCTAGTGATGTTTTGGAGCGGTATATGATGAATTTTGCATCATTCTAGCTCCTATATAAATGCTAGATTGTACGATTACTCCGAAAAATGATAAACCGCTTAAGGTGCCCGATTCAGATTCTATTTTCATCCAGTAAACACAGTCAATTACAAAAAGTTGCAAGTCCATATCATAGCCATCCGAATGATATTTCTAGGGGTTTTAAAACTGGGTCATTCGGATCTAAAACGAGTTAGATATGGCGAAAAACGGTGAGGGCGCGATGGAATCTGGGTCAAACGTGGAGGGCAGTTGGCAAAATAGGACCATATCTCATTCGTTATCGTCCGGATCCATTTCATTCTTTCACCGCATACAATTATATTTCAAGAGCTATAATAATGGGCCCCCGTAGGTGCAAAATCCGGCGCTCTCCGGCGGGCCGGAAAAAAAAATGAGATTTTGCCCTAGTGGTACCCCATAGAGTTTTGGTCAAAAACGCTCCGGAATGGAATCTAAATTTTATTATTCCGAAGCATCCCAGTGATGTTTTGGAGTGGTATATGATGAATTTTGCATCATTCTAGCTCCGATATAGAGGCTAGATTGTACGATTACTATGAAAAATTAGAAACCGCTTAAGGTGCCCGATTCAGATTCTATTTTCTCCTAGTAATCACAGTCAAATACAAAATGTCGCAAGTGAATATCGTAGCCTTCCGAATGAGATTTCTAGAGTTTTTAAAATCGAGTTATTCGGATCTAAAACGAGTTAGATATGGCCAAAACGGCGAGGGCGCGATGGAATCTGGGTCGAACATGGAGGACAGTAGGCAAATAGGCCCGTATCTCATTCGTTATCGTCCGTATCCATTTCATTCTTTCACCGCATGCAATTATATTCCCATAGCTATAATTATGGGCCCCCGGAGGTGCAAAATCCGGCGCTCTCCGGCGGGCCGAAAAAATGAGATTTTGCCCTAGTGGCCCTTAGAGTTTCGGTCAAAAACGCTCCTGAATGGAATCCAAATTTTATTATTCCAAAGCATCCCAGTGATGTTTTGGAGCGGTATATGATGAATTTGGCATCATTCTAGCTCCTATATAGATGCTAGATTGTATGATTACTCCGAAAAATGAGAAACTGCTTAAGGTGCCCGATTCGGATTCTATTTTCACCCAGTAAACACAGTCAAATACAAAAAGTTTCAAGTCCATATAGTAGCCATCCGAATGAGCTTTCAAGGTGTTTTAAAACCGGGTCATTCGGATCTAAAACGAGTTAGATATGACCAAAACGGTGAAGGCGCGACGGAATCTGGGTCGAACGCGGAGGGCAGCAGGCAAAAAGGCCCATATCTGATTCGTTATTGTGCGGATCCATTTCATTCTTTCACCGCATGCAATTATATTCCAAGAGCTATAATTATGGGCCCCCGGAGGTGTAAAATCCGCCGCTCTCCGGCGGGCCGAAAAAATGAGATCTTGCCCTAGTGGTACCCCCTTAGAGTTTCGGTCAAAAACGCTCCGGAATGGAATCTAAATTTTATTATTCCAAAGAATCCCATTGATGTTTTTTAGTGGTATATGATGAATTTTGCATCATTCTAGCTCCTATATAGATGCTAGATTGAACGATTACTACGAAAAATGAGAAACCGCTTAAGGTGCCTGATTCGGATTCTATTTTCACCCAGTAAACACAGTCAAATACACAAAGTTGCAAGTCCATATTTTAACATTCCGAATGAGCTTTCTAGGGGTTTTAAAACCGGGTCATTCGGATCTAATACAAGTTAGATATGAGCAAAACGGTGTGGGCGCAATGGAATCTGGGTCGAACGTGGAGGGCAGCAGGCAAAAAGGCCCATATCTCATTCGTTATCATCCAAATCCATTTCATTCTTTCACCGCATGCAATTATATTCCAAGAGCTATAATTATGAGCCCCCGGAGGTGTAAAATCCGGCGCTCTCCGGCGGGCCGAAAAAAAATGAGATTTTGCCCTAGTGGTACCCCAAAGAGTTTTTGTCAAAAACGCTCCGCAATGGAATCTAAATTTTATTATTCCGAAGCATCCCAGTGATGTTTTGGAGCGATATATGATGAATTTTGCATCATTCTAGCTCCGATATAGAGGCTAGATTGTACGATTACTCCGGAAAATTAGAAACCGCTTTAAGGTGCCCGATTCGGATTCTATTTTCTCCTAGTAATCACTGTCAAATACAAAATGTCGCAATTGCATATCGTAGCCTTCCTAATGAGAATACTAGAGGTTTTAAAATCGGGTCATTCGGATCTAAAACAAGTCAGATATGCCTAAAACGGTGAGGGCGCGATGGAATATGGGTCGAACATGGAGGGCAGCAAACAAAAATGCCCATATCTCATTCTTTATCGTCCGGATCCATTTCATTCTTTCACCGCATGCAATTATATTCCAAGAGCTATAATATGGGCCCCCAGAGGTGCAAAAACCGGCGTTCTCCGGCGGGCCGAAAAAAAAATGAGATTTTGCCCCCAGTGGTACCCCCTTAGAGTTTCGGTCAAAAACGATCTGGAATGGAATCCAAATTTTATTATTTCAAAGCATCCCAATGATGTTTTTTAGCAGTATATGATGAATTTTGCATCATTCTAGATCCTATATAGAGGCTAGATTGTACGATTACTACGGAAAATGAGAAACCGCTTAAGTTGCCCGATTTGGATTCTATTTTCACCCAGTAAACACAGTCAAATACAAAAAGTTGCAAGACCATATTGTAGCCATCCGAATGAGCTTTCTAGGGGTTTTAAAAGCGGATCATTCGGATCTAAAATGAGTTAGATATGGCCAAAACGGTGAGGGCGCAATGGAATCTGGGTCGAACGTGGAGGGCAGCAGGCAAAAAGGCCCATATCTCATTCGTTATCGTCCGGATCCATTTCATTCTTTCACCGCATGCAATTATATTCCAAGAGCTATAATTATGGGCCCCCAAGAGGTGTAATATTCGGAGCTCTCCAGCGGGCCGAAAAAAAATGAGATTTTACCCTAGTGGTACCCCTTAGAGTTTTGGTCAAAAACACTCCGGAATGGAATCTTAATTTTATTATTCCAAAGCATCCTATTGATGTTTTGGAGCGGTATATGATGAATTTTGCATCATTCTAGCTCCTATATAGATGCTAGATTGTACGATTACTCCGAAAAATGTGAAACCGCTTAGGTACCCGATTCAGATTCTAATTTCACCCTGTAAACACAATAAAGTACATAAGGTTGCAAGTGCATATTGTAGCCTTCCGAATGAGCTTTCTAGGGGTTTTAAAACCGGGTCATTCAGATCTAAAACGATTTAGATATGGCCCAAACGGTGAGGGCGAGATGGAATCTTGGTTTAACGTGGAGGGCAGCAAGAAAAAAGGCCCATATCTCATTCCTTATAGTCCGGATCCATTTCATTCTTTCACCGCATGCGATTATATTCCACGAGCTATAATTATGGGCCCCCGGAGGTGCAAAATCCGGCGCGCTCCGGCGTGTAAAAAAAAAAAAAGAGATTTTGCCCTAGTGGTACTACCCCCCTAGAGTTTCGGTAAAAAATGCTCTGAAATGGAATCTAAATGTAATTATTCAAATGCATCCCAATGATGTTTTGGAGTGTTATATGATGAATTTTGCATCATTGTAGCTCCTATATAGAGGCTAGATTGTACGATTACTCCGGAAAATGAGAAACCGCTTAAGGTGCCCGATTCGGAATCTATTTTCACCTATTAAACACTGTCAAATACTAAAAGTTGCAAGTCCATATTGTAGCCATTCAAATGAGCTTTCTAGGGGTTTTAAAACCGGGTCATTCGGATCTAACACGAGTTAGATATGACCAAAACGGTGAGGGCGCGATGGAATCTGGGTCGAACGTGGAGGGCATCAGGCAAATAGGCCCGTATCTCATTCGTTATCGTCCGTATCCATTTCATTCTTTCACCGCATGCAATTATATTCCCATAGCTATAATTATGGGCCCCCGGAGGTGCAAAATCCGGCGCTCTCCGGCGGGCCAAAAAAATGAGATTTTGCCCTAGTGGCCCTTAGAGTTTCGGTCAAAAACGCTCCGGAATGGAATCCAAATTTTATTATTCCAAAGCATCCCAGTGATGTTTTGGAGCGGTATATGATGAATTTGGCATCATTCTAGCTCCTATATAGATGCTAGATTGTACGATTACTCCGAAAAATGAGAAACTGCTTAAGGTGCCCGATTCAGATTCTATTTTCACCCAGTAAACACAGTCAAATAGAAAAAGTTTCAAGTCCATATAGTAGCCATCCGAATGAGCTTTCAAGGTGTTTTAAAACCGGGTCATTCGGATCTAAAACGAGTTAGATATGGCCAAAACGGTGAAGGCGCGACGGAATCTGGGTTGAACGCGGAGGGCAGCAGGCAAAAAGGCCCATATCCGATTTGGTATTTTTGCGGATCCATTTCATTCTTTCACCGCATGCAATTATATTCCAAGAGCTATAATTATGGGCCCCCGGAGGTGTAAAATCCGCCGCTCTCCGGCGGGCCGAAAAAAATGAGATCTTGCCCTAGTGGTACCCCCTTAGAGTTTCGGTCAAAAACGCTCTGGAATGGAATCTAAATTTTATTATTCCAAAGAATCCCATTGATGTTTTTTAGTGGTATATGATGAATTTTGCATCATTCTAGCTCCTATATAGATGCTAGATTGAACGATTACTACGAAAAATGAGAAACCTCTTAAGGTGCCTGATTCGGATTCTATTTTCACCCAGTAAACACAGTCAAATACACAAAGTTGCAAGTCCACATTTTAACATTCCGAATGAGCTTTCTAGGGGTTTTAAAACCGGGTCATTCGGATCTAAAACAAGTTAGATATGACCAAAACGGTGTGGGCGCAATGGAATCTGGGTCGAACGTGGAGGGCAGCAGGCAAAAAGGCCCATATCTCATTCGTTATCATCCGAATCCATTTCATTCTTTCACCGCTTGCAATTATATTCCAAGAGCTATAATTATGGGCCCCCAGAGGTGTAAAATCCGGCGCTCTCCGGCGGGCCGGAAAAAAATGAAATTTTGCCCTAGTGGTACCCCATAGAGTTTTTGTCAAAAACGCTCCGCAATGGAATCTAAATTTTATTATTCCGAAGCATCCCAGTGATGTTTTGGAGCGATATATGATGAATTTTGCATCATTCTAGCTCCGATATAGAGGCTAGATTGTACGATTACTCCGGAAAATTAGAAACCGCTTTAAGGTGTGTTGGGAATTGTTAAGGACGAAATTGTTAAGGGGGAACTTCATGGGACATTTGATAAATGAAGTCATTTGTTTTGATTAGATCCCAAAACCCCAAGTGTCCTTTTTCCCAAGCGACCCATTTTGATGTAGTTAATAGGTTAGAATTTTTCTAAGCCTACACTGTTAGGATGGCTCTTTTATTTTGCTTAGATTAGGCTTCAAAAGTTCAAGTGAAGGCCACTCGCTTGAGTGTGTTTTCCAAAGCGAAGCAAGTCAAGCAAGCTGAAGTGAAGCGTGCCGAAGAATAGCGAAGCGAAGCGATCGCTACAGTAGATTCAAAGTGAGTCTGCCAAAGTGAAGCGAAGCGAGCGCTACAGTTCAAAGCAAAGCGAAGCGAAGCAAGCGCTACAGTAGATTCAAAGAGAGTCTGCCAAAGCGAAGCGAAGCGAGCGCTACAGTGGAATCAAGTGAACCCACTAAAGCAAAGCGAAGCGTGCGCTACAAAGAAAAGCCGAAGCGAGTCAACACGTGTCAACACTTATTTAAGTAGTTTCTCGGGAAATTATTCTCAAGTGACTCACTACGAAAATGACCGTGAAGCGACTCACTTCAGAGCGGCCGCTACAACTTCAAAGCGAAGCGAGCCACTACCTACCAGAAAGCGACAGCACAAATTCCCGCTCCGAATTTGAATTCCAGTCAACAGGAGATCTCCGCATTAATTACGAGATCTCCACGTGTCGAAAGCGGAGAGGAGCAGAGGAGTTGACTGCCAGGCCGACAAAGACGCCGCAACAGTACTGGCTCGCTCCAGTTACTGTTAAACTTGGAACTTAGCCATTTTCGGCAAAAGTCCAAATCTGCGCGTCTGCAAAAGCTACTGCCTGCGCAAGTACTGTCGAGAGGAGGAGGGACAAGGCCACCAACCAAGCAACGGATCTTAGCCAACCCTCCGGCTATAAATAGTGAAGGATGAAGACGTGAAGAAGTAGAACACTACTTGAGCATTCGAGCGCATACAGCAAACAAACACTCCCAGCTTTCATAGCAATCTTCGAGTCTTTGTTTTCAAGTGTTCTCCGAGTTTCCAGTCCATCGGAACTCGTCTTCACAGCCTTCACACTTAGATTCTAAGCCCACTTCAAATATCCAAGCTTAGAAGAAGAACTCTAGCCAATCTTTGCATTCACTGTAAAGAGTTCTTCATAGTGTGTCGTCAACCAAAAACCCTAAACTTCGTCTGTTAGGTTTTGAGTGTTGTCGTTAGGTTGTCCAGATCCAAGGCCCTTCTTTCATCGATTGAAGAAGCCTCGATCGTAGAGTTGAGATCCAAGCTTACACATACATCGTTTGTGTAAAGCTCGATCGAAGCTAGGCTGTAAGGAGAGCCCGTAATCTCCCTGTCTGTCTGACTGAAGCGAGTGAAGCTTCCAGTCTTTGTTAGGTTTGTGTAGTGAACCCGCAATCACTACGTCTGTCGTTTGATCTAGGCGAGTGAAGCCCGATCCCGACCAGGTTTTTGAAGGACCCGTAACCTTCAAGTTCTTGAGTGAAAAGAACAGTTGCCGTCGTGCAACAAAGTGGACGTAGGAGCGTTATCTCCGAACCACTATAAATCTCTGTGTCGTATCTCTCTTACCTTAATCTCTTTACAGTATTCGATTATCCATTGCACGTGCATATAAACAAACTTAACTTGGATTTTCAATTACTTAGGAAAGATTATAGCTCACCAAATTCCGCACAAAGAGTAAAGTCTCACTCTTGATCAAGCTCTAAGCTTAGGTCAAGAGATTCGTGATTGCTTTTGATCTAGCCCTCGGCTAGGTCTTAGTATTTCCAAAGAGCACTTTACTTTATACTCTGAGTTAAGGAATTGAAGTTGAAAAACTTCAAAATACGTATTCACCCCCCCCCCCCCCTCTACGTATTTTTCCTATAGCAAACCGGGACCAACAAGGTGCCCGATTCGGATTCTATTTTCTCCTAGTAATCACTGTCAAATACAAAATGTCGCAATTGCATATGGTAGCCTTCCGAATGAGAATACTACAGGTTTTAAAATCGGGTCATTCGGATCTAAAACAAGTCAGATATGCCTAAAACGGTGAGGGCGCGATGGAATATGGGTCGAACATGGAGGGCAGCAAACAAAAATGCCCATATCTCATTCTTTATCGTCCGGATCCATTTCATTCTTTCACCGCATGCAATTATATTCCAAGTGCTATAATATGGGCCCCCGGAGGAGCAAAAGCCGACGTTCTCCGGCGGGCCGAAAAAAAAATGAGATTTTGCCCCAGTGGTACCCCCTTAGAGTTTCGGTCAAAAACGATCTGGAATGGAATCCAAATTTTATTATTCCAAAGCATCCCAATGATGTTTTTTAGCAGTATATGATGAATTTTGCATCATTCTAGATCCTATATAGAGGCTAGATTGTACAATTACTACGGAAAATGAGAAACCGCTTAAGTTGCCCGATTTGGATTCTATTTTCACCCAGTAAACACAGTCAAATACAAAAAGTTGCAAGACCATATTTTAGCCATCCGAATGAGCTTTCTAGGGGTTTTAAAAGCGGATCATTCAGATCTAAAATGAGTTAGATATGGCCAAAACGGTGAGGGCGCAATGGAATCTGGGTCGAACGTGGAGGGCAGCAGGCAAAAAGGCCCATATCTCATTCGTTATCGTCCGGATCCATTTCATTCTTTCACCGCATGCAATTATATTCCAAGAGCTATAATTATGGGCCCCCAGAGGTGTAATATCCGGAGCTCTCCAGCGGGCCGAAAAAAATGAGATTTTACCCTAGTGGTACCCCTTAGAGTTTTGGTCAAAAACGCTCCGGAATGGAATCTTAATTTTATTATTCCAAAGCATCCTATTGATGTTTTGGAGCGGTATATGATGAATTTTGCATCATTCTAGCTCCTATATAGATGCTAGATTGTACGATTACTCCGAAAAATGTGAAACCGCTTAAGGTACCCGATTCAGATTCTAATTTCACCCTGTAAACACAATAAAGTACATAAGGTTGCAAGTGCATATTGTAGCCTTCCGAATGAGCTTTCTAGGGGTTTTAAAACCGGGTCATTCAGATCTAAAACGATTTAGATATGGCCCAAACGGTGAGGGCGCGATGGAATCTTGGTTTAACGTGGAGGGCAGCAAGAAAAAAGGCCCATATCTCATTCCTTATAGTCCGGATCCATTTCATTCTTTCACCGCATGCGATTATATTCCACGAGCTATAATTATGGGCCCCCGGAGGTGCAAAATCCGGCGCGCTCCGGCGGGTAAAAAAAAAAAGAGATTTTGCCCTAGTGGTACTACCCCCCTAGAGTTTCGGTAAAAAATGCTCTGAAATAGAATCTAAATGTTATTATTCAAATGCATCCCAATGATGTTTTGGAGTGCTATATGATGAATTTTGCATCATTCTAGCTCATATATAGAGGCTAGATTGTACATTTACTCCGGAAAATGAGAAACCGTTTAAGGTTCCCGATTCGGATTCTATTTTCTCACATTATACACTGTCAAATAAAAAATTTCTCAAGTTCATATCGTAGCCTTCCGAATGAGATTTCTAGAGGTTTTAAAACCGGGTCATTCGGATCTAAAACGAGTTAGATATTGTCAAAACGGTGAGGGCGAGACGGAATCTGGGTCGAACGTGGAGGGCAGCAGGCAAAAAGGCCCATATCTCATTCGTTATCGTCCAGATCCATTTCATTCATTCACCGCATACAATTATATTTCAAGAGCTATAATAATGGCCCCCCCGTAGGTGCAAAATCCGGCGCTCTCTGGCGGGCCGAAAAAAAATGAGATTTTGCCCTAGTGGTACCCCTTAGAGTTTCGGTCAAAAACGCTCCGGAATGGAATCTAAATTTTATTATTCCGAAGCATACCAGTGATGTTTTGGAGTGGTATATGATGAATTTTTCATCATTTTAGCTCCTATATAGAGGCTAGATTATACGATTACTCCGAAAAATTAGAAACCGCTTAAGGTGCCCGATTCGGATTCTATTTTCTCCCACTAAACACAGTCAAATACAAAATGTCGCACGTGAATAACGTAGCCTTCCAAATGAGATTTCTAGAGTTTTTAAAATCGAGTCATTCGGATCTAAAACGAGTTAGATATGGCCAAAACGGTGAGGGCGCGATGGAATCTAGGTCGAACGTGGAGGGCAGCAGGCAAAATGGCCCATATCTCATTCGTTATCGTCCGGATCCATTTCATTCTTTCACCGCATGCAATTATATTCCAAGAGCTATAATTATGGGCCCCCGGAGGTGCAAAATCCGGCGCTCTCCGTCGGGCCGAAAAAAATGAGATTTTGCCCTTGTGGTACCCCTTAGAGTTTAGGTCAAAAATGCCCCGGAATGGAATCCAAATTTTATTATTCCAAAGCATCCCAGTGATGTTTTGGAGCGGTATATGATGAATTTGGCATCATTCTAGCTCCTATATAGATGCTAGATTGTACGATTACTCCGGAAAATGAGAAACTACTTAAGGTGCCCGATTCGGATTCTATTTTCACCAAGTAAACACAGTCAAATACAAAAAGTTGCAAGTCCATATTGTAGCCTTCCGAATGAGCTTTCTAGGGGTTTTAAAACCGGGTCATTCGGATCTAAAATGAGTTAGATATGGCAAAAACGGTGAGGGCGCGATGGAATCTGGGTCGAACGTGGCGGGAAGCAGGCAAAAAGGCCCATATCTCATTCGTTATCGTCCGGATCCATCTCATTCTTTCACCACATTCAATTATATTCAAAGACCTATAATTATGGGCCCCCAGAGGTGTAAAATCCGACACTCTCCCATGGCCGAAAAAAATGAGATTTTGCCCTAGTGGTACCCCCTTAGAGTTTCGGTCAAAAACGCTCCGAAATGGAATCTAAATCCAATATAGATGCTAGATTGTACGATTACTCCGAAAAATTAGAAACCGCTGAAGGTGCCCGATTCAGATTCTATTTTCACCAAGTAAACATAGTCAAATACAAAAATTTGCATGTCCATTTTGTAGCCTTCCTAATGAGCTTTCTAGTGGTTTTAAAACCAGGTCATTCGGATCTAAAACGAGTTAGATATGGCCAAAACGGTGAGGGCGCGATGGAATCTGGGTCGAACGTGGAGGGCAGCAGGCAAAAAGGCCCATATCTCATTCGTTATCCTCCGGATCCATTTCATTCTTTCACCGCATGCAATTATTTCCAAGAGCTATAATTATTGGCCGGCGGAGGTGTAAAATCCGGAGCTCTCCGGCGGGCAGAAAAAATGAGAATTCGCCCTAGTGGTACCCCTTAGAGTTTTAGTAAAAAACGCACCGGAATGAGATCTAAATTTTATTATTCCAAATAATCCCAATGATGTTTTGGAGCGGTATCAAATGAATTTTGCATCATTCTAGCTCCTATATAGAGGCTTGATTGTACGATTACTCCGGAAAATGAGAAACCGCTTAAGGTGCCCGATTCGGATTCTATTTTCACCCAGTAAACACAGTCAAATACAAAGTTTTACTTCCATATTGTAGCCATCCGAATGAGCTTTCTTGGGGCTTTAAAACCGGGTCATTCGGATCTAAAACGAGTTAGATATGGCCAAAACGGTGAGGGCGCGATGGAATCTGGGTTGAACGTGGAGGGCAGCAGGCAAAAAGGCCCATATCTCATTCGTTATCGTCCGGATCCATTTCATTCTTTCACCGCATGCAATTATATTCCAAGAAATATAATTATGGGCCCCCGGAGGTGTAAAATCCGGCGCTCTCCGACGGGCCAAAAAAAATGAGATTTTACCCTAGTAGTACCCCTTAGAGTTTCAGTAAAAAACGCTCCGGAATGGAATCTAAATTTTATTATTCCAAAGCATCCCGGTGATGTTTTGGAGCGGTATATGATGAATTTTGCATCATTCTAGCTCCAAGATAGATGCTAGATTGTACGATTACTCCGAAAAATTAGAAACCGCTGAAGGTGTCCGATTCAGATTCTATTTTCACCAAGTAAACACAGTCAAATACAAAAAGTTGCAGCCTAATATTTTAGCCTTCCAAATGAGCTTTCTAGGGGTTGTAAAACTGGGTCATTCGGATCTAAAACGAGTTAGATATTGCCAAAACGGTGAGGGCGCAATGGAATCTGGTTCGAACGTGGAGGGCAGCAAGCAAAAAGGCCCATATCTCATTCGTTATCGTCCGGATCCATTTCATTCTTTCACTGCATGTAATTATATTCCAAGAGCTATAATTATGGGCCCCCGGAGGTGTATAATCTGCCGCTCTCCGGTGGGCCGAAAAAATGAGATTTTGTCCTAGTGGTACGTACCCCTTAGAGTTTCGGTCTAAAAATGCTCCGGAATGGAATCTAAATTTTATAATTCCAAAGCATCCCAGTGATGTTTTGGAGCGGTATATGATTAATTTTTCAACATTCTAGCTCCTATATAGATGCTAGATTGTACGATTACTCAGGAAAATGAGAAACATCTTATGGTGCCCGATTCGGATTCTATTTTTACCCAGTAAACACAGTCAAATAAAAAAAAAGTTGTAAGTCCATATTGTACCCTTCCAAATGAGCTTTCTAGGGGTTTTAAAACCTGGTCATTCGAATCTAAAACAAGTTAGATATGGCCTAAACGGTGAGGGCGCGATGGAATCTGGGTCGAACGTGGAGGGCAGCAAGCAAAAAAGGACCATATCTCATTCGTTATAGTCAGGATCCATTTCATTCTTTCACCGCATACAATTATATTTCAATAGACTAAAATAATGGGCCCCCGTAGGTGCAAAATCCGGCGCTCTACGGTGGGCCGAAAAAAAATGAGATTTTGCCCTAGTAGTACCCCTTAGAGTTTCGGTCAAAAACGTTCCGGAATGGAATCTAAAATTTATTATTCCGAAGCATCCCTGTGATGTTTTGGAGCGGTATATAATGAATTTTGCATCATTCTAGCTCAAATGTAGAGGCTAGATTGTACGATTACTCCGGAAAATGAGAAACCGCTTAAGCTGCCCGATTCGGAATCTATTTTCACCTATTAAACACAGTCAAAAACTAAAAGTTGCAAGTCCATATTGTAGCCATTCAAATGAGCTTTCTAGGGGTTTTAAAACCGGGTCATTCGGATCTAAAACGAGTTAGATATGGCCAAAACGGTGAGGGCGCGATGGAATCTAGGTCGAACGTGGAGGGCAGCATTCAAAAAGGCCTATACCTCATTCGTTATCATCCGGATCCATTTTATTCTTTCACCGCATGAAATTATATTCCAAGAGCTATAATTATGGGCCCCCGGAGTTACAAAATCTGGCGCTCTCCGGCGGACCGAAAAAATGAGTTTTTGCCCTAGTGGTACCCCTATGAGTTTCGTTCAAAAATGACGAATTTTGCATCATTATAGCTCCTGTATAGAGGCTAGATTGTACGATTACTCCGGAAAATGAGAAACCGCTTAAGGTGCCCGATTCGGAATCTATTTTCACCTATTAAACACAGTCAAAAACTAAAAGTTGCAAGTCCATATTGTAGCCATTCAAATGAGCTTTCTAGGGGTTTTAAAACCGGGTCATTCGGATCTAAAACGAGTTAGATATGGCCAAAACGGTGAGGGCGCGATGGAATCTAGGTCGAACGTGGAGGGCAGCATTCAAAAAGGCCTATACCTCATTCGTTATCATCCGGATCCATTTTATTCTTTCACCGCATGAAATTATATTCCAAGAGCTATAATTATGGGCCCCCGGAGTTACAAAATCTGGCGCTCTCCGGCGGACCGAAAAAATGAGTTTTTGCCCTAGTGGTACCCCTATGAGTTTCGTTCAAAAATGACGAATTTTGCATCATTATAGCTCCTGTATAGAGGCTAGATTGTACGATTACTCCGGAAAATGAGAAACCGTTTAAGGTGCCCGATTCGGAATCTATTTTCACCTATTAAACACAGTCAAAAACTAAAAGTTGCAAGTCCAAATTGTAGCCATTCAAATGAGCTTTCTAGGGGTTTTAAAACCGGGTCATTAGGATCTAAAACGAGTTAGATATGGCCAAAACGGTGAGGGCGCGATGGAATCTGGGTCAAACGTGGAGGACAGCAGGCAAAAAGGCCTATACCTCATTCGTTATCGTCCGGATCCATTTTATTCTTTCACCGCATGAAATTATATTCCAAGAGCTATAATTATGGGCCCCGGAGGTACAAAATCCGGCGCTCTCCAGCGGGCCGAAAAAATGAGTTTTTGCCCTAGTGGTACCCCTATGAGTTTCGGTCAAAAACGCTCCGGAATGGAATCTAAATTTTATTATTCCAAAGCATCCCAGTGATGTTTTGGAGCAGTATATGATGAATTTTGCATCATTATAGCTCCTATATAGAGGCTAGATTGTACGATTACTCCGGAAAATGAGAAACCGCTTAAGGTGCCCGATTCGGAATCTATTTTCACCTATTAAACACAGTCAAATACTAAAGGTTGCAAGTCCAAATTGTATCCATTCAAATGAGCTTTCTAGGGGTTTTAAAACCGGGTCATTCGGATCTAAAACGAGTTAGATATGGCCAAAACGGTGAGGGCGCGATGGAATCTGGGTCGAACGTGGAGGGCAGCAGGCAAAATGGCCTATATCTCATTCGTTATCGTCCGGATCCATTTTATTCTTTCACCGCATGAAATTATATTCCAAGAGCTATAATTATGGGCCCCCGGAGGTACAAAATCCGGCGCTCTCCGGCGGATCGAAAAAATGAGTTTTTGCCCTAGTGGTACCCCTATGAGTTTCGTTCAAAAATGCTCCGGAATGGAATCTAAATTTTATTATTCCAAAGCATCACAGTGATGTTTTGGAGCGGTAAATGACGAATTTTACATCATTATAGCACCTATATAGAGGCTAGATTGTACGATTACTCCGGAAAATGAGAAACCGCTTAAGGTGCCCAATTCGGAATCTATTTTCACCTATTAAACACAGTCAAATACTAAAAGTTGCAAGTCCATATTGTAGCCATTCAAATGAGCTTTCTAGGGGTTTTAAAACCGGGTCATTAGGATCTAAAACGAGTTAGATATGGCCAAAACGGTGAGGGCGCGATGGAATCTGGGTCGAACGTGGAGGACAGCTGGCAAAAAGGCCTATACCTCATTCGTTATCGTCCGGATCCATTTTATTCTTTCACCGCATGAAATTATATTCCAAGAGCTATAATTATGGGTCCCCGGAGGTACAAAATCTGGCGCTCTCCGGCGGACCAAAAAAATGAGTTTTTGCCCTAGCGGTACCCCTATGAGTTTCGGTCAAAAACGCTCCGGAATGGAATCTAAATTTTATTATTCCAAAGCATCCCAGTGATGTTTTGGAGCGGTAAATGATGAATTTTGCATCATTATAGCTCCTATATAGAGGCTAGATTGTACGATTACTCCGGAAAATGAGAAACCGCTTAAGGTGCCCGATTCGGAATCTATTTTCACCTATTAAACACAGTCAAATACTAAAAGTTGCAAGTCCATATTGTAGCCATTCAAATGAGCTTTCTAGGGGTTTTAAACCGGGTCATTCGGATCTAAAACGAGTTAGATATGGCCAAAACGGTGAGGGCGCGATGGAATCTGGGTCGAACGTGGAGGGCAGCAGGCAAAATGGCCTATATCTCATTCGTTATCGTCCGGATCCATTTTATTCTTTCACCGCATGAAATTATATTCCAAGAGCTATAATTATGGGCCCCGGAGGTACAAAATCCGGCGCTCTCCGGCGGACCGAAAAAATGAGTTTTTGCCCTAGTGGTACCCCTATAAGTTTCATTCAAAAATGACGAATTTTGCATCATTATAGCTCCTGTATAGAGGCTAGATTGTACGATTACTCCGGAAAATGAGAAACCGCTTAAGGTGCCCGATTCGGAATCTATTTTCACCTATTAAACACAGTCAAAAACTAAAAGTTGCAAGTCCATATTGTAGCCATTCAAATGAGCTTTCTAGGGGTTTTAAAACCGGGTCATTAGGATCTAAAACGAGTTAGATATGGCCAAAACGGTGAGGGCGCGATGGAATCTGGGTCGAACGTGGAGGGCAGCAGGCAAAAAGGCCTATACCTCATTCGTTATCATCCGGATCCATTTTATTCTTTCACCGCATGAAATTATATTCCAAGAGCTATAATTATGGGGCCCCGGAGGTACAAAATCCGGCGCTCTCCAGCGGGCCGAAAAAATGAGTTTTTGCCCTAGTGGTACCCCTATGAGTTTCGGTCAAAAACGCTCCGGAATGGAATCTAAATTTTATTATTCCAAAGCATCCCAGTGATGTTTTGGAGCAGTATATGATGAATTTTGCATCATTATAGCTCCTATATAGAGGCTAGATTGTACGATTACTCCGGAAAATGAGAAACCGCTTAAGGTGCCCGATTCGGAATCTATTTTCACCTATTAAACACAGTCAAATACTAAAAGTTGCAAGTCCAAATTGTAGCCATTCAAATGAGCTTTCTAGGGGTTTTAAAACCGGGTCATTCGGATCTAAAACGAGTTAGATATGGCCAAAACGGTGAGGGCGCGATGGAATCTGGGTCGAACGTGGAGGACAGCAGGCAAAAAGGCCTATACCTCATTCGTTATCGTCCGGATCCATTTTATTCTTTCACCGCATGAAATTATATTCCAAGAGCTATAATTATGGGTCCCCGGAGGTAAAAAATCTGGCGCTCTCCGGCGGACCGAAAAAATGAGTTTTTGCCCTAGCGGTACCCCTATGAGTTTCGGTCAAAAACGCTCCGGAATGGAATCTGAATTTTATTATTCCAAAGCATCCCAGTGATGTTTTGGAGCGGTAAATGATGAATTTTGCATCATTATAGCTCCTATATAGAGGCTAGATTGTACGATTACTCCGGAAAATGAGAAACCGCTTAAGGTGCCCGATTCGGAATCTATTTTCACCTATTAAACACAGTCAAATACTAAAAGTTGCAAGTCCATATTGTAGCCATTCAAATGAGCTTTCTAGGGGTTTTAAAACCGGGTCATTCGGATCTAAAACGAGTTAGATATGGCCAAAACGGTGAGGGCGCGATGGAATCTGGGTCGAACGTGGAGGGCAGCAGGCAAAATGGCCTATATCTCATTCGTTATCGTCCGGATCCATTTTATTCTTTCACCGCATGAAATTATATTCCAAGAGCTATAATTATGGGCCCCGGAGGTACAAAATCCGGCGCTCTCCGGCGGACCGAAAAAATGAGTTTTTGCCCTAGTGGTACCCCTATAAGTTTCGTTCAAAAATGACGAATTTTGCATCATTATAGCTCCTGTATAGAGGCTAGATTGTACGATTACTCCGGAAAATGAGAAACCGCTTAAGGTGCCCGATTCGGAATCTATTTTCACCTATTAAACACAGTCAAATACTAAAAGTTGCAAGTCCATATTGTAGCCATTCAAATGAGCTTTCTAGGGGTTTTAAAACCGGGTCATTCGGATCTAAAACGAGTTAGATATGGCCAAAACGGTGAGGGCGCGATGGAATCTGGGTCGAACGTGGAGGGCAGCAGGCAAAATGGCCTATATCTCATTCGTTATCGTCCGGATCCATTTTATTCTTTCACCGCATGAAATTATATTCCAAGAGCTATAATTATGGGCCCCGGAGGTACAAAATCCGGCGCTCTCCGGCGGACCGAAAAAATGAGTTTTTGCCCTAGTGGTACCCCTATAAGTTTCGTTCAAAAATGACGAATTTTGCATCATTATAGCTCCTGTATAGAGGCTAGATTGTACGATTACTCCGGAAAATGAGAAACCGCTTAAGGTGCCCGATTCGGAATCTATTTTCACCTATTAAACACAGTCAAATACTAAAAGTCGCAAGTCCAAATTGTAGCCATTCAAGTGAGCTTTCTAGGGGTTTTAAAACCGGGTCATTCGGATCTAAAACGAGTTAGATATGGCCAAAACGGTGAGGGCGCGATGGAATCTGGGTCGAACGTGGAGGGCAGCAGGCAAAATGGCCTATATCTCATTCGTTATCGTCCGGATCCATTTTATTCTTTCACCGCATGAAATTATATTCCAAGAGCTATAATTATGGGCCCCCGGAGGTACAAAATCCGGCGCTCTCCGGCGGACCGAAAAAATGAGTTTTTGCCCTAGTGGTACCCCTATGAGTTTCGTTCAAAAATGCTCCGGAATGGAATCTGAATTTTATTATTCCAAAGCATCACAGTGATGTTTTGGAGCGGTAAATGACGAATTTTACATCATTATAGCTCCTGTATAGAGGCTAGATTGTACGACTACTCCGGAAAATGAGAAACCGATTAAGGTGCCCAATTCGGAATCTATTTTCACCTAATAAACACAGTCAAATACTAAAAGTTGCAAGTCCATATTGTAGCCATTCAAATGAGCTTTCTAGGGGTTTTAAAACCGGGTCATTAGGATCTAAAACGAGTTAGATATGGCCAAAACGGTGAGGGCGCGATGGAATCTGGGTCGAACGTGGAGGACAGCAGGCAAAAAGGCCTATACCTCATTCGTTATCGTCCGGATCCATTTTATTCTTTCACCGCATGAAATTATATTCCAAGAGCTATAATTATGGGTCCCCGGAGGTAAAAAATCTGGCGCTCTCCGGCGGACCGAAAAAATGAGTTTTTGCCCTAGCGGTACCCCTATGAGTTTCGGTCAAAAACGCTCCGGAATGGAATCTGAATTTTATTATTCCAAAGCATCCCAGTGATGTTTTGGAGCGGTAAATGATGAATTTTGCATCATTATAGCTCCTATATAGAGGCTAGATTGTACGATTACTCCGGAAAATGAGAAACCGCTTAAGGTGCCCGATTCGGAATCTATTTTCACCTATTAAACACAGTCAAATACTAAAAGTTGCAAGTCCATATTGTAGCCATTCAAATGAGCTTTCTAGGGGTTTTAAAACCGGGTCATTCGGATCTACAACGAGTTAGATATGGCCAAAACGGTGAGGGCGCGATGGAATCTGGGTCGAACGTGGAGGGCAGCAGGCAAAATGGCCTATATCTCATTCGTTATCGTCCGGATCCATTTTATTCTTTCACCGCATGAAATTATATTCCAAGAGCTATAATTATGGGCCCCGGAGGTACAAAATCCGGCGCTCTCCGGCGGACCGAAAAAATGAGTTTTTGCCCTAGTGGTACCCCTATAAGTTTTGTTCAAAAATGACGAATTTTGCATCATTATAGCTCCTGTATAGAGGCTAGATTGTACGATTACTCCGGAAAATGAGAAACCGCTTAAGGTGCCCGATTCGGAATCTATTTTCACCTATTAAACACAGTCAAAAACTAAAAGTTGCAAGTCCATATTGTAGCCATTCAAATGAGCTTTCTAGGGGTTTTAAAACCGGGTCATTAGGATCTAAAACGAGTTAGATATGGCCAAAACGGTGAGGGCGCGATGGAATCTGGGTCGAACGTGGAGGGCAGCAGGCAAAAAGGCCTATACCTCATTCGTTATCATCCGGATCCATTTTATTCTTTCACCGCATGAAATTATATTCCAAGAGCTATAATTATGGGGCCCCGGAGGTACAAAATCCGGCGCTCTCCAGCGGGCCGAAAAAATGAGTTTTTGCCCTAGTGGTACCCCTATGAGTTTCGGTCAAAAACGCTCCGGAATGGAATCTAAATTTTATTATTCCAAAGCATCCCAGTGATGTTTTGGAGCAGTATATGATGAATTTTGCATCATTATAGCTCCTATATAGAGGCTAGATTGTACGATTACTCCGGAAAATGAGAAACCGCTTAAGGTGCCCGATTCGGAATCTATTTTCACCTATTAAACACAGTCAAATACTAAAAGTTGCAAGTCCAAATTGTAGCCATTCAAATGAGCTTTCTAGGGGTTTTAAAACCGGGTCATTCGGATCTAAAACGAGTTAGATATGGCCAAAACGGTGAGGGCGCGATGGAATCTGGGTCGAACGTGGAGGACAGCAGGCAAAAAGGCCTATACCTCATTCGTTATCGTCCGGATCCATTTTATTCTTTCACCGCATGAAATTATATTCCAAGAGCTATAATTATGGGTCCCCGGAGGTAAAAAATCTGGCGCTCTCCGGCGGACCGAAAAAATGAGTTTTTGCCCTAGCGGTACCCCTATGAGTTTCGGTCAAAAACGCTCCGGAATGGAATCTGAATTTTATTATTCCAAAGCATCCCAGTGATGTTTTGGAGCGGTAAATGATGAATTTTGCATCATTATAGCTCCTATATAGAGGCTAGATTGTACGATTACTCCGGAAAATGAGAAACCGCTTAAGGTGCCCGATTCGGAATCTATTTTCACCTATTAAACACAGTCAAATACTAAAAGTTGCAAGTCCATATTGTAGCCATTCAAATGAGCTTTCTAGGGGTTTTAAAACCGGGTCATTCGGATCTAAAACGAGTTAGATATGGCCAAAACGGTGAGGGCGCGATGGAATCTGGGTCGAACGTGGAGGGCAGCAGGCAAAATGGCCTATATCTCATTCGTTATCGTCCGGATCCATTTTATTCTTTCACCGCATGAAATTATATTCCAAGAGCTATAATTATGGGCCCCGGAGGTACAAAATCCGGCGCTCTCCGGCGGACCGAAAAAATGAGTTTTTGCCCTAGTGGTACCCCTATAAGTTTCGTTCAAAAATGACGAATTTTGCATCATTATAGCTCCTGTATAGAGGCTAGATTGTACGATTACTCCGGAAAATGAGAAACCGCTTAAGGTGCCCGATTCGGAATCTATTTTCACCTATTAAACTCAGTCAAAAACTAAAAGTTGCAAGTCCATATTGTAGCCATTCAAATGAGCTTTCTAGGGGTTTTAAAACCGGGTCATTAGGATCTAAAACGAGTTAGATATGGCCAAAACGGTGAGGGCGCGATGGAATCTGGGTCGAACGTGGAGGGCAGCAGGCAAAAAGGCCTATACCTCATTCGTTATCATCCGGATCCATTTTATTCTTTCACCGCATGAAATTATATTCCAAGAGCTATAATTATGGGGCCCCGGAGGTACAAAATCCGGCGCTCTCCAGCGGGCCGAAAAAATGAGTTTTTGCCCTAGTGGTACCCCTATGAGTTTCGGTCAAAAACGCTCCGGAATGGAATCTAAATTTTATTATTCCAAAGCATCCCAGTGATGTTTTGGAGCAGTATATGATGAATTTTGCATCATTATAGCTCCTATATAGAGGCTAGATTGTACGATTACTCCGGAAAATGAGAAACCGCTTAAGGTGCCCGATTCGGAATCTATTTTCACCTATTAAACACAGTCAAATACTAAAAGTTGCAAGTCCAAATTGTAGCCATTCAAATGAGCTTTCTAGGGGTTTTAAAACCGGGTCATTCGGATCTAAAACGAGTTAGATATGGCCAAAACGGTGAGGGCGCGATGGAATCTGGGTCGAACGTGGAGGGCAGCAGGCAAAATGGCCTATATCTCATTCGTTATCGTCCGGATCCATTTTATTCTTTCACCGCATGAAATAATATTCCAAGAGCTATAACTATGGGTCCCCGGAGTTACAAAATCTGGCGCTCTCCGGCGGACCGAAAAAATGAGTTTTTGCCCTAGCGGTACCCCTATGAGTTTCGGTCAAAAACGCTCCGGAATGGAATCTAAATTTTATTATTCCAAAGCATCCCAGTGATGTTTTGGAGCGGTAAATGATGAATTTTGCATCATTATAGCTCCTATATAGAGGCTAGATTGTACGATTACTCCGGAAAATGAGAAACCGCTTAAGGTGCCCGATTCGGAATCTATTTTCACCTATTAAACACAGTCAAATACTATAAGTTGCAAGTCCATATTGTAGCCATTCAAATGAGCTTTCTAGGGGTTTTAAAACCGGATCATTCGGATCTAAAACGAGTTAGATATGGCCAAAACGGTGAGGGCGCGATGGAATCTGGGTCGAACGTGGAGGGCAGCAGGCAAAAAGGCCTATATCTCATTCGTTATCGTCCGGATCCATTTTATTCTTTCACCGCATGAAATTATATTCCAAGAGCTATAATTATGGGCCCCGGAGGTACAAAATCCGGCGCTCTCCGGCGGACCGAAAAAATGAGTTTTTGCCCTAGTGGTACCCCTATGAGTTTCGGTCAAAAACGCTCCGGAATGGAATCTAAATTTTATTATTCCAAAGCATCCCAGTGATGTTTTGGAGCGGTAAATGATGAATTTTGCATCATTATAGCTCCTATATAGAGGCTAGATTGTACGATTACTCCGGAAAATGAGAAACCGCTTAAGGTGCCCGATTCGGAATCTATTTTCACCTATTAAACACAGTCAAAAACTAAAAGTTGCAAGTCCATATTGTAGCCATTCAAATGAGCTTTGTAGGGGTTTTAAAACCGGGTCATTAGGATCTAAAACGAGTTAGATATGGCCAAAACGGTGAGGGCGCGATGGAATCTGGGTCGAACGTGGAGGGCAGCAGGCAAAAAGGCCTATACCTCATTCGTTATCATCCGGATCCATTTTATTCTTTCACCGCATGAAATTATATTCCAAGAGCTATAATTATGGGGCCCCGGAGGTACAAAATCCGGCGCTCTCCAGCGGGCCGAAAAAATGAGTTTTTGCCCTAGTGGTACCCCTATGAGTTTCGGTCAAAAACGCTCCGGAATGGAATCTAAATTTTATTATTCCAAAGCATCCCAGTGATGTTTTGGAGCAGTATATGATGAATTTTGCATCATTATAGCTCCTATATAGAGGCTAGATTGTACGATTACTCCGGAAAATGAGAAACCGCTTAAGGTGCCCGATTCGGAATCTATTTTCACCTATTAAACACAGTCAAATACTAAAAGTTGTAAGTCCAAATTGTAGCCATTCAAATGAGCTTTCTAGGGGTTTTAAAACCGGGTCATTCGGATCTAAAACGAGTTAGATATGGCTAAAACGGTGAGGGCGCGATGGAATCTGGGTCGAACGTGGAGGGCAGCAGGCAAAATGGCCTATATCTCATTCGTTATCGTCCGGATCCATTTTATTCTTTCACCGCATGAAATTATATTCCAAGAGCTATAATTATGGGCCCCCGGAGGTACAAAATCCGGCGCTCTCCGGCGGACCGAAAAAATGAGTTTTTGCCCTAGTGGTACCCCTATGAGTTTCGTTCAAAAATGCTCCGGAATGGAATCTAAATTTTATTATTCCAAAGCATCACAGTGATGTTTTGGAGCGGTAAATGACGAATTTTACATCATTATAGCTCCTATATAGAGGCTAGATTGTACGATTACTCCGGAAAATGAGAAACCGCTTAAGGTGCCCAATTCGGAATCTATTTTCACCTATTAAACACAGTCAAATACTAAATTGCAAGTCCATATTGTAGCCATTCAAATGAGCTTTCTAGGGGTTTTAAAACCGGGTCATTAGGATCTAAAACGAGTTAGATATGGCCAAAACGGTGAGGGCGCGATGGAATCTGGGTCGAACGTGGAGGACAGCAGGCAAAAAGGCCTATACCTCATTCGTTATCGTCCGGATCCATTTTATTCTTTCACCGCATGAAATTATATTTCAAGAGCTATAATTATGGGTCCCCGGAGTTACAAAATCTGGCGCTCTCCGGCGGACCGAAAAAATGAGTTTTTGCCCTAGCGGTACCCCTATGAGTTTCGGTCAAAAACGCTCCGGAATGGAATCTAAATTTTATTATTCCAAAGCATCCCAGTGATGTTTTGGAGCGGTAAATGATGAATTTTGCATCATTATAGCTCCTATATAGAGGCTAGATTGTACGATTAATCCGGAAAATGAGAAACCGCTTAAGGTGCCCGATTCGGAATCTATTTTCACCTATTAAACACAGTCAAATACTAAAAGTTGCAAGTCCATATTGTAGCCATTCAAATGAGCTTTCTAGGGGTTTTAAAACCGGGTCATTCGGATCTAAAACGAGTTAGATATGGCCAAAACGGTGAGGGCGCGATGGAATCTGGGTCGAACGTGGAGGGCAGCAGGCAAAATGGCCTATATCTCATTCGTTATCGTCCGGATCCATTTTATTCTTTCACCGCATGAAATTATATTCCAAGAGCTATAATTATGGGCCCCCGGAGGTACAAAATCCGGCGCTCTCCGGCGGACCGAAAAAATGAGTTTTTGCCCTAGTGGTACCCCTATGAGTTTCGTTCAAAAATGCTCCGGAATGGAATCTAAATTTTATTATTCCAAAGCATCACAGTGATGTTTTGGAGCGTTAAATGACGAATTTTACATCATTATAGCTCCTATATAGAGGCTAGATTGTACGATTACTCCGGAAAATGAGAAACCGCTTAAGGTGCCCAATTCGGAATCTATTTTCACCTATTAAACACAGTCAAATACTAAATTGCAAGTCCATATTGTAGCCATTCAAATGAGCTTTCTAGGGGTTTTAAAACCGGGTCATTAGGATCTAAAACGAGTTAGATATTGTCAAAACGGTGAGGGCGCGATGGAATCTGGGTCGAACGTGGAGGACAGCAGGCAAAAAGGCCTATACCTCATTCGTTATCGTCCGGATCCATTTTATTCTTTCACCGCATGAAATTATATTTTAAGAGCTATAATTATGGGTCCCCGGAGTTACAAAATCTGGCGCTCTCCGGCGGACCGAAAAAATGAGTTTTTGCCCTAGCGGTACCCCTATGAGTTTCGGTCAAAAACGCTCCGGAATGGAATCTAAATTTTATTATTCCAAAGCATCCCAGTGATGTTTTGGAGCGGTAAATGATGAATTTTGCATCATTATAGCTCCTATATAGAGGCTAGATTGTACGATTACTCCGGAAAATGAGAAACCGCTTAAGGTGCCCGATTCGGAATCTATTTTCACCTATTAAACACAGTCAAATACTAAAAGTTGCAAGTCCAAATTGTAGCCATTCAAATGAGCTTTCTAGGGGTTTTAAAACCGGGTCATTCGGATCTAAAACGAGTTAGATATGGCCAAAACGGTGAGGGCGCGATGGAATCTGGGTCGAACATGGAGGGCAGCAGGCAAAATGGCCTATATCTCATTCGTTATCGTCCGGATCCATTTTATTCTTTCACCGCATGAAATTATATTCCAAGAGCTATAATTATGGCCCCCCGGAGGTACAAAATCCGGCGCTCTCCGGCAGACCGAAAAAATGAGTTTTTGCCCTAGTGGTACCCCTATGAGTTTCGTTCAAAAATGCTCTGGAATGGAATCTAAATTTTATTATTCCAAAGCATCACAGTGATGTTTTGGAGCGGTAAATGACGAATTTTACATCATTATAGCTCCTATATAGAGGCTAGATTGTACGATTACTCCGGAAAATGAGAAACCGCTTAAGGTGCCCAATTCGGAATCTATTTTCACCTAATAAACACAGTCAAATACTAAAAGTTGCAAGTCCATATTGTAGCCATTCAAATGAGCTTTCTAGGGGTTTTAAAACCGGGTCATTAGGATCTAAAACGAGTTAGATATGGCCAAAACGGTGAGGGCGCGATGGAATCTGGGTCGAACGTGGAGGACAGCAGGCAAAAAGGCCTATACCTCATTCGTTATCGTCCGGATCCATTTTATTCTTTCACCGCATGAAATTATATTCCAAGAGCTATAATTATGGGTCCCCGGAGTTACAAAATCTGGCGCTCTCCGGCGGACCGAAAAAATGAGTTTTTGCCCTAGCGGTACCCCTATGAGTTTCGGTCAAAAACGCTCCGGAATGGAATCTAAATTTTATTATTCCAAAGCATCCCAGTGATGTTTTGGAGCGGTAAATGATGAATTTTGCATCATTATAGCTCCTATATAGAGGCTAGATTGTACGATTACTCCGGAAAATGAGAAACCGCTTAAGGTGCCCGATTCGGAATCTATTTTCACCTATTAAACACAGTCAAATACTAAAAGTTGCAAGTCCATATTGTAGCCATTCAAATGAGCTTTCTAGGGGTTTTAAAACCGGGTCATTCGGATCTAAAACGAGTTAGATATGGCCAAAACGGTGAGGGCGCGATGGAATCTGGGTCGAACGTGGAGGGCAGCAGGCACAATGGCCTATATCTCATTCGTTATCGTCCGGATCCATTTTATTCTTTCACCGCATGAAATTATATTCCAAGAGCTATAATTATGGCCCCCCGGAGGTACAAAATCCGGCGCTCTCCGGCAGACCGAAAAAATGAGTTTTTGCCCTAGTGGTACCCCTATGAGTTTCGTTCAAAAATGCTCTGGAATGGAATCTAAATTTTATTATTCCAAAGCATCACAGTGATGTTTTGGAGCGGTAAATGACGAATTTTACATCATTATAGCTCCTATATAGAGGCTAGATTGTACGATTACTCCGGAAAATGAGAAACCGCTTAAGGTGCCCAATTCGGAATCTATTTTCACCTAATAAACACAGTCAAATACTAAAAGTTGCAAGTCCATATTGTAGCCATTCAAATGAGCTTTCTAGGGGTTTTAAAACCGGGTCATTAGGATCTAAAACGAGTTAGATATGGCCAAAACGGTGAGGGCGCGATGGAATCTGGGTCGAACGTGGAGGACAGCAGGCAAAAAGGCCTATACCTCATTCGTTATCGTCCGGATCCATTTTATTCTTTCACCGCATGAAATTATATTCCAAGAGCTATAATTATGGGTCCCCGGAGTTACAAAATCTGGCGCTCTCCGGCGGACCGAAAAAATGAGTTTTTGCCCTAGCGGTACCCCTATGAGTTTCGGTCAAAACGCTCCGGAATGGAATCTAAATTTTATTATTCCAAAGCATCCCAGTGATGTTTTGGAGCGGTAAATGATGAATTTTGCATCATTATAGCTCCTATATAGAGGCTAGATTGTACGATTACTCCGGAAAATGAGAAACCGCTTAAGGTGCCCGATTCGGAATCTATTTTCACCTATTAAACACAGTCAAATACTAAAAGTTGCAAGTCCATATTGTAGCCATTCAAATGAGCTTTCTAGGGGTTTTAAAACCGGGTCATTAGGATCTAAAACGAGTTAGATATGGCCAAAACGGTGAGGGCGCGATGGAATCTGGGTCGAACGTGGAGGGCAGCAGGCAAAAAGGCCTATACCTCATTCGTTATCGTCCGGATCCATTTTATTCTTTCACCGCATGAAATTATATTCCAAGAGCTATAATTATGGGTCCCCGGAGGTACAAAATCTGGCGCTCTCCGGCGGACCGAAAAAATGAGTTTTTGCCCTAGCGGTACCCCTATGAGTTTCGGTCAAAAACACTCCGGAATGGAATCTAAATTTTATTATTCCAAAGCATCCCAGTGATGTTTTGGAGCGGTAAATGATGAATTTTGCATCATTATAGCTCCTATATAGAGGCTAGATTGTACGATTACTCCGGAAAATGAGAAACCGCTTAAGGTGCCCGATTCGGAATCTATTTTCACCTATTAAACACAGTCAAGTACTAAAAGTTGCAAGTCCATATTGTAGCCATTCAAATGAGCTTTCTAGGGGTTTTAAAACCGGGTCATTCGGATCTAAAACGAGTTAGATATGGCCAAAACGGTGAGGGCGCGATGGAATCTGGGTCGAACGTGTAGGGCAGCAGGCAAAATGGCCTATATCTCATTCGTTATTGTCCGGATCCATTTTATTCTTTCACCGCATGAAATTATATTCCAAGAGCTATAATTATGAGCCCCGGAGGTACAAAATCCGGCGCTCTCCGGCGGACCGAAAAAATGAGTTTTTGCCCTAGTGGTACCCCTATAAGTTTCGTTCAAAAATGACGAATTTTGCATCATTATAGCTCCTGTATAGAGGCTAGATTGTACGATTACTCCGGAAAATGAGAAACCGCTTAAGGTGCCCGATTCGGAATCTATTTTCACCTATTAAACACAGTCAAAAACTAAAAGTTGCAAGTCCATATTGTAGCCATTCAAATGAGCTTTCTAGGGGTTTTAAAACCGGGTCATTAGGATCTAAAATGAGTTAGATATGGCCAAAACGGTGAGGGCGCGATGGAATCTGGGTCGAACGTGGAGGGCAGCAGGCAAAAAGGCCTATACCTCATTCGTTATCATCCGGATCCATTTTATTCTTTCACCGCATGAAATTATATTCCAAGAGCTATAATTATGGGTCCCCGGAGGTACAAAATCTGGCGCTCTCCGGCGGACCGAAAAAATGAGTTTTTGCCCTAGCGGTACCCCTATGAGTTTCGGTCAAAAACACTCCGGAATGGAATCTAAATTTTATTATTTCAAAGCATCCCAGTGATGTTTTGGAGCGGTAAATGATGAATTTTGCATCATTATAGCTCCTATATAGAGGCTAGATTGTACGATTACTCCGGAAAATGAGAAACCGCTTAAGGTGCCCGATTCGGAATCTATTTTCACCTATTAAACACAGTCAAATACTAAAAGTTGCAAGTCCATATTGTAGCCATTCAAATGAGCTTTCTAGGGGTTTTAAAACCGGGTCATTCGGATCTAAAACGAGTTAGATATGGCCAAAACGGTGAGGGCGCGATGGAATCTGGGTCGAACGTGTAGGGCAGCAGGCAAAATGGCCTATATCTCATTCGTTATTGTCCGGATCCATTTTATTCTTTCACCGCATGAAATTATATTCCAAGAGCTATAATTATGGGCCCCGGAGGTACAAAATCCGGCGCTCTCCGGCGGACCGAAAAAATGAGTTTTTGCCCTAGAGGTACCCCTATAAGTTTCGTTCAAAAATGACGAATTTTGCATCATTATAGCTCCTGTATAGAGGCTAGATTGTACGATTACTCCGGAAAATGAGAAACCGCTTAAGGTGCCCGATTCGGAATCTATTTTCACCTATTAAACACAGTCAAAAACTAAAAGTTGCAAGTCCATATTGTAGCCATTCAAATGAGCTTTCTAGGGGTTTTAAAACCGGGTCATTAGGATCTAAAACGAGTTAGATATGGCCAAAACGGTGAGGGCGCGATGGAATCTGGGTCGAACGTGGAGGACAGCAGGCAAAAAGGCCTATACCTCATTCGTTATCGTCCGGATCCATTTTATTCTTTCACCGCATGAAATTATATTCCAAGAGCTATAATTATGGGTCCCCGGAGTTACAAAATCTGGCGCTCTCCGGCGGACCGAAAAAATGAGTTTTTGCCCTAGCGGTACCCCTATGAGTTTCGGTCAAAAACGCTCCGGAATGGAATCTAAATTTTATTATTCCAAAGCATCCCAGTGATGTTTTGGAGCGGTAAATGATGAATTTTGCATCATTATAGCTCCTATATAGAGGCTAGATTGTACGATTACTCCGGAAAATGAGAAACCGCTTAAGGTGCCCGATTCGGAATCTATTTTCACCTATTAAACACAGTCAAATACTAAAAGTTGCAAGTCCATATTGTAGCCATTCAAATGAGCTTTCTAGGGGTTTTAAAACCGGGTCATTCGGATCTAAAACGAGTTAGATATGGCCAAAACGGTGAGGGCGCGATGGAATCTGGGTCGAACGTGGAGGGCAGCAGGCACAATGGCCTATATCTCATTCGTTATCGTCCGGATCCATTTTATTCTTTCACCGCATGAAATTATATTCCAAGAGCTATAATTATGGCCCCCCGGAGGTACAAAATCCGGCGCTCTCCGGCAGACCGAAAAAATGAGTTTTTGCCCTAGTGGTACCCCTATGAGTTTCGTTCAAAAATGCTCTGGAATGGAATCTAAATTTTATTATTCCAAAGCATCACAGTGATGTTTTGGAGCGGTAAATGACGAATTTTACATCATTATAGCTCCTATATAGAGGCTAGATTGTACGATTACTCCGGAAAATGAGAAACCGCTTAAGGTGCCCAATTCGGAATCTATTTTCACCTAATAAACACAGTCAAATACTAAAAGTTGCAAGTCCATATTGTAGCCATTCAAATGAGCTTTCTAGGGGTTTTAAAACCGGGTCATTAGGATCTAAAACGAGTTAGATATGGCCAAAACGGTGAGGGCGCGATGGAATCTGGGTCGAACGTGGAGGACAGCAGGCAAAAAGGCCTATACCTCATTCGTTATCGTCCGGATCCATTTTATTCTTTCACCGCATGAAATTATATTCCAAGAGCTATAATTATGGGTCCCCGGAGTTACAAAATCTGGCGCTCTCCGGCGGACCGAAAAAATGAGTTTTTGCCCTAGCGGTACCCCTATGAGTTTCGGTCAAAACGCTCCGGAATGGAATCTAAATTTTATTATTCCAAAGCATCCCAGTGATGTTTTGGAGCGGTAAATGATGAATTTTGCATCATTATAGCTCCTATATAGAGGCTAGATTGTACGATTACTCCGGAAAATGAGAAACCGCTTAAGGTGCCCGATTCGGAATCTATTTTCACCTATTAAACACAGTCAAATACTAAAAGTTGCAAGTCCATATTGTAGCCATTCAAATGAGCTTTCTAGGGGTTTTAAAACCGGGTCATTAGGATCTAAAACGAGTTAGATATGGCCAAAACGGTGAGGGCGCGATGGAATCTGGGTCGAACGTGGAGGGCAGCAGGCAAAAAGGCCTATACCTCATTCGTTATCGTCCGGATCCATTTTATTCTTTCACCGCATGAAATTATATTCCAAGAGCTATAATTATGGGTCCCCGGAGGTACAAAATCTGGCGCTCTCCGGCGGACCGAAAAAATGAGTTTTTGCCCTAGCGGTACCCCTATGAGTTTCGGTCAAAAACACTCCGGAATGGAATCTAAATTTTATTATTCCAAAGCATCCCAGTGATGTTTTGGAGCGGTAAATGATGAATTTTGCATCATTATAGCTCCTATATAGAGGCTAGATTGTACGATTACTCCGGAAAATGAGAAACCGCTTAAGGTGCCCGATTCGGAATCTATTTTCACCTATTAAACACAGTCAAGTACTAAAAGTTGCAAGTCCATATTGTAGCCATTCAAATGAGCTTTCTAGGGGTTTTAAAACCGGGTCATTCGGATCTAAAACGAGTTAGATATGGCCAAAACGGTGAGGGCGCGATGGAATCTGGGTCGAACGTGTAGGGCAGCAGGCAAAATGGCCTATATCTCATTCGTTATTGTCCGGATCCATTTTATTCTTTCACCGCATGAAATTATATTCCAAGAGCTATAATTATGAGCCCCGGAGGTACAAAATCCGGCGCTCTCCGGCGGACCGAAAAAATGAGTTTTTGCCCTAGTGGTACCCCTATAAGTTTCGTTCAAAAATGACGAATTTTGCATCATTATAGCTCCTGTATAGAGGCTAGATTGTACGATTACTCCGGAAAATGAGAAACCGCTTAAGGTGCCCGATTCGGAATCTATTTTCACCTATTAAACACAGTCAAAAACTAAAAGTTGCAAGTCCATATTGTAGCCATTCAAATGAGCTTTCTAGGGGTTTTAAAACCGGGTCATTAGGATCTAAAATGAGTTAGATATGGCCAAAACGGTGAGGGCGCGATGGAATCTGGGTCGAACGTGGAGGGCAGCAGGCAAAAAGGCCTATACCTCATTCGTTATCATCCGGATCCATTTTATTCTTTCACCGCATGAAATTATATTCCAAGAGCTATAATTATGGGTCCCCGGAGGTACAAAATCTGGCGCTCTCCGGCGGACCGAAAAAATGAGTTTTTGCCCTAGCGGTACCCCTATGAGTTTCGGTCAAAAACACTCCGGAATGGAATCTAAATTTTATTATTTCAAAGCATCCCAGTGATGTTTTGGAGCGGTAAATGATGAATTTTGCATCATTATAGCTCCTATATAGAGGCTAGATTGTACGATTACTCCGGAAAATGAGAAACCGCTTAAGGTGCCCGATTCGGAATCTATTTTCACCTATTAAACACAGTCAAATACTAAAAGTTGCAAGTCCATATTGTAGCCATTCAAATGAGCTTTCTAGGGGTTTTAAAACCGGGTCATTCGGATCTAAAACGAGTTAGATATGGCCAAAACGGTGAGGGCGCGATGGAATCTGGGTCGAACGTGTAGGGCAGCAGGCAAAATGGCCTATATCTCATTCGTTATTGTCCGGATCCATTTTATTCTTTCACCGCATGAAATTATATTCCAAGAGCTATAATTATGGGCCCCGGAGGTACAAAATCCGGCGCTCTCCGGCGGACCGAAAAAATGAGTTTTTGCCCTAGAGGTACCCCTATAAGTTTCGTTCAAAAATGACGAATTTTGCATCATTATAGCTCCTGTATAGAGGCTAGATTGTACGATTACTCCGGAAAATGAGAAACCGCTTAAGGTGCCCGATTCGGAATCTATTTTCACCTATTAAACACAGTCAAAAACTAAAAGTTGCAAGTCCATATTGTAGCCATTCAAATGAGCTTTCTAGGGGTTTTAAAACCGGGTCATTAGGATCTAAAACGAGTTAGATATGGCCAAAACGGTGAGGGCGCGATGGAATCTGGGTCGAACGTGGAGGGCAGCAGGCAAAAAGGCCTATACCTCATTCGTTATCATCCGGATCCATTTTATTCTTTCACCGCATGAAATTATATTCCAAGAGCTATAATTATGGGGCCCCGGAGGTACAAAATCCGGCGCTCTCCAGCGGGCCGAAAAAATGAGTTTTTGCCCTAGTGGTACCCCTATGAGTTTCGGTCAAAAACGCTCCGGAATGGAATCTAAATTTTATTATTCCAAAGCATCCCAGTGATGTTTTGGAGCAGTATATGATGAATTTTGCATCATTATAGCTCCTATATAGAGGCTAGATTGTACGATTACTCCGGAAAATGAGAAACCGCTTAAGGTGCCCGATTCGGAATCTATTTTCACCTATTAAACACAGTCAAATACTAAAAGTTGCAAGTCCAAATTGTAGCCATTCAAATGAGCTTTCTAGGGGTTTTAAAACCGGGTCATTCGGATCTAAAACGAGTTAGATATGGCCAAAACGGTGAGGGCGCGATGGAATCTGGGTCGAACGTGTAGGGCAGCAGGCAAAATGGCCTATATCTCATTCGTTATTGTCCGGATCCATTTTATTCTTTCACCGCATGAAATTATATTCCAAGAGCTATAATTATGGGCCCCGGAGGTACAAAATCCGGCGCTCTCCGGCGGACCGAAAAAAATGAGTTTTTGCCCTAGAGGTACCCCTATAAGTTTCGTTCAAAAATGACGAATTTTGCATCATTATAGCTCCTGTATAGAGGCTAGATTGTACGATTACTCCGGAAAATGAGAAACCGCTTAAGGTGCCCGATTCGGAATCTATTTTCACCTATTAAACACAGTCAAAAACTAAAAGTTGCAAGTCCATATTGTAGCCATTCAAATGAGCTTTCTAGGGGTTTTAAAACCGGGTCATTAGGATCTAAAACGAGTTAGATATGGCCAAAACGGTGAGGGCGCGATGGAATCTGGGTCGAACGTGGAGGGCAGCAGGCAAAAAGGCCTATACCTCATTCGTTATCATCCGGATCCATTTTATTCTTTCACCACATGAAATTATATTCCAAGAGCTATAATTATGGGGCCCCGGAGGTACAAAATCCGGCGCTCTCCAGCGGGCCGAAAAAATGAGTTTTTGCCCTAGTGGTACCCCAATGAGTTTCGGTCAAAAACGCTCCGGAATGGAATCTAAATTTTATTATTCCAAAGCATCCCAGTGATGTTTTGGAGCGGTAAATGATGAATTTTGCATCATTATAGCTCCTATATAGAGGCTAGATTGTACGATTACTCCGGAAAATGAGAAACCGCTTAAGGTGCCCGATTCGGAATCTATTTTCACCTATTAAACACAGTCAAATACTAAAAGTTGCAAGTCCATATTGTAGCCATTCAAATGAGCTTTCTAGGGGTTTTAAAACCGGGTCATTCGGATCTAAAACGAGTTAGATATGGCCAAAACGGTGAGGGCGCGATGGAATCTGGGTCGAACGTGGAGGGCAGCAGGCAAAATGGCCTATATCTCATTCGTTATCGTCCGGATCCATTTTATTCTTTCACCGCATGAAATTATATTCCAAGAGCCATAATTATGGGCCCCCGGAGGTACAAAATCCGGCGCTCTCCGGCGGACCGAAAAAATGAGTTTTTGCCCTAGTGGTACCCCTATGAGTTTCGTTCAAAAATGCTCCGGAATGGAATCTAAATTTTATTATTCCAAAGCATCACAGTGATGTTTTGGAGCGTTAAATGACGAATTTTACATCATTATAGCTCCTATATAGAGGCTAGATTGTACGATTACTCCGGAAAATGAGAAACGGCTTAAGGTGCCCAATTCGGAATCTATTTTCACCTATTAAACACAGTCAAATACTAAATTGCAAGTCCATATTGTAGCCATTCAAATGAGCTTTCTAGGGGTTTTAAAACCGGGTCATTAGGATCTAAAACGAGTTAGATATGGCCAAAACGGTGAGGGCGCGATGGAATCTGGGTCGAACGTGGAGGACAGCAGGCAAAAAGGCCTATACCTCATTCGTTATCGTCCGGATCCATTTTATTCTTTCACCGCATGAAATTATATTTCAAGAGCTATAATTATGGGTCCCCGGAGTTACAAAATCTGGCGCTCTCCGGCGGACCGAAAAAATGAGTTTTTGCCCTAGCGGTACCCCTATGAGTTTCGGTCAAAAACGCTCCGGAATGGAATCTAAATTTTATTATTCCAAAGCATCCCAGTGATGTTTTGGAGCGGTAAATGATGAATTTTGCATCATTATAGCTCCTATATAGAGGCTAGATTGTACGATTACT